>JAZHEH010000862.1:0-1207721 GCA_036589455.1 Ateles fusciceps | reverse complement strand
AGGTAGAGTTATATCTCAAACCACTTTTAAACTGCAGAAGTAAAGTGAATTATCTAAAGAACACTTTCATGTATTATATGGACAATTCGGATTATTTTAATTTAAATATACTTATTGTTTTTATCATAGAGGCCAGTATGTACTATGCTTTTTAAAAGTACCATTTCTACACAATAATTTCATTTCCTTTGGGCAGATATCCAATAGTGGGAGGCCATTGTTTTGAGTGAAATAATATAGAAACAGAAAGTCAAATGCCATATGTCCTCACTTGTAAGTAGGAGCCAAATAATGGGCGCACGTGGATATAGAGTGTTGAATAATAGACATTGTAGACTACTAAGGTTGTGGGGTAAAGGAGGATGGATGAGAAATGAGAAATTATCTAATGGGTACAATAAATTATTCAGGTGATGGTTATAGTAAAAACCTAGACTTCACCACTATACACTATACCTAACTGACAAACTGCGTATATACTCCTTACATTCATGTGATTTTAAAAATAAAAATAAATAAAATAAAAGTAGCAAAATGTCTTACGTAGCAGGATCAATATTTATTTGCATAAACAACTATCAACATCAGCATTTTTATTGTTAAATAGTTGACTAGTATTACAACTATTTAACAATAAATTTCCTGTGCTTTCAATGTTTATTAACAACCTTAATTTATTGCATCTAGAAAGGATAATATGACTATCAAAAATTTAGAACTTATAATTGAATACATATTTCATTTTCATTTTATGATAGTCATTTTGACAATAACATTTTTTACAAGTCAAATATAAATCATGCAAAGTAAATCATAAATAGGACTTAATATATTTTGTTAGTTTATACATTAAAATTTTGTTTTAATAGCCACACTAAATAAATTTGAATAAAATTAAATTCATATATAATATTTAAATAATTTTGAAAAATTCACTTGTTATCAGAGAATCATGTTTTTAACAAGAAAACAGTAATATTAGTCAAATCTTTAGTGTCTTTTTGTGATTAATATCATAGTTGCTGGAAAGAGTCAAACTCTGTAAAACATTTGAAGATTTATTATGAATTAAATATGAGTGACCAATGGCCCATAACACAGCTCTCAGAAAATCCTAGAATATATGCCCAAGGCGTTCAGGCTATAACATGGTTTTATACATTTTAGGGAGACATAAGACATCAATCAATACATGTGAGATGTACATTGGTTCAGTTGGAAAAGCAGGACAACTGGAAGTTGGGGGTTGGTTGAGTAGGGGGTGGGGAGGTGGGAGGGACTTCCAGGTCATAGGTAGATTCATAGATTTTCTCACTGACAATAGTTTGAAAGAGTGAAGTTCTTGTCTAAAGACCTGGAATCAATAGAAAGGTATGTCAGGGTTACAATAAGAACTTGTGGAGACCAAGGTTTTATCATGCAAATGACGTGTCCAGGTAGCACACTTCAGAGAGAATAGATTGTAAATATTTATTATTAGACTTAAAGGGTCTGTTTTATAAGTCTTAAGGCATGTGTTGATGTTAATGCTGATCACCTTTTCCTGAATTCCAAAAAGGAGGAAGGTCTAATGTTATAATTTGGCATGTCCCGACTCTCTCTTCCCATCATGGCCTGAACTAGGTTCTATGGGTTAATTTTGGAATGCCATATGCTGAGAGGAGGGGTCCATTCAGACGGTTGGGCTGGGCAGTGCTTGGAATTGTATTTTTTGTTTAATGAAAATATTGTAGGCCAGGTGCAGTGACTCATGCCTGTAATCCTAGCACTTTGGGAGGCCAAGGTGGGTAGTTCACCTGAGGTAAGGAGTTTGAGACCAGCCTGCCCAGCCATGGTCAACATGGTGAAACCTCTGTCGCTACTAAAAATACAAAAATTAGCCAGGTGCAGTAGTGGGTGCCTGTAATCCCAGCTACTCAGGAGGCTGAAGCAGGAGAATTGCTTGAACTTGGGGAGGAGGGCAGTTGTAGTGAGCCAAGATTGCACCACTGCACCCCAGCCTGGGCAACAGAGCGAGACTCGGTCTCAAAAGACAAAAAAAAAAAAAAAAAAAAAAAAAAAAAAAAGATTATAGAGTTAATTCATCTTTTAAAGTATAAAGTTCCATGCTATATTAGAAAACTTCACATAATTTTGTATTTTATAAACTAGATTTATTAATAACACTGCTTTTGTGAAACGTACCTAGCCACAATTTTGCATAAATTACTATGTTTCTGAAATTAAATTCATATCACCATACAAGCTTATTTTTCCTAATTATTCAAAGACAAAAGTTAAACTATGTGTGTATATATGTATATATGTGTGTGTGTGTGTGTGTGTGTGTGTGTGTGTGTGTGTGTGTGTGTGTATGTGTATATATATATTGGTAATAACTAATATCATTGGCCAGGCATGGTGGCTCAAGCTTGGGAAGCACTTTGGGAAGCCAAGGTAGGCAGATCACTTGAGGCAAGGAGTTTGAGACCAGCCTGGGCAACATGGCAAACTCCGTCTCTACTAAAAATGTAGAAATTACCCAGGCATGGTGGCACATGCCTGTAATTCCAGCTACTTGGGAAGCTGAGGCAGGAGAATCACTTGAATGTGAGAGGCAGAGGTTGCAGTGAGCTGGGATAGTATCATTGCACTCCAGTCTGGGCAACAGAGCTATATATTTTTAATTCTCAAAAAAAAATTAGGAAAAATAAGCAAATAATACCATTGATTGAATATACTACATCATATAATTATCTGAGAATTGCGTTTACCCTTTAGTGTCACTACTCAAGAGCACTCAACACGTTTACTCTAATGCTTAATTCACCCAGCCATTTAGAGAAATACTCACTTGACAATAATTTCAAAAGTTTACATATTGTTCTGTCTAACTTTAACCGGAAACTTTTCTCATCCTCCCCTACAAAGTATCATTATTAGAGTAGTATTTTTGTGAAGTATTGTTATTATGTCCTGAGAACTAGTTTGACCAAATCTTTTGTGTTAAGATGCCCACTTCATTGCCTATTCAGTAGAAGATGGCCAATGTAGATTAGTTTGAAAAAATGTTAGACTAATGGTTGGAAGATGAAGGACTCTTGAAATAAAAATAAAATAAAATTTTTAAAGATGAAAAATTTTCATCTTTAAAAATGTGAATTGCCGGCCAGGCATGGTGGCCACGCCTATAATCCCGGCACTTTGGGAGGCCAAGGTGGGCGGATCACTAGGTCAGGAGATTGAGACCATCATGGCTAACATGTGAAACCCCATCTCGACTAAAAATACAAAACATTAGCTGGGCATGGTGGCATGTGCCAGTACTCCCAGCACAGGCAGAGAATCCCTTGAACCAGGGAGGCTGAGGCAGAGAACCGCTTTAACCAGGGAAGCTCAGGTTGCAGTAAACCGAGATCCTGCCACTGCACTCCACCCTAGGCGACAAACCGAGACTGTCTTAAAAAAAAAAAAAAAAAAAAAAAGTTAATTGCATGGTTAATTCATTTATTCATTCAACAAAGAGTGAATAAGTATTTATTATATGACAAGTAAATTAATAAAAAATACCTATATATTTGGAGCTTAAATTTTACTCAGCAGAGACACAATAAATAGTATAGGCAATATATAAATATATGTTATATTAGAAAATAATTGCTATAGAAAAACTACTTTGGGGTAAAAAACCAATTCAGAAAGCTTGAGAGCACTACTTTGATATTTAAATAAATGGTTATCCTAATTTAAGAGGTAACGCTTGAGCAGAGAAGTAAGTTATATTTTGAAAGGATTGCTCTAGCTGCTAGATTGAGAATTCCGCTTTTTTATGAGGGGAGAAGAAGGGGAGTAAAAAGAAGGGACAGAAGGACAAATTTGTGGATCTGGTCTTGAGAGTAGCACTATAAACTTGGTTAGAAATGCCTACAATTTGGGACAGGATTGCAGCCGTAAAGATGATAAAAACTATCAAGATTCAGACATGATTTTGAAGGGAACAAAGGAAGTTTCATGGCAGAAGAATATGGTATGTAAGAAAGAGAAAAGCAATCATGGAGGGTGATTAAAATACATTTGTTTTGAGTAGCTTGAAAGATGAAATTACCATCAACTGAGACAGGGTAAGTATAGGGTAGATTTGGTATCTGGGGCGGAGTTTAGAAGTTACTGTTGAGATGTCTAAAGATCAAGTAAAGATGTGAGTAAGTATTCAGCTATACAAGTGTGGTACTTAGGGAAAAAATGTGGGCTGAAAATCTAAATTGGGTAGTTTTGAACTTAGATGCAATATGTAAAGCCATAAGACTTGAAAAGGTGACCAAAAGTGCAGAGTGAGTATAGAAGTCCAAAGACTGCAGTTTGGATACTCAAAGTTTAAGAGATTGAAGAAAAGATATGAGGAGGAAAAAGGCAGAAGAAGGGCATGTTTGGTAGGAGCATAGTCATGAGACTTTGATATATTGGACATCATATAAGTAAAGTATACAGAGGAGGACATACTAATTAGTTGTATATAATGTTAAATGCCAACATAGAGTTCACTAGAAACAATTACAAAGTGTTCAAATGAATTGAGCTCACTTGTCCATTCCACAAAATATTCTCCATCTCATAATCAACGTTTATATTTTCTTTTGAGTCATTTTCTGTTTGGCAAACTAATACATAATTTATTTTTAGGGGAAATTAGCTAGGTTATAGCATACTACCTTAAATATCTGATATTTAATACAAAGTGATTAGGCAATCAAACAGTTGTTTATCTACTGATAAGGCTATGATAAATCCTCATTGATCAGACATTCTGAAGCTTGTGTCTTGTACTCACTTTCAGTCTGTATTCACTCATTGATTACACTTTCTAGTCTCATGGTTTTCAAAACATTATGTAAGTATAAAACTATCTAATTTCTATTTTCAGCTCAGATTTCTCCCTTAAATGCAAGACATTTATACATAAATACCCAATCAACATTTTATGTGAACTTTACATAGATATCACAAATTCTTCTAAGATGTCTGGTCTAAAGTAATTGAAAAGAGTTAACATTTTTATTGCAATAAGATTAAGTTGGAGTATCCACTAAACTCTATTAGGAGGTTGGTTGCTTGTTTGTTGTTTTTAATAATTTTTAGTTGGAGCAGAGTAAACTAGGCTTTCTGACCATTAACTTTATGAATGGAGTTTATTATAAATGCAAGAAGTTGAATAGGAAGAAAAGTTTTATTACTTATATTTCGGAATAAATTGTATGCATTGAAGTAAAAAGTAGAATTACTTGCTTGGATCTGCAGCAGCATTTTAGGCTCAATTTAGATTTTAGAATGAGACTACAGAACTTGAGTGAAAGAAAAAATAAACTCTTGAAGAAATTTCCATGACTGAAGAAAAATACTATAGCTCATTCTAGGAAAGGCTGACTGTGAAATAAGGACAGAGGGAATGACTCCAGATATTTATTTATTTATTTATTTTTTATCTTTTGGAGTGAGGCTTCTAAATGATTAGTTGGGAACACTGCAGAAACTATAGACGTTTTGGAAGGTTATATTCATCCTAATCTAAAAGAAGCAAGGAGAAATATGGCTGGGAAATTGAGAGTTTCTGTATTCAATCACAAACAGTAGAATACATTAGCCTGCTTTCGAAAGTAAGCGAACCTGTATGCTGAAAGTATAATGAAGCTTAACTAAGATGAAAGCATTTTTTTCTTTACTGTGAAATAGGCTTCCTGAGAGAAAGGAAAGACTTGATGTTTTTTATTTGCTTTTCTCTTTAAAACTCTAAGATCAATTTTCAATGTGCATAAAGAAACTCAAAAATAAATTTTCTTTTGATCAACATAACTGAGCACTGTAGAACATTTGGCTGACCACTGTATATCCAGTGATGTCATGCATCATGTGGTAGTTTACACACAGAATCAGGTTACTAGACACTGCAAGGAGCAGCTCATTTAACCTCCACTTAACTTCCCTGAGTTATTTTGTGATTCTTCTTTTCATTCCCATTGCAGCTTGCCAAGGAGTTACATATCTGTTAATGGTAAATCTGATTTTATGTATGTCAGACAGCAGAAACAAGTTATTGACACCAATGTAACCTTTTGTTTCAGGAAGATCCAAGATACTGAGCTTCAATGGCAGTGATACAACAAATAAATTAGACACATTCAGCTTGATAGGAAGCAAATACTGTACTTCAGAGTAGCTTGGAATTTAAGGAAAAGGAGAATAACATGTTTTTAAATAATCTTTTAAAAATGTCACTTGACTACTATTTACTAATTTTTTAATATAAGAAAAACAAAAAGGAACCTGTTTTTCAAAACAGTGCCATAAATTAATATTTTTAGTAATGCGCTAGCTATTTTATCACAGAAAAACTCTGCAATTCAAAATAGACATTCCTCTCTTTTAATTGAAGCAGTTTGTTATAAGCCCTGAATCGTTATTTTTTGTACATATTTATAAACTTTGCTTGAGAGTCCAGAAGATTTCTGTGAAAGGTATAAAACAGTCTTCATTTTTATCTGTTGTTATATTTATACTGAAATCAGTAAAAACATCAGTGGTATATAATGTAATCTTTAGAAGGAAATAGGGCTGAAGTGCATTAATTATGAGCAGTGCATTTAGCAGCAATGCACACATGCACACACACACACACACACACACACACACACACCTTTCCTAATTACAACTCTATTAAGATTAACATATAAACACCAAAGGCTTTTTAAAGTGACATAGAAAAAAATGGTTTCGGGTGAGATTTTCTGGACATATGAGAAATTTATGTTGAAATATGAGTTAAAATATATTTGTATAGAAATCTGAGAGAACTGAACAACAGAGGAGGTTTGAAGATACCAACCATCTGCAGATATAATCTGTTTGCCATGAAGGCTTCAGTGCTTATTATCAAAAAAAAGTTGCTCCCTATACACACAGATGTCCACTCTGGTTGCCTGGAGCAGACTACACAGGAAAGGAATAAAAGAAAGGAAATCATTGCCAATGAATAAAAATAATGTAATTTCTCAGTTTTCACACTATTAGAATTTTAGTATCCTAGGCTGTTCTTACATTGCTGTAACTACCAAAGAGTGGGTAATTTATAAAGAAAATAGGTTTAATTGGCTCATGGTTCTACAGACTGTACAGTAAGCACAATGCTGTCATGTTCTCAGATTCTTGGGAGGCCTCAGGATACTTACAATCATGATGGATTGTTAACTGGGGAGCAGGCATATTACATGGCCAGAGCAGGAGCAAGACAAGGGGGGGCAGGTGCCACACACTTTTAAAAACCAGATGTCAAGAGAAGTCATTCGCTACTACAAGAAGAGCATCAAGGGGATGGTGCTAAACCATTCATGAGAAATCTACCCCCTCCCACCCCAACCCAATCATCTCTCACCATGCCCCACTTCCAATACTGGGGATTACAATTCAACATGAGATTTGGGTGGGGACACATATCCAAACTGTTATCAGCTAGCTTCAGTAAGTCTTTGGTGTACTCCCTCAGAATGATTAGAACTTTGAAAAACGGGTTTCTTTAAAAGGGCTATCATCAGTCCTAATTTATTATGCCTGATTGACACATAGTTATCTGACAGTAAATCAGTCTAATATCACAAATATCTTATTTCTACCTGTCATACTAATTTGCAAACAGTTCAATCAATTGATTGACTATTAATGAGCATCTTGTCTTTCACAGTGTTTTAGGTTTCTCAAGATAATTATGTTGTTCTTCCTGTAACTCAATTAGAGGAAGAACATATCTTCATTCATTTCTAATTAATATATTACTAATATATTGGTAACTACAGTGGGAAGTTCATTAGCTAAGCTGCTAGCTTGGACTCTGACTTAACAATGTTCTTTTCATTTATATAAGAAGTTAGTCACTGCTAATAGATTAGAAATGGACTTCCAGAGTCCTGAACCCTCCTCATAAACATTGCTAGTCTACAACTTGTTAAAAAATTCTCACATTTTTTTCTTTAATCATTTTGTGTAAAATAATTCAGAAATCTGAACTTGCAGAGAATTAGAAAATGTTTTCCTAGCAACTTACCAGTAAGACATAATTAAACACAGGCTGGGGAGGTGGCATAAGTGAAATTAATTTGCCCTTAAACATATACATCAATATAAAGATAAGTAAAGTAAATTGAGCAGTGAACACTTATAAAGTAATGTTTGCCATCAAAATCTCCTGACACCCAGTTCCTAAAGTAATTGAAATTTTAAGTTCAATTCTAGGTCTAATAGATGCTGTTAATGTATTCAGAAAAAAAAACCCTATATGAGTATAGGGTAATTGTAATTCTTCTTAGAATACACATTACTATAAAAATATCCAATTACTAAGCATATTTTAATGCTGAATAATGTCTTTAGTTAATTATTTTCCAACAATTGTATAAACTCTGAAGATGGAATTTTTAGAAGGGTAAATTCAATATAAATTGAGTTCAGTGAGGAAAAAAGTGATTACGATATATGAAACAATGTGAATTGAAAACTCCTAATGGGCATTAATAATATTTACAAATAAAATGAGATCTTAGTTTATACCTATATTAGGATATTGGGAGTCATTAGAATTAGCTGTTTGTGGAGAAATTAATACTGTTTAGATGTTATACTGTTCTTCATTTATGAGAGCAGAAAATTCTAAGAAGGGAAATGTGCTCCCATGGTGTATACATAATTTGTACTATATCTAAATAAACATAAAATTTTAAAGCAGAATTTTACATGATTTGCCACTAAGTGAAACAGAATCTTATTTGCGAGAATCAGTAGAGTTCTGCCTGGCCTAGACAGCCACTTATGACTATACCAACCTTTAGTAATTACTGATTTTGAAGATTTATGAAGATAACTGGATGAATTCATTGAGAATGGTTAAATAAACACTACAGAATAATAGCTATACATGCTTACTGTCACGGTCAGCAGCTATTTTAGGGTGGCACATGGGGATAAAGAAATTTACCATGACAGGAATGATTTTAAAGGGCAGATTTATTAAAGAAAGTGGGGCAGACATGTTGCAAGGGAGCAACAAGCAAGACAGCAGAAAGAAGGTTGTCTGCTATCTGCCATGAGGCAGGAGCTGGACAGGGAGCTTGCAGATGGATGCTTGGGTGCAGGTAGGCTGTGAGCTGAATCCCAGTGACAGGAACTCTGAGTGTTAGTGAGCCTTTTGTGATTCACCCTATTTCTTGGAATATTTTATTTCCTCTAACCTGTTTCTGTTTCTGCCAGTTAAGCCCATTTTTCAATTTTCTTTTAACTCCTTAGTAATCCACAATTACTATATACTTGCCATTCATAATTATACATATAAATCTATGAGCAATAGGATATACGCTTTTTTATATATAAGCTTCTAGTTCTCCCATTCTGGAAACTGATTATAGCTCTCATCTATGAGTTAATAGGGAATTGTATATTTTCAGGTTCAGTTAGAATTTGTCTTGCAACTGTCTTCCTCACCTGTATGCAACAGGCCATGTTTCTTTCATAAGGACATTAACTATTACAACTTTTCCCAATAAGCCTTTGTTCAAATTACACGTAAAATAAAATATTGATGATATTCCTAAGCAGGTTTTATTTTTGTTCTAGTTTCCTGCCACTCATGCATATGACAGTTTCATTTTGTCATTATTCCACTGTATATCTCTTGTTCCATTCAAAATTGTTCTTTTCTATTTTTTCTGTGTTTTGGTACATAATCTTCATCAGCAAGATAATAGTGTATGGAGACTGGAGAGACAGAATAATAATATTGGGTAAAGTCTAAAGGAATAAGTATGATAGGATCTAAAGTGGTAATAGATTTATTTTTATAACAAAGAAAACCAAACATAAAAACATAGTTACCAGAACTCATTTGCTAGATTTTATTACTAACTGTCCTATCGGTTTGCACTATTTTACAATTACATTATTTGTGTATCATGTCCTTTATTGGATATGGTACTAAGACTTCTTTCCAAAGCTTTTCTAGTTAAAGTTCAAAGCATGGCATATCAATTATAACAAATGTACCACACTAATGTAAGATGTTACTAATAGGGAAAACAGGAGTGGGGGTGAAAGGCATATGGGAGGTTTCTGTATTTTCCATTCATTTTTCTGTAAACTTAAAACTGGTTCAAGAAATGAATTCTATTCATTCAAAAATTAAAAAAGAAGAAAACATTATCAAAGAAAAATATTTTTTGTACAACTGACCTGAAAAATCTTTAGCATTTTTAAGAATGTGAGAAACATGTTCATATTAATTAATAATCACTTTATAACTAGTAGATATTCTTTTCTATTTTTTGGATTTATAAAGGGTATTTTATAAAACTTTATAGCTTATCTATTCAAAATTACCCAAACATTTGATATTGCAATTTCTCATTTGAGAGTTCACGAATATAAAGAAAATGATTTCATATTATATAAAACAATAGCATTATCTCTAAAAGTGGAGAATATAATCGTATCATCTGAAATAATATTCAGTCCAAATACAAATGGATTTACTGAGCATAAGAAGTAAGAGCTTTCTTTGATTGCAGGTCAGTGGGTTAGTATGGATACATTTCTGCTTCTGAAAACAAATATCTCCAGTTTTTGTTGCTAATCTTCCTTATCTAATGGGTGTCAAAGTAGCAGAGACTTTCCTTAAAGTTGTATTGAAAATATTTAGTTGATTTTATAAATGGAAATGGAGAAAATGATGGTTCCTGAAGTAATTTGTAAAATATCTGTACATTATGTTAAACAAGTCTTCCTCAGTAATTGCTTTCTAAAAATGTAATCTAAAATTGCACTTCATTTTTCATCTGCCATTCCAATCAGTCAAAATATTGAAATTTCAGCATCTTGGTTATAAGAAAACAGGAAGTTTCAGGTTAATCAACATATTTATTTAAAAAAAAAGATATTTTAGTGGAATTCCTATGTCAACATGTTTCATTTTTATCAGGGGCTTACCTAGTATACCTCCGATGGCAATAAGAAAATTATCAATTATTATTATCACTTAGAAATTATACTTTATAATAAATATTCTCTTACCATGTGATAGTTTGAAACCATTTCAATGTATAAAGATTTATATTTTCTATTTTTCTCTCCCACTTCCTTTGAAGAGATTTACTGTCTACCCCTACTAGCTTTCTGTAGACAGTTTTCCATCTGTGAAAACCCAAAGAATTTGGCTTTCACTTATTTTTTTCTTTTTTATCATATGTATTTTCAAACCGATGAAAAGCAGTTGGGTGTCACTGTCCTCACAGATATTCAAATACCATCAAATTGTGTTTCCCTTTCTTTCTCTCTTCTCAAATAGAAGTAATGGTAGCATCCCAGCTCTCTAGATGCCTGAAAGAAATCATTTGCTGGAAAGAATTCACTTGGCTTTAACTCACTTTAGGAATAATGGAATTGAAAACAAGTAAATGGAAAGGGATCAGGAATACAGTGGCAAAAGAAATGAGAACCAATTAGTGGTTCAATGCATAATACTTTATTCTATTTAATTAAATTGATATTTATTGATCTCCTATTACACACTGTGCTTGGCACAGTGGGTGATATAAAGATCAATTGGACATAACTGCTGTGTTGTCAGAACTCACAGACTACTGAAAAAGATAATAAAAGGATGAAAAGCAAGGTCAATTCTAATAAGCTCTGTAATTGAGCTCTAGACAAAGAGTAAATTAAACAGAGATGAGGGAGATTGTATGTGATTGAATAACATGGGAATAATTTACCAAGGACATGACTTCTAAGATAGATTATGGAAGATTAATGAGAAGTTTAAATGTAGGGAAAGATAATTGAAGTATAAGAAACACAATGAGTAAAAATACGTAGACAGAAAATGGTCAATTTTAAGAAAACAAGTTTATGATAGCTAAAAGTTATTGCTAATACATATTTCCTTTCCACCACAGCAGTTCACTGGAAATAATTCTGGCTGTCCATCTGCAAGAACTGACTCAGTATGCCTTGGGAATTATAATCACATTGCTATTAAACTATTTACCCATTTACTCAACAAAGATTTATTCAGTGTTAGGGCCTACTCAGTAGCCCCCTACACACAATAAATATGAACAAAATTTAATTTAATGTGTTCCCTTTAGGGCAGGTATAAAAGGGCAATAACATACACAGTTGAATGAATATTTGATATTTTATCCTACTTCCAAGTTAATGTGATAGCCTATCACAATTATATTGATGCTGGCAGAAGACACTAAAATATAGGATCAGAGATTAAAAAAATAAAATAGTTTATTACTCATAACACTAACAGCCAGAATGTACTGATTGCCCAAGCCTGAGTCCTCCCAGAGTGACACAAAGTAAACCATGTCAAAGATGTATCTGCAGTGGGCTGCATTACAGAAGAAACTTGAGCTTGGGGAACATGAATCTTTTATAATAAGCAGTAAAGATGCCTGACCTTTGCTCCAATGGAAAAAAAAACAAAACCCCAAAACCAAACAAAAAAATCTCTTTGGTTTGCTATACCAAAGAACTCCTTAAAAATAATTCCAGAACAAAGACAGTCAGTGGCTGTATTTAAAGATGTACAGAAATGTGAGGAACCTAAGAAGAATGGTCTCCCTATAAAGTTTAAATAAAGAAAAGGGAATTGCTCTCCCTGACTAGCAAGCAGAAGGGAGCAATGTGTCATGGACACATTAACACTTGAGCTGGCTCTTAACAGTTACAGTATATAAATGTAAAATGCTAAAGAAGTAGATTATAGGCAGAAAGACAAGAAAAGAAACTTACATGTGTGCTGATAGAATTATATGCAGTATTTTGGGTGAAAGATGATATTGCTAAAGAAAGGCTGAATATAGAGGAAAATGCAGGGGAATTGATTCAGAAAAGGAGTGTTAGAGCCACATTATGGAGGTAATTGAATAATCTGCCAAATACATTATTTTTTTCTGTAGAAATAGTAGAGAGCCACCAAAGGTCTTTAAGTTAGGTAAAAATGAAATAATTTCATCTGATTTATGAATGAAATGTTAATAGTTTTATGAGGGAGACCAAGAGAATTGAGACTAGAGGCAGAAAAGGGAGCAGGTAAGAAGGTGATTGCAATGCATGATAAAGATCTGTGTATAAATTGAGAAAATTGCAGATATATCTTGAAATTTTGACTGATGGGACTTTTTGCCTAATTAGATTAATGTCATGAGGATAAAATTCAAGAAGCTATTTAGGGTCTTAGCTGAGTGAGAGGGAAAATGATGCCATCAACTAAAAACAGCCAAAAACCAAAACCAAAACCAAACAGGTAAAACAAACGGGTAACTCTCATTTCAAAGGGAATATCAAAGCCCTGTGTTCAGACATATTTATGTTCATGTACCAAGGAGCCACTTAGCTGTAGGAATCAAGTACACAGTTTACAATTTAAATCTTGAGCTTCAGAGAGAAATTTAGCTGAAGACAGGATGAGCCCCATAGCAGTTGCACAAGCCCCACTATTCCCTGCCATCGCTGTCCTGACATTCTTAGTGATACCTGAACAGGCAGCTCTGCTTTTTCATTTGGTACTGGCCTTACAAATTATGTATCCACTCCCGACTGTAGATTTAAATTTGGAAGTCATCACTCTTTTAGGAATAAAGTCATTGGAATAAATGAGATTGTCCATAGCAAAAAACATATATAACTTAAGAAAAAAGACAGAGGCAGAAACAGAGTGAACCTAATTAATCACATAAAAAAAACAAAAACAAAGAAAGAACCATTGGAAGCAATCAGAAGTGATCAGCTACATATTCTGGGATGGGGCGAGTGGGACGTGCTCTTAAAATGTCATTGTCTTTCCTCTGAACTACTGTTCCATAGTAAAAATTTATTATAAAAATCACTCTTGCTCTTAATATTTTTTCACAATGAGACAGATAGTTGTTTTCAAAATACTAATCAGATTTGTAGCCCCTGATCTCCATGGTGTAGAATCCTTCAGTTACCATGGCTGTTAGGACAAAGAAACAAGCAAAGAAATAAATAATTTGCCCCACCTAGCTCTTCATGGTGTAGCTACTTACTGTCCAGCTTCATTTTATATCCCTCCCCCATGATTCCCCCACACTCCAGACGCTCAATCTTTTATTCATTTCCTTAAACTAATCTTGCTTGCTAATCTTTTCTTCCACAAAGACATTGCCATCACCTCAGCTGGGAATGGCATTTCCTTTGACCGTCATCCATTCCCACAAAAAATTGAGCCATTCTAATTCGTAGATCATATTTTTAACACTACGGGCCCAACTACTAAATCTCTATATACCACTGAGGATAGTTCAGGAGCTCAGTTCAACTCTTTCATAGAACTCTGAATTATTCCAATACAGTGTCTGTCTCAAAATTTAATTGATACTTTTATTTTATGAGTATCAGTTTAATGTCTGTCTCTCTCCTTAGAGTGCAAAGTCCTTAAGGTAGGGACTATTTGTGTTTACATCATTATAGTAACACATAGCATAAAAACCTGGTCCATATTTATTTAGCCTTCAAAAAATATTTTAGTAAATGTTATTGAGACCCTGATATGTGCAGTCCATTGACCTAGAAATGTGACACATAAATAAAAACAAATGAAACTTTAAACATTCCCATTTTTGTAGCTTATATTCTAATAGGAAAAAGAAAGAAAAACATAAAATTGAAAAATAAATTGTGTTTTAGATATCAATGAGTCCAACTACGGAAAAGACAAAGCAAGTTAAGGTAAGTTGAGTTCTTGCATGGAGGTTGGAAAAGTAGTAGTAGTAAATAAGATTATCTACAAGATTAGGTCTAAATGAGAACATGATACTTGAGCAAAAACCTAAAAAGATTAGGGGTTGCAGTGTTGATATGAGGAAGAACACACAGGACAGAGGGAACAGACAGACGAGCTGCTAAATTAGTTTGCCTTTAATTTTTAAAGAACATGAAGTAGATCTGTTTGCTGAAGTAGAGGTAGAAAGAGAGAAAATATTTAGAACAGTAGTATTCCTGGTATATTTCATAATCAGTATTATGTTAACATGTTCCTCCTCTATGTAGGAATATTATTTTCAATAATTAATAAAATATGAAATAAATAATCCTGGTGAGAAAAGAAACACAGAATAAGTATCCTTCAATTGATGACATGTATAAGTTTAAGATATTTAAAGGTCATTAAAGATTAAAACTGCAAAAGACTTTGGACATTCTGTATAATTATGCCACTACATTTTAAAATAATTAAAGATTGCAATATAAAATAGGGAAATTAACATATTAATTATTTCTAATTGTATTAATGAATTTTTGAAAAAAGGTAGACAAATGTATTCTTACATACTGGTTTTTTACAATAATGAGTAATCAATAATGAGTTCTTTTTTGAGCTTCAATTTCCACAAATTTCCTACAACTATCAAAAATGATCTTCAATATTCAAATGTGACAGACAGTATTGCCAGATTTTAAAATTTATCTTGGCTTCTGGTCTATTAAAAGCATGATTTATTAATTTCAGTCATGGAAGTTTCTTTTTTTAATTTTTTGTTTTCATAGATTATTGGGGAACAGGTGGTGTTTCATTATATGAGTAAATTTTTTTATTGGTGATTTATGAGATTTTGGTGCACCCATCACCTGAGCAGTATACACTGAACTCAATTTGTAGTCTTTTATCCCTCACCCCCTTCCTACTCTTTTCCCTTAAGTCCCTAAAGTCCATTGTGTCATTCTTAATGCTTCTGTATCCTCATAGCTTAGCTCCCCTTACAAGTGAGAACATATGTTTGGTTTTCCATTGCCGAGTTACTTCACCTAGAATAACAGTCTCCAATCTCATCCAGGTCGCTGCAAATTATGGAATTTTTTAAATGAAGCAACATGCATACCGATAATAGTTGAGGTGAAGAGAAAAGGTCATGCTTTCTATAAATCTTGAAGAGAGAGCTGAAAAGACAAGTAAGTATGAGGACATGAGGGAGAAAAGAGAAACAACGATTTCGGTTTTTGGCCTGACCACATGAAACGATAAAGTTGCCATCAGTTGGAAGACTTCAGGTGAAGCCAGTAAGAGTAGGGAAATTATGACTTCCCTTTTATGCTACCAAATTTGATATTTTTATTGGACATCCAGGTGGATAGATCCAATAGGCAGCTGTACTTATAATCTGAAGTGGGAAGGAAGACTTGAACTGGAGATATAAATGTGAGTGTCATTAGGACACAGCCATGAACATGGATGAGATCACCCAAGAGGTAATTGTTGGTAGCAAAGATAGCAAAGGAGTCATCCCCAAAGGAGGTCAGCAAAAGGAGAAAATGGATAGGGCCTTGCCCATGAGATATAAGACTACAAAAGAATGCCTGGTCACTTGAAAGCTAGGTGGGAATATTATATGCAGGAAACAATAATTAACACTGTGGTGATGTTATTTATTCATTGTGTAAGACAAGGACTGATAATTAACTATTGGAGTTAGTATTGTGACCTTGATAAAAGCAGGCACCGTGGAGTCACACAACAAAAGCCTGATCAGTGCAGGTACATGAGAGATTAAGAGGAGAGGAGATGGAAACTATCAATATAAGCAATCGTTTCAAGGGAAACAACAAAAAAAAAAGTAGGAGCATTTCAGATGGGAATAATTCATCAGAGAATGAATAAGCTGATACTGGACATAACTGAATTAGTCCCTATGTATTCAACCAGATAGGAAAGTTGAGGCTGTGAAATTTAGGGATAGAAGAAATGATTAGTTTCCTAAAATTACCTCTTTTGCTGATATAGGTAAAAGGTCTGAAGGAGGCATAGTTTCAGTTCTCGCACACTAATCACTCCTTTTTCCCTTTGTCCTAGAATTCATTTTGCTTTGAGTCTGGGTGTTTTCACTCAAACATTGTTAATCCCATATTTTTTTGAATAAATGAATTAACAATCATACTAAACAATATAAGAAATCAATGAAATAAAAAGGGCAAATTGCTTTAAAAATATGAAACCACTCAATCTTCTCTTTCTTTTTTCTTCTTTACTAATTCTTTTTTCTCTCTGACAATAACTAACTTTCCAAACTATCAGGCAAGCAAAATACTAAGGATGTTAGATATATAGTTAGATACAAGGAAGCGGCTTACTTTTATATGTGAGTTGTTTTTGCTTTCTTACGTCTCTAGCCCAAATTTTCAAATTTTCTCTCCAAAAGAAAAATCTCTATTATTTTATTAAACATAGGATTAGCAAATATTCTGAGACCTACTAGTCTTAAATAAGTCTACAAGACAAAATGAAGAATAATGGCTTAATGGACTCTATTGTTTGAGCTCCCATAAGAAATGATAGTTATGTTTATTGATTTGGTGTTTTTTATAATTGAGTAGTGATAAGTTTGTTCATTTGTTAATTTGGTTTTTCTAATTGGAAAAACTTGCAAGGTTTGTGTTTTTTATTTATTTGAAAGGCTGTCACTAAGCATTGTTATGTGGCTATTAGCAACTTGGAAGACATAATTGCTTTAAGCAGCCATGTCATTTCATGTTGAGAATGTCACTGAAGAAATAACATGGAGATCCTTTATGTCCAATGGGAAATGTAGTTTAAAACAATTTCTCCCATATTTTAGGCATAGAATAGATTTGTTTCAGATGACATTAAAATATAATTATTATAAATAAATGAGGAATTTTGTTTTTATTTTCATTTTCTTGTTCTTATGGATTATATTCATCTAGTGAATAAAGACTAAAATTTTAATTAAAATGATATAAATACATTTTTCTTATCATAACTTATTGCAGGCACATTTTAGGAAAATAAGAACCGAGACAACTGAGGCTAGAGGAAAATATTATAATTGCTGTATCCCATGATGAGAAGCAAGACTTTCCAGTAAAGGTGTTCAGGTCTATGGATTTAAGTATTGCATGAGAAGGTGGGGAGAGTATGTGGGTGTCTAATGGAAATGGGAAATCTGGACATTGCACCACTGAACACCTCCCTTCTAGTTCCCATATTCAGAAGGACTTTTATCAGTTTTAATCACTGGGATTTCACTTAGCATATCTAATTTACTGCAAATGGACAAAATATCAATTGTAGCTTGGTATTGTTTAATCATATTTCCAATTTGCATCTATAATAACTGATAGTTTCACCGTGTTTGTCCATGACAGATGTCACAAGTTCAGTGATGAACTATGTTGAGTTTACCCATTTTCTGTTTTTCTCTGTTCGCAATGAAGTTATTGGAGAAAAGATTCTAGTATAATTTTCAAATCATGCATTCTACTAATTATGCCATTAAGATTAGATACTTAGGTCAATTATAGTATTCTTTTCTAGTTTCAAATTTGTTATAAGATATAAACATAGAATTGAATAATACTGTTTTACCAGAAATTTTACAGTAAGAATGCAAAAACTGTTTATGGAGTGTTTACTACTAAGTGTGTGGTACTCTGCTTTGGATAAAGATGAATTCAGTCAAATGCTTTTGTTTGTTATGTAATAGAACCATCATGTGCTAAAATAGAGATATAAGGCTGTGAGGATTTGATGTGTTTAACTATATATCTATTTTTATATATCTATAGGCCTGTGCATATGAATCCCTGTGAAAATTTAAGACTTGCTTGTAATCTAGTTTGATATGTCTATGTCTGAAGATGAATCTACTCTCAAAGTGTTAATGCAAACAAGATTCTAATCTTACCCAGAACATATTAATATTTGAAGTGTGAAATTATATTCTGTGAAAAACTGGAAATTCCTGAAAGCTTTTGCCTCATCTGGTTCCTATATATTTCCTTTGCCTTCAATTTTAAAATCATTGGGGGAAAAAAAAACACCTCTTCAGGAAAATGCCATGTGCCATAATGTAGTCCATACAGATCAAAACTCTAGGTTCATGTATTTTTGAACACTAATTATTACTAGTTTGAAAACATGAAGTCGCTTGTACCAACTCTATTGTTTATTTTGACTAACTTTTACTCTCTCAAAATAGTTTTGAAAGATAGATATGCCTGATAATTCTGAATTTAACCCGATGTAACTCTGTTGTGTACTCTAATGTCATAATCTGCTTTTTTCTTTCTAGATCTCTGTAGCATTTCCTTAACTGAGAAATTTCAGGGCCAACATCTCATATAGAGGGGGTACATTTTAAATAATCTTTCCAAATAATCTCAACAAAGGAGGAATACATTGTTGGCAGATTAAAAAATGTTTAAGAAGACTTAAAATCAAGTGCAACTTATTTCAGAGTTCATAAGCTTTAAAATTATATGACTGAAATTAATTTCTATATTTTTCTCACTATATTTTTCAATTCTGTATTAAGTATTAGAAAAATATTTTTATTGTATTTCTAAAACAATCAAAACACAAGGTAATAAATGAATTTTAAACAAATCATTGGCAAATAAATTAATAATATGATCCTTCTAAAATTGAAAGTCAAATTGCTATAATATCAAATCAGTATTTAAACACTGATTTCCAGCTTTCTACTCAAGTACTTTCATTTCTACACCTTAACATTTACATCACAGTACTAGCATATCAAATGTATTGATTATTTGATATGCTAGTACTGTGACACCATATTTGATACCATATATGAGAATCTTAATCTTTACATTTTCTTTCTTCAATTCATTTAGGGTGTGTGTGTGTGTGTGTGTGTGTGTGTGTGTGTGTGTGTATATCTGAATGTGTATGTGCATATATTTGAGTTTGTCAAATGATGAGAAGTAAGTAAAGATAGTGGACAGATGAAAGCTGCATGAGTTTTAAAATAATGACACTAAAGAAGGAAATGAGAAAGGAAGTGGAAAAGAGATAATTTGCCTTTTATTAATAGTGAGCTATATATTGAAAGTGAAATCTGCATGTAATTTTCAAAATACTTTCAAATATCTATATCTATATCCATATTCTTTTGAAAATACAAACTTTGGGCTGTTTTTCTAGAGAGAAAAAATTGCACCTGTGAACAACAGCTTTGGCTTGTACCTGGGGAGTTTGATCTTGTACATAATCTTCCTTTCCTGACTGGTACTCTAAACATTTCAGATTTGCTTAGCTAGTCTCCACTGTCTCAAAACCAGTTTGTTAATGTCTCTTGTGTGCACTGTGCTGATAGGAAAGTCATATGCAACCATGTATCCAATATTCTAAATGTATTCTACTTTAATTGCAAAGCTTCGAAACATAAAACAATATGTACTAAGCAATTTAAAATTAAATCTTAATTAAACATAACAGTTTAATTACCAAGATATACTTTATGCAGTTAAATAAAAACATTAATATTAATATAAGTGAATAATACATAACGTGATAATTATATGAATATGGGGTAATTTTGGTATGTAGAAGCATAAATTCATTGGGACATGTCAAACTTTAAAAAATTTAGATAAAAAAATTGAACATTTCTTCTTGATTCTATTTATTGTGCTTCTTTACTTGAACTCTATTTGATACAGTGAAGCTGTCATCCACTCTTCAGAACTGAGACAACTCTATAAATGCCTCACCTATCACTTACTAGAATAATTGAGGAATTGATCTACCCCATGTTTAGAGTGACAGTGCAACTTAAATGCATTTGTACAGATTTTACCTTGTTTGGCTTTTTGAAAACTGTCAAAACTAATCTTGACAATTAAGTAAATTTAAATATATGTTTTCTTCTTTAAAATAAAAATAAAGCTAAATAAATAAGGATTTATGATATCATTCATCTTCAATTGAAATTGATAAATGAGCTTCCTGAAGCTGTAATATACAAAAGGGTATCAAATAAACCATGATTTAAATGAGAAATACAGGGAAAACACATACAAACATTAGTCCTAAATAGATGCTGAAATCATGCTTAAAGATATAGACAAATCTTTGGATATATTCATTGAGATGAATGGATGTTTCTTATAAAATTAATGGAATAAATCTATTTTTAAGCCCTTACAATATGCAGAACAGAAAAAGAAATATAGGATCCTTTTTTCTTTTTTAAAAAATTACTATTTTTATTTATTTATTTATTTTTGACTTATAATGTTCTCTTATTTATTTGCATAACTGTATTTTTAAAATTTTGATTAATGAGTAACATTGTTTTATACCAGGGGAAAATTAATGAAGCACTATCGTCGATGGGCATTTGCGTTGGTTCCAGGCCTTTGCTATCGTAAACAGTACTGCTATGAATGTAAGTGTGCATATGTCTTTATAACAGAATGATTTATAATGCTTTGGGTATATACCCAGTAATGGGATTGCTGGGTCAAATGGAATTTCTATTTCTAGGTCCTTGAGGGAGCGCCACACTGTCTTCCACAATGGTTGAACTAGTTTACACTCCCACCAATAGTGTAAAAGTGTTCCTATTTCTCCACATCCTCTCCAGCATCTGTTGTCTCCAGATTTTTTAATGATCGCCATTCTAACTGTAAGGCCGGATGCCTCACCGGGAGCTCGGACACGCCCAGCCCTCTCCGCGCCTGGAAACTCCGCACCAGGATCTGCACTCAACACTAACCTCTGCACTCAACACTAACCTCTGCACTTGACACCCACTTCTGCACTCAACACCTGCCTCTGCACTCGGCACCTAGCTCCGCCACGTGGCTTCCCCCAATGCCCACTTCTGCACTCCACACCAGAATCTGCACTTGACACCTGCCTCTGCACTCCACACCTAGCTCTGCACACAGCCCTCCGGACAGCCCCGGCTGATGCAACCCTGGCCGGCTCTTGCACCAGAAAAACCTACCCAATAACTTGCCAACCAATAGCGGACTGCCTCGTCTCCATCCTGCTCCTCCACAACCAATTAGAACACCCGGCCACTCCTTGCTCTCCCAAAGCTATAAAAACTCCTGGTCCCAGGAAGCCAGCGTGATTTCTCTGGCCCCCCTTCCCTGGACCACAGAACCTCGCCCGGGAGCTTAATAAATTGGCATTTAATTTTCCTGGCTGGTCTCAGTTTCCTCATTTTAAACTCGGCAATAACCCTTACACTAACTGGCATGAGGTGGTATCTCAATGTGGTTTTGATTTGCATTTCTCTAATAATTAGTGATGATGAGCATATTTTCATGTGTTTGTTGGCTCATATGTCTTCTTTTGTTAAGTGTTCATATCCTTCACCCACTTTTGGATGGGTTTGTTTGTTTTTTTTCTTGTAAATCTGTTTTAGTTCTTTGTAGATTCTGGATATTAGCCCTTTGTTAGATGGGTAGATTGCAAAAATTTTTTCCCATTCTGTTGGTTGCCGGTTCACTCTAATGATTGTTTCTTTTACTGTACAGAAGCTCTGGAGTTTAATTAAGTCTCATTTGTCAATTTTGGCTTTTGTTGCCAATGCTTTTGGTGTTTTAGTCATGAAGTCCTTGCCTATGCCTATGTCCCTAATGGTTTTGCCTAGGTTTTCTTCTAGGATTTTTATGGTGTTAGGTCTTATGTTTAAGTCTTTAATCCCTCTGAAGTTAATTTTAGTGTAAGCTCTCGGGAAGGGGTCTAGTTTTTCTTGATTGCATTTAAAAAATATTATTTGACTACAAATTTTTCTGAAGCTTAATATTTTTGGGGAGGGAAGGTACCCAAGTACCTTAACTTTATAACTTCAGCAATTGTCACTATTTCTTAAGATACATTATTCAATTTTCAATAAGGATGAACCATTATTTCTTTCTGTCTCTTGTAGAACATTTAGTTTTTAAGAAAGTATTCACTGATGACTAATTTTTTAATTATCTCATTCTGGTTAGAACTCCAGCATGAATAAATTCTGCTTACTAAAGAGCAATTATTATATACTGCAGTTCTACAAGATCAGAGAATATACTCATCTTCTACACCTTCTATATTTCTGTATCTTCTATGTTTTATACATAACATGTTAAACACAATTTAGTTGTGAAAGTCTTCTTTGAGTGATCACATCAATTCATTTGAATATGGTAATCACCCTTCTACCTGAAGAATTATCAGCAGGTTTAGAAAAATTTAGAATTCATTTAAAGTCTCCTATAGTGGTGGTCACCAACCTCTTTGGCTGCACAGATCGGTTATGTGGAAGACAATATTTCCACAGGATGATGGGGGTAGGAGGGTGGGGTGGGGTGGGAATATGCAAGATGAGACTGTTCCACCACAGATCATCAGACATCAATTAGATTCTTTCTTACAAGGAGCACACAACCTAGATCCCTTGAATGCACAGTTCATAATAGAGTTTGTGCTCCTATGAAAATATAATTCTGCTACTGAGCTGACAGGAGGTGGAGCTCAAGCAGTTACGCTCACTTGTCTGTGGCTAAACCTCCTGCTGTGTGGCCTGGTTCCTAACAGGCCAAAGACTGGTACAGGTCCAACGCCCAAAGGTTGGGGATCCTGTCTTATAGCAAAGCATATGCAAACTTGTATTCATTTATTCTCACTTCCCTTTATTTTAGCTTCTCTTCCCATCAATGAGGGCTATGCATTTGATTAGAAAGGAAAAAGAAATTACATATATATAATTTATATATTATATGCTATATAAATTATATATAATATATATGCTATATAAATTATATATTATATATGCTATATATATACTATACATGCTATATATAATACTATATAATTTCTTTTTTACATATTATATATTTTATATCTTTTATTTATATCTAATTTCAATAATACATACTGTTATATAGTTTATATGTCTTCCTGCAAATACATATATTTGCATGAAGAGATATAAAATATATAATATGTACTATATATTTATAATATATAATATCCATATTTACAGGAAAAGAACATTTATATATATAAATATATATATATATAAACTGTATAAAAATAATGGTAGGAAGAGAAGGTAAGCATGCTAGAAAAATAGTCTAAGTCTTAGGAAGGAATAGCTCTCACTATCCTGCAAGCTTATACAGTCATATCACTTCAGCTACTTCTTTAGAAAGCAGTAAGGTCCATGTATTTTTAAATTACATTTTAGATTATAATTTGCAATTAAAAAAATATATATCTGAAGTGATGTGCAGAAGATTCTTTCTTTGATTTTTCTTTATTTAAGAAAAGTATAAATCCTATTAATTTATTAGCTAGAGCTGCATTCCTTACAAATCACACCTAATAGCCAGCACCCACATAAAGCAGTTTTGTAGGATCATCATAAGAGATAATAATGAGCGATGTAGAAGACATTCAGAGATGTTAGGAGAAATTGTTGCACAGTGTGTGTGAAGACTGAAATAAAAAGATTGATACAAAGTATAGGACAGGATAACTAAGCTATTGAAAAGATCAATAAACATGGGAAACAAAAGGTATTTTATATTCTTATCACATGTCAACTTATTTCTCTAGGCTTATCTCTTACCTCTCCCACATATCTGATTCATCAGCATTTTTCCTGATCATTTTTTGATTATAACATGTCCTTTCATGACCTTGGCCTATATTATTTCCACCATCTAGAATGTTTTGTCTTATTCCCCATTTCTCCTTCTCTACCTAGAAAGCTCCTACTCGTATAAAAAACCTACCTAAAATTATATCAAGTATTCTCTCAGACCACAGTGGAATAAAATTGGAAATAACTCCAGTGCAAATACATGAAAATTAAATAACCTCCTCTTGAATGATCATTGGGTCAACAATGAAGTCAAGATGGAAATTTAAAAATTCTTTGAACCGAATGATAATAGTGGCACAACACATCAAAACTTCTGGGATACAGCAAAAGCAGTGCTAAGCATTAAATTCCTTCATCAAAAATTCTGAAAGAGCACAAATAGACAATCTAAGCTCACCCCTCACAGAACTGGAGAAAAAATAATCCAAAACCACACCCAGCAGAAGAAAAGAAATAATGAAGATCAGAGCAGAACTAAATGAAATCGAAACAAACAAACTAACAAAAAAGACAAAAGATTAATGAAACGAAAAGCTGGTTCTTTGAAAAGATAAATAAAATTGACAGACTATTAGCGAGATTAACCAAGAAAAGAAGAGAGAAGATTCAAATAAGCTCAATAAGAAATGAAGTCAGAGACATTACAACTGATACCACAGAAATACAAAAGAGTATTCAAGGCTTCTACAAACACCTTTACACACATAAACAAGATAAACCAGAGGAGATGGATAGGTTCTTGGAAATATACAACCCTCCTACCAGGAAGGTTAAAGAACCAGGAAGATAAAGAATCTCTAAACAAACAAATAAAAAGTAGCGAGATAGAAATGGTAATAAAAAATTGCCAACAACAAAAAAGTCCAGGATCAGATGAAATGACAGCTGAATTCTATCAGACATTCACAGAATTGGTACCAATCCGACTGACACTATTTCAAAAGATAGAGAAAGATGGAATCCTCCTGAAATCATCCTATGAAGCCAGTATCACCCTAATACCAAAACCAGGAAAGGACATAACAACAACAAACTACACTCCAATATCTCTGATGAAAGCAGATGCAGAAATCCTCAACAAAATACTAGTGAATCAAATCCAACAGCATATCAAAAAGATGAGCTACTGGATTTACTATGATCAAGTGGATGTAGGGATGGCTTAACATATGTAGGTCAATAAATGTGATACACCACATTAACAGAATTTAAAACAAAAATCACATGATTATCTCAAAGATGCAGAAAAAGCTTTTGACAAAATCCAGCATCCCTTTATCACTAAAACCCTCAGCACAATCGGCATGGAAGGGACATATCTTAAGGTAACAAAAAACATTTACAATAGACTCACAGCCAACATTATACTGAATGGGGGAAAAGTTGAAAGCATTCTCCCTGAGAACTGGAACAAGACAACGGTGCCCACTCTCTCCACTTCTATTCAACATAGTACTGGAAGTTCTAGCCAGAGCAATCAGATAAAAGATAGAAATAAAACTTACCCAAATTGATAAAGTAGAAATAAAACTTATCCAAATTGATAAAGAGGGAGTCAAACTTTTGTTGTTTGCTGATGAGATGATCATATGCCTAGAAAATCTTGAATACTCCTCCAAAAAGCTCCTAGAACTGATAAATGAATTCAGCAAAGTTTCAGGATACAAAATTAACATACACAAATCAGCAGCTCTGCTATACACCAACAGCATCCAAGATGAGAATCAACCCCTTTCATAGTAGCAGTAAAAAATAAATAAATAAATAAATAAATAATAAAATAAAAAGATAAAAATAAATATTTAAAAATAAAAATATGCAAAAGCCAAAGTATAAAGTGAAAAAAGAAAAAAAATAAAATAAAAATAAAAAAAATAAAAATAAATAAAAAGGCCAGCTCACATTCTTTAAAATAGCAGTAAAAAAAAAAAAATTACTAGGAATATACTTAACCAGGGATGTGAAAGACTTCTACAAGGAAAATTACAAAATGCTGCTGAAGAAATCATAGGCAACACAAACAAATGGAAATACATCCCATGCTAATGGATGGGTAGAATCAAAATTATGAAAATAACCATACTGCCAAAAACAATGAACAAATACAATGCAATTCCCATAAAAATACCACCATAGTTCTTTTAAAAACTAGAAAAAAATCATAAAATTCATATGGAACCAAAGAAATAGCTCACATAGCCAAAGCAAGACTAAGCAAAAAGAACAAATCTGGAGGTATTACATTATCTGACTTCAAACCGTACCATAAGGTGATAGTCACCAAAACAGTATGGTACTGGTATAAAAGTAGACGAATGAAACAGAATAGAGAACCCAGAAATAAAGCCAAGTACTTACAGCCAAGTGACCTTTGACAAAGCAAACAAAACATAAAGTGGGGAAAGGACACCCTTTTGAACAAATGATGTGCTGAAAATAATTGGCAAGCCACATGGAGAAGAATGAAACTAGATCCTCATATCTCACCTTATACAAAAATCAACTGAAAATGGATCAAAAACTTAAATATAAGACCTGAAACCATGAAGCTTCTAGAAGATAACATTGGAAAAATCCTTCTAGACATTGGCTTAGGCAAAGACTTCATGACCAAGAACCCAAAAGCAAATGCAACAAAAACAAAGATAAATAGATGAAACTAAATTAAACTAAAAAGCTTCTCCCCCACCAAAGGAAATAATCAGCAGAGTTAACAGCCAATCCAGACAGTGGGAGAAAATCTTCACAATCTATACATCCAACAAACGACTGTTATCCAGAATCTACAAAGAACTCAAACAAATTATCAAGACAAAAACAAATGATCTCATCACAAAGTGGGCTAAGGACGTGAATAGATAATTCTCAAAACAAGATATACAAATGACCAAAAAACATGAAAAGATGCTCAACATCACTAATTATAGGAGAAATGCAAATCAAAACCACAATGTGATTCCAGTTCGCTCCTGAAAGAATGAACATAATCAAAAAAATAGATGTTGGCCTGGATGTGGTGAAAAGGGAGTACTTTTACAGTATTGATGGGAATGTAAACTAGTACAAACCATGATGAAAAACAGTGTAGAGATTCCTTAAAGAACTAAAAGTAGATCTACCATTTGATCCAGCAATCCCACTACTAGCTATCTATCTAGAGGAAAAGAAATCATTATACAAATAAAATTCTTACAGCACAATTTTCAGCTGCAAAAATATGGAACCAGCCTAAATGTCCATCAATCAGTGATAGATAAAGAAAACGTGGTGTTTTCCAATGTGGGTGGGCACCATCCAATTCCTTGGGGACCTGAACAGAAAAACCAGAGCAGGTTAAATTCATTCCCCGACTGACTGCTTGGACTAGAACAACAATTTTGTGTTCTTGGCACTACTGGATGTCAGTGCTTCAAACTACACCACTACCTTTCCTGAATGTCCAGCATGCAGACAGTAGATCTTGGACTGTATTCTCAATTTACATAATTGTGTAAGCCAATGTGTTATAAGAAATTATCAATTTTCATAATCATGTGAGCCAATTTCTTAGAATAAATGTCATTTTTACTGTGTGTGTGTGTCTGTGTCTGTGTCTGTGTCTGTGTGTCTGTGTGTATCCTATTGGTTTTGTTTCTCTGAATATCCCTGAATAATGCAATCAGGAAATTCCTTCCTGTGAGTTGTAGAAAACAGGATTGAAGTTTTAAGTCATGGCCAGACAATTCATGCTGCAAGGGATAATGAGTTTTCTTTAATTGTAATTATTCAAAGCAATCCATAAATAAGAGTAAACAAATAAAATAAATAAATAAATATCTCATTAATAAAACGATTAATGTTTCTGATACTTCTATGTAATTGCCTTAAAGACAACCACCGTACAGTTGAGGGTCTGATTAGACATAGACATATGTGTTTCTTGGCTAACAAAATATCCCTAATACATTTTTTTATTATCTGTGCTAGATGCTTTTTAAAAATTCTTTTTTTCAGTGTTTCAGATTCCAGGGACTAATCATCAGCACTCTTGATTAGACTCATAGTCTCCCTTTTTCATCCATACATGCCTAATTCTTTAAAAATTACACAAAAAAGTATAGGCTATAATATGATTAAGCTATGTATTCCCACCCAAATTTCACTGTGAATTTGAATCTCCATAATCCCTGTGTGTCAAGAAAGAGACCAGGTGGAGTTAATTGAATCATTGGGCTGTTTCCCTTATGCTGTTCTCCTAATAGTGAATGAGTTATCATGAGATCTGATGGTTTTATAAAGGGCTCTTCCCCTCTTGACTCAGCACTTCTCATTCCTGCTGCCTTGTGAAGAAGGTGCCTTGCTTCCCTTTCACCTTCTGCCATGATTGTAAGTTTCCTGAGACCTCCCAGTCATGATGGACTGTGAGTCAATAAAACCTCTTTCCTTTATAAATTACCCAGTCTTGGGTATTTCTTTATAGCAGTGAGAAAATGGACTAATAGACTCTGCTAGCTATATTTAAACAGATAATAAAAATGTCTTCCTAATGACAGGAAATGACAATGAAGTTGGTTATAGGTCTTTACCCCCATTTTTCTCTCCAGTAGTCGAAAATTTATGTCTGATTTTAGGAAGTGTTTTTCTGTGCTACATATGTGCTATATAATATTTCTTGTGCTACATAGTGTTTCTTGTGATACATATGTGCTACTTAAGAAGTTCTTAGGCTCTTTACTATCATAGAAAATCTTTTTATTAGAAATGATAGTGAAGTAGGAGATTAGCAGGACTTGTTTTCTGATCACAACCCTGCTGATAAAAACAGAGTGCAGCAGAGAAAGCAGTCAAAACCATGGCAAAAGCGACCCCTAGTTGCCTTAATTGCTCATTATCATAAGGCAGCTCCAACCAGTGCCCTGGCATTTGCAAATGTCATGGTAGGGACCAGGCTGAGCCCCAACTTGGGGGCTCATTTGCATCAATAGAATAAAAATAACTAGTTCTTTGAAAAAACTGTGTATAATGTATCCTGAATAATATGTTTTCTCCCACTCAGAATTTACTGTATGTATTAGTCCATTTTGACACTGCTATAAAGAACTGTCCAAAACTGGGTAACTTATAAAGAAAAGAAGTTTAACTGGCTTACAATTCCACATGGCTGAGGAGGCTTCAGGAAACTTGCAATCATGGTGGAAGGCGAAGGGGAAGAAAAGAACTTCACAACATGTCAGGAAAGAGAAGCTTGCAAGAGCAGGGGAAGTTGCCTTCTAAAACCATCACATTTCATGAGACCTCACTCACTATAATGAGAACAGCATGGGAAAGATGACTCCATGAATGAATCATTTTCTACCGGGTCCCTTCCTGGATATGTGGGAATTATTGGGATTACAATTTAAGATGAGGTTTGGGTGGGGAGACAGCCAAAACATATTATAGTAACTAAACAAAATATAGCTATTAAATATGTCAAAAACCTGAATACAGGTAAAGAAGACCTGTATATTCAGCAATATATTGTGGTATATGAAAGAGAAACAATGTTTTGTAATAAAATATCACATTCATTAACCTATTTTTAAATAACTTCTGCATTCAAATATACTGCACAAAGTCCCTCTCAAAAAAGCAAGATAATACTGGTGAGTCAATTGTCCTTTAAGATCTGCGGTTTGATTAGTATAAGGGAAAATAAAATATCACAAAATACTTAATTTAATTTAAAAATATCACATATAGTACTAATTGTGTGTCAGGCAATGTCCAAACTCCTTGATTTTCATACCAGCTGCGATCAAGGAGCTAAATTATGATACTCCCTTTATATCTGAGAAAATGTAGGCTAAACAAAATCAAGTGACTTGACCAAGATCATACAACAGGTAAATGACAAACTTGGATTTGAAATCCAGGGAATATTTAGACCCAGAAGCTTAACTGCTATGTTATACTGAGTAACTATGTAACTATGTTATACTATATGTTAGTCAGTATAACTTAGTAACTAACTAACATAGTAACTAATATACACATATAAAGTAAGAAGAAAAACCAAATCATAAAGTAAAAATATTCAATGTATCAGAATATGTCTCACAATTTCGGTTTCTAAATATTTATAAAAACAAAGAAAAAAAAAAAACCACTGTATTTCCAAACAGACAAAAAAGCATCTTTCTTATTTTGCCATTTACAGTTAATTTTTGTATTTTAGATACTTCTACAACTTCAATTTAAGCTAACAGGAAATTCAAGGAGTATTTTCATAGGCACTAAAACATGGTTTAACTAATGGGGAAATTCCCAGTGTACTCAACAGTTTCTAGAAATCATGTAGAATCAGCATATGAAAGAATGAGAGAACAGTGAGCAAAGAGGTAAATATAAAATGGCTGCAGTGCACTCCTACAATCCAAAACTGGCTGTGTTTCAAAGACTGTATTTGCTTTGCCTACCGCTTGATTTTCTTTTGCAGATTTTTAAGGCTGCTTTTAAGCTCATTTTGATATGTGCACATTTTTGAGAGTTCCATGGAAAGAATATTATTACAATATAATTTATAGCTTTATTTAAAAAGCATATTTTAATTTAAAAAATATCTTACTTTAACTTCATTGAAAATGTGTGTTGGCTTTTGTAGAATGACATGGGCATGTTTCTTTATTTATATCCATTGCTTTTTAATTCTTCCCTTAGCAAATCTAATATATTCACCTTATATTGTGTTCTGCAGTTTTGTAGTTCAAATGCATAGCCTTCTGTTACTTTCTTGGGGGAAACAAGGTCTCAAGATATGTAATGTTTACAATTTTGACAATGTCGTTATTATTATAGTGATACAGTAGAAACCAATGAAAAGATCAGAAAACTTAGAAAGTAATTTTAGATGCATTATATCATTGAAAAGAGTCATACTGATAGAGCCTAAGATATAAAACCAGTCTCCAGTATGGCAAGGCTAATATTTTCTGTCCCATATTTTCCTGGATGTACCAAATTATTTATTATACATGATGGCTCTAGAAATCCTTCAGAACTGTGAAAAACTCTAATAATAGTGATTTTATACACCTATATAGAATAATGTTACCAACTCTGCACCTTAAAAACAATAGTCTGTTAAAAGTAATATGTAAGTTAGCCAGGCTCGTGGCTCATGCCTGTAATCTCAACACTGGGAAGTAAGGATGGGTGGATTGATGGCCCAGGAGTTCAAGACCATACTGGACAACAGGGTAAAACCCTGTCTCTACAGAAAAAGACAAAAACTAGTCAAGTGTGGTGTCAAGCACCTGTGGTGTCAAGCACCTGTAGTCTCAGCTACTTGGGAGACTGAGGTGGGAAAATAGCTTGAGCCTCAGAGGTGGAGGTTGCTGTGAGCTGCGATTTCACCACTGCCCTCCAGCCTGGTGCTAGAGTGAGACACTGTCATAATAACAATAATAATAATAGATGACTCAAACTGAGAACTAGGCCAAAATTATTAAAAATGTTATCTATTTTAGTATATTTTAATTTTAGATGCACAGGTGTATGTGTTTTTGGTGACATCAGATTGCTGAGTAAAAACGTAGCACATGTAAAGCCCCAGTTTTACTTTCAGTCCTCTTACTAAGAAGTAGGACTGGTGCTTACTCCTGGAAGTCTTCACAGAACCTATCACAATGAGCCCTTCCTGCCCCCTGCCCCTTTGATCTTTCCTTATATAGTATGTAGTAACCCTTATAATCCCCAAAATTCACTAGTGTAATATTTTTTCTATTTATCTTCCCAGATATTATATAAAAATCATGTCAATATTTTTATTTTCTCTTAACAGAGCAGTTGCTTCCTATGAGCCAAATATTTAACCTTTGGAAAAGCTGTGCTAACCAAGATGTAAAGGTTGAATTCCATTTCAATAAAAATGTGTGTTTTTTAAGAGCTATTCTATGAAGCTGCATATGATCTAAGATAATCCAGTAGAACCCATGGCATTTATCAGATATAGGTTGTGTTTAATTAACTGGACACAACTACATCATTATTAACATTAACATAAATGACAAGTGCTTTTCCTACTTACACATTTATTCACTTATTCATTATCACATTGAACAAATATTCATGGAGGGAATCTATGTTCCTGGCATCATGTTAGACGATAGGGATATGGCAAAAACACAGATTGACATAATCCCTGCCTCTAAACACTTAATAATCCCCTTTATTTAAGCAGGCCAGGTAATTCATGCATCTCCTGATGACATTTTGGAGGAAAGGTAAGAGAAAAAGAGAGAAGGAAGAAAAGGATTGGATATATCTTAAAAGTATTTGTTCTACTCAGAGAAGCCATTGCTCTTAAGTAAACCTCATGCCCTCTTTCTTTCTCTGTTCAGAAAACTCAATTTTTTCACTCCCAAGTCACTTTTAACACCAAAACAATATACTCATTTTTTACGGTGATATAATAAAGTTGCTTCTTGAAAATATTCAACTCTTTCTTTCTGTTTAATAAATGATGCTGGGATAATTGACTAGCCATGTGCAGAAAGAGAAAGGGGACTCCTTCCTGACACCTTACACTAAAATTAACTCCAGATGCATGAAAGACTTAAACATAAGACTTAACACCATAAAAACCCTAAAAGAAAATCTAGGCAATACCATTCAAAACATAGGCATAGGCAAGAACTTCATGCCTAAAACACCAAAAGCATTGGCAACAAAAGCTAAACTAGATAAATGGGATCTAATTAAACTCTAGAGCTTCTGCACAGCAAAAGAAACAATCGTTAGAGTGAACCAGCAACCAACAGAATGGGAAAAAACTTTTGCAATCTACCCATCTGACAAAGGGCTAATACCCAGAATCTACAAAGAACTAAAACACATTTACAAGGAAAAAACAAACAAACCTATTCAAAAGTGAGTGAAGGACATGAACAGACACTTTTCAAAAGAAAACATATATGAGGCCAACAAACATGAAAAAATGCGCATCATCACTGTCATTAGAGAAATGCAAATCAAAACCACATTGAGATACCATCTCACGCCAGTTAGAATGGCAATCATTTAAAAAATCTGGAGACAACACATGCTGGAGAGGATGTGGAACACTTTTACACTGTTGGTGGGAGTGTAAATTAGTTCAACCATTGTGGAAGATGGTGTGGCGATTCCTCAAGGACCTAGAAATAGAAATTTCATTTGACCCAGCAATCCCATTACTGGGTATATATCCAAAGGATTATAAATCATTCTATTATAAAGACACATGCACACCTATGTTCATTCAGGCACTGTATACAGGAGCAAAGACCTGGAACCAACCCAAATGCCCATTGATGATAGACTGGACAAGGAAAATATGGCACATGTACACCATGGAATACTATGCACCCATAAAAAATGATGAGTTCATCTCTTTTGTAGGGACATGGATGAACCTGGAAACCACCATTCTAAGCAAACTGACACAAGAACAGAAAATCAAACACCGCATGTTCTCACTCATAGGTGGGTGTTCTCATTATTAAACACATGGACACAGGGAGGGGGAGCATCACACACTGGGGTCTGTTGGGGGGACTAGAGGAGGGGGAGCATGGGGTCGGGAGGGTGGGGAAGGATAACATGGGGAGAAATGCCAGTAACAGGTGACAGGGTGATGGAGGCAGCAAACCTTTAGAAGTATTCAGCATATATTTCTGGAGCACATACTATATGTCTGTTATAAGATAAAGACATAGGTGTTACTTTTAATTTTCTCTTACTTGGTTTACAGGATTTTGCTTTACTATGAATAAGGAATAGAGAGACCTGTGCTGAGGAGAATGGCATAGAATGAACAAGAACAGGGAGATTGTACATGAGCTGAGAGTTGACTTATCTCATTCACTGCTACCATTCACAGTATCTGGAAGGAAGGTAAAGAAATATATGTATTTTAAACGAGTATGTTAAACGCTTTAGTTGGCCTGTAAGTGTATAACACAAGGACTATGAGTAGTTTATCAATATTTAAAAATTATAACATATCATAATCCAGATTTCCAGTTTATCTTGGACAATGACTCAGAAACTACAGTCACTCAGCCTGCTTCATCCACTTAAATCATTTATGTCATTTCAATCAGCTTATGTTTCCCCAAACTGCCAAATCAGAAGAACCATCTAGGTTGTTGGCTCAGAGTGTAGGTTTCCAGCTCATCCTTTGGAACCTCTAGTTCAATAGAACTGGGATGGTGATATGGACTCTGTATTTTAACAGATATCCAAAGTGACACATTTGTAACTAAAGTACTCGGGAAAGTGCTGTTGTAAGCATTTCAGTTTGTAACCCCAAAATGATTAACGACATAACTATTATCCTCACATAAAGTCAATTATCTCAACATAGTATTAATGTATGGGAGTTTAAGAAATATATAGGTGGAAAGTAAAATATAGTAATCACATATAATTTCTTATGTGTAAGAATATATGGAGATATATGCATGTGTACTCGTGATTACTAATGTGCAGTGCCCTAGATCAGGGATCCCCAACCCCCATGTCATGGACCACTACCAGTCTGTGGTCCATTAGGAAGAGGGGCTTCACAGCAGGAGGTGAGTGGTGGGCTAGTAAATGTAGCTTAATCTGTATTTACAGCCATTCCCCATGGCTTCCATTTCTGCCTGAGCTCCACCTCCTGTCAGATTCCTGGTGGTATTACAGTCTCATAGGAGCACAAATCCTATTGCAAACTGCACATGGGAGGGATCTAGGTTGTATTCTCCTATGAGAATCCCATTCCTGATGATCTGTCACTGTCTCTCATTACCCTCAGATGGGATTGTCTAGTTGTAGGGAAACAAGTTCAGGACTCTCACTGATTCTACACTATGGTGAGTTGTATAATTATTTCATTAAATATCACAATGTAATAATAATAGAAATAAAGTGCATAACAAAGGTACTGTGCTTGAATCATCCCCAAACCATACCCTAACCCTGATTTGTAGAAAAATTGTCTTACACAAAACCGGTCCCTTTTGCCAAAACTGTTGGGGACCACTGCCCTAGACTGATGTACCATTATGCTTTATGAATCATTACAGCATCCCTTGAGAAATAACGAGTATTTTTGAACTGGGTCAGTCTCAAACGTGGCTACGCATTGCTATTAAATTTCCTAGAGTGGGGTCCATGTACTCTCTAAAACAATAACAAAAACACACAGAAAAATCAAGATAAAACACAATGGAACCTCCAAATATTATTGTATTCAGACTGAGGTACAAGAAACTGTTACAAAGACTTAGGTACATATTAGTATCGATAAACATTTCATCAGGTAGTGTTAGGAAATAGTTAACAACCTACACTCTGGGGTGGGAGGACACCCCAATTGGTAACACATGTCAGTTTCTATAACATAGACACTCCCATAGCTAACTTTAAATTTCCAATCAGCTCTGATGCTGGTACAATCTGGTTCCAGCAGATCATATGACTTAAGGACCAACAACTGTATTAGAGGTAGAGTTTAAAAGAAAAAGAAAAAGAACAGCCTTGTTTTCAAGTTATTTATTATGTCACTGGAGTTTTGTATATTATATACACAAATCACAATACAAATAAACATAGCCCTCTTTAGTTTCAGATGAGGCAATGAGAAAAGTAATGATAAGCACTATCATTGGCTCAACATTTACTATCTTCTGGGCATTGTGTTAGTAACTAATACATATATGCATATATAAATAATATACAATTGAAGGGCGATTATGTGAAGGATACAATTCCTAGTACTTTAGCATATTATTTCTATGATGTCAGTATGTAAGAATTTCCATTTTAAAAAGGAAAACAAAGCCCAGAAAAAAAAAATCTGCAACTTGTTCGGTGTCTCACAACTGCTAAATATGAATATAAACCTAAACCCAGGTAACTATACTTCCAAGCTAACATTCTGTAACCAGTAGTCTCATTGTCTGTTCTATGGGTCCAGACAATAAGTGATATCAGGAGTCAGAAAAGGAAATAAATACTTAGGGACAATGGTCAAAGGTGTCTTCGTGCTTAAGAAGCCAATGAATTCTGCATGTCTTCAGATTTTGTAATCAATAATTAATGATGCTAATATCACCACAAAATCAGGATAAGAAATTGCTTTACAGTGTCTGCACCATTAAAAATAATCTACTAGAAATTGATTAACAGTGAAAAAATAAAGATACTAACCTAGTAGATGGAAATAAATTTATATAGAAGCTATTACTTAATATGTTATATGAATTCACAAAATATAGTGACCATGGTCAACTGAGAGCTTTATTATAACAAAGTTATTTTTTCAAAATAAAAGGAAAAAATAATTGCATTGTTTTTAAAACTGGACTCATTGCAAAAGTATTGGATTATTATTTTCAAAAAAAGTGTACTTTTCTCTATTTTCTTACGGTGTTTAGCATTGCAAGGATGTCTATCAGAAGCCTGATTTTTCCCTCTCCCCTATTTTTAAACCCTTTCTTCTCTCTTGTGTAGAGACTGGGAAATTTAGAAATACATCTGTAGAGTATGGACTCTAACAAGGTGTGAATCACTTTTCAGGGATTTTCCTGTGAATTCATTGAGTATATTAAATCTACATTCTGTATTTTTCTATTGATTGTTTTCTAGTAGTTTCAGTCTCATCATAGATATAGAAAGAAAGGTCTGAATAGGATGAAGGGTAATTAGGCAACATTGTGCCCCTTCACCAAATCAAGCAGCCAATTAATAGAGTACCCACAGCTCCCATTCAGTATTAATTCCAAGCTTGAGTTCCTGAGCAAAATTTCCTGGGGTAGAGAACTAAGTGACTTTCCGCTTATTCTGCTGTAGATCGTCCTGCCCTGTTCTGGCACTAACAGTACACCGTTTGATCTTTGTAAACTCATTCAATCAGTTTTATAGATAGATAACATTTTGTCCAGATTCTAAAATTTGTCTTAGTATTCCTATAGTTTTCTCTGATTTTATTGTTTTATATATGTCTTTAAAGTTATTTTAGTGAGAAGTTGAGAAGGTCAGTGCCAATAGTTTTAAGATGGTTATAATTTTAAAATCTGTCCAAAGAGTTCTTAAACCATTTGGTTCTGTTGAGTTATTTCTAAGTAACTAGCTTTATACCAAGGTTATTGTCACCTACACCCTCTAGAATTATTTCTTTAGTGTGAACCAGGTTTAGTCACACAGGCCAGGATTTGCTTAAGAATACCTGCATCTATGTCATAGCTTACCATATGCAATAAAAAGGAAATCTGTAAACAATAACGATACAGCAAATAACCACAATTCTCAAAGTAAGGGATTATAATTACCTCTATATTAAAGATGAGAATGCTGCAGCTTTGGTAGTTTATATGAGGTGCCCAGTAAACTATGAGACAAAAAGTCGAACTTAGAACCCAATTTTATGTGACTTCAAGGCCTAAACTCTAATTTGCTTATGTAAGTAATGAGTTTGTACCAATAGTAAACACCAAATTAATTAAAAAGTCACAGTAAAATGAGTGTTTGTATATCATTTCAGCTAATCATAAAATGGAACTGGTCTAGAAAGCCTCATAATATTCAATTCCATCAATAACATTTAAAAAATTTCTTGGAAGAAAATTTAAACTGTTTTACAATATAGATTATATTTTCATTTGGTTTTAGAGATCTATGAACATTTTTTATGAGGCATTAATTTCATAAAATGTAATAAGAAAGAATTTTAGAGCTAAAATTCTACTAAAAATTTCAAAATACACAAATATCAACCTCAATTTGTACAACACCTTTTGCCTATTATTAGAGATAATATTCATGGGAAATATAAATATACCATGATAAATTTTTTTTCTGTTTAGCAATCAGACAGATGAGATCTCTCATTTCTTATGACAGAGAAACCTAATTTCACAGCCAGTTTCAAAATCCTGCTGTTTCAGCAGAGCTTACAGAGATATGAGAATAAGTGGAGTAAACTCTTATTGTAGAACAACTATGAAATCTGTAATTTCAGGATTCTGCATAGGAAACATATTGCTTTTGTTATATTTTAAAAATAAATGGAATTTCTATGGTGCTGAATTCTCTTAAACTTATAAGATGTTGTATAGTTGATCTTACATTTATGCAGTGGTTAATTTCTTTTGCCACAGAAGATCATGAAAATACTCAGGATTAAAACATGTTTACTCAGTACAAGGCTTCAAACAGATACAATAAAAATTCGTCTGGAAGAGGTAGACATGAACTGAATTACACTGACATTTAATTTAAGAAATTTTGAAATTAAAATTGCAACCTTTTATATTCAAAAATGGGGAGTTTGAAACATTCTCTTAAATTTATTTATTCTGAACAAACAAAATTTTGCAGTAAAAAGAGTTGTTTTTTTAAAGGTGCAAAAGACAATCAGGAGCTGAACTTCGGGCTTATCCCAAAGATCTTGGCTCAGGACCAATTCAGGGCTGAAATGAAGGCTTGGCCTGGGACCTTTGTCTGGGACCAATTGGGAGGAACCACATGAAATGAGACAAAGGAGCACCAAGGAGAGAGAAATGTGTCCAAACAAAGCGTGGAATTTGTGCATCTGGGTCCACAGAGTAGGCATTTCTATTCATGAACATAGGCTCTTTCTTATCTGGGGCCTGCATCTCTATTTTCAAGCTGTTCTAGGTTTGAAGGAGTTTTACCCAGGAGCCACCCTAACTGCCTGCCTGGCTGGTTTCTTTCTTTCTCCTCTCTCATATTCTGCTGTTGTTAGCTAAAGTACTCAGGACAGGAAGAGTCCACAGGTTTTATTCAGGTTACAGTGATGTTGGAATCGTCCCTTAGGATAGCTTGATTCCTCTACCTTAGGAGCTTTTCTAACCACATACTCAGCTGTACAATAAACCTTTCCTCCAAGCCCAACTTTGTTAAGACTGTCCTCACAGGAAGAATTTCAGAATTAATACAGAAACACTTCCCAGAATTTTTTTGATCATAGGCATAATGTTGAGTATAGCTCATTTGTACAAAATGCTTCAGTTAATCAGTCCTATCTTTTTGTGTTTGACCCCCGAATCTTCAATTCTTTTGAACTCTTGCATTGTAACAATAGTTTACTTGTTTGCATTTTACTTAAATCATTTTTCCTAGGGCCAGCTGCAGTCTATTCGTATCTATTTGGTTTAGATCTTTTAATGTCAAACTCAATTTCTTATTTGTACTTTAATTTTTGCCTTCTCCTTTACTTCAGCCATGGAACATCTAAACTAGGAAAATGTCCTTTCCTAAATACTTACCATCAATGTCTCTCACCATCTATGAACTGCTAGGACACTCTGGATAAATAAATACCAGTATCATTATTGGAATGCCTCACCCAGAATTTATGCATAATGTATCCTAGATATTTAAATTTATATTAATTTTAGTACATAAAAATGAGAACATGAATAATAAGAAAATTACAAAGCTGGAGAAAGTAGTTTATTCAAATCCAAGGGCATCTATAATGAGCAAATGGTATGAAGAAAACATATTAATTTTAATACTTTTTTCACTTCCAGGAATAAAATTGAATAAGGAGGTCAGTGAAACACTTGTAATTACAACAAACATTCAGCTTTAAGAAAAGTGTACGCCAAAGTGAGATTAATGGCACTGTAAGCATTTTAGACTGCTATAATGGGTGAGTAACAAAATGCTTACAAATATATTTTCTTCTTTTATTTGAAAGTTTTAAAACAAATAGCAAAACACTTAAGTACTTGTTCTAACAAGTTAAATTTTAGCAAATATTACTAAGTAAAATTCCCAAGGTATTTTTCTTGCAGCTAAATTTAAGTACCAATATGAATGAATAATGTCGTATTTGAAAATTACATGCATTAGAGGTAATTTTGAAATGTATAAGCGTAAATCCATCTGGATGTATCAAATATTTAATTAAAAACTTACAAAATTGTTGGATTAAAGCTGTAAGAACGAAAGGTACATGGAAGTGTCATGAGTAGAAATTCATTTAATATGTATCAGTGGAAAAGAAAACACAGCTGAATAATTAACCAAATAAAGGGCACTGGTCTAAATATTTCTAAAACTAAAATGAGTTCTGCAGGTTCTTAGTGTCCAACACACAGTCCCCTATGAAAACTAAAATACAAAAAATCAGCTCAAGTTTAAGTTGAATCAAATAAGAAGAGTTTTGTTTTTCACTAACTCACCTACTGGGCAAAACAGAACATGTTAGCTACTCAGTCCAGAATATTATTTTCTTCCAGGAAATAAATTTATATTTGGTTATCAACATTACTCTAGCTTAGGCATTTGTTGTACCATTTCATTCAGGCACACACGTACTAGCCTCACTGTACACAAAACCTGAGGCTACAGTGCAAGTTGGAAACCCACTCCCAAGCTGAAAGTATACTAGAAATCTGGCCTGTGCTCTCTACCATAAATACTGCAGTTTAAATCAAGCCTAACATTGAGAAACCTCCACAAAATATGTTTTGTTGCCTGTAGTTTTTCATTCCTTAGAAATACCAAAAATAGCTAGGATGACTCTGTGTTGGGTGAGTTGTGTCCAGAAGCATATGTTGAAGTCCTAACCCGTAGCACCTGGGAATATGATCTTATTTGGAAATCAGGTCTTTTCAGAAGCAATCACATTGAGATAAGGTCATACTAGATTAATGTGGGCCCCAAATCCAAGGATCCTTATAAGGAGAGGAAAATATGGAGACACAGACATTCAAAGGGAATACAACCATGTGAAGACAAAGGCAGCTATAAGCCAAGGAATGCAGCAATTACCAGTGTTGAGATTCACTCAGGGTGGTTGGCAAAATATTAAGGGAAATATTAGGGGAAGCTATAAGATTATAGTCTCAAACCTTTTGGAAGGCCAAAAGGTTTTAATGAGACTGGCTGAAGGCAGCCAGTACTTATATTAGAACATTAGGTCATAGGGTGAAAATTAAGAATAAAAGCTTCCCCAGTTAAGAATGTTTACCACACATTCCTTTGTCTCTACTCTGTTTACTCATGTAAACTTTGTGCTTGATATCCCTATCAGGAGGAGGTCAAAGGGGGATTACCCATTAATGGTGTTTACTCTGGGTCCAGGAACCAAAAGCTTTTATCATTCTTAAAACCACTCTTTTAACCATGTTAATTATCCACAAGTGTGTTTACTTAGAACCTCTGCTATTAAATCTATACTGAACAAATTCGAGGAGGAGCAGGGACTTGTGGTCAGTTAGCTGCAGTCACCCTCTGAGAGCAGCTGATGACCATCCCAAACCCACTCACATCCCTGTACTGGGTTTGTGAATGTATTTTATTCATCCGTCACTGAGTCAGGGTCTGCAGGACAGATCTACACAGGTGGTGATCAGTGTCTGTCAAGTGGTGACCCCGACATGATCACCACCACATACCAGCAACACCAAAAGCTAGGAAGAGTAAAGAAAGGATTTTTCCAAGAAACTTTAGAGAAACATGAACTTGCTGACACCTTGATTTTGGACTTCTGGCCTCCAGAAAAATAAGTATCTTAAGTTACCCTGTTTGTAGTAATTTATTATGGTAGCCCAATGATACTCAGTTTCACTTTACTACACTTGGGAAAGATATCTTTGTACTTCTTTGATTTTCACATAGAAATATGATTAGGTCAGAATTTTATTGTTCTTTTCAAGTGAGAAAGATGATACATCATTTTCTTGCACGTTTAATGTAGTGGAAAACATGTGGGACCAGGAATTTGACAACCTACATTTGATAAGTCTGAGTTTAGTGATGACTTGGGCACTTTGTAATTTTTTGACCTTTGACATCATGAGGCTTCAGTTTCTTTACATGCAAAATTGAATTAATAAACTTTAGGTTATAGAATTTTAACCATTATTTGGGATAATATATGGTGTCTAACTGGTTCTTCTCTTTTACCTTGCTTTGCATGTAATCAGTTACCCTCTCTATTAAAACACACAGTTTTCCAGATAAGTTTCTAAAGATTAATGGCAATGGGGCAGAATTCAATGTTGATTTACAGGATAGAATAGATAGGCAAAATCATTTCACCTTTACTTTTTTTGTTCCCTAGGCTCTGCTGTAGATCAATTTAAAGTTTAATTGAGGATTCTGGGTCTTATCTTTAATTGTTGAGGGAAACAGTATCCCTTAATTACTTTAACAATTTATTATCATGTAGCCTTTTTATAGCCTTTGGGTAAAAGTACAAGAACCAATATTTCTCTAAATTCTAAAAAAGAATATACAAGTTAAAAAATGGTAGTAATTTTTACCTAATGTAAAATATACATTATGAAAATTTCAACTACGTCAGCATTGTGAAAAGTCTCAAAAATGGCTATGAATTGAAAAAAATGCCTAAGAACAACTATATATACAGTTGTTTATATATATATATATATATTCATTTTAGTCTAAGTTTTTTTGTATAATTTTATTTAATATAGGAATTCTGTCTTTAAAAGAAATGCGGTTAAATGGAGCTAATATAAGTACCACAGACTAATATTATGTGTTTATGTGTATGCAGATACAGGTATGTGTGTTTTTCTGAGAAATTTCTACTCACGCTTTTCTCATCTTAACTATTAGAGTTAACGTAAGTAGAGCAGATTTAAGTAACAGTAATCCATGATTAGAAACGTTTCACAATTAGTTATTTGTTAAAGCAAGAAGAAAAGAAATAAAAGGTTTGAGAGTAGATAAAATAATACAATCTATATATAAAAAGGTATTTTCACACTTTGAACACTGATTTTACAATATTCATAGAAAATATGTATAAGGTAGTTTTAATACATTTAATACTTATTACTTGTGTAATATTCATACACTAGTAATAATCATTGAGAATATTGCATATCTTTTACATACAGCTGAGAGCACAGCATATAAATATAAAACTCAATGAATGTTCACAAAGTAAATATATTTATATAACCAGCAATAAGACAATGAAATGTGATTCTGCTGAGGAAGAGCAGTTAAACAAATAAGATGATGAAACAGGTTTTACCAGAACTTTAAAATTCCCAACATACCCTCTTGCTTTCATTACCTCCATGGAAGATAATTACTGTCATGGCATTTTCTTTTGTTTTTAAAGACAAATATGAATGCAAATGAAGTCACAGATACCTATGTACGGTGTCCAGCTTCTTTTACTCAATCTTATATTTGTGAGTTTTATCATGGTTGTTACAGTAAAAACAATTCATTCTTATTGCTATATAATATCTAATTGTATAAAGGCAACACTACCTATTCAACTGTTACTGAGTTTCTAATTTTTGTCCATTATGAATACTGCTATTATAAATGTTCATATTATTGGTGAATATGCATATGCAATTCTGTTAGGTAACATCTATAAGCCTGATTTTAGCAATAGCTACACAAGACTTCTCTTGGGTGGTGTTTGGATTATTTACCCTTTCAATACATTTGTTTTCTGTGTTATTATATTTAAGATGCATTTCTAGTAAGTAGTTTATAGTTGAGCTTTTTAAAGGCTGTCTAAACATCTTAATCTTTCTACTTGAATTTTTAGTCTAACATTTGTATTGGTGTGATTACTTTCATATTTCGGTTTCTGTCTACTAGTTTATACTTTGAATAGTTTTTATCTTTCTTCCCTTATTTTAGATTATTTAGATTGTGAATGCATTGTTCATCTATTAGCTTACCAGTTACATATTATTTATATCATCTATTACAATTATCTCAGAGTTTAACATTCATCCTTCATTTTTACAGTATAAACAAAAATATATTTTTAATCACTTCCCTGCAAAGATAGGCATTAAAACACAATAACTCTATGTAACCTCATTTACTATCATGTTACTGTTGTCGTGCATTTTAACTCAAAGTATAATTTTAATTTAAAAGTTTAGTTATTTGTAGTTGATAATTTATATTTACCTACATATTTGCCTTTTTATTACTCTTGATAATTTCCTGTATATCTGTAGTTCTGCCAGTTATATTTTTCTTTAGTCTAAAGAAGTTTAACAATGTTTGGTGTAGATATGTTAGCAACATGCCTATATTTGTTTACTTGGAAATATTTTTACATACATCATTGAAGGATATTTTAACTCAGTAGAGAAAACTAGACTGTTTTTAAAAAAATTTTTAGGGCTTTATAGATTTTATTACCCTTATGCTTACAGTGTTTATGTTAAAATGGCAATCTAATTCCTGCAGCTGTAAAGTTAACTATTTTTTTCTGGCTGCTTTTGGTGTATTCTCTTTTGCTTTTATTTTCCTTTTAGCTTTCTCCAGAAAGAGTCCCCTTTTCTCTTTGTTAAGAACATAGTGTGGGTGTTAATCACCTTAATTCAATACAAGAATCTCAAGCTACTCAAGTCTGGATTTTAAATTTTTGCCTTGGATCTGTCTACATCTGTTTTGCCCCTAAAGCCAGGCCCTCCTAGTTTTAGCTCAGAATCTGGCATACTCAATCACAGGGCTTCTCACCATTTAAGTCCCAAATTCTAATCCTTAAGCTTTTCCACAGTATGGGAGTGCATGCTCCTATGCTCCTTTCCTCCCTTCCTACATGGCAACCTGTTGCTTAAATCTCTTATGTCTCTGAAATGGGAAAAGTTCTCTTATCCCTGTCACAGGGTGTGCAATGGTGGTATGGCTTGCTTCTTCAATGCTCCGCTACTCAAATCCCTAGAGGGAGCATGCAGATGGGCAGGTTGTGGGGCTCTGACACCACGGCAGTGTCTAGAGGTGAATGTTCTCAGTTCCTGAGGCCCCAGTAAGCATGTGTTACCACGTGCTTTTTTATTTTAGCCATCTGCAGCGGATTTGTTTATCAGCTCAATTAGACCCCCACCTTATCACAAGGACAGAGCACTTTCTTTATCCTGAGGTTATTTGCCTTGCTGTACTGGAAGAATCAGATCACATGTGGGCTTGGAGAATGAGTGGAAGGTTTTACTGAGTGGAGCTAGCTCTCGGCAGATGAGGGATGGAGTGGAACGGTGGTTTTCTTCTGGAGTCTGGCTGCTGAGTGGCTGGACTTTCCCCGCATCGCCCCAGCCAAACTCTGTGTCATTCCACTGATTGATGGTCTGCCAGCGTCTGCTGGTGCCTGTCACTTGTATCTTCCACTGATGTGTTTCTCCTGACATCCAGCCATTTGTGTCCATGCCCGCTAGGGTCTCGGGATTTTTATAGGCACAGGATGAGGGCATAGCAGCAGGCCAGGGTGGTCTTAACAAATGCAGTAGTTGGGCATGAAGACAGGAGTCGTTGTCCTCCCCCCAGGTTTGTGGGCACAGGCCAATGGGTAGAGCCCTAGCTAGGGACATCTCCCTTCACTACCCAGAACTTCCCTGCCCCCCTTCCATATCATCTCTACTACCGTGAGCCTGAAGAATCTGTACAGGTCTCTTATCTTTTAGTAGTTGCCATGCACTATGTCTTTTGCTTGCATCCTTGGTCTTTTGCCCTTACTCCAGAATTAGCATGCATGTGTGTGTGTATGTATATATTCAGGATAGTACAGCTTCAGAATATAAATTCTTTTCTTCTTGACATCCTTCTTCTCTTGGGTTGTGTTTCCTTAAGTTTTAGTGCTTCAAGTGTTTCCTATGCCTTTAAATAATTTAAAACATCTTGTATTTCTGTTATTTTGAATATTTTACAACAGAAGTATTTGTCAGTCCCAAGCTTTTTCTGTCATTTCCACAAATAAGAATCTCATGGAGAGTTGATTTCAAACCACACAATTTGTTTGGGAGAGAGGTGAACAATGTTGATTTGTATAGCAGAGAGAGAGATGTATAGAAAAATAGATGAAGTAATTATTAAGAAAATACAAAGAGCCATATATTTGTGTTTGTTGGGTTTTCCTGACTTTCAATCTTCTGATGGATTTAAAATTGAGAATTCTGGTATTCCGTGAAGTATCAAAGGCCTCCTGAGAAGGAATAGTAGTGTCCATAATTAAGCACGGTTAGTAATCCAGAGAGCATATCACTTACAGTTTTGTAAGTCATATAAATTTTTAACACTTAAAAAATATATTGTCCTTTTTGCCAGGACATAACTGAGCTTTTCTGAACACACCTTTTACTTACACAATATACATTAGGGTAATGGTTGTATTAGAAAGGATAGGCTAGGTTGTCATAAGAATTACACCAATGTAATAGAAGTTTGTTTTCTCCATCATGTAACAGTCTGAATCAGGGGTTTCTTATTGGCAGTTGGCTCTCCTCTAGGTGGTGATTCATTTACTGAACTCTGTTATTGCTTGAGTTCATCATCATATAGAAATGGAATGTAAAGACAGTTAACACATGTCTTAAAAGTCCACATCACTTTCACCAATATACCCTTAGCTGGATCTGAGATCTCATAGTCATATCTGGCTATCAAAGTAGGAATTGTAGTCTATAGCCATACTCAGGATGCAGAGAAATATGGTTTCCTGATGAACAGCAGTGTCTGTTTCAGTAGTAAAGATAGTTTCAAGAATTAAGTGAATTTTAGAGAAATGTGGTAGTACTTATACACACAAAATTCTAAACAATATATACCTATGTGCATACTGAGTTCTGGAATAATTGTAGATTCACAGCCAGCAGTAGCTGAGGGGAAAACTCATATATGTGATTTTATATTACTTGCTTCATAGTTAATAATATGTTTGACAAATAAGAAGTCATGATACTCTGATTTATATATGCTCAGTTTAGAAATGTAAACAATAAGTTTTTTTAGAACATCATTCTTAATTTTATAATATAAAATGACCATTGCTGATACTCTTTTCTATTACCTTTTCATTTTATTTTACAACGTCAAAATGGACAAAGTGAAGGATGTTGGGCTGAATAATAAGACTGATCATTTTCAGCATTTTTGAATTGTGAGAATGGTAGTTTCTTTCACATAAAGTAACAAAATCAAAAATAAAGAGTAAAACACTTTCTATTAATTCAAAATTTTGCCTATTTATACTTGAATCTATAATTGTTTAAGATGTGGGGTAGTCATCATGAAATTAGTCATATTATTTTGTAAACAAAGTCTAACATTTCTCTAAATTTTCAATAATATGTCATGAATTAGCAAATATATTTTTATAAATTTTTGATTAGTTAAACTTATTACAATACATATATGTATATATTTAGAATTAAAATGCTTGGAAACAGTAAGAGATAAAAAGACCATAATACCATGTGGAAATCAGTAATTTTTATATAAAATATATTTAAAACGAAAAATAGCATTTTAACTTGAAAATAGAGAATAAGCCTTCAAAAATGGAGTTACTACTATATAGGTAATGATGTTTACATGTAATGAACATGTTAAAATGTCATATGTGTGATAGATGAGCTATGTCTCCGTTATTAAACTTGCACTTAATCCAAAAGTTAATGATCTTTAAATCTGACAAAGGTATTTAATCCATTAAGTGCCTAATGTTTTTCTAATTTTATGAGATATTATAGAATCATACAAAGTAAGCAGTATTCTATTGTGAGCCAAAACACTTAGCAAATTATCTCAAATAGCCTAAATATAATAATTCATTTCAAGTTACAGAACTGGAGACCAAATTCACTGAATTAATTATATTTCATTTGAGAAGAGTAATGATACTTCATCAGAAATACATTTTATTAAAATTTGATTGAGCCTACTTCTTGTAATATTTCTGTTCATTTAAATTTATTTAAATAAAAATTTCACATCTTAGTTAATGGTTTCTGCAGTCTTCATTCTATTCTATTATTTTCTGTTCTGAAATATTATGCTTTTAAAATCATTCAAGTGATGGCAATAAAATATAACACATTTATATGTATTTTTATCAACAGCATTTATTATATTTTATGGTTTATGCAGAAAAAATACATGATAATGCATATTGGATGGCTATGGTAAACAAGGAAAGCATTATCCATTTGCTAATTGCATAAATAATTCCTAAAGGTAGAGAGCTAATGAAATCTAGTCTTTCATTTAACAGGTGAAAATATTATGCACCATAGAGTTTCAGTGTCCTGATCAAGCTCTGTTTCTTCATTATTATTAGTTTTCCCCTGTCCTCAATGGAGAAAAGAAAATTTTGCTTTCCATTGCTGGAATTTTGTTGACTTTGATTTTTTTGTGCCCTCAGCTCTTCAATGAGCATAGTTTATAAAACTATTGTGCCTTATCTAGGCCAATCTTGTTGTTAAGCTGGGAATGATAGTTTCCTGTACCTATCTACCTTTTGCCTCGAAATGGAAGCCTTATTCAGATTATATTCTTGTTTTCATCAAAATGGTTAATTTGACAAGAATTATCATGTCATATAAATAAAAGTTTTTACTTATTTTCTAGTAGAAAAATATAATCAATGGTAAGAAATGCAATTATTAAGGCATAAATTGCAAATGTTATTTCTTTAAATACTGTAATTTCACATTATTATTGAGCTATTCAAAACAAGCTTCATTCTTTGCCTGCATTGTAAAGATTTTTTTTAATCTCTAGGCAAATAAATTTCTTTAATAAATAATTATGATTTGTCTCTGTCATTTATTATTTTTTAATTGGTAAATAAATTACATTATTTATAGTGTACAATATGAAACACATATCTATGGTGATCTGCCTAAATCAAGTTAATCAACATATGCATTATGTCATACTTTTCTGTGGTAAGAACATTTAAAACCTACATACTTAACAATTTTCAAGTATACATTACATTGCTCTAAATTATGTTCACCATGTTGTACAATAGATCTCCTAAACATATTCCTCCTATCTGATATTTTGTATTCTTTGAGCAACATCTTCCCCCAATTCCCTTCCCTCCACTAAGCCATTCTATTCTCTGCTTCTATAAGTTCAACCTTTTCAGATTGTACACACACATGAGATCATGTGATGATATTGTCTTTCTGTGCCTGGCTTAATTCACTTAACATAATGTCCTTGAGCTTCATCCAAGTTCTTGAAAATTACAAGATTTCCTTTTTTTAAAGGCTGAATTGTTCTCTCTCTCTCTCCCCCCATGTGTATGTGTTGCATACAAGTGCATGTAAAATTTTCTTTAATAAATCATTCACTGGTGGACAATTTATATATTGATTGTTGATTCTACATCTTGGGTATTGAGAATAAAGCTACAAACAACATGGGAGTGCGATATCTTTCAACATATTGAATTTGGTTCCTTTGCATATATACCCAGAAAAGGGACTAGTGGAACATATGGTAGTTCAATTTTTAGTTTTTCTTAAGAACTTCCAAACTATTTTCCATATTGGCTGTACTAATTTACATTTTCACTAACAGTATATCAGGGTACTCTTTTCTCCACATCCTCACCAACACTTATCTATAGTCATTTTGATAATAGCTTTCTAACATTTGTGAGTTGATAGCTCACTGTGGTTTTCATTTGTATTTTCTTGCTGATTAGTGATGTTGAGTATTTTTCTATATACGTATTGACTATTTTTATATCATTTTTGGAAAAATGTCTTTTCGGGTCCTTCTTCCATTTTTTCATCAGGTTATTTATTTTCTTACTATTGAATTGTATTCCTTAAATATTTTTGTTAGTAGCCTTGTATCAGATTTATGGTTTATAAATATTTTCTCCTATTCCATAGGTTGTCTCTTCATTCTGTTGTTTCATTTGATATGCAGAAGCTTAGTTTGATGCAATCATATTTATCTACTTTTGCTGTGGTGCTGTGGTTGCCTATGCTTTAGGGGTCATAACCAAAAAAATCATTGCCCAGATGAATTTCATGAAGCGCTTTTCCTAGGTTTTCTTTGGGTAGTTTATGAGTTTCAGGTTTTATGTTGAAATCTCTAATGCATTTTCAGTTGGTTTTGTATATGGTATGAAGTAATGGCCGAATTTAATTCTTCTGCATGTGGATATGCTGTTTTCCCAGCACCATTTAATGAAGAGACTGTCCTTTTCCCATGGTGTGTTTTTGGCATCATTATTGACAATTCACTTACACTAGTACTTTACTTACACTTGTACTTTACAATCTGCAAGACATGTTGTTTTGTTATTACTTTATATAATAGATTTTTCCCTTTCATTATAACCTTCAATAACTTCAAAAAGAAATATGAGATGTTTAGAGGAAAAACAGAAACTTTAAAAATGCAGGCTTCAGATTGGGGAGGCACACCCTCTAATATAAGTGAAAATGTGCTCTCAGAAGAACAAAGGGAGGGTCTGGCTCAAATAGAGAAAGTTCTCATCCTGGTTCTCAATCAAGTCCTTTTATGCAAATGAAGATTTCAAACTTGTTCAACTCTGATTGTTTGAAATCCTTGATTGGATTGGGATTTCCAAATCCAAAGCCAGAAGTTTGTCAGATGTTTCTTTCAAATAACTATTGGGGGCAGGGGTTTCTGGTCATAGTTTATCTTGACATGGAAAGAGGAACTAGTTTGGCTTGACTGTAGAAAGGGAAGTCCTATGACACTTTAACAATATCTTTTTAAGAACACAGAGTGTGTGACTTCTCCTTTGCCCATTCATGGCCACTTGATTCTGTTTTAGCTTTGACCACCTCAGTTAGCCATGGAGAGTCCATTTTGTCTGTTGTCTGGGGGCATGTTTTGACAGATAGATTTTTAATATCATATGTTGATTTTATTTCCTTGTGAACATCACTTATAGCTATATTGGATAATGTTTGTTTTTCATATTGTGTTGCCTCATCATGATTTCATTTTCCTTTTACTTTGATTTCATTGTATCTTAAGCTATTCTGTGTTTACAATGTAGTTTTCAGCCCTCCATTTGATTCCATGCTATTCTAGAAATATTATTTTAGTTGTAAATGGTGTATTTTGTCCTTTATAAATACATTTATATATATGTCTGTAGTTCTCATAGTCTCATTTTAACATTTTATCTATATTATGGTAGATTACATTATTGACTTCAATTCTTCTCCTCTTTCTGTATCCAATTCCTTTGTCATATAGCTTTGCTGTTAATGTCACAGACATACAGTGTAGCCTGAGAGCCTGACCCCCTAATATATTTTGGTCATGAGACTTGCTTTTTCCAATATATTATGCCCAGCTAGAGATAGAGATGTACTCATACATTATGGCTTGCTCTCTTTCTTTCTGCCATTTCCATTGCATAAGCATGCCCTGGCTAGCCTATTGGCTCATTGGGTAGAAGAGATACAGGGAGTAAAAAGAACTGAACCTGGAGCCCAAAATCATATATCCAATACCAGTTTATATCAGCAAAGGGACCCCAGATAACCTGAAAACACATGAGAAATGCATGATTACTTCTTTTTGCCAATGAATGTATATTGTATGTTTGTTTGTATGTGTGTGTTTGAGTCTTAGCAAACACTGACTTGTATAAACCAATGTACATGTACTCAATAATTATATTCTGATTGTTTCCAGCTACAGCATGGGGCATCAAAGTATAAATTTAATACTTCTTGTGATAATTTAATTCAAAAATAAATTCTCATTATTTGTACTTGCTATGCTTCTTAGTTTTTGTTAAGTAGAATTTCCCTTTTAATGTTGGTATATTTTTCTATCTTCCTCCGTGTTTTTCAAATAAGTAAATTACATCAAATAGTATTGTGTTTTGTGCGACTTTATTTGACTCCCTCGTCATTACTGTGGGAGCTGTTTATCTTCTCTATAGTACTATAACTTAAAGATTGATTTTGTATTTTTAGGATGCATTTAGTTTTAGATGGTAGTGACTAATCTTGGTTGGTGGACCTGGGTATATTTTTTAAGCTCTGATATTATTAAATTGACTGTATATAAGCTTTACCCAACTGAATTAAAACTATCTTTTATTTTTATAGGGAGGCCCATTAGATTTTGGAGCCTGGGAAAGTATCAGCTTTGGATATTATTTCTGATTTTCAAATGTCTTCTTTCACCAGCAATCATTCTCACTCATAAATTCAAAAGAAGAACGTAAAATTGTGACCTATAGTTTTGAGTCCCTGTCTTGTTTACTGCTACAGCAGAGAGGACGGGGGGAGAGGCACCCTTACTGGAAATTTCAGGGTATTTATTGAATCCTAAATTCTTTCTTTCTTTTATTATGTCGTCTTTTATTCTTTTACTGGTTTATATTGATAAGGTTTTCTTTATAGCTAGGGATAGTCTAATTTTTTTTTTGTTAGCCTTCATTACATTTATGATTGGCCAGAAGGCATTAGCTTGAGCTCTATTTAACTAATTGGTGGAAAAACGTACTCTCTGGGATTTTTATTTGTTTTCATGTTGAGCTACTATCTTATCCCCTCAGTCAGCTTCTGTACAAATATGAATATATTCACATCAATTTTCAGGGTGTTTCTACTTTTAAAATGTTTACTTTTTGAGAGAGACATAGAGGAAAGTGAAGATAGAATTATGTAATGACCCCAGCAGCAACTTCTTTCACCACTAGGTTTAGAAATGTATTGTATAAAATTGTACCCCTTGGTTATTTGTTTTTTGTTGGTGAAGATATTCTAGGCTTTTCTTTATTTGAGTGCATTTACTCACTGTAAAACAATATGCTGTTATTGGACTTTACTATCTTACCTTAAAATTCTGTACATCGTCCTTTGGCTTTCAGTTACTTTTTTAATCAAACTGGCATTTCCATCATATATTCAATCCTCAATTATTTTTTTAAAAGATTTATATGTTCAATCACCTACTTTTCTAATTATGGCTCTACTGTTAAATTTGTAACATGAAACTTTCAACTGCTGAGTTATTTCATATGATGATTCGTGTACGTCTTAATTTTGATTAGTCTTTTATTCCACATGATATTTCTTCTTGTGTTATTTTTACTATGTTAATAGATATTCCAGCTTTTGTAAGGAACCCTTACTAAAGTAATTTTTAATAAATGACAAGCACTTTATTACACATATTTCAATTTCTTTCCTGTGGTGGTGAGTCAGAATAGGACAATGTAATTTGCATTTCATTTTCTATCAAACTAAGTTGTATGTCCTCTAAAATTCAAATTACCTTTTATCCTCCCCTTTTACTATTGTTTCCTTAATACTATAAAAGTATGCATTCTCTGCTTAACTCTAGTTAAAACAGGTGGTTAATTTTTCAGACTGAAAGTCTCAAATCTCCAGAACAAAACACTGGAAAGCCTCCGAAGCATGGTTAATTGAATAATTGAAGCAACTCTATAAATTGCTAAACCCCAGTATTTGCACATGTTGAAAATTCTCACAAGTGCATATTACATGGAAAATTCAAGCTCTGCATAGATAAAAAAGGAATTTCAAGTCCCTAATGTCCATTTGATTTTCTATAGCAAGGACTAAAGTAAATTTGAAAATAATCTGTCTTAATTAATTAATTTGTTAATAAACCTAAACTATCCTTTTCAAAACAATGGATAAATATGAATGATATATTGAAAGTCATTACACAGTAAATTGTAATTCTTTTATTATAATCTTAGGCTTTTCTTATCTGGTAAACTATTCTAACTGATTTTATACTAGATGTGAAATTTATGTGCCAAAAATACACATTCCAAAAATAAACTACAAAATAATTTTATACAGATTACAGTGCTAAATGCATGTTAATGATACAATAAAATTAATGCTGATGACTCAATATCCTGCATTACAGGTAATTAAATTTAGATTAAGAGACAAAAAGTGTGATGCATTTTTAATATATGTATTCAAAATTAATTTTTTATGTTTTTATTAATATAATACCCCAATTGATAAATATATATGAAATGTGACTGGAGAGATGGAAAAAAGATTTTGTCGTGTTTCAAGAGTGACATGAACAAAGCTTTACATTTTCTAAAAGATAACATCTCAATAGCTTTAGATATTCAGTGGGACCACATTTTTTTCTTTCCTTTTTCAGAAATGTATACCTAGTGTAGTGAGGAAAATTTTTTAAAAAAATTTAAATATTGCACATAATTCAGTTGGCAAGTTGTTTGTTTAGCTCCAAACCAAATTTCTCTGCTTCACTTTAGTTTTTGTGGCTAGGGCTAGGAAAATAATTCTGCTTTGTTAAATAACATCCTGTTAGGTAAGTTACTAGACAATACCCCTTATGTGTATGTAATAATAAAATACTTTTTTAAGCAAAATGAATGTTTCATTGTCTAACAAACAAATCACTCCTGACCCATTGGTGAGTCAGGGCTATTATTTGTGAAAACATTAGTCTGGGAAGGGAGAAAATAAAAATAAAAAGAGATGACACACAAACTGTATAAAATTATTTAAAAACACATAATGGGCTCAGTGGTGGTAAGGGGATGGAATTACTTCACTAGTTTACCTTCATCTGGCTCCTTCCCTTTCCTTTTGATATAACCCATCTTCCTAAACTTGACTCATATGTCTAGGGGCAAGTAAAAAGCAGAGCTTGTATTTTAAGCAACTATGAGATGCTAGGAGGATGTAAAGTTTATAAATATGTAGAAAGAGAAAAAGAGAGCAATCACATTCTTTATAACCTTTGGAGGAAGGGGTAGTTTCTGTAGACAATGGTCATTGTAGATAGGTACATAGAGGTGAGAAATTCACTGAATATACCACAAGCCCGAAAATGCAGGTGTAATGATATCTTATTTTCTAATAATTTATTTATTTTTTCTTAGATTTTATGTTTTAAGGGAAATGAAAAAAATTAATTTTTTCCATCCTGAGCAACAAGAGCAAAACTCTGTCTCAAAAGAAAACCTGCCATATCAAAATGAGTTAGACATACTTCTACTTTTTCATAAGTCAAAATGTAGAGGAAAGTCAGCTGGTAGTTGACAAAGGCAATACAATAATGTCATCGCTATGTCGAAGATATTTAATGATAATAGAATAAAGGAAGTTCTGAACTTGATATAAAACTTTCAAATTACTAACAAGAAAAAGATAAGATGAAAATTAATTTATTAAGTTAAAATAATTAAGTAGTTAAGTAATTTAAATTATTAGTAGAGGTTGTACAGCAAGTTTCCAAGGCTAAAATTATGTCTTGCCAACTCACAACCTGTAAAATATTGGGCAAATCACTTATCCTCTTTAAGCATATTTCTGTGGCTATAAATTGAAAGCAATCATGGAATAATATATGTGCTATTTTTATAATTATCAGTTGTTTCTTGCCACAATTTTAAACTAAAAACGTGGCAGCACAACTTCATATACATTCAGTAAGATGTTTAGTAAGAGTTCAATAAATGTCAGCAACAATTATTACTGCATTTCTTGACATTTTTTTTCAGGTTGCAATCCTGTAATTTGGTTTTCACATTACATTCTCCCTCTGGACTAGAAACCCCACAATAGATAACAAATATTTCTTTAAATTGACAACTTGACAATCTAACAGTTTCTGGAATTTAGTAGGTGTTATATAAATATTTGCTGAATGGTATTTGATATCAAAGAGATAATTTTGTACATTATTAAACTACTGCATTTGTAATATCCTGAGCTTTCCTTCGTTAAAATTGAAAGAAAAAGGATACATTGTTTTGGAGAATGACTTTTATAATTGTGTGAAAGAAAAAACACAAATTTGCATTCCTTGTCTGTTCTGGAATTAATAATATGTGAAAGATTTTCATAGTAAAAAAATGACATAACTAAAAGACTTTCCAATAAAAGGTTAGTGTTATCTAGAGTATGATGAAATTGGATGTCTCTGTTCTTTCTGAATTAGGATAAATTTTCTTTTTTTAAAATCCCAATGATACAGTGAGACAGCGAGAGGATGATATTCTCTTTATTATATTTAATCTTTGGTCTTTCACCTGAGGTGGGAAGCTTAGATTTCCAACAGCTCAGGACTACAGATTTGATCATTTGCTCAGTGATGGGGATGAAGAAGAGAAGATCTTGTCTGTTATTTGATATAAGATGACCCTAGACATTGTTTTTTGGGGTTGGTAGGTAGAAGCTAGTTTAGAGGCTGATTTGTCAAACATTTTATTTTTTCATTTTGGGTGGAAATTAAAGAAACATGGTGACTTTAATAAGAACCACACACATATGTTCTTATTTACATTTAGAGATGCTATATATATAGACTTTTTGTTAATTGTGAAAAAAACTAAGTAAAATTTTCAAAGAGAAATTTAGAATAAACAGCTTTTTTGTTGTGATATAATATCTATATAAAAATTAACTCTTGAGGCCAGGCATGGTGGCTCACACCTTTAATCCCAGCACTTTGGGAAGCTGATGTGGGTGGATCACCTGAGCTCAGGAGAGACTAGCCTAGGCAACATGGTGAACCCCCCCTCTTCAAAAACAGAAAAATTAGCTGAGCATGGTGACATGTGCCTGTGGTCCCAGCTACTCAGGAGGCAGAAGTAGGAGGATCACTTGAGCCTGGGAGGCAAGGTTGCAGTGAGCTGAGATTTACAGCACTGCATTCCATCCCAGGTGACAGAGTGAGACCCCATCTAAAAAAAAAAAAAAAAAAAGAAAAGAAAAAGAAAATTAACTCTTAACATAGGACCTTCAGATACTGACCATTCTTACTATTTATGAGAGAGAGGCACATCCCTTTTATCAGCTTGGACACAGAGATCTCAGCAGAATATGGATTAAAAATATTAGGAATAATCAGGTCTACTTCCCATGAGAAGGATAATAATACATGGGAGTACTGAGAATGTCAGATACCATATAGATTCATTTCCTAAGGATACTCTATAACACATTTGACACCTGAAATAGAAAAAGAAATATAGATTTGAATTACCTGACTGCTGCTGTAAAGATCAAATATTCTCTTATGCTACCAATGCTTACTTAGCTGTTACAATTGCCAGGCACTATGCTTAGTTTCAGGGTAAGTAACAAAAAACAAGAAAAGAATGGTCCTGACATCATGGAGCTAACAGTATGTTTTAGAGTTGACAGACAAGCCATTAATTATACTCTGTTACATTACTAGCTAAAAATGAGGGACTACAGTGTGTGAGAGTAACACATAGGGGCTATAGGCTATGAAAGATAGGAGCACAGTGTATTCCAAACAGGTCTTATAAACAATGAGAAGACTTGAGAGCAAGTTTGAAGCATTTAGAGAGCTGAAGAATATAAAACAATTCTATTTTGTAGTAGGAGATAGCAATTAGAGGTAAAATGGAAAGATAAGTATTGAAAAAACCTGACAAACTATCACTATGATCTATGGCTTTTACCTTAAACACAGTGGGGGAGTCATGGGAAGATTTTATGGAGCAGAACTACATGGTTACATTTGCATTTAAAAAGATCATCCTGATCTCCCTGTGAAGTGTGGATTAGTTGGAAGTAAGACTAGAGACAGTGGAATTATTTAGAAGTTTGTTGAGTTAATCTAGGGAATTAAATGAGTATCCTATGTTTTTAGAAAATATATATGGGAGTTGAAAAAAATGACGCTCTGTAATTTATTAATATGAATTGGGATGGAAAGGGCTGGTGTGAATGACGAGGATAGAAAGATGGTATTCAATAATAGGAGCATTTTGTAAAAGGGGAATTTGTATTTATTTTTAGAATCATAGTTCATATAGTTTGTAAAACAAACAGCTGGACATGGAAAACAATTCCTAGATGCATGGGTCTGATCATCAGCACTAATATTATAGCTGTTTTATTTGAAGTCATCAGATGATTATTGAAGTCACTATGGTAATGAATAACTGCATGTAGGAAACATAAAATGAAAATAGTCCTTGGAAAGAACTGTGAACAATATTTAACACACATGTTCAAGAAGTGGAACCCTCCAAAAAGGACATTAAAAAAGAAGAAACCGAAACAGTGGATTGTTAACTAGAATTACAGAATGAGTTATGCCAGTAAAGAAGAAAGTTTGAAGAAGAAAATATAAAAATTATTAGAAGCTAGCATAATCAAGAAAGGGTACCACTGAGAACAGTTTATTGATTGTAATAATGAAGAAGCCACTGATGCTTTCTGAGCAATTTGAGTTTAGTGCTGTAAATAACATTCTAATAGTTTAAGAGTGAATGAGTGGTGAAGATGTAGACAGCAAATACATGCTGTTCTTTCATGATGACTGTCAAGAAGGGGAGCTAGATAGTTAAAGGAGTGGTTGAGAACAGTAGGGTGTTCGAAGACTTCCTTCATGGTGAGAGAAGCTCAAATGTATACAAAGAACCATAACAGTGATTTTCCAGAGAGGAAAACATGAATAGTGTATAGAAAGAGAGTGCGGGTCCAGAGAAAACTCTTCTCTAATGGATGAGACACAGAGCACAGTGGAGGCTATTGCTTTCAACAGATCTAAGAAACTATTTTGTTGCAACCAAAAGAAACAAGAAAATAATAAATGGTAGTGTAGATATGTTTGCAGACTGAAAATAAAGTTCATGAAGTTCCCATTCAGTGATGTTGTTATTCTGTAAAGTTAGATAAAAGATAGCTTCATGAAATTGTTTGCATCTACATTTTAACTTATCTCTTCTTTCTGAAATATAAATGTAATTTATGAGATACTGTAGGTTACATTCTTTTTGCTTCTCTATCTTTGATTTCTGTATACTTGAGAGAGCATGGAAAATGAAAAACCACTAGGCAAACATCCAGGTGAATGAAGTCTAACCTAGAGCTCTCTGAGGCACTAACTTTCTTACTATAAACAAAACCTTAAAATTTCTGAACCTCTGTTTTATTATTTGTAAAATGAAGGACTGGAGATAATGTTCTATATGTGGTGCTATTTAGCATAATATATTTTTGACCTCAGTTCATTTTTAGTCTTAGAATCCAGTAGGTCAAAATTGTCAACTAGAATATATACAGTTTCACTAGTTATGGATGCAATGCACATAGACTGTTGTTCTGATTAGCCACTCATTTCCATGTAACGAATTCCAATAGATAGAAGTTAATATCTGTCATCTTTTGGGGTTTTCATAGCATATTGAAAGTTAAATAAAATGTAGACAAATACAAAGCTTTTCCTCAAGTTTAATGATAAGTTATTGAAAAACACTACAATAACAATGACCACAGCAAGAATCATGTTATTTCTCCTGTTACTGTAATTGTGAACTACAATTGTGTGTTGTATAAATGGCAAAGTTAAAATATGGAAAAGAGCACAAGACTTTTCACTGACATCAAAGTATATAGACACAATTCAAAGAAAATGATTTCTTTCACTGCATCTCATGCAATGCATGCAGATACCATGATCTATATTCCCATAATCGAGAGAATAAAAATAAATTTTAAATGTAAAAGATGAAGATTTACAAGTTAGAGTGAAAAATTAATTTCTTGTTTCCACTCATTGTTAAGAAAAGACATTTTTTCAATTTACTTATCTTAAAAGGTGAGAAAAGACACATCCCAGTGTACACTCAGGAAAAAATGAAACAAAATAAAAGACTAGAAAATAGGATGTAAGAAGATACATTCTTTCTTTTGATTCCTTTCATGTCAAAAGGTTGAAAGCTAGGAAGTTGTTGTTTGAAATATATTTTGTAGTAGGAAATATCTTAGCTTGTTATAATGTGTAAGTCTTAGATTAGTAAGAGTTCCCTAACAATTGGGTGACAAATCCTCTTGTTAATGAGATTCTCACTTTCTGTTTCTATGCAAACAATAATGGAATCATCTCTAAATGTACTTGTCTCTTATAATGTTTTTGAAGACAAAAAGTATGAGACAAGTATATGAGCAGAGAATTAAAAACAATGTAAACTTTAGTTGATTTATTAATCTCTATTTTTTTTACATGATTTGAGATGGCCAAATGTAATTCTATATTACTAGATAACTGTATTTCATCTAGTACTTTTTTCTCTTTTTTACATCAGAAGGGTACTATGTGGATGTCATAAACTTTTTGAGGGAGGTACATCTCACACAGGAATGTGAAAACCTAATCATCACACTTAGGAACTGCAAAAGGATCCTTTAATCATGTTTATATATTTTTTTCATTAATTTAGAAGTGACTATCACATTGTAAATTTAAACTCAATGGAGCAAGGAAAGAAAGAACAGGTTAACTTTAAATAAGACAGAGAAGAAATACCAAGAACCTAACCATGTCAGTCCTGGCTCCTGCCTGCTCACATCTGCATAGGCAACTATCACAGGTTCATTGTCTGAGCACATGGTAGCCTCACCTAACATGAAGCAACCTAACCCCATCTGCCCTAAGTAATTTTCTTGGAATTTCTCCATTTCTCTTGGGATATGTTGATAACTTATGGCCCTGAGGAGTTTTTTTTTTTACTTTTCTTACATAGACTAAGGGTCTGTGTTGGTCTGGGAGGGAAAGGAACTGTTGGGGCAATGTTTTGAAGTGGCACAACTGTTTCAAATGCTTCTGTAACAATGTCCAAGAAAGCTGATTTTTTGTGATATCTTTCTTTTCCTTTAGTTCCAGAATCCAGACAGAAATTTCTGGATAATAGGAAGAGTCTTCAATATTATGTTTTATATAAAAGGCACATATTCACAAAAATCAAATGTTACTAATTCCATACTAAAGATGAGAAACAAAAATATTCAAACTCCTATTGTATGCAATTATAGACTCTTAAAAGAACACTCAATGTGTCATAGTCTAGAAAACATCTCATTTATCAATGAGAGAATGTAGAAAGCATTTTAGTTTTTAGATTATTTACAATTTTATTCCCAAAAAATACAGTCAAATAACACTCACCACATTTTTGGTAACCTCTGTGTTATTGATTGAATGTTTATTTCCCTCCAAAATTCATATGTTGAAGTCCTTACCCCCAGTTTTATCATACTGAGAGATAGAGGTAAATTTAGGTAATGAGGGTGGGGTCCTCATGAATGGGATTAGTGCCTTCATATAAGAGACTCCAGGAAACTTTCTCACTCTCTTTTCACCCTGTTAGAATACAATGAAAGGACAGCAGTCTGTAACCTGAAAGGGGGTTCTCAACAGAACCTCACTATGTTAGCACTGTGATCATTGGCTTCCAGCCTCCAGCACTATGAGAAATCAATTTATATTGTTTATAAGCTACTCACTCTATGGTAATTTGTTATAGCAGCCCAAACTAAGACACTGTACAAAAAATTTTTGCACTTTCTATTTGTTTTAATCATCTACCTGTCTTACACATGTGCATACTTTTGTTCCCAATTGAATTTAAAACACTGTTTTGTAATTATTGTTGCAGTTTATTCTCAGTTAATAAAGTTCACTACATTTGATATTTTAAATACTTAAAAATATTCAAAATAATATTTACCTATTTAAAATTAGATTCTTAATATTTGACACTAAAACATATAATCATGCTAAACAAATATATTTTCAATAGAAAAAAGTTGAAAATAAATATAAGAACTACAATCTTTATATTTCTAAATCAGTAACAAAATTGGAACTAAGGTGCAATATAATTTGCAACTGACTACATAAAGACATGCCTGAAATACTTTAAGTAAGATTTTGTATTTAATCCTGACTTTAAAACAAAGCACCCATAGATATGTTTCCATTGCTATTCTTGATTTTGTGAACTTGTTTACTTTGGAGAGGATTCTTTTGGCAGTTGGTAATGTACTGCTCTTGAGAAATGCTCTAGATAGGTTGCCTTAGGAAATTCTTAGTTTTATTGAATAATATGTCAGTGCCAGATATCTCTTATAGGAAACTTGACTTCTCTGGGAAATGTGTTCATTTGTGTGGCTTTTAGATAAATCAGTTTAGAAAATGGTGAGGACGCATTTCAGCTCTTTTTCATTGCTTTTGTAAAAAGTAATATGGGCACTGTCACAATTTTACTGGGAACTCTAGATGAATCAGAGTTGTGAAGTTTACTGAGAACACACTCTAAATTCTTTATAAACTATAGGAAGAAGCACTGAAAACTAATAAAATGTTCAGAAAAATATGATATAATAAGATCATTTCTAAAATAAGCTAATATTAACAGGAGAGTGACTAGAACGAAACGCAGGTTTTGAGTACCAATGAAGTGTTTCAATAATCTAGAAACATAATTATCTAACATCCATTCTCAGCTACATCCTCCCCCAACAATGTCAGAAACAAATACCCCAGCCCATCTTTCTGGGAGTAAAATGAGGAGACATGTGATTTTATAAACACTTAATAGAACACTTGAAATCTACCTCAAATAAACTGTAGACAACATATAGTCAATGAAACAGGATTAGTACCAGATTAAAAAGAATCATACAATTAATCATAAAATTAACAATAAATAATTATGAATAGAATATTGAGAATAATAGTGATATATAAATTCCAACTTTGCCAAAGTTGTTAGAAGACAGAAAGGGGCAAACTAACAATATAATAAATCATCTAGAAAAATTAATCTATAATTTTTCCTAATATAATAAGTATTCCTAAGTAGAGAACAGAAATAAACCTCACAGTAGCTAAAAGCAGTAGTACAGACACTGGAAAAAAAATATAGTGAAACAGAATCAAACTTCACTGAATGAAGTTTATAATTCAGATTTAGAATATTACATAATCTCTTTAACTCAAGGCTACCAGTGTTCTGCCAACAAAACATTTCCAAAAACCTTATTGGTCTCCTGTGTAATTCATGGGGTCCAAGCCACCAGACAAGAGGATCTTCCAAAGATCTTTTTTTGGATAACTCATCTTTATTCCTGGCTTCTGCTCAGATGGTTGATTGAATCCATGAGTCACACACATAATCTTTTTAGTAAAAGTTTTCTAGCTAAACCCTTGCCATTCTCCTAAGCGCATGCTTGCTCATCTTGGCTATCTGGGGAGGTTGAGAATTTTCCAAATTATCAAGTTTTAGTTCTTTTTAATTAAAATTTCCTTCCTTAGTTTCCCTCCCGCCCTCCCTTTCTTTCTCTCTTTCTCTCTTTCTTCTTCTCTCCTGCCTTCCTTCTTTTTCTTTCCCTCTCTCTCTTCTTTCTTTTCTTTTTCTTTCATCTTTCCCCCCCCCTCTCTCTCTGCATTTTATTATAAGCTGCAAGGAGGAAATAAGGTTATACCTTCCACAATTTGCCAGGAAATCTCCTCAGTTCAATATTCATGTTTTTGTTTACAGAATCTACTTTCCATCCAATGGTAGAACACAGTTGAGGCAAGTTTCCTGCCACTTCATGATAAGGATCCCTTCCTTCCATCTTCCAGTTCTATGTTCTGCATTTCCATGTTAACTTTCTCCAGAAGCACACATATCATTCATATTTTTTTAGCAATTTCTTATTCATGATAATACATGTATTTTATAATAATAAAATAATAATGAAAGCATTCTGTATCATTATTACTTATTTGAGCTATCATCACAATTGCCTTTTACAACCTATATTCATACCAATAATTTCAGCCATCTAGCTGTTTTCTATTTGGTGTCTCAGAAATACTTAGCTTCTGTTTATTACATAATTCCAAAGCATTTTTAATATTTGTTAAAGCATCTCTGTACTTCCTGGTACCAAAATGGGTATCAGTCAGGGTTTTCTAAGGAAACAGACTATACATAAATATGTATGACTTATTTCAAAGAATTGTCTGAGGTGATACCTGGAGGCTTTTTGTCTCAAAATCAAGAAAATTAATGAGTGTGAACACTAAGGGTGAGGTTACAGCAAAACTTTAATAAGCAAAAGAGAAAAGATCTTCACAGTGGAGAGGGGGCCTGAAAGAAGGTTACCAGCTATGAACCTGAGTCTGGGAGTTTTTATGAACTGGAAGGAGAGGAGTGTGCTGACTGGTTTATAGGCCATCTTGGTGAAAGCACCACTTTCAAAGAGGTATGATAGTGTAAAGAACCAACTGGAGGCAGAAATGAAGGGTTGGCCCAAGACCTTGACCTGGGACCAATCAGGGGCTGAAGTGATGGTTTATCCTAAGTAAATGAAGACTCAGCCTGCAGCCAATCACAGAAAGGTTGGCATATATAATGTAGGTGAAAAGCAAGAGACTAATGCATGTCCAAAAAAAGAGTGGAATTTGTTCATCTGGGTTTACAGCGTAGGTGTTTCCATTCAAGGACACAGAATATTTGTTATCTAGGGCCTGCAGTTTGATTTTCAGGCTATTCTTTGTGTGAAGGAGTTTTAACAAGGACCCACCTTAACTGCCTGCCTGACCAGTTTCTTACTTTCTCCTCTCTTAATACTCTTACACATATTGTAGTAATAATGATAATTTATTTGATTAGAAACCAGGTTGAATTTAGGGAGACTATACACGAGCAGGAAAAAGATCTATGTGGACATCATACTTAACACTGATAAATCAAAGACATAACTGTTCTTATTAAAACAAAATTATTCTGTAGTCCTGTTTGCCAAAAATTTTCTAAACTATGCTGACTTAACTTCTTAAAATGTTTCTGAGTTAGTTTCTATTCTAATACATTGTAGTTTTGGTTTGTTTGTTTGTTTGTTTTCCACATTGAAAGTATTTACTTTCTTAGTTTGCGAATTTTCTTGAAATTTCAGGAATATTCGATATGCTTATTAGTTCTAAGCCAATTACAATAGGCTCTTTTAAGAGATTTTATTATCTAATTTGGTAATAACATCCAGAGCTAGCAAAATATAACACTCGTACAATGAAAGGTAAAGACCCTTTTGATTTACAAACATTTAAACAAACAGATAAATCACAAAAAAAGAAAGCTTCAAGTTTCAAATTTAAACTTATGATTCAAGTATAAACACAGAAATACAGAACTTCCCAATCTAGATATTCACTCTCCAGAGGGTATAACATTCTTCATTGATTTAAGAGAAAAATAGACAAACATAAACGCTAACAAATCAGGTACTCTTTCCTCTTTTACTCAAAAGACAGGTCTCCATTATTCATTAATCCGTTAACAGAGATTACCAAATGATCAAACCATATAAAAAAAAAACCTCACCCCAGAAGTTATGTTACTACTCATAAAGGATCAAAATTAATTCCTTACTGTGCTATTGATAACTATAAGTATTATTCTGCAGTGAGAAGGAATAAAGAGCTGACACATGGTATAAGACTGATGTACCCTGAAAACATTACACTAGCCAGTCACTAAAGACTACATATTGGTTGATTACATTTATGTGAAATGTCCAGAATGCAAAAACCTATAGACACAAAGTAGATTAGTGCTTGTCTAGGGCTGGGGATGGGGAGGAATGGGGAGTGACTGCTAAAGTGTACAATATTGCTTTTTGGGGTGACATAAAAGTTTAAATTAGATTATGATTTAACTATAATTTATAACTAAATTATATAATTAGATGTTTGCATAACACTATATATTACATAATTTTGAGATGTATACTTTAAATATGTAAATTTCATACACTGCAATTATATCTCAATAAAACCAAAAAAAAATTGCACACAAACTACACTACTCAGTCTCTGTCCTGTTACTTTTTTTAAATACTCATTACATTTTATATATTTTGTTTGATAGCTGTCTCCTACTGCTTGAATAGACTCCACAGCAGAAATTTTTATGTGTTTATTATTTACTGCTTTATCCTCATTGCCTAGAAGACTGTATGGCATACTGAAGGGTACAATAAATATGTTAAATGAATGAACTAGTTTTAAAATTAAAATAAATGAAAATAATAATATAAAAACAACAAAAACAAACACCCAAGAATGAAAAGCTGGATTAAAAAAAGGAATCAAATCCAAGTGTAGAAAAATAAGCCATAATTTTGTTGTAGAGAATAAAGTAGTAACTATAGATAAAAGTATCTAAATGGAAAGGATTCATGATAATATGTATAATGTCACATAGTAATATTTACTACAAACACTTTAAATAGAATTGTCTCAAAATTAAATGAAAAAATTCAATAAAAAATGAAATGACTGAACAGAGTCACTGATAACTGATTCCCAGCACTTTGGAGGCCAATGCAGGAGGATTGCTGGATCACAGGAGGTCAAGACCAACCTGGGCAAGAGGGTGAGATCCTGTCTCTACAAAAAGTAAAAAAAAAAAAAAAAAAAAAAAAAAAAATACAGTCATGGTAGCATGTGTCTCTAGTCACAGCTACTGGGGGAGGCTGATGCAGGACAATTATTTGAGCCAAGAAGGTTGAGGCTGCAATTAGCCATGATTGCACCACTGCACTCCAGTCTGGTGACAGAGTGAGACCCTGTTTAAAAAAAGTAAAATCAAATAAAACAAATACGTGTGTTATTAGATACAAACATAGTAAGTCCAATTATCTGCTATAGCAATCAGAGAGAATAGCAATGCAATATTTACTTAAATGATACTATCAATGATAAAATATTAACTCATTTTAAAGTTAATTAAATTAAAATACATAATACACTTTAAAAATTATTTTCTCTAAGTATGTAATCTTTTTAACTTTAGAAACTTCAAAAATAGTAATAAAATATCCCCTCCTATTCATTTCATATGAAGTATTTGCCAGACACAGAGGTAAATTTCACACAGTGTCTTTTAATCATTATAGCAAAAATGAGAATACCATTTTCACTATTTTATGGAAACTTTGGCAAAGCTCTGAGATAGTCAGAGGCAGAAGAGAAGAACACCTCGTCTATTTAACTCCAGTGTCTGTTCCATCTGCCAGTGTTGTTTGTTCTGTAGGATCAAAAGAGCAAAGTTGTCTGCAATAAAATAATTAGCGAGCACAGGAGAAATGGTCTACTGTAAGACAGTTATTTCACCTGAAATTAGAGAGTTCAATACAATACAAAACCTTAAAAATGCAATATCCAAAATTTAGTCAAAAAGCATATGTGGCTATTAATGTTCTCTTTAATAAGAAAAAAAATTATTTTACTAAAAATATATTTTAGAAACATAAAGAATAAGGGATGAGAAGTTTAAAAGAAAATGCTATGTTATGAAAAACATCAGAAAAAGAAAAATAGGTTGATTATTGTAAATGTCTAAACTGACAAATTACTTCCATATTTCATAAAGAAAAGCACAAAATAGTAATTTAAAAAGATAATTCATTAAATAATACAATACTGACAATATATAAGATTATTATATGCATTAATTTAACATATATTTGTTTTACATGAAAAAATAAGATAATACCATAGATAATCTAGGGTTTTTTAATGGGGGAGGGGGACATTTCAACCTGCAAGAACATAAAGTAAAATGTTAGAAAGCATCTTACGACAATTATTGCCTTCACCTTTGAGAACATTTCTACTTTATAAGATTCATATTTTTAAATTTCCTCTGTAGATTTTCAGTTTTAGGCAATGTCCACATATATAGTCTAAAGATTTGTAGGAGAGGACAAATCAATTTAAATCCAACTCTCAAGTGAATGATGTACATTATATAAGAGACTATAATAGATGGTTTTAAAAGTTATTTTCTCCAATGAGCATGGTGGCTCATGCCTGTAATCTCAGCCTTTGGTAGGCCGAGGCGGTGGATCACGAGGTCAGGAGATGGAGACTATGCTGGCTAACACTGTGAAACCCCGTCTCTACTAAAAATACAAAAAATTAGCCAGACATGTTGGCAGGAGCCTATAATCCCAGCTACTCGGGAGGGTGAGGCTGGAGAATCACTTGAATCCGTGAAGTGGAGGTTGCAGTGAGCCAAGACTGCACAACTGCACTCCAGACTGGTGACAGAGATACCAACCCGTCTCAAAAAAAAAAAAAAAAAAAAAAAGTTATTGTCTCTCTTTTATCTCTAATATTTAGGATGAAAATTGGAAGTTTCAATATTAAAGACTACATCTTTGCTGGTGTAGATGTGTGCACTAAAAGAAAGGCCCTTCCGATTTTCATCACACAATAGACCTTTCTTGGTGTGGTCAAGAAACAGAGGGCAAGACTGGTATGATGGGGATGGGTAAAATTTGTTATATAGGTTAGCGACTGGTAGCAGCATCAATTTTGTTTTACTTCTCAAGTTTAAGGACAAAAACAGCCCTTAGCAACACAATTTGTAAGAAGGAGACATGAAACCATCAAATACAAGTTCATTTCATCTCAACTTTAAACACAGTGGAGGACCTTCCAGATCACCCTTACAAAGCTGATTATGTCAAATAATAAAGAAAGAAGTTGAGTAGATGGCTGCTTAGTCCTAATCCTTTTGGTGTTTGTCTCAGAGGAGCCAGTTATTATGCTGGAGAAGGTGATAATTGCATCTAATAATGACTAGAGGCTAGCTTCTGCAGTAATATTTATGAAAGAATATACCAGGTTTTGAAGAATCAGAGTCTTCAGTGCAAAACAAATGTCACATATTTACTTTGCTGCATAAATGCTGAAAATCATTCCAACAAACATTCTACAAATCACAGAATCAAAGAATTTTGCTCTTGGAAGAATGCATGCAGTAATCAAGCTTAAGCTGGCTTTCTTGCATATAATAATGATGAGGATGCAAGTTGTGACTTAAGTGTGCTCTTGTGACAGATTTATGAATCACTGTGAATTTAAGTAAACACGTATCAGAGATTGGTGACATGAGATTACAGTGAGAACTGACAGGTTTTGTTGTATCCACATATTCTAGGTGATAATGAAGCCCTATACAATCCCCACCCCAAAATCTTATCTCAATGAAAAGATCTAATTATTGTGGGTGATTTTAATTATATCACTAAATCTCCTTAAGATAATAAGCAACTTTAGCAAAGTCTTAAAATACAAAATCAATATGCAAAAATCACAAGCATTTCTATACACCAATAACAAAAAGAGAGCCAAATCATGAGCTAACTCCCATTTACAATTGCTACAAAGAGAATAAAATACCTGGGAATACAACTAACAAGAGATATGAAGGACCTCTTCAAGGAGAACTACAAACCACTGCTCTAGGAAATAACACAGGACAAACAGGACAAAGACAGATGGAAAAACATTCCATGCTCATGCTTAGGAAGAATCAATATTGAGAAAATGGCCATACTGCCCAAAGTAATTTATACATTCAATGCTATCCCCATCAAGCTACCATTGACCTCTTCACAGAATCGGAAAAAACTACCTTAAATTTCATATGAAACCAAAAAAGAGCCCACATAGCCAAGACAATCCTAAGCAAAAAGAACAAAGCTGGAGGCATCACAGTACCTGACTTCAAACTATACCGCAAGGCTACAGTAATTAAAACAGCATGGTAATTGTACCAAATCAGAGATATAGACCAATGGAACAGAACAGAGGCCTCGGAGGCAATGCCACACATCTACAACCATCTGATCTTTGACAAACCTGACAAAAACAAGCAATGGGGGAGAGGATTCCCCTGTTTAATGAATAGTGTTGGGAAAACTGGCTAGCCATGTGTAGAAAGCTGAAACTGGACCTCTTTCTTACACCTTACACAAAACTTAACTCCTGATGGATTAAAGATTTAAACATAAGATCTAACACCATAAAAACCCTAGAAGAAAACCTTGGCAATACAATTCAGGACATAGGCATAGGCCAGGAATTCATAACTGAAACATGAAAAGCAATGGCAACAAAAGCCAAAATAGACAAATGGGATCTAATTAAACTTAGGTGTTTCTTCACAGCAGAAGAAACAATCATTAGGGTGAACTGGCAACCAACAGAATGGGAAAAAATTTTTGCAAGCTACCCATCTGACAAAGGGCTAACATCCAGAATCTACAAAGAACTGAAACAAATTTACAAGAAAAAAACAAATAACCCCATCAAAAAGTGGGTGAAGCATATGAACAGACACTTTTCAAAAGAAAGCATTTATGCAGCCAACAAACATCTCAAAAAATGGTCATCATCACTGGTCATTAGAGAAATGCAAATCAAACCACATTGAGATACCATCTCACACCAGTTAGAATGGCTATCATTAAAAAATCTGGAGACAACAGATGCTGCAGAGGATGTGGAGAAATAGCACTTTTACACTTTTGGTGGGTGTGTAAATTAGTTCAACCATTGTGGAAGACAGTGGCGATACCTTTTGATGCAGCAACCCCATTACTGGGTATATACCCAAAGGATTATAAATCATTCTACTGTAAAGACACATGCACACATATGTTCATTGTGGCACTGTTTATAATAACAAAGACCTGGAACCAACCCAAATGTCCATTAATGATAGACTGGATAAAGAAAATGTGGCACATATACACGATAGAATACAATTCAGTCATAAAAATGGATGTGTCCATGTCCTTTTCAGTGTCATGGATGAACCTGGAAACCATTATTCTCAGCAAACTGACACAAGAGCAGAAAACCAAACACCACGTTTTCACTCATAAGTGGGTGTTGAACAATGAGAACACATGGACACAGGGAGGGAAACATCACACACTGGGGCCTGTTGGGGAGTGGCTGGGGAGGGATAGCAGGGGTGGAGGGATTGGGGAGGGATAACATTAGGAGAAATACCTAAGGTAGATGATGGGGGGGATGGAGGCAGCAAACCACCATGGCATGTGTATACCTATGTAGCCTGCACATGTACCCCAGAATTTAAAGTATAATTTAAAAAAAAATCAAAATTTAGGCTGGGCATGGTGGCTCATGCCTGTAATCCCAGTACTTTGGAAGGCCAAGGTGAACAGATCACTTTAAGTCAGGAGTTTGAGACTAGCCTGGTCAACATGGTGAAATCCCACCTCTACTAAAAATTTAAAAATTAGCTGGGTTTATTGGCATGTACCCATAATCCCAGTTACTTGGGAGGCTGAGGCACTAGAATCACTTGAATCTGGGTGATGGAGGTTTCAGTTAGCCACGATCATACCACTGCACTCCAGCCTGGGCAACAGAGCAAGACGGCGTCTCAAAAAAAAAAAAAAAAAAAAAAAAAAATCAAAATTTATCATCTTTTGTTTTCAGGTAAGTGAAATCTGTCCTAAGAGACTTTGGGAGTTTACACATTGGTATTATAGCAAAACACCATGAAGAAACACAGGACTCAGGACTTTGAACTGGAAGATACTGAGATGGAATATATTATTCTAGTATTGTGATGTATGACTGTAGCAAAATTGCTTCCGTGTTATTCCCTAGCACTTTCATTTGTTTCAATATTAATAGGAAGATAAAAATCCTGTAAAAACGAATCTTCAAAACCGTATTTGTAATTAACATCTAGATTTCCAGAATTTCTGTCCAGCTAGTTTTGGAGGCTTACTTCTTTTCTTTATTTTTCTCAAAATAACATTACTTCTCACATTACTTCTCTTAATATGGTACTATTTTATTTTTGCATCCACCATTTTAATTATCTACTAGTGCATAAATACCATAGAATTTGTGGTTTGAAACACTGAATCGGTTATATCTTTCCTGATCTGATGTATTGACTGGGCTTAGCTAAGCAAGTCTGCTGTTTTGCTTGGGATCTCTTAACTGGTTGCCTTCAGGTGGCTTCTGGAGCTGGAGTCATCTGAAGGATAGGGCATAATGCTCCAATGCCTGTGCCTCAATCTGTTTTATTATTATTCTGTGTAGTCAAAGGGCCTATCCATCTCTTTGTAACTTGTTCATATGACCTCTGCATTGAATCCTTTAGCAGGGTAGCAAGATTTCTTATAAGGCCAATGAGATATCCTATAGCAATCATCCCAGTAAGTAGAAACTGCCAATCCTCATAAAGACCAGCCTAGAAACTGGGTCATTTTCCCTTCTCACACAGTGAATACAGTGTCAACCCAGATTCAATATGGCAAGGACCACATAAGGGTATGAATACTAAAAGATATGGTTCATGGTAGGGATATAATTGGAGGCTGTTACATTTACTTTAGAGTTAATATGAGATTTCACTGTACTATTTACAAAATAATTTAAAATGTTGTATGAGGACACCAAGATATTTGCATATTGTATAATAGGAGAGAAAATGGTCTGCAAGAAAAAGCTTAACACCTAGTTGCTGATTCTTCCTATAGTCTTAGGAACACTTGAGGAATTTCAGAATTCAATATAGATAACTACACACTAGAACAAGCTATAAATCCTATAAATCCACATCAAAGCTATTTATTTAGTAATAAGAATTGATAAAATTCCATTGAACCCCAAAATTTAGCTAGTTCTGTACAATTGAGGGTGGTTCAGAAACAGAAATGTTATGAAAGATGATGGAAACACTGATGACTTTTCTGAACCAAACTCAGTCTCATTTCTTAAAACCACATGTGTCCAAAAGTAAGGGTCAATGGGACACTGAGGAACTGTCTAGAGTTATGAAATGTTAACTATGTGTTTTCTTGTTACTATGTTGCTGTATTTTGTCAATCCTGTATTTATTTTCAAACATAGTAACATGGGTTCTGGATGAAGCCTATTATATCTTGTAGCTTTGGTGTCAGTGTGACACCAACAACACCATTGCTGATTGAGTAGAATGTGTGTGCAACTCTTTTAATCCTTTTCTTTGTTTTATTCTCTTAGTATTGGACATGAGGAGGTAACTAACTCATTAAGTGAGATTTTTTTCTTGACATAGAAATAATTGATAGATTCAGCATCACAAAATCCTCTTGGATGATGACATGACTGCACTATTCAGGGAATGTATTTGTGTTAGTGGTGGAGGAAGTGAACTTCTACAGACTCACAGTTCCTGTCACTTATTTTGAGGTCCACATCCCGTCAGAAGCAAGAGAATTCATCTGGAGTTGACTTACTTCCTATTCTGAAAGTAATCAGCACTGCAAGGCATGTAATTACTAGCAACTCAACCATTAGGAAACTTAGAAAGGAGAGACATTGATATGCACTGCCAAGCCTGCTTCCATTTCCTCTTGGTCAAGAGTCATACTATTTTTTCCAACCTTTCACTTCTATGTTCATGTAAACAACAAAATGTTGCTATGGAGTAAGAATAAAAATGATGTGTGACTTCCAGAGTAAAACAGTAAAAGACAGACATAATTTTACCATCATTTTGTTTCCTGTTCTCTGCTGTATAATTTACAATTCTAGGTTAATCTGAAATTTGAAAGATGAAGTTTGAGAGAAACGGTGTCCATGATGTTTGCTTACAGGGGATCCCTTCAATCCTACAAGTTATATACTATCCTACACTCGGCAGTCAATAAAAAAACTAAGAATTGTTGTTTTTTTTAGTTATTCTACTGAGACTTCAAAGTTTATCTGTTGTAGCAGCCAGCATATTATACCTTAACTAATATAAAAATTAATACATGTAATTAGAGTTCTGTTGTAACAAAAAATTAAGTATGTGGTTCTTCATTAGAAGTTGGGCAATGAGTAAAAGAAAAAAGAAAACTCTAACAATAAAAAAAATAAGATTAGAGGTTGGAAAATTGATGATACATGAATTCAGTTGGAAATACTTGAAAAAAAAATGCCCATGAAAATTTAGGAGTCAAATCTCAAGAGTGTAGATCTGGCATCTCCTGGAAAAATAATTAGAACAAAGTTTTAATGCATTTGGACTATTTTTAGCCATTTGACAAGGTGCTAAAGGAAAGAGATGAGCTCAGGATGGGAACAGTTAATTTCTAAACAGGTATGCAAGTGAATTCATACAGATGAAAGAAAATCAAGCATTGAATGTTTAGAAATCTCAAAAAGGTAAGAGAAAAAGTCATAAAATCATCTATTCAGAAAAAAATGTTCAGAGATGGGAACAGTGGGAGATGAATCATTACCAGGTACACTCGGGGCAAGCATGACAGAAAAACTGAGAAGAGCAGAATATCAGGCTCCATGAGATGACCCTTTAACTTTGATCTGTGGGGTTGACAAAATGCATGATTTCAGAAATTTAATTCCTTTTTCTAATGTGATCACAACCTGAGTTTTAAGTGTGTTTTTGTTTCTGCTGTGAAATGAGAGCAGTGTCATCCTCCATCCTGGTTCCTCTTCAGAATTGATATTTGCTGGAGCATCAGTCCCTCTCCTGGAGTAATTGGGAAAGAGGGTGTAGGCTTGGCAGTTGTAGCTCTATCACTTGCCCAACCAGTAATGTTTAGCCTGATTTGCAATTTCAGCATTCACCAAGGTTTAATGCTGATTTGCAGTTTCAGCATTAGCCTGATTTGCAATTTCAGCATTCACCAAGGGACCACCTCTAGCTCATTTTCATGAAGCAAGACTGATATCTCAAATGATCCTGTTCTTCAGAAGGCTTATTATTATTATTATTATTATTTTTGTAGGCTAATATGTTTTGGAAGCTAGGCTACAGGGCATAATTTTGAACATGCTAACTTTTACCATTCTTTAGAGTTTAAAAGAACTTCCCATGAACTGCAAACTAGCTGCGATTATTGCACAGTCCCCATAGAAAACACTCTCAAATGCTACTGAAAATATGTCCATGGAGAAAAATAAACAAACAAAAGGACAATAAAATATGCCCATGATGTTTTAGTAATGAAGTCCAACACCTATGTCCTGAATGGTGTTGTCTAGGTTTTCTTCAAGGGTTTTTATGGTGTTAGGTCTTATGTTTAAATCTTTAATCCATCAGGAGTTAAATTTTGTGTAAGGTGTAAGGAAAGGGTCCAGTTTCAGCTTTCTACACATGGCTAGCCAGTTTCCCCCAACACCATTTATTAACAGGGAATCCTTTCCCCATTGCTTGCTTTTGTCAGGTTTGTCAAAGATCAGATGGTTGTAGATGTGTTGTGTTACTTTTGAGGTCTCTGTTCTGTTCCATTGGTCTATATGTCTGTTTTGGTACCAGTACCATGCTGTTTTGATTACTGTAGCCATGCAGTATAGTTTGAAGTCAGGTAGCATGATACCTCCAGCTTTGTTCTTTTTGCTTAGGATTGTCTTGGCTATGTGGGCTCTTTTTTGATTTCATATGAAATTTAAGGTAGTTTTTCCAGTTCTGTGAAGAGGTCAATGGTAGCTTGATGGGGATAGCATTGAATGTATAAATTACTTTGGGCAGTATTCCCAAATATTGATTCTTCCTAAGCATGAGCATGGAATGTTTTTCCATCTGTCTGTGCCCTCTCATATTTTCTTAAGCCACGGTTTGTAGTTCTCCTTGAAGAGTTCCTTACTTCCTTTGTTAGTTTTATTTCTAGGTATTTTATTCTCTTTGTAGCAATTGTAAATGGGAATTCACTCATGATCTGGCTCTGTTTGTCTTTTATTGGTGTATATGAATGCTAATGATTTTTGCACATTGATTTTATATCCTGAGACTTTGCTAAAGTTGCTTATCATCTTAAGTAGATTTTGGGCTGAGATGATGGGGTCTTCTAAATATACAGTCATGTCATTTGCATATAGAGACAATTTGACTTCCTCTTTCCTAATTGAATATCCTTTATTTCTTTTCCTGACTGATTCCTCTGGCTGGAACTTCCAATATTATATCGAAAAGGAATGGTGAGATAGGGCACCCTTGTCTAGTGCCCGTTTTTGAAGGTAATGCTTCCAGTTTTCTACCCATTCAGTATGATATTGGCTATGGGTTTGCCATAATTATTTTGATATACATTCCATTGACACCTAATTTATTAAGAATTTTTGGCATAGAAGGCTGTTGAATTTTGTCTAAGGTCTTCTCTGCATCTATCGAGATAATCATGTGGTTTTTGTCTTTGGTTCGGTTTATGTGATGGATTACATTTAGATATTTGTGTATATTGAGCCAGCCTTGCCTATCTGGGATGAAGCCTACTGCATCTTGATGGATAAGCTTTTTCATGTGCTGTTGCAATCGGTGTGCCAGTATTTTATTGAAGATTCCTGCATAGATGTTCATCATATATATGGGCCTGAAATTTTCTTTTTTACTTATGTCTCTGCCAGGTTTTGGTATCAGGATAATGTTGGTCTCATAAAACGAGTTAGGGAGGATTCCCTTTTTTTTTGGTATTGTTTGGAATAGCATCAGAAGGAATGGTACAGGCTCCTCTTTTTATGTCTGGTAGAATTCAATTGGACCTGGACTTTTTTTGGTTGGTAGACTATTAATTGCTGCCTCAACTCCAGACCTTGTTATTTATCTTTTCAGGCATTTATCTTCTTCCTAGTTTAGTCTTGGGAGGGTGTAAGTGTCCAGGAATATATCCATTTCTTCTAGGTTTACTGGTTTATGTGTGTACAGTTGTTTGTAGTAATCTCTAATGATAGTTTGTATTTCTGTGGAATCAGTGATGATATACCCTTTATCATTCTTTATTGCATTTGTTTGCTTCTTCTTTTTCTTAGTGTTGCTAACAGTCTGTCTAGTTTGATCTTTTCAATAAACCAGCTCTTTAATTTATTGATTTTTGAAGGTTTTTTTCTGTCTCTATCTCCTTCAGTTCTGCTCTAATCTTAGTTATTCTTGCCTTCTGATAGCTTTTGAATTTGTTTGGTCTTGCTCCTCTGGCTCTTTTAATTGTGATGATAGGGTGTCAATTTTAGATCTTTCCTCACTTCTCATGTGGGCATTTAGTGCTATAAATTTCCCTCTAGACACTGCTTTAAATGTGTCCAGAGTTTCTTGTATGTTGTGTCTTCATTCTCATTGGTTTCAAAGAACATCTTTATTTCTGCCTTCATTTCATTATTTATTTAGTAGTTATTCAGGAGCAGGTTGTTGTGTTTACATGTAACTGTGTGGTTTTTGAGAGAGTTTATTAATCCTGAATTCTAATTTGATTGCACTGTAGTCTGAGACACTGGTTGTTATGATTTCCATTCTTTTGCATTTGCTGAGGAGTGACTTACTTCCAATTATGTGGTCAGTTTTAGATTAAGTGTGATGTGGTGCTCAGAAGAATGTATATTCTGTGGATTTGGGGTGGAGAGTTCTGTAGATGTCTATTAAGTCCACTTGGTCCCAGATCTGAGTTCAAACCCTGGATATCCTTGTTAATTTTTTGTCTTGTTGATCTGTCTAATATTGACAGTGGAGTGTTAAAGTCTCCCACTATTATTGTGTGGGAGTCTAAGTCTCCTTGCAGTTCATTAATAACTTGCTTTATGTATCTGGGTGCTCCTGTATTGAGTGCATATATATTTAGCATAGTTAGGTCTTCTCCTTGCATTGATCCTTTTGCCATTATGTAATGCCCTTCTTTGTCTCTTTTGACCTTTATTGGTTTAATGTTCATTTTATCAAAGACTAGGATTGAAACCCCTCCTTTTTTCTTGCTCTCCATTTGTTTGGTAAATCTTCCTCCATCCCTTTGAGCCTAGGTGTATCTTTACACATAAGATGGGCCTCCTGAATACAGCACAACAATGGGTCTTGACTTTTTATCCAATTTATCAGTCTGTATCTTTTGATTGGGGCATTTAGCCCATTTACATTTAATGTTAATATTGTCATGTGTAAATTTGATCCTGCCATTTTCATGCTAGCTGTATGTTTTGCCCATTAGTTGACAGAGTTTCTTCATTGTTGGCCTTTACCATTCTTTGTTGTTGGCCTTTACCATTTGGTACATTTTTGCAGTGGCTGGTTGTTACCTTCCATGTTTAGTGCTTCCTTCAGTAGCTCTTGTAAGGCTGGCCTGGTGGTGATGAAATCTCTGAGCAATTGCTTGTCTGTACAGGGTTTTATTTCTCCTTCACTTTTGAAGCTTAGTTTGGCTGGATATTGAACTCTGGGTTGAAAGTTATTTTCTTTAAGGATGTTGAATATTGGCCCCCACTCTCTTCTGGATTTTAGGGATTTTGCTGAGAGATTCACTGTGAGTCTGATGGGCTTCCCTTAATGGGTAACCTGACCTTTCTTTCTGGTTGCGCTTTGCATTTTTTCCTTCATTTCAACCCTGATGTATCTGACAATTATGTGCCTTGGGGTTGCTCTTCTTGAGGAATATCTTTGTGGTGTTCTCTGTATTTCCTGGATTTGAATGTTGGCCTGCATTGCTAGGTTGGGGAAGTTCTCCTGGATAATATCCTGAAGAGTGTTTTCCAGCCTGAATTCATTCTCTTCATCACATTCAGGTATACCAATTTAACCTATGTTAGGTCTTTCAACATAATCGCATGTTTCTTTGAGGCTTTGTTCATTTCTTTACACTATTTTCTCTCTCTCTCTTTTTTTTTTTTTTTCCTTCTTGCTTTATTTCATTGAGTTCATCTTCAATCTCTGATATCCTTTCTTCTGCTTGATCTATTCGGCTACTGAAATTTTGTATGCTTCATTTAGTTCTCATGCTGTGTTTTTCAGCTTTATTAGGTCATTTATGTTCTTCTCTAAGCTGGTTATTCTAGTTAGCATTTCATCTAACTTTTTTCAATGTTCTTAGTTTCTTTGTATTGGGTTAGAACATATTCCTTTAGCTCAGAGAAGTTTGTTATTATTACTCACTTTCTGTAGCCTGCTTTTGTCAATTCGTTAAACTCATTCTCCATCCAGTTTTGTTATCTTGCTGGTGAGGAGTTGTGATCCTTTAGAGGAGGAGAGTTGTTCTGGTTTTCAGTGATTTCATCCTTTTTGCTATAGTTTCTTTCCATCTTTTTGGATTTATCTATCTTTAGTCTTTGAAGTTGGTGACTTTCAGATGGGATCTCTGAGTGGACGTCCTTTCTGTTGATGTTAAAGCTATTTCTTTCTGTTTTTTAGTTTTCCTTCTAACAGTCAGGCCCCTCTGCTGCAACACTGCTGGAGGTCAACGCCAGACCCTGTTTGCCTGGGAATCACCCATTGGGGCTTCAGAACAGCAAGGATTGCTGCCTGTTCCTTCCTCCAGTAGCTTCCTCCCTGAAGAGTACCCACCAGAAGTCAGTCAGAGCTCTTGTGTATGAGGTGTCTATTTAGAGATATGGAGGTCAGATAGCCGACCGAGGAGGCAGTCTGTCCCATATCAGAGCTCATGTGCTGTGCTGGGTACTCCATTGCTCTCTTCAGAGCTGCTGAGCAGTGACATTGAAATCTGCTGCAGTGGAACTCACAACAGCCCCTTTCCCAGATGCTCTGTCCTGGGAATGTGGGTCTTTATTTGTAAGTCCCTGACATGCTGCTGCCCTTTTTCAGAAATGCCCTACCTAGCAAGGAGTGAGTTTAGTCACAGTCTGCCTGCAGAGGCATTGCTGAGCTGCCCTGGGCTCTGCCCAGCTGTTATGTAGACTTCCTTGTGATTTTGTTTACACAGGTAATGTTAGAACTGCCTCAGCAATGGTGAACTGCCTCGGTAATGGTGGACTATCTTGGTAAAAACAGACAGCCTCAGTAATGGCAGACTGCCTTGGTAATGGTGGATTGCCTCAGTCATGGTGTACACCCTTCCCCCAACAATGCTTGATCATCCCGGGTGGAGCTCAAATTGCTGTGCTGGCTGGGAAACTCTCAAGCCAGTGGGTTTTGGTTTGCTGGTCTTTGTGGGGGTGGGGCTCACCAAGCCAGATCGCTTGGCTCCCTGCCTTTAGCCTCCATTTTTGAGGGGAATGGGTGGCTCTGTCTCACAGGCATTCCAGGAACCAGTTAAAATGGCCACCTAGATTTGTGCTGGAAACCCCTGGCACCAGCTGAAACAGCTGCCCAGGTTTGTGCTGGAAACCTTGTTCTTGTTGGCCCAGCAGGAATCTCCTGGTCTGTGGGCTGTAAAGACTGTGGGAGAAGCACAGTATCTGAACCAGAGTGCTGGAATGGCTGGAAAAGTCCCTGATGGCCTCTGTTGGGTAGGATGGGGGTCCTCCAGTCCGTTGCACTTTCCAGGTGAGGCAGTGCCCCACCCTGCCTCAGTTTAGCCTCATTGGGCTACATCAACTGTCCAACCAGTCCCATTGAGATGAACCTGGTACCTCGGTTGGAAATGTGGAGATCACTCGCCTTCTGTGTTGCTCTCTCTGGGAAGTGCACTCTGGCACTGTTCCAATCTGGCCATCTTGGTGGAAAAAACCTTATTATATGTTATTAATATTTTTACATTCCTAACAATGCAGTTGTAAAATATAATTTTTAACAGTTTGTGTAAAGGAACCATCCCCTGAAGGCAAAATTTTCTAAAAGTTAATAAAAACTTAGTTTTTACAAAAGTCACAAACATAATAACATGACCTTGGTAGAAATGAGTGCAATGTACATTTGGCAAACAAAACAAAACACAGTGGAATAGACAATGCTATGTGTTCACTAAATTCTTATTTATTTAATTTTTTTCTTCAAGGACAAATGGCTAAACCATATTGGTCAGCTTTATTACACCCAAGTGCTGCTATGTGATTACTGCTCCCAGTGGAAAGTGGGGGGAAAGTGCATTGTCATGTTCAGGTGAAGATATTGAAAAGTACGTATGTATTTTCTACCCTCTCTCTCCTTCCCTGTTTACCAGCTGAGTGTTTCAGATGCCTGTGGAGCCTTCTGTGAAAGGAACATGGGTCTCCTAATGAATACAAACATCAAAGATCTCTGAGCCACACTGCATTTTGATGTGAGCAAAAACAATGTTTTATTGTGTTAAGCCACTACGACTGTGGGCTATGTGTTACAGTAGTAGTCAAGTTATGCACCTCCAATAATGTCAGGGTAATTTGAATACATCTGGAAATTATTTCAGCTAATCTTTTCAAATAATGAAATCTTTACTCATGATACAATTTATGACAAAACTACATTCATATTAGAGTCCTAAGTCCACTACAAGTAAATATTTCTATATTTACAAAAGGGAGAAAAGCCATAATTTTTCTAAAGAGCACATGAATTAACTTTTTAGTCCAAACCCTAGATTAGATTATCTCAGACACACACACACACACACACACACACACCCCCCCCCTAAATAATTCCCTCTATAGTATATGTTTATAAAGAGAGAACATTTTTTATTTTATTTTAACTATTTATTCCAAAGCCTCCCATGTAGTTTATCTCACACACACACACACACACACACCACCCTTAAACTTTGTTGTGAGTTTAATTTACACTTGTGTTAATTCCCTATGCTGTGATCTTTCGAGTCTTACTTTCCTCTTTTTAAAGATATTATTATTTATAATGATTATCATAATTGTAATAGGTTTTTACTTAGATAACTAAAGGTAAATATATTTTGTAAATTGTAAAACACTGAAATAATGTAATTGATGACTATTACATTGAAGTATAAGAACAGGAAAATCTTTGTCCTATTAAAAAAGGAAGACCAAAGCTGGGTGTGGAGGCTCATGCCTGTAATCCCAGCACTTTGGGAGGCTGAGGCAGGCAGATCACGAGGTCAGGAAATGGAGACTATCCTAGCCAACATGGTGAAATGCCATCTCTACTAAAATACAAATATTAGGTGGGAATGGTGGCGTGCACCTGTACTCCAAGCTACTAGGGAGGATGAGGCATGCAAATCCCTTGAACCTGGGAGGTGGAGGTTGCAGTGAGCCGAGATCACAACACTGCACTCTATCCTGATGACAGAGAGACACTCTGTCTAAAACAAAGCAAAACAAAACAAAACAAAATATAACAAAAAAGGAAGACCAATCACTTACAATGGCCAATTTAAAATATATTTTGAAGGTTTCTCAGGAATAAGAAAAACATGAAATGGAGAGAAGTCAAGATAAATTTTTGTTAAAAGTTTTTGCTTGTTAGGAACCAAAACAAAGCTCTTTTCATTTTACTGAAAAGCAAAGTCAATTATAAAAAACTGTAATGGAGCAAGGTGTATTATACAAAACATAATGGCTGGAAAATTCTATGACACCTCATAGTCTAGAAAATAGTTGGGATGAGAAAATATGTTCTTTTTCTTTAAATCTGAGACAGTAGAGGCAATACAATGTCAAGATAAAACAACTAAATAAAATTGTTTTATTTTTATCTTGTTCTTTATTTACAGATATACTTATTCAGAGAGATTTGTTGCTTTTTTTCTCCTGATATTTCCTTGGTAGTTTTGAGTATACCAATGATCTGGAGAGTCAGTATCAAGAAAAAATGTTCTTCAAAGTGACTATCTGTGCTGAGCTGTTAAACTAACTAGACAGATTAAACAATAAACTTCACACAATCGTTTCACATCCAGGGTGAGCCAATGAGAGTGTGCGGGAATACACTTTGTAGAAGCTGTTTTCTTAAAAATGTCTCCCATAATATGTCATAAATTAAACATCAGGGATGTATTTAAACCTTTAAAAACTTTTTTTCTAATTGTATAGTTGCAGATTCCACATCCTTCATTTTGTGTTTCAATTTTTAACTAATGTAGAGAAAAATATATTTTCTCCAATCTTGTTCAAATGTGCCTGGTCAAAAGAAAAGAATATCTCTTTTTCTTTAGTTCAATTTGTTTTTTTCTGTATTAGCTGACCAAGGTAGCTGAGAATAAGTTATTTCTATTTACAATAAAAATAATATATATTCTATTTTTCATTGTCCATAACAGCAGTAAAGGTTTTCTCAGTAAATTAAAAAATGTAACAGATAGTACCATACTTTTTAAATGTAAAAACTCCAGATAATTTCAATAGGAAACATCCAAAATATACCTTTGAGTTATTTTAGATATTTTCCAGTACTGTATGTTTATACATATACCACCATATTTAAAGCCCAAACCAAACAGAGCTTTTTGTTAGTGTATTGGCATGTAATTATTTTGCTATTTTCCTGGTGTATAAATGAATCATATCGCTATAAAGACTCCACTCAAAGGAAACAGAAAAGAAGTACAGAAAAAAATGTGTGTAAGGAACAGCAAGTTAAAAGGCAAAGTTATTTTAGATTGCTAAGATATTTCATGAAACAAAGAATTGAACAGTCATATTTAGAAATGGTTAGAACTGGTTTACTGGTAAAGGCTTCAGTAGCACATATTCTTGGATGTTACATATTGTCTCCTAGTCTAAATTTCCATATTCCTGAAGATATTACTGGCTCAGCATGGATCCATCTGTCTACTTCTAGAATGAATAACGAAACCATGAATGTTTGAAACCATCCTGAATGGCAGGAGAGGGAAATCCCAAAATAGCAAAACTAAGCATAAGTTCCAGTATATGTCTATTATAGATCCCCAAGACAAGGGAGGATGGGGAAAGCAGAAACAACTCTATGCATTTAATTCTCCAGGGATTTCATATATGAAAGAGATATTTTTGATCTGCTTGACCCATTTTTCTATGTAGGGAAAAGAGCATATTCAGTATTCACCCATTCATTGGTTTCATTATTTATGACATAATTTTAATCTGGTTGGAATTGGTTAAGCATTCCAATGTGTGGTTGTTAACAGTTTTCTTTGTTGAGCTGTTGCTACAATTATATAAAGCAACATTTATATAAGTTTAAGCATTAGGTTCCTTGAATGACTTAATTATTATGCTATTATATCCTTTCAAATATCCTATATTCCAGAAATTTTGAAGAAAAAAAGGGTAAGAAGCAAATATATGACCTTCTAGAATAACTTTTGAGATTGTCTTTATAGAATTAGACTCATTTATCATACACACACATGTATACCATTCAAATTGATACTGTAGATTTTATGACACTGATAGACCACATTGAGGTCCAATTTGTTAAAATTGAAGATAGAGCTGTGAGACATATTATTTAAGTGTATTATAGTTATTATAACTCTACAATTTTTAAATATTTACTAATTCTTAATCTACAGCTTTAGCAGATTAATGCCATTTGAGGATATTTTTCCAGCATTGGCAGATTTCCTTTTTTAAAAATGTAATCTTCAAAAATATTATGTAAAATATTTAAATTATTGACTAGTCATATTGTTTTTTTTCCTTTTTAATACCATTAAGCTAAATAAAACTTCCTTATTTGTAAAGCTTCTTCCATGCTCTTCGTTAAGGCATTAGTTAAGTGCTGGTATTTTCCACCTTCTCCTTAACATTGCAGCACATTGACTAAAGGGTATAGCTGTATACCTACACTTTCTCTACGACATAATACAATTTAACTGTATCTATTTATACCTCTATCTACCTATCTGTCTGTCACCTCACTGTCGTAAAGTACACATTACATAAAATTTATCATTTTAACGATTTTAAAGCATACTATTAAGTGGTATTTCATACATTCACAATGTTGTGCAACCGTCACCACTTCCTGGTTTTGAATTGTTCCATTACCTCATACAGCAACCCATACACATTAAGCAGTCACTTTCATTCCCACCTTTCCTCAGCTCCTGGAATATTTATTGGTAGACTCCATATTCTGGGTATTTCATATAAATGGATCATAGATACAATATGTGGCATCTTATGTCTGGCTTATTTCACTTAGCATATTTTATATTTTAAAAAGTAAATATAAAGAGTGAATGATATTACTTGATATTCACTGTTGAAAATGTGCTTTTTTTTGAAAATGTAAATCTGTATGCTGAGAAAAGGTCTGTTGTGTATAATAATGTCAGTGGATATAAGAATATGCTTTTACTTATATTTTCAGTAATATTTAGCAATGAAACATTAGTATCTGCAAGCTTTGCAGTTTCTCTTCAGAGAAATGCCTTCTATTGTGGAGCAGAAAAAATACAGTGGGCCTTATCATCACCTGAATGAAATGTTAATCAAGGTCATCTGTTTCTCTTTGTTCTAATTTCTTGCTTATTGAAATAAACAAGTTTAGATGTCTAACCCTCTCCTACATTTTTAATTTAAGCTAAATGGTTTATAAAATGCAAATGTCAATTTATTGACCCTTGAAGTGTGCTAAAGTTGTTCAGTCATTCTATTGGAATTATAACGTTTTTAAGTTTCAGGAGGAGATTCTTTGTCTTCCTATTGGACATCAGTAGGAAATGTGGAGGCCTGGTGGTAGCTTGTAGGTAAATAAATTATTCGAACCGACACTTCTGGATGAAGAAATCATTGAAGGCAAGTGTGGAGACCTGAAAGAATGTACATTCTCTTTGATGCAATTGATAGATTCTATTATTCCTGTAGGCCATTTTTTCTTTTGGACTTCAAGTTAAGTGAGCTATCAAATTTCATTTCTATTTAATTTAGTTTGAATTGGAGATTTGAGTAAATAATTGCTTCCTAATTGGTACACTCACTGTGGCAGAAGTTTTTGGTTGATTGTTGGCTGCAAGAGCATCCCATTGTCTCTCTCATTCCATTCACATTTATACAGTATACCAACATGTTAGCTGAAAATGCAGTTCCTTGCTTTACTTGTGGTTATGTATGGACATATATATAACTGGACAATCTAATAGTAACAGAAAAAAATTATTGGAGAAGAAAGTAAGAACACTTTAAACATAGGGGTTCTTATTTCCTTTCTCTATTCTCCCAGTTGGAATGTAGATGTGATAGCTTACAGCCTTGTGAATAAATGTTTCAACTTAGTGAAGACATATGGGAAAGTTGGGAGTTTTATTTTGTTGTCTCTGTTCCAAACTGACAATTTCTTGACTTTTTTTTTTTTTTTTTTTTACAGGATAAAGACATAAAATTCCATTTTGTTTAATCTCTTATTTTTGAGTCTGTATATTTAAATACAAAACTAATCTTAACTTACACTACAAAAATATTCTAATAAACACTCATTTACTTTAAAAGTAGGACAATGATGTTCTACATGTACTAATGTATTACAATTATGAATTATTTATTAGTGTACTGTACATTTCATTATCATGAATCTGTCTATGTATTTCTGGTAATATTCATGTTCAGAAATTAATCTCCATGATGTTTTACCTCTGTGACTTTAGGAAGATATTTAACTTGATGGAAATTTGTTTCTTCACCCACAAAATGGGACAACAATACACATAAAGAACTCCTGTCTGGCACAGAGAATTCCTTCAATACATATTAGTTCTTATAATTACGAAGCTCAGGGAACTGAATGATGCTTACTGATGTACATTCTTGCCCTTGCTAAGCAACCAACTAAAATCCTAACAGTTTTCACAATTCTCAGTCAAGTTGATTCTAAGAAGTGAAAAAATATATGGCTCTTCAAGTGTTTTAGGTAGGTTGACATATTTCAAAAACATAACCAGATCTCTTAAATAAATATCCCCAAAAAATGCATTCCAAGATGGCCAGTATCTCATCCAGAGTGTGTAAATGTATGAAGAAATTGAGTATTAATAATATCAGGAACATAAAAAACTAAGGGAGGATGGATGTGTGGTGGGCAAAATTCTGAGATAATCCCTATATTAGTTCAGTAGGTTTGCCATAATAAAGCACCTCAACTGCAAGGAAAATGGATGTGCTGTGGTCAAGAATAGGTTGAGATTAACATTCATTGCAGCATGGTTCAGCAAGTTTGGAGTGCAGGCGCATAACTCTGCTCATTATATAACATGTTTATGTAAGCTTATACTTGGCTCTGAGCCACTGTTGTCTGTAAAAAGTGTAACTGCACTGCCAACACTGTATATATGGCTTTTGCCCAGAGACAGAGATAAGCTGCTGGCCCTCTAAGGGAGAGCCAGCTACTTTGCAGGTGGACAGGGGGTGCCAGGAACTGGCAAGCACCAGGAAGTTCAGGTGTAGGTGTGGGAGTGGCACAGAGCTACATGCTGAGAGAGGCTGCTGTAGGCAGAGCAGGAAGCTGAGACAAAGTGGAGAGAGCGAGCACAATAACACAATATTTCACCTGCCTACTACCCCGAGTGTTCTTTCAGCTACCTGCCACCCATCCACACATTCCCCTCAGACCTCAGCTTGGACAGGAACCTGACACTTGCTGTGACATTTGGAGTAGTCGGCAGGATATGGAAGTGAGTGAGCTTCAGCCCCCATTGATTCCAACTCAGCCATGTGGCTGTAATATGAGTTGTAGTATCCTGCCAGTGTCAGCAATACTGAACGGATGACCTCTGGAGGAAACGTGGGTGGCAGTGGATGGGTCCCCCACAAGTATGGAGAATGTACTAAAGCACCTGGAAATGCACAACAGTGAGAAGGAGCATGTTTTAGGCCAGTAGAGTCAGATGGGCGTTTGTGACTGTGCTGTAGGAAGTGCATGTCCAATCCCTGCACGATGCAGCCCAGGGAGGAGGAAGAACATCCATTACTGGCTCATCCAATGGTCCACCAGAAAATAGAGCATGAGCAGCCGGTTGGGACCCAAAGGCAGGCCCAGGTACAGCACACTTCATATAGTTGTTGCACCTCCATTGAGTTGTGAGAGTGAGGAAAGCAATGTCAATACTATGCACGGGAGCCCCTCCCTGCCTGAATGCTCCATCTCTGGGAGGAAGGAGCAGATGCATTTCCTGCTCTGCTTCTTTAATTAATGTAGACTGATGCCATTGAAATACCAGAAACTGTCAATAGATGGCAGTCATATACAGACTCCGTGTAAGTCATTCAGGAAAAGGATAATGTTGCGCGACCCAGTCCTGCGGGGACATTTCAGCTCAAAGACTATGTGTTGCAGCCAGGTGGAAATTTAAAAAACTTTTTTGTTTGATTAGGGTACTGGCCGAGGTGCCTGGCTTAGGGGAACACCAGATGACAGGAGGCCACATGTGGACTTGGCAATCCACTGGTGCTTGCACCAGGATAAGTTTCCAGCAAGGCTGTATAGACAGCTATGAAGGCTGGTTGGTGAAAGTAAAACATGTATCTCTGCACCACTTGGCACCTCGCTCATGCACTGTGTATGTCTCTCCCATAGCTGAATATACTCTGGGGATGGCAGGATGGGTGCATTCATAGGTAATGACCCCCCGGAATGGGATGATGCAGATATCCACTTCAGCAAAGTGGGGCAACTACTTGGAGTAGCTGAGTACTCTAAGTACAAGTCCCTTAGCAGCAGAGCTGCAAGAGGTCTTGAGACCTGTTGTCCTAATGCAAGATAAGGCCATGGGGCTTGAGGCACCCCCCCACCAGCACCATTCCTGATGGGACATGGTATATGGATGGGTCTAGCTGGGGTGCTGCTGGTGCCTGGACTGCTGTTGTGGTTAAGCCTAGTACTGGCACCATATGGTTTGATAATGGGTGTGGGCAAAGTAGCTAATGAACTGAACTCAGGGCAATGTGGATGGTGATCACCAAGGAGGTGACACTTATGGTAATCTGTACCAAGAGCTGGGCAATTAATTGAGGCTAAACCTTGTGGTTAACTACCTAGAAGTTACAGAAGTAGCTGGTTGGTCACCAGCCCATGTAGGGCCAAGCCATGTGGCAAGAGCTATGGAAGGAAGGATGACCATCACCGACCAGGTATAGGGATAAATGTTAACCTGTTGTTGCTAGCCCCAATGCTCTTAAAGGTAGAGGAACAAAGAAACCTGGATTAATATATAAAGCAACATTCAGGTAATGTCACCATGGGGTAGGTGTCCACCTGTGTCGAACCTGTGTGTTTAGGGCCTATGTGCCAAATCTGTGTATTGGTCCTGTGTTCCCAGAGCTTATGTGTCAGGCTTATGTGTCAAGCCTGTGTGTGTGTATTAGACCTGTGTGCCCAGAGCCTATGTGTCAGGCTTATGTGTCAAACCTGTTTTGGGCCTTTGTGCCCAAAACCTATGTATCAGGCCTACATGTCAGACCTGTGTGTCCAAGACCTATGTCTCCCTTGGCCTAGGGAGTGAAGTGTATGGAATATGGATGTGCTGTGGTCAAGAAAGGCCAAGGTAAACATCTATTGCTGCATGACTCAGTAAGTTTGGAGTGCAGGTGCATAACTCTGCTTATAACCTGTTATGTAAGCTTATACTTGGTTCTGAGTCACTATTATCTATAAAAAGCATAACTGTACTGCTGATGCTGTACATATAGTTTGCTCCCAGAGGGAGAGACAGAAAAGCTGCTGACTCTGTAAAGGAGAGCCAGATGCTTTGCAGGTGGACAGTAGGGAGCCAGGAACTGACAAGTGTGCCAGGGAGTGCAGCTATAGGCATGGGAGTGGCAGGAGCCACAGAGCTGGCTGCTAAGAGGGGCTGCAGCTGGAGCAGGCAGCTAAGACAAAGGCAGATAGAGAGAACACAATAAAACTATATTTCTTCTGTTTCTGTCCCCCGTGTTCTTTCAGCTACCCACCACCCGTCCACCCACTCCCCCTCAGACCTCAGGTTGGGCTGGAACATAACACTTGGTGTGACAACGACCTTGGCAGCTAAAACAATAGGAATTTATTATGTCACAGTTCTGAAGGTTAGAAGTCCGTAATCTAGGTATTGGCAGGGTTGATTGTTTCTTCAGGCCACGAGAGAAGTCTTGGTTTCCATATCCTCTCTTTGTAGATGACTACGCTAATGTTTGTCTGTCTTCATGTTCACATGGCATTGTCTGTCAACATCCCAATTTTCCCTCCGTAAAGGATCACAAGGCATACTGGATTATAACTTACCCTAATGACCTCATTTAAACTTGATAACCACAGTAAAAGCCCTCCCTCCAAATAAAGACACATTCTGAGGTATAGGGGTAAGACCTTCAACATATAGATAAAGAGGTGAAACAATTCAGCTCACCAAATTCTAGCTCCCTGGTATATATTCTCTGCATTAACACATCCTTTGAGTAGGTGCAGGACTTGTGACTAACAGGGAATTGCCACTCTCTTTATTAGATCCTGTTATATGGCAAAAGTGAAAACATTTTGTGTATGTGTTTAGGTCTCAAGTCAGTTGACTTTAAGTCAATCAAAAGGGAGATAATCCTATGGGGTCCTGACTGAATTAAGTGAGCCCATTAAAAGTGTCTGAAAGTCCAAGACAGAGGATGCTCCCTTATGGACATCTTAGTTTGCTTTGAGAAGGAAAACTGCCATGCTATGAGAGAGGGCCAAATGATAGAAAATGGTGGGCAGCCTTCAGGAGGTAAGGGTCTGAATCCTGCATCTGCTAGAAACTGAATTCTGTCAACAACCAATGAGGTTGGAAGAATACCTCCCACCTTAAATGAGATACCAGTTCCAGCTTACATCAGCCTGGTTAGTTTCTGTGCAAAGTACCACTTAATTTTTAATTAATATCCCGACTTACGGAAAGTGTGAGATAACAAATTTGTGTTGTTCAGGCTGCCAAATTTGTGGCAATTTGCTAAGACAAAATAATAAAAATGAATACAAGAGAAAATATTTAATAAGCACATAATGTTTGAAGGATCATACCTCTTTGGAAATAGATTTTACATTAAACATGGGCATAATTTATCCAGAAAAGATTATATTAATATTTTTAGCAATTCCGGTAAGCCTGAAGATCTGTCACAGTATAGGAGCCTAAGTAAGTATATTTTATAATTATATCATGTATATGATAGATAATGCATAGGAAAATGGTCTGGGATGTTACATGCCAACATGTAAACAATATTTATTTTAAAAAATGAAGTAACCAGTTGGGTTACTGTGAGAAGGCAGGGGGAAGAAAGAATTACTATTATGCATTTCTTTGAGGTTTCATTATTCATTTAATTAGGTAGACACTCTGTTAGTAGAACCAAGATAAACCAATTCAAGTGCTGACAAATCGAAGAAAAGCAAAATTATAACATTAAAAAGCAAAATATTTACAGTGTCATTAAGAAGAAATTAGAGTTTAGAGTGCTATATTCCAGTTTTTGGGTGATATGAAATGTATTTTTATCTATTATTAGAAGACTGAGAAATACATGGGATTCTAAGAAATCTGGCAGGCCTAGGTTCAAATAATGACTCGGCATATTATTTAACTTCTCAGTCTCTGAAATCCTCAATCCACACTTTTGCCATATAACAGGATCTAATAAATCCACAAATGTAATGTCATTTATATTTACCCTTCTAACTGAATAAAAGATGTTTTATTCTCAAACTATAAATGCACTATTTTGATAAGTCTTGCTCTCACAAAATAAAATTAAAAAATATGAAAATGTCTTTATTCTCTAAATGGATGTTTCTGTCAGCTCCTGTACTTCTAATCTTTCTCAGGGTGGTTGTGGTTCTGGTTGCCAAGTTTTCATTTCACTCTAAATACCACCATGAGTTTACAGTCTTCAACGTCTACATATTCCAAATTTGAATCAGAGATCATAAATGTCTTAGAATGGCATCTTCCTCCCTGCTTCAGCCATGCATCACTCCCTCCTCACTACCAGAGCTAAATGGGAGAGGACATCACTCAATTATGCATAAAGAGGTTTAGAAGACTATGAAGTGATGGTTAATGTTTGAAAGTGAGAAAAAATTAAAACTGTGAAACACGAATCTTTTCAGGACTTTTTTCCTCACTGAAAACCCCTGCTTTCTATATTTTCAAGTATTGATTATTTTAAAAATTAGTCTCCCTCCCCTATAAGCAGTCAAGCTTTTTGTTTGCTTGTTTTTGACACTGAGTCTCACTCCACTTGCCCAGGCAGAAGTGCAGTGGCAGGATCTCAGCTCATTGCAGCTTGGACCTCCTAGGCTCCAGTGATTCTCCCACCTCAGCCTCCTGAATAGCTGGTACTACAGGAGTGCACCAACACCACATCAGCTTATTTTTCTTTTTAAATTTTTAGTAGAGACATTTGCCATGTTGCTCAGGCTGGTCTTGAACTCCTGGACTCAAGCAATCCACCTGCTTCAGCCTCCTTAAGTGCTGGGATTACAAGTGTGAGCCACTGCACCTGGCCTAGCAGTCATATTTTTGACCTCTGGTTTTAAAACAGCATTCTGTCATAACATTTTACTTTCCTTTTAATGTATGCCTACTACATTCCAGGAATTTCTCTTAAAATTATACATTAAGGTTCCACAGAATTTCAATTTGGTTTATATTTCATTAGAAATAGAGACTCCATCAGACTAATTTAAACATTGTTTTAAAAAAAGTTGAAACAGTAACTAACGTATACATTTTTAAGCATCATCTTTCAAAGTGGCTAAAGCCATTAGCTGTTCAAAAAACCTTTCCAGTAAAACTTGAATGTCTATTATACAAATTGAGAACTACTATACTAAGACATAATCTCTTGATTAATAAACTGACAGTAACTGAATTTCTCTTCTGTCTCATTCTGAATTTAGCAATATTTAATATTAATCTGCTTGTACTTGTTCTTCATTTCTAAAAGGACTGTGTTGAATTGCTTTATTATTTTAATTGTTACAATGTATCTTTAGAAAAAATAAAAAGTATGTCCTTACAAATACAAATATAAAAACTCAAGTGGTTATACCATATTGTCTAGTAAAATGAAGTAGTAGAAAGTATTTGTCTCCAGCTTTCATAGTCTCTTCTATTTCATGAGCAATAATGGAATAAAGATCATCCAAAAATATTCTATTTTTCTTCTCTTTAAAAAATCTGTTCAATGGATGATATGAGGATTGTTAAGAATATAGCCAAATCTGTAACACTAGAGCTGTGTAAGTGGTTTACCACCTCTAAACTCTCCCCCAAGTGAACCTGCCCAGCCTCCAGTACTTGCTGCCTAATCAACATATTTTATTTGACATGAACTTGTGATGACAGCTAAGTCAACCGGGAGTGGCATATTTCCCAAGGGTGGCCAAATGAAATCTCATGGAAATTAATTTGTGCTGACTAATAAAGAGCTGAAGTGATCTTTAATGAAATAGGGAGGAGATTTTGCAATTTCTTGTAATTAGAGTAGCTAAATAAAATATTGAATAATGCCAGTATCATTTAATCAAAATAATGAAACATTTAAAAAAATTTGCTTCATGAAAAATATTGAAACTCAAAAATATTGCGATGTTTAACTCATTAAGTAGAGTTCAAATATTTTGATTCTTTTAGATTTGATACTGAATGTTTATACATTTTATTAGACATATAAAATGAATATGCAATAACAAATATAAAAGTATTACACATAAATTGGTACAAGTTATATATCATCAGTAGTTTGAAAAGAAAAGCTGTGCATAAGGTACACCATAGTGCTACAGACCTACATTTGCAATCTTTGTCCATAATTACTTCTAATTAGCATACATATTTTGCTTATCCCAGAAATATATTGTCATTTCATTTAGAATAGTACTCTTTTTTATTTAAGGGCAATAGTTTCTCAAGTTTCCCTCCCTCCCTGCCTCCCTTCCTCTCTCTCTCTCTCTCTTCCTTCCTCCATCTCTCTCTCTTTCTTTCTATTTTCTGAATATATATATCCATAATAATTTTGTCAGTCAAAGCAATAATGTCATGAGATAAATTTATAGTTTTACAGTCTATTTGTTTTCATATCTTGTACCACATATGGTATGTCATGACTGTGAGAGTCAGCTAAAAAATTTGGAAGCAAAGAGACCAATCAATCAAAGACTGTTGAAGTATACGTCTGTAAACCAAGATTCTAGTAGATCTGAAAATTCTTGGAGTGAGCCAAACAACTATGTTGGGATATGTTTGAGACGTTGGGTTAGCACTATAGAAATTAGGTGCACATTATTGGCAGGTGTTTAAGAGTTTAAATAAAACAAAATGCTCATATTATTCTATAATGTGTTTTTTCTGCAAATTTTATTGTTCATACATAAAAGCCTTCTTTGTTGTTTTGTGTGCATATCAGCAAACTGTAATTTTATCAGCAATCCTCTTATTGATAGACATTTAGATGAGTTAATCTAAATTCAAATGTTAGAAGAACTATTGCATATTTTTAACTATGCCTATGTCTACAGTAATATTGCAGTAAAAGAATGCATATGACTCATACTCCATTTCTTCAAATTTTCCTTCTGCCCTTTGTTTTCTGTATTGAATTTTGGGCTTCCAAAGCCTTCTTTCTCTAAATAATGCTGTAACAGTACTTAGTTTTAAAACTGCAGGTACTTCTACTACATGGTTAAAGAAATATTCACAAGAGAAAAAACAAAAACATATTTTACAAAGCTTCTAGAAAACACTATTCCTCAGAATAAAACTGTTCTCAGAAAAATAATAATTAATGAAAAGAGAATATTATAAGACATCCAGACTGGATAAATTGTATTCTGTAAAAATATACTTTAAACTTTAAAAGTCTTTTATTCCTACTGATTTATTACCATGATACTAATACTTAAATTGGCATCTCTATTTACTGAAAGTATCATTTGTTTCTTAAGCCACAAGAAGTCACTGGCATTTCCCTCTTCTTCATATGCATGGCATCTAGAGATACCAGGCTCATGAAAATTAGTAATAAACATCTAGAAGACATGCAGTTTACTAAGAAAAGTAAATGCAATTAAATTAAGATAGATTGACTAATCTTTTACTAAATGGCTTAAACCTACTCATACTAATTGCGCAAGAGGATAAATTTCTTCATGATCTTGTCAACTTGGGATATTATCAATATTTCCACAGTCTAAAAAATGAACACTGATTATTCATTGTAGGAGTGTTGATTTGATTTTGAATTGACTACAGATGTGTAGGACACTGGTATTTCTTCATTTATATGTGACAATTGACAGTTTTATATATTATTTCTTTGTCGTCTAATAATTTATATTGTATTTTATAATGCATTATTTATATTGTATATACAGTCATATATTGCTTAACAGTAGGGCTATGCTCTGAGTAATGCATCAGTATGTAATTGTATCAGACTGTTTTCACACTGCTGATAAAGACATACCAGAGACTGGGCAATTTATAAGAAAAAAGAGATGTAATGGACTCACAGTTCCACGTGTCTGGGGAGGCCACACAATCATGGCAGAAGGCAGAAGGCAGAAGGCAAAAGGCACGCCTTACGTGGTGGCAGACAAGAAAGAAAATGAGAGACAAGTAAAAAGGTAAACCCTTATAAAACCATCAGATCTCATGTGACTTATTCACTACCACAAGGACAGTATGAGGGAAACCACCCCCACGATTCAATTACCTCTCATGCGGTCACTCCCACAACACTTGGGAATTATAGGAGCTATAATTCGAGATGGAATTTGAGTGAGGAAACAACCATATCAATGATTTTATCATTGTATGAAAATTAGAGTGTATTCCCACAAACCTAGATCGTACAGCCTTCTACGCATCTAACTATATGGTACAGACTGTTGTTCCTAGGCTACTAACCTGTATGGCATGTTACTGTACTTAACACTGTAGGTAATTTTAACACAATGTGAAATATTTGCATATATAAACATATCTAAACATAGAAAAGGTATAGAAAAAATATGGTATTGTAGTCTATGTGACCACTGCTATATATGTAGTCTGTTGTTGAATGAAATTTTCTTATGTGATATTTGACTATAATATATATGGCAAACATAATTATATTTATTTATTATAAAAATAAGTGTTACAATTGATAAATATTTGAATGTGTAAAGTAAATCAACAATATCAAAATTGTATGTAGTAAATTTGTCTCCATAATTATCATTATTAAATCTATAAGAAATTAGTTCTAAATATTAAAAAAGTAAAGACCTTTCATTACATTATAAAGTGGTAGTATTCTCAAAAAATAAAATATTTAGTGATACTGAAAATACTGTCTATATAAAAATCATTACAGAATGAAAGTTTTATTGTATGATTAAGTAATTTCATGAGTACTATTTTATATATGAGTACTATATAAAGATCATTCATTATAGAATAATAATTTTATTGGATGATTCAGTAATTTCATGAGTACTATTTTATATAGTTACATAGGGTAGAAATATCTTCCTCATTGAGATAATGGAGCAGAGTCCTCTCATTAACATTAAAGTGCTATTTGAACTAGAACAATTCTTTTAGGCAATGTATTATTAGAGATTGGGATATAAGCACAGCACTGTGCGACAGTGATTATCAATACAGTTATGTCTCTAAAATTATATATGCTATTTAAATACATAGATACAGCTTCACTGTATAAAAATTTGCCCATTATTATTCTTTGCTAGTCAAAGTCCACTCAATCAACCAATTTACAACAATAAGAAAAAATGAAAAGTACTCTCTGGAGAAATCGTGGATGGTGTTTTATAGAAAATATGAATTATGTTTATATTTGTGCAAGGCCTTAAAAATATTACAAATAAAGAAGTGATAAGAAGTAAATCTGTAAACATAATATGATAGAAACCAAAAGGAGGACAAAATTTTAAGAAAAAAATGCATTTGACAATGTAGTAGAATACATAAGTGAATGAAATACACATTGAGAAAATTACAATGAATTTATCAGTTTAAAGGCTGTTCATGAACTTTAAGAGATTATGTTTATCTGAAAAGCTTGATACTGAACAGAAAGAGATTAAGGACATATTGAAAAACTAGACAACTGTGTTTACAAGAAAGCTTTTTATTGAAGCATAACATATACACAAAAAATGTGCAAATTGTATGTACAGCTCAGAGAGTTAACAATGTGCTCTCAGTGTGAACACACCTACGCATCCATTATGCAGTTAAATAATTTTAATGTTACCAATATAATCAAATAGACTCTCTTATGTCCCTGTAATCATTACCAGTTTTTCCTCTCAAAATTTGACCACTCTCCTGACTTTTAACACCATTGATTTGCCTTTTTTTTTTTTGAACTTCATTCAAATTGAAAAGGCTATGTATATTATTTGGTGTTTGGCTTCTGCTACTCAATATTATGTTTGTGAGACTCATCAAAATTCTGGTAAGTAGCAGTAGACTATTTATTTTTATCCCGGTGTAGTCCTCCATTGTATGAATGTTTTATAACATATATTTTCATTCTAATATTGATAGACATTTGAGGGTTGACCAGATGCCTACTCTTTGCCTTCAAGCCATCTAAGTTTCCTTGTACCTGTAAAAACAGTCCCTGGAATGCTAAAGTCTCCTTACCTTGTCCTCCTGCAATGTGTATCTCTTCTCTACCAGAGGACCTTCTCTGACACTGAGGGAACTTTCAGAGGTATGTGCAGGCACCAACCAAATCAGAATGTGGGAAAATTTATGCTCCGGGGGAAAAACCCTCAAACTATGGTGAATGAAACTAGGGAATAAATGTCCTAGTTTTCTTGTCTTCATACAGGACAATTTTGAGCTGCATTACACATATATCTCAGAGGGCCCTAGAAGATTGGGTTCAGGTTGCCCACTGTTGTAAATTGTATTTCTTTTTCTTTTCTCTCTCATTTTCACCATTTTGCACTTGTGAAGCACAAGTGACCTGCCTCATCAAAGTCTTTTTCTTTGTGTCTAGTTTGTGGGAAATCAAAAATAAAGCAGCTGGTTCCATAGGTCACCCTAGAAAGAGGACCTCGGTGTGTGATTTTCAAATTTTAATGATCAGATGGTAACCAAAACCAGACTACTCGTAGTAAATAGAGTGGCCACAACACCTAGCATGCTGTCACATTACAAGAACTGAGACTTTTACCTTTGGTGAATAGTGATAAGTGGTAGGTAGAAGGGCAGGAGGCAAATAACACATGTTGATTTTTCTCTCTTACATTATTTTTTATATTTTCCATTTTTTCATATATCTTTGATTCACTATTACTATTATCTTCAGAAATATCTTTCAGAGGAATACTTTCTTTAGCTGTGTCTTAAAAGCTATTAAACACATTTTACTTATTATAAGTTAGGTTTTTGTTCTTAAATTTTCATTTATCTTTATATTTTCTATTGTACTCTTGAAATTCTCCATATACGTTTTCTTTTCTTGAACATGTTATTCACCATTATTTAAAAGTCCATATCTTGTTAGCTTTATTTCCTTTCAGTCTCCTCTCAATGTATACTATTCTCTTGCTTTCTGTCCAAGTCCTCTTGTATGTCTCACGGTTTTTTATGGGTTATTAAATAAAATCTACAATGAATTTTAAACATTATTTTATATAATGGAGAAGTTGACTTAAAAGAAGAAACTGAGACATAAATAATTTTTTTTATTGTACTTTAAGTTCTGGGGTACATGAGCAGATCTTGCAAGATTGTTGCATAGGTATACACATGCCATAGTGGTTTGCTGTCTCCATCCCCCCAGTCACCTACATCAGGCATTTCTCCCAGTGTTATCCCTCCCCAAGCTCTCTGCTCCCCCACTGTCCCTCCTCTAGACCCCACCCCTAAACCTACTGCAATGTGTGATGTTCCCCTTCCTGTGACCATGTGTTCTCATTGGTCAACACCCGCCTATGAGTGAAACATGCAGTGTTTGGTTTTCTGTTCTTGTGTCAGTTTGCTGAGAATGTTGGTTTCCAGATTCATCCATGCCCCTACACAGGATACAAACTCATCATTTTTTATGGCTTCATAGTATTCTGTGGTGTATATGTGCCACACTTTCTTTGTCCAGTCTATCATTGATGGGCATTTGGGTTGGTTCTAGGTCTTTGCTATTGTAAACAGTGCCACAATAAACATACATGTGAATGTGTCTTTATAATGGAATGATTTATAATCATTTGGGTATATACCCAGTAATGGGATTGATGAGTCAAATGGAATTTCGATTTCTAGATCCTTGAGGAATAGCCACACTGTCTTCCACAATGGTTGAACTAATTTACACTCCCACCAACAGTTTAAAAGTGTTCCTATTTCTCCACATCCTCTTCAGCATCTGTTGTCTCCAGATTTTTTAATGATTGCCATTCTAACTGGCTTGAGATGGCATCTCAATGTGGTTTTGATTTGTATTTCTCTAATGGCCAGTGATCAGCATTTGTTCATATGTTTGTGGCCTCATTTATGTCTTCCTTTGAAAAGTGTCTGTTCATGTCCTTCACCCACTTTTGAATGGATTTGTTTTTTTCTTGTAAATCTGCTTTAGTTATTTGTAGCTTCTGGATATTAGCCCAACGTCAGATGGGTAGATTGCAAAAATTTTTTCCCATTCTGTTGGTTGCCACTTCACTCTAATGATTGTTTCTTTTGCTGTGCAGAAGGTCTTAAGTTCAATTAGAACCCATTTGTCTATTTAGGCATTTGTTGCCATTGCTTTTGGTGTTTTAGTCATGAAGTCCTTGCCTATGCCTATGACCTGAATGGTATTGCCTAGGTTTTATTCTAAGGTTTTTATGGTGTTAGGTCTTATGTTTAAATCTTTAATCCATCTGGAGTTAATTTCATTGTAAGGTGTAAGGAAGTGGTCCAGTTTCAGCTTTATGCCATGGCTAGTCAGTTTTCCCAACACCATTTATTAAACAGGGGAATCCTTTCCCCATTGCTTGTTTTCGTCAGGATGGTCAATGATCAGATGGTTGTAGGTGTGTGGCATTGTTTCAAAGGCCTCTGTTCTGTTCCTTTGGTCTATATCTCTGTTTTGGTACCAGTAGCATGCTGTTTTGATTACTGTAAACTTCTAGTATAGTTTGAAGTCACTTAGCATGATGCTTCCAGCTTTGATATTTTTGCTTAGGATTATCTTGGCTATGTGGGCTCTCTTTTGGTTCCATATGAATATTAAACTGGTTTTTCCTAGTTCTGTGAAGGTCAACAGTAGTTTGATGGGGATAGCACTGAATCTACAAATTACTTTGGGCAGTCTGGCCACTTTCCCAATATTGATTCTTCCTAACCATGAGCATGGAATGTTTTTCTTCTGTTTGTTTCCTCTCTTATTTCCTAGAGCAGTGGTTTGTAGTTCTCCTTGAAGAGGTCCTTCACATCCCTTGTTAGTTGTATTCCTAGGTATTTTATTCTCTTTGTAGCATTTGTGAATGTGAGTTGGCTTATGATTTGGCTGTGTGTTTGTCTGTTATTGGTGTATAGGAATGCTTGTGATTTCTGCATATTGATTTTGTATCCTGAGACTTTGCTGAAGTTGCTTATCACCTTAAGGAGATTTCGGGCTGAAACGATGGGATCTCTTAAGTATACATCATGTCGTCTGCAAATAGAGACAGTTTGACATCCTCTTTTCCTAATTGAATACGCTTTATTATTATTATTATTATTATTATTATTTTTTGACCTGATTGCTCTGGCTAGTATTTCCATTACTATATTGAATAGGAGAGGTGAGAGAGGGCATCCTTGTCTAGTGCCAGATTTCAAAGGATATACTTCCAGGTTTTGCCCGCTCGGTGTGCTATTGGCTGTGGGATTGTCATAAATAGCTTTTATTATTTTGAAATACATTCCATCGATACATAGTTTATTGAGGGTTTTTAGCATAAAGGGCTGTTGAATTTTGTTGAAGGCCTTCTTTGCATCTATTGAGATAATCATGTGGGTTTTTTCTTTGGTTCTGCTAATGTGATGGATTATGTTTATAGATTTGTGTATGTTGAACCAGCTTGTATCCCTGGGATGAAGCCTACTTGATTGTGATGGATAAGCTTTTTAATCAGCTGTTGCATTCAGTTTGCCAATATTTTATTGAAGATTTTTGCATCAATGTTCATCATGGATATTGTCCTGATGTTTTCTTTTTTAGTTGTGTCTCTGCCAGGTTTTGGTATCATGATGATGTTGGTCTCATAAAATACGTTAGGGAGGATTCCCTCTTTTTCTGTTGTTTGGAATAGTTTCAGAAGGAACGGTACCAGCTCCTCTTTATATGTCTGGTAGGATTTGGCTGTGAACCCATCTGGACCTGGACTTTTTTTGGTTGGTAGGCTATTAATTTCCGCCTCAACTTCAGACCTTGTTATTGGTCTATTCAGGGTTTAACTTACTCTTGGGAGGGTGCAACTGTTCAAGAATTTATCCATATCTTCCAGATTTACTGCTTTATGTGCATAGAGTTGTTTGTAGTAATCTCTGATGGTAGTTTGTATTTCTGTGGAATCGGCGGTGATATCCCCTTCATCTTTTTTATTGCATCTATTGGATTCTTCTCTCTTTTCTTTTTTTATTACTCTGGCTAGCAGTCTATTTTGTTGATCTTTCAGAAAACAATCTCCTGGATTTATTGATTTTTTTGAAGGGTTTTTTGTTTCTCTATCTCCTTCAGTTTGGCTCCGATTGTAGTTATTTCTTGTTTTCTGCTAGCTTTCGATTTTTTTTTTGACCTTGCTCCTCTAGCTATTTCAATTTTGACAATAGTATGTCAATTTTAGATCATTCTTCACTTCTCATGTTGGCATTTAGTGCTATAAATTTCCCTCTAGACACTGATTTAAATGTGTCCCAGAGATTCTGGTATGTTGTGTCTTTGTTCTTGTTGGTTGGTTTCAAAGAACATCTTCATTTCTGCCATCATTTCATTGTTTATCCAGTTATCATTCAGGAGCAAGGTGTTCAGTTTCCATGTAGTTGTGTGGTTTTGAGTGAGTTTCTTCATCCTGAGTTCTAATTTGATATCCCTGTGGTCTGAGAGACTGTTTGTTATGATTTCTCTTCTTTTGCATTTGCTAAGGAGTGATTTACTTCCAATTATGTGGTGAGTTTTAGAGTAAGTGTGATGTGGTGCTGAGAAGAATGTATATTCTGTGGGTTTAGGGTGGAGAGTTCTGTAGATGTGTATTAGGTCTGTTTGGTCTCGATCTGAGTTTAAGTCCTGGATATCCTTGTTAATTTTCTGTCTCGTTGATCTACCAAATATTGACAGTGGAGTGTTGAAGTCTCTCACTATTATTGTGCAGGAGTCTAAGTCTCTTTGTGGGTCATTAAGAACTTACATTATATATCTGGGTGCTCCTGTACTGGGTGCATATATATTTAGGATAGTTAACTCTTCTTGTTGCATTGATCCTTTTACCATTTTGTAATGCCCTTCTTTGTCTCTTTTGATGTTTGTTGGTTTAAAGTCCATTTTATCAGAGACTAGGATTGCAACCCCTGCTTTTTGTTTTTTCTCCATTTGCTTGGTAAATCTTCTTCTCTCCCTCTATTTTGAGTCTATGTGTGTCTTTGCACATGAGATGGGTCTCCTGAATACAGCACACTGATGGGTCCTGGCTTTTTATCCAGTTGGCCAGTCTATGTCTTTTGATTGGGGATTTATGCCATTTACATTTAAGGTTAATATTGTTATGTGTGAATTTTATCCTGCCACTTTGATGCTAGCTGGTTGTTTTGCCAGTTGGTTGATGCAGTTTCTTCATTGTGTCAATGGTCTTTATCATTTGGTACCTTTTTGCAGTGGCAGGTACTGGTTGCTCCTTTCCATGTTTACTGCTTCCTTCAGGAGCTCTTGTAAGGCCAGCCTGGTGGCAATAAAATCTTTCGGTATTTGCTTGTCAATAAAGGATTTTATTTCTCCTTCACCTTTGAAGCTTAATTTGGCTGGATATGAAATTCTAGGTTGAAAGTTTTCTTTAAGAATGTTGAATATTGGCCCCCACTCTCTTATGGCTTGTAGAGTTTCTGCCAAGAGATCTTCTGTGAATCTGATGGGCTTCCCTTTGTGGGTAACCTGACCTTTCTCTCTGGCTATGCTTAGCATTTTTTCCTTCATTTCAACCCTGGTGAATCTGACAATTGTGTGCCTTGGTGTTGCTTTTCTTGAGGAGTACCTTTGTGATGTTCTCTATATTTCGTGGATTTGAATGTTGGCCTGACTTGCTAGGTTGGAGAAGTTGTCCTGGATAATACCCTAAACAGTGTTTTCCAGCTTGAATTCATTCTCCCTGCCATATTCAGGTACACTGATCAACCGGAGATTAGGTCTTTTCACATAATCCCATATTTCTTTGAGGCTTTGTTCACTTCTTTTCACTCTTTTTTGTCTAATCTTGCCTTCTCATTTTATTTCATTGAGTTGATCTTCATTCTCTGATATCCTTTCTTCTGCTTGATCAATTTGGCTACTGAAATTTGTGTATGCTTTGGGAAGTTCTCGTGCTGTGTTTTTCAGCTCCATCAAGGTTTTTATGTTCTTTTCTAAGCTGCTTTTTCTAGTTAGCATTTTGTCTAAGCTTTTTTCCAAGGCTTTTCATTTCTTTGCATTGGCTTAGAACATTTTCCATTAGCTCACAGAAGCTTGTTATTACCCACCTTATTGAGCTTGCCTCTGTCAATTCGTCAAATTCATTCTCCATCCTCTTTTGTTCCCTTGCTGGTGAGGAGTTGTGATATCTTGGAGGAGGAGAGGCATTCTGGTCTTTGATGATTTCATCCTTTTTGTGCTGGCTTCTTCCCATCTTCGTGGGTTTAACTACCCTTCATCTTTGAAGTTGGTAATTTTGAATGGGGTCTCTGAGTGGATGTCTTTTCTGTTGATATTGAAGCTATTTCTTTTTGTTTTTCAGTTTTCCTTCTAACAGTCTGGCCCTTCTACTGTATGAGGTGGTTTTTTTTTTGGTTATACAGGGTTCAGGGAGACACTTGAGGAGGTAATCTGTCCCTTGTCTGCCTGCAGAGGTGCTGCTAGGCTGCCTGGGATTCAGATTGGCTGCTGTGTAGCCTTTCCTCTGGCTTTGGTTTACACAGGTGAGATTAAACCCACCTTCGAAATGGCAGATTCCCTTCCCCCAGCAAAGCTTGATCCTCGAACTGATGTGCTGGCTGTGCTCTCAAGTGAGAGGGCTTCAGGTTGCTGGTCTTTGTGGGAGTGGGACCTGCCAAGCCTTATCACCTGTTTCCCTGCTTTTAGCTCTCCCTCTTTCTGGGGGGGTGTGTAGATTTGTCCCGCAGGCACTCTCGGCGCTAGTCAAAACTTCCACCCAGTTTTGTGTCGACAACTCATGGTGCCAGGCCAGCTAGAGCTGTTGCTTAGATCTATGTAGGTAACTTGAGGTGCTTTTCAGCCCCAATGGTGTTCTCCTGGACTGTGGGTTGCAATGGCCATGGGAGAAGTGCAGTATTTGAACTAGAGTGCTGAAGGGCTAAAGTCCCCTATACTCTGGTCAACTGCACTTCCCGGGTGGGACAGCACCACACCCTGCCTCAGTTCAGCCTCCCTGGGCTCCACCCACTGTCCAACACAGTCTCATTGAAATGAACCTAGTACCTTGGTTGGAAATGCAGAGATCACTAGCCTTCTGCATCTCTCTCACTGGGAACTGTGCTCCAGAGCTGTTCCTATTCAGCCATCATGGCAGAAGTTAATCCAAAATATAATTTTTTTAAGAGTTTACTTGAGCCCAGATGAGGACATCTGCTCTGAAGACTCAGATCTAAGTAACCTTGGGTATGAGCTCCGTTTGGCAGCTGTTACAAGCTGGTTTTTAAAGGCAAAACACAGGACAAAGAGTGGGCTGATAGAAAGTTGTTTGCCACGAATTCTCATTGGTTTAGAGAAATAACATTAATTAGTGATTGGCTGCATTGTTGAACTATCTGAAATGAGTTACAGGGTCCAGCGTGCAGCATTGTTAAGTTTATGTATGGCTACCTGTGGCCACAAGCAGTCTTCAGTGCACATGGCAAGCAGCTTCAAGAGGTGGTTGTTTAACTCAAGGTGGGCAGGAGGTGGGATATGACTGCTGTCTTATCCCCATGCTTTTCTGGGCCTGACCACTTAGAGGAGGCTTGCATTCCTGAGATAGCAGTTTCTTTTCTTTCTCAGAAGGATTTTCTTTTATCTTTTGTGTGCAATTAAGCTAGGTGAAAATCATCTTAAGCCAGTCAAGGATTGAAATGATGATGTGCTGGTTTTCATTTCTTGTGAGAAATGGTCTATTTTATACCTACTCAGGAGCATTTATCTTTTGAGTCCTTATTCAAAATGTGGCATGTTTACAAGCTGCCTGTCAGGGCTTACACTTCATTTCCTGCTTCTCCAGCTGTGTGGCAAGTAGAGAAATACCTGCTAAAGGTCTCAGTTTCTCAACAGGACTTTTGGAATTGGTGCTATTTTATAGGGGAAACATCATGTCAAATGCTATGCTGATCTGTCTTATCTTCAGTGTCTCCCCTGTCTTTCAAAATTTGTTGTTTGTCCCCTTCTTGATGGCTTCACCTTTAGTCCCTCTGTTCTATTTATTCTTTTAAAAAGTGTCCAATTAAACCTTTTTCTTTTGTAAAAAAAAAACAAAAAAAGTGTTCATTTAAAACAACCTAGTTCACCACTGCAAGGAACAAGGTTCCTCACAATGATTTTTTTTTTTGGATCAGTAGCTGGACTCTTCAATTTATTCTATTTTAAATCTTCTATTAAGACATATAATGATTTTACAATTATTTTTATATAAATGATTCTTTACTATTATTACAGATATTTCCTACTGGTAGTATGTCTTACTCATCTTTATAAATGTTTTTTGTATGTTAGGCCCCTAATACTAGTTTTTATATTAAATAATATATAAATATATGGTGGTTTTTTGATATCTATGAACGAATGCTGAAAGTGGGTCTATCCCAATTTAGCTAAACTTTACTTTTTGTCATAAAAATGATTTGTTTTTATTTCATTCATCATTTCTCATTTCCCTGGTTTACACAGCAGTAGAACCACCTGTTAGTAATTTTATCAAATTATGAAATGGTTTTAGATGGCAACAGCATTTAACACCCTACCTTGATATCTAGTAAATATAATATCCACCTCATTTGACAGACTTGAAAATTGTTTTTCTTATACTTATTTGAAAGATTTTATTCTTCAAAAACTAATGCATCCTGGGCAGTACAATTTAAGGGTGATTGTTGTTTCTTGAGAGGTAAAATTACCTTACATTAAGATTCTAGCCAATGACTGATATAATCATCTAAAAATTTACTACCTACTGGGTTTTATTATTGACAATGTAATGCATTTCTTAAATATTTAGAAGAATACAAATGTAACATAGTTAGAAATGATGGGAAAACTGGCTAGTCATGTGCAGAAAGCAGAAGCTGGACCCCTTCCTGACACCTTACACTAAAATTAACTCCAGATGGATTAAAGACTTAAACATAAGACCTAACACCATAAAAACCCTAGAAGAAAATCTAGACAAAACCATTCAGGACATAGGCGTAGGCAAGGACTTCATGACCAAAACACCAAAAGCAGTGGCAACAAAAGCCAAAATAGACAAATGGGACCTAATCAAACTCCAGAGCTTCTGCACATCAAAAGAAACAGTCATTAGAGTGAATGGGCAACCAACAGAATGAGAAAAAATTTTTGCAGTCTACCCATCTGACAAAGGGCTGATAACCAGAATCTACAAAGAACTGAAACAGATTTACAAGAAAAAAACAAACAAGCCCATTCAAAAGTGGGCGAAGGATATGAACAGACACTTTACAAAAGAAGACATACATGAAGCCGACAAACATATGAAAAAATGCTCATCATCACTGGTCATTAGAGAAATGCAAATCAAAACTACATTGAGATACCATCTCACGCCAGTTAGAATGGCGATCATTAAAAAATCTGGAGACAACAGATGCTGGAGAAGATGTGGAGAAATAGGAACGCTTTTACACTGTTGGTGGGAGTGTAAATTAGTTCAACCATTGTGGAAGAAGGTGTGGCGATTCCTCAAGGACCTAGAAATAGAAATTCCATTTGATCCAGCAATCCCATTACTGGGTATATATCCAAAAGACTATAAATCGTTCTACTATAAGGACACATGCACACGAATGTTCATTGCAGCACAGTTTACAATAGCAAAGACCTGGAACCACACCCAAATACCCATCGATGATAGACTGGACAGGGAAAATGTGGCACATATACACCATGGAATATTATGCAGCCATCAAAAATGATGAGTTTGTGTCCTTTGTAGGGACATGGATGAACCTGGAAACCATCATTCTCAGCAAACTGACACAAGAACAGAAAATCAAACACCACATGTTCTCACTCATAGGCGGGTGTTGAACAATGTGAGCACATGGACACAGGGAGGGGGAGTATCACACACTGGGGTCTGTCGGGGGGAAAAAGGGGAGGGATAGTGGGGGGGTGGGGAGTTGGGGAGGGATAGCATGGGGAGAAATGCCAGATATAGGTGATGGGGAGGAAGGCAGCAAATCACACTGCCACGTGTGTACCTATGCAACAATCTTCCATGTTCTTCACATGTACCCCCAAACCTAAAATGCAATAAAAAAAAAAAAAGATAATTGCACAGTTCCAAGGAGAAGCAACTTCTGTTGCTTGCCGACAAAGTAACATATCTATTAGGATGATATACTGAGATAACATTAAAATAAAATTAAAATAATCACATGGAATATGTAGTATTACACAAACTTTATTTTGTGTAATACACAAAACAATTTTTTATTTATTTTATTTTTCTTATTTTTTTTATTTTAGCTTCTGGGGTACATGTGCATGTCATGCAGGGTTGTTGCATAGGTGCATACATAACCAGGTGGTTTGCTGCCTCTATTCCCCCCTTCATCTATATCCGGCATTTCTCCCCCCATGTGATCCCTCCCCCCCCCTCCAAACCCCCACTGTCCCTCCCCCTAGCCCCCACCAAATGCCCCCAGTATGTGATGCTCCTCTCCCTGAGTCCACATGTTCTCATTGTTCAACACCTGTCTATGAGTGAGAACATGCAGTGTTTGGTTTTCTGTTCTCATACGCAAGTCCATAAACAAAACAGCAATTTTAAGAATTCTTTAAAAATGCTGATTTTATACGTTTCTTTGTAAGAAAGATAGTTTTGAAATACTCTTTTCCAACCAATTTAAGAAGAACACTATATACTAATTTGTTCTACTTTAGATATGAACCTAACCCTTTTCTGCCTTAAGACATAAACTTAAGTATTATTTCTACCATCAGAAAATTTATGTTTAAACAATACTGTTACTAAATATAGGTCATATTAAACATGGCCAATTATCACAATAATAATCATTTCATAAACAAAATTCAAAGTATATTTATAGTATACTAATTTTTGTAAGTACAAAAGAAAATTTAGGAACATACAGTATCTGCTCATCTGTACAAGAAACACAGAAAGGATTAATTAAAGAAAATAATGAAGTTGGTTTAGATGCAAAGAGGAAAAAGGAATTTTATTGAAGGCATGGGATGATGGGAACAGGGTAGTTGGGAAGAGAAGTATAGGATGATGGGAGCAGAAAAAAAATGAAGATAATTTTTAGTGTATAACTTTCTAATATGCTTCATTTTTAGAATCATGGTAATATTTCACATATTTAAAAACAATCAAAATCGGCAATGATGGGTTAGATAGAATAAAATTGAGAACAAGCAAAGCAAATGAAACTAAATGTAGGAAGGAAGAAAACCAAAGTAACTTTTGAAAATAGTGGTTTGACTGTATACATCATAAGGGTTATGAACTAATTTCAGAAATACTGTATGTATAGTCTGAAACTGAGAGAATGAGTAAATCTATTGTTGATAATGAGAGTTAGAATTCACATCTTTAAAGTAAGGAGTTAGAACTATGGAAAGAGGGAAGGCTAGAACAAAAGTTATTACACTTAATTGGAAATGGAGGTATAATTATGAATTCATTTATTTAATATAAATATATAGGTAGAAATATATATGGATATGTTTGCATACACACATAAAACCACACACACCTATTCACATTTCAAGGTTTAGAGATGTAAATACACATGTTCATATATATGTAGATATGTATGTGGATAATCATATATGCATATATGATATGAGAATCAAGAGTATTTAGAAATTATTGTTACATATTTTCAATTTTCTAAGCCTGAGTATATTTTAAATTAGAAAACTTAGAAGTGTTCTATTTCCATTGCCATTATCTCAAAATTTTTCCAAAATTCTTTTTTTAAATGCAGAATCTGAAGCTAATTTGAAACACAATTTTTTCTTTGTCAGTATTTTGTCTCTTGAGGTTTTTATGTGATGAAGTATTTCCAGTATTTCCTCACATTTTTGTTATTTTTCTTTACACATTTGATGAGCTCAGGTAAAATGAATGATTGAGGTTATAAAATTACCACTTTGTCACAATCATTTGTCACAATAATTTCACCTATTTATCGACAGAATTACCATTAGCATCTTCTGCTACTTTTTTTGCTATACAATTTATGCATTAAATTTGATCCATGTCATATTGGTGACCATTAAAATGAAGTATACTTTCTGTCATTCAGTGAAGATATGACTTTAGACCCCTAATATATTTCCAAGTCAGTTACCACAAAAAGTGACAATATTAAAGATGTTCTGAATGGATACTGCACTTGTCTTTCTGATACAGTTCTTGACACTTCATATTTACAGTCTCTGTTGCTAATCACTAGAAATTATAGTACTTATTCAAGGGGTTCATTTATTTAAAATGACAATAATTGTACAGTTTTGTATTTATCCTTACATTTATGAAAGTTTATAAGTAGAAATATTAATGCAATGGTGTGATAACGCTGGCTCATATTGTTTTTAAATAGTTGATTTAGTATGTGTCTTCCAAACCTTACATTCAGATATTACCAGTTACTGTAAATATGTTTCATAAGCTCAATTATGTTAAAAGATAACATGATCATAATGAGCAAAGTAATGAAAGGCAGGGAAAAGTAACAAATAGGATTTCTAGAATTAAGATAAAACTTTTCTGGAATTGAAAAACACAACCCGAACTGAACATTTTATAAAATGAGATAAACAGTATACTAGGCATTGCAGAAGAAAATATCACTGAACTTGTAAATAAAACAATAGAAACAATTTTTAAAAATAATGCCAAAGTACAAAAGACTAAAAAGCAAATATGAACAAATCTCCATTGATTAGATGAAAAATACCAACCTGTTTTACACAGATGCAATTGGAAATTCAGAAGAAATAAAGAGGAGTGGGGGAAAAATGTTTGAAGAAAGAATGAGAATTTTCCAAAGCCACAGACCCAATTATCTCCATGAATAAGAAAGTGAATAAATACAAATAAAACAGCAACAAGGCATATAATAATCAAATTGTTGAAAGCCACTGATAAAGAAGAATAACATGAAGAGTTCATAAGATTAGACATGTTAGTTATAAAGAAACAGAGTGAAGATCCTCCAGAAGCTATACAAGCCAGAAGCCAATGGAATGGTATTTCTAAAACATTAGAGGAAATCTGTCTACATATACTTCTGTACCCTGGAAAAATATCTTTCCAAATGGAGCGAAAAATAGAGACTTTTTTAACATTACGAAACAAAAGTAATATAATTTCCTCCAGTGAAAGTGCATTATAAAAATGTTAAGGGAAACATTTCAGATAAAAGAAAAATAATACAAGCCATAAATTTAGATTTATATAAACAAAGAGTAATGGAAATATAAATGTGGGAGTGACTATAAATTAGTTTTATTCTTATTTTCTAAATTAAAAGACTATTTGAAACAAAATTACTAAAAATATACTTTGAAGTTTTATAACATATAGTAGCAAAATCTAGGATAATTAGTACAAAAGTGGAGAAAAAATGAAATTAACTTTTGTTAGCTTAATATAGTATATGTAAAATAACATAATAATTGTTAAAGATAGATCTGATAAGTCAAAATCCATATGATAAATTCTACAATAATCTCTACATATTCCTTAAAAGGTATATCTTGTAAGCCAATAGGGAAGATAAAAGGAAATCCTAAAAATATTTTTAATGCCAAGGAAGGCAGAAAAAACAGGAATATAGAAGACTTAATACCATCAACCTACTTGATGGGATTTACATTTATAAATACTACAACTGAAAATGGGAGAATAAACATTGCTCAGGTATCCATGGAATTTTGATGGAATGTATCACATGTTATGCCCTAAAATAAGCCTCAATAATTGTATAAGGATTACAAAGAATATATGCTTAATATGTATGAATAAGTGTTAGTATATACAAATAAGTAATTACAGAAAAAAACATCAAAATTATCAAATATATGTACCTTGTGTAATAGTTTTCCTAATAAGTATTATAGGAAACCACAAGATAAATTAGTATTTTATTATAAATAAAAAATGAAAACATGATACATAAAAGTGGCTGGGCCGATGGCTCACACCTCTAATCCCAGAACTTTGGGAGGCCAAGGTGGGTGGATCACTTGAGGTCAGGAGTTCCAGACCAGTCTGGTCAACATGGTGAAACCTCCTCTCTACTGAAAATACAAAAATCAGCTGGGCATGGTGGTGCATGCTTGTAATTCCAGCTACTTGGGAGGCTGATACAGGAGAATCGCTTGAACTTAGGAGGCAGAAGTTGCAGAGAGCTGAGATTGTGCCACTGCACTCCAGCCTGGGTGATAGAGTGAGACTAAATTTCAAAACAACAACAACAACAAAAATGATATATTATATAAATTCCCTTGAAGAAAAAAATGAAACTCAATGTAAGTAAAGTAGGTGAAATTTTAACAATAAAGGAGGAATTAAATTTATTAAATAGCAGGCAAGCAATAAAGAGAAATCCATGGAAAAATAACTTGGTGTTTTAGAATACTGTTAAAATTGATAAACCTCCAGCTAGCCTGAAAAGCAGAATGAGAAGGAACAAATAACCAATGTCAGGGATGACAGCTGGTACAACACTACAGATGAAATAGGTACCAAATGTATAATTAGGATCACATTTTACAAATCTTCATTACAGACAATTGGTATACCTAGACAAAATTGACAAATTATTTGAATGCATACATTTGCAAAATTGACTGAAGAAATAAAAAAAAAACCCCAGAATATCCCCATGTCATTTTAAAGAAATTGTCTTTAAAATGTAAAATCTTCTCATTTTAGACCCCTCACTTTAACTGGGATCTTCAATCAAATACAGTTTCCAAAATTGATGCTTGTGATTCTTTCCTCATCCCCTTACCGCCTGACCAGATATTTTTGTCCCTGATTTTCTATATAATAGTTTCCTCCTTCCCAATCTCATTGGTAATTCTTTCCTGACTACTTAATCTTTGCATGATTATCTTCTTCAGCACTCTACCCCAATTTCTTACCCACTCACAAATTTCCATTATAATCTATGAGCCAGTGGTTCAAAATATACACTTGCACCTCATACTTCTATCGTGTCATCCCAAACCATACACACAGCTGCCTATTTAATATATTTTCGTAGATGAATCAAGACAATTTAATCTCAGTATGTCCAAAACTGAGTTCCACATCTTGCCCCCCACCTGCTTCTTCAATTATGCTAAATAGTTCAATGGAGAGTAAAAATATTTCATTCAACTTGAAGTTGCTGTTTTAGAATCTGATAAACAAGAATGCTTATTCTTTCTGAAAAAGACAATACTTTGATTCTTTTAGTGGAAGTGAGAAGAAAAATTTGGACACAAAGCATAGGTTTTATACATTCTTTACACACATTTATGCTCAAATTATAAACAGTATTTTTGTATTTCCTGCACAACCTTCATTCCATGCAAAAGTGTAAATATTTGTTAATTAAAAAGTTATTTTTCTGTAGAAGTGGCATTTTTCATTTCAGAAGGTCTGTGCCTTAGAACCAAGATTTGTTTATGACATGGCAAAGACCAATTACAAAAATCATTTGCCAAGATCTAAACTGTTTTCATAAAATTAACATTCAAAGTATGTGTTGAGTGAGTGATGGTGATGCAAATATGTGTCAATAGCATTTTAAAAATATATATTTTATTTAGTTTTGTGATTAATGGTTTTAAAGCATTTATATTATAAAAAGTAGTGCTGTCAACATACATAAAATTTCTGTGTCTTATTTTTCTCTCAATGTCATCATATAAAGGTATTTTCTTTAAGTGTGCCTTTAATATGGCTTTTAAATTCATATTACTGAACATTTCTCTATAAATAGGTTAGCTATTATAGCTATAACATTGAAGAACTCCTCTGTGTGTAAACACTTATGCATTTGTCTTAGTTCATTTTGTGATGATATGATAGAATGAAATACACTGGGTAATTTACGAAAAAAGAAATAAGAAATTTATTTCTTACAGTTCTGCAGGCTAAGAAGCCCAAGGTTGAGGGGTCTGAATCTGCTAAGGGTCTCCTTACTATGTCATCCTATGGCTAAAGGTAAAAAGCCAAGAGAGCCCAAGAAAAGTATGAAAGGGGCCTCATCCTTTTATCCGGAAAGTACTCCTGCAGTAACTCACCATCTCCCAAGATAATGGCATTAATTCATTCATGAGAGCTCTGGCCTCAGGACTAAATCACCTCTTAAGACCCCAACTCTCAACATTGTTGCACTGGGGGATTACATTTAAAACACATGTACTCTGCCAGACACATTCAGACCATAGCAGTATTTGACACTGATCACTTACAGTAGATTCCTCCTATAACTGAATTTATGTTGGCAAAGGGCAAAGACTTTTTTTTAATTGTACTTTAGGTTCTGGGGAACATGTGTAGATCATGCGGGATTGTTGCATAGGTACATACATGGCAAGGTGGTTTGTTGCCTCCATCCCCCCCCATCACCTATACCTGGCATTTCTCCCCCCCCCACATTATCCCTCCCCCACCCTCTAATGTCCCTCCCTATCGCCCCTAATAGACCCCAGTGTGTAATGCTCCCCTCCCTGTGTCCTTGTGTTCTCATTATTCAACACCCACCTATGAGTGAGAACATGCAGTGTTTGATTTTCTGTTCTTGTGTCAGTTTGCTGAGAATGATGGTTTCCAGATTCATCCATGTCCCTACAAAGGACACAAACTCATGGTTTTTTATGGCTGCATAGTATTCCATGGTGTATATTTGCCACATCTCCTTTGTCCGTTCTATCATTGATTGGCGTTTGGGTTGGTTCAGGTCTTTGCTATTGTAAACAGTGTTATGATGAACATACGTGAACATGTGTCTCTATAATAGAACGATTTATAATCCTTTGGGTATATACCCAGTAATGAGATTGCTGGGTCAAATGGAATTTCTATTTCCAGATCCTCGAGGAATCGCCTCACTGTCTTCCACAATGGTTGCACTAATTTGTACTCCCAAAACAGTGTAAAAGTGTTCCTATTTCTCCACATCCTCTCCAGCATCTGTTGTCCCCAGATTTTTTAATGATTGCCATTCTAACCGGTGTGAGATGGTATTTCAATGTGGTTTTGATTAGGCAAAGACATTTTTAAGTATTTTGATAAATGCTGAATATAAATTTTTTTTAAGAAAGGCTTTACCTATTTATACTCTCAACACATGCTTACTGATATTATCATCTTAAATTGTTTGCTAATGCTATCAGTGAAATTATGTAAAGCCTTATGCTGCAGCATTTTATAGTTTATAAATTCATTCAACAAACTCTTATTGATTATATACTTTAAACGTAAGTTTCCTGTGCTTGAAACGTGTTGATATATTTATCTGTATTTCTGATTAGTATAAACAATATTGGTACATAAGTTGAAAACTTTAGACAGTCACTGTCCATTGTCATTAGCATTTAGACTTGTGATTTCATTATTTATAACAAAGCCTGAGTCTGGACAGATCCACAATAAATGAATAACCTGATTAGGAATGTTTTAATTAACTTTCTATGCATCTGATTAGCAGTACTGGTGGTGAAAATGAGGGCAAAAGAACAAAGTGGAGAAAATATACATGGGTCTTTAGTAGGAAAGAATGTTGATTTTCAGCTCTGCCACCTACTTTCTATGTGATTTGAAAAAGAAATTTGCCACTTTGAGCCTCAAACTCCTTAACTATGAGGTAATAATTTTGAGTAATCATCTTTCTGAAGACCGTTTGAGAAATAATTTGCCATAAACCTTAACTTAGTGTGCAGTAGCCTCTTTGACCACTTAGTAGGCACTTATTAAATTTGGGTTTAGATCCTGCTTTCTTCAATGTTTTGACTAACCTTATAACTCAAATTTCCAATTGATTTTAGTTTAATTCCAGCTTAAAAGCATATTATTACAACAGGCATGATCACTACAGCCAAACAGCCAACTCTACAAAACTGCAGGAGACACTAAAAAAAGCCACAGGAGACAGGTCTTTCTAGGTTATAATTTAGACTAAAACAAATGAAAACATTCTACAGAAAATATTTTAAAGACAAATACCTATATGACTTTATAAGAGAAGACTATACTAATTTGCTTTGGAAAAAGCAATTATTTATTAGACATGCTGTTTTTTCCCCCAGTGCAGGCATCTTCTTCCCTAGCAAAGGTATACAAAGCGAGTGCCAGTTTAACACTCTGGAAAAGACTGTCAGTTCCTCCTGAGTTCAGCTCATGCATCTTAATGCATCATCAGGTTTCCTGTAGACGACCACATTTCAGGCCCTTTGACAAAACTCATATAAAAAAAGATGTGATGTTCAAGAAACAGAGGTGGCTTGAATAATTTAACAGCTACATATAGCCCTATGAAATATTAAAGGGACAATAGGGTACAATGGGGAGTTTTACAGAGATTGTAGTGTGGCATGTCTCCTTGCACAGTTGGCTCCTTGGTGTGAGTGATAGTTGACGTGTTATGATGGTGAAATAATAATTACAATGAAAATAATAAGCTAATTTAATAGAAGCTAAACCACCTTACTGATATTCAGACATTTAAAAAAATAAAATGGCTCAAGTAACTTAAACATTATTTGAACATTTAGCTGACATTAAACATCATTTTGAAGAACATCCCATCTTTGCTACTTTAAAACACATTTGTTATGGATAAGAACTGTTCAACCAGCTATTTCTTTCTTTCAAAAATATGATAGGTTTTACAACCAGTTTCCAGAGGGAAAGGTAAAAAAGCAGATGCACTGTCTCTTAGGTTGTGCTGATATGATTAGAAGAATCAATGTTTTTCACTCCATATGGTAAATCCACATACCCAATCTCCTGTTATAATCAGGAAAATCTCCATCAGAGGCTCAGATTTTACTATCAATATCCATATAAGGCAGGGAGGTCCAAATAATAACGACCTTTTTTTTTGCATTGCAAATCTTTGTTTTAGACACCTATAACATGAAAAGTGTCTGTTCATATTCTTTGCCCACTTTTTGATGGAATTGTTTGTTTGTGTTTTCTTGTAAATTTGTTTAAGTTGCCTGTAGATTCTGGATATTAGCCCTTTGTCAGATAGATAGATTGCAAAGATTTTCTCCCATTCTGTAGGTTGACTGTTCACTCTGATGATAATTTATTTTGATGTGCAGAAGATTTTTAGTTTAATTAGATCCGATTTGTCAATTTTGGCTTTTGTTGCAATTGCTTTCAGTGTTTTAGTCATGAATTCTTTGCCCATGCCTATGTCCTGAATGGTACTACCTAGGTTTTCTTCTAGAGTTTTTATTATTGTAGGTCTTATGTTTAAATCCTTAATTCATCTTGTGTTAATTTTTGCAATAGGTGTAAGGAAGGGGTCCAGTTTCAATCTTCTGCATATGGCTAGCCAATTTCCCCCAACACCATTATTAAATAGGGAGTCCTTTTCCCATCCACAAGATCAGATGGTTGTGGATATGTGGAATTATTTCTGAGGCCTCTATTCTGTTCCATTAGTATATATATCTGTTTTGGTACCAGGCCCTCCAAAAAAGGCTCTATATTTATTTAACCAAGTTCAATGGAAATTATATTTAATGACCCTTCTTTTCATACCTTTGTAGCATCTGGATGTTCTTTTATTTTTCCAAAGGTGTAATTTTGTCTTGTTTTGTTTTTTCCTAAATGTTATCAGGGAGAGTGAGGCAAGGATATTTTTACTCAGTCTTCTTTAAACGGAATCCACACTGAGGTGTTTTATAAATGTTAATTCACATTCTGAACATAAAAAGTAAACTACAGTTTAGTAGTAAATTTGATCATTCTTAAACCAGGAGACAATTCTTCAGATTTAGAAAAAATGACAGAGGAAGTATATAATAATACAATCATTGACAAATGTTTGGAATTTAGATGAGTTGAGAGAATGAGATAGACTCTAGTTCTAGGAGTCAGTGGATCAGAGAAAGTAGCTTAGCTTAGTCTTGAAAGGTGTTCCCTGAGAAAAATGATGTGGTTTTAACATGCAGATTGGCTAATAAATACACAGTCTGAAGTGAGTTTGACCTTTTAATTTAATTTCTCACAAGTAAATTTAAACATACTACCTCATATGTTAATTGCATTTATATTTGATAGCTCTTTCATATGTTACATGAATACCTTCTCTGTGGAATAGATATTGATCGTCTATATTTTATTACCAACAATCATAAATAATCAATGCCTTATTAATGTGTCAATGTATTATTAATCAATTAATATGGTCAACTAATAATCAATATATCATATTAATCATTGTAAAATAACATGCTAAAGCCAAGGATGTCCAAATATGGGCTGTATTGTACATTGGTAAGAGGTTTTCCACAAAGATTACCACAATGACAGGGAATTTCTGGAGGGGATTCAGAAATCAGGTAGGTGATACAACTTCCAATCATGAGATAATATGATCACATTTGCAGTTGCCTTTCAACACTGGGGAAACAGGTTCATGGAAGTTAAGTAACTTGTTTAAAATTATCAAGATTGAGATCATGAGTCAAATCAACACTGGAGTTGAGGCACAAATAAAAATGAAGGCCAGAGCATCATGAGATTATTAAATTGATTCCTATATCAGTTTAGAAATAAAATTAAACTATGAATTAAAAACAAGGAAAGACTAACTGCATAGACACTTTAAAATATTAACATCTTAAGGCACTTAATTTTGTTATGATGTTAATGATAGGAGAACAAATATCCAGGAAAAGTAAGAATATGGTATGACATCAAAGAGGCTCCCAAAGACATAATTTGTTTTTGATAGATTTTAAAATTTTTAAATAATTCCCAGTCCTTCGTTTTATGTACTCAGAACTCCTGGCTGTAGTCAATTGCTACTGCAGGTTCAATTATCACCAGTTACATTTTCATCTATTTAATTCGCTGATCTCACTGTCAAACAGACTTATTCTGACTATTCTTATAAAACCATCAAATACTGTGAGAATTCACTTGCTATCATGAGAATGGCACGGCAAAAACTGCCCCCGTGATCCAATCACCTCCCATAAGGTCTCTCACTTGTCATTTGCAGATCACAATTCGAGATGAGATTTGAGTGGGGACACAAAGCCAAACTATATCGGGGTGTGGTAGACATACTTGCTTGATCTGAAAGAAAGATTGGCCCTAATCATAGAACAAATGAGTCACCAAGGGGAGAAGTAAATATTATTTGCCCCAATTATCATTTTGTCTGCAGGCAGATAACTCTGCTCAAGATATTTATTATAAAATCAAGTGTCAAAGATATTTCAAGTAATTAAAGACTAGGACTGTACCATCCTGTGCCTAAATTCTATGAGTAGCTGGATTGCAGAAGTGCAATCTGTTTATAAAGGGAAGGTTATAGGCACTGGATTGGTAGAACACCTGGTTGTGGTTTGGGAACTCCCCCTTGAAATATGTGAGCACTCTGTGATAGCTATAAACCACATGTGGTTAATAGAGATTCCATTTATTTCATGATAATATCGCCCTGAGTATATGGCAGTATTTCTATATTTAGTTGTTAGTCTAATTTTAATCCATCAAGTTTGAATATTCATTAAAACATGTCAACAAGATAAAATGGAAATAGAAAAGAAGACAATTTGAAAGGGTGTTAATAAATGGATGACACTGGTAAAATAACAACACAAAATTTATTAAGTCAAACTTAGATCCAATTAAAATCTTTACTAATAGTTTCAACTTTATTTCTCAAGATAGTTCTATGTTCTGAAGTATACAAGTATATTTGTTTGGATTTCCATTTCCTTTTTGGAATCTGTTAATATCTACAGTACATGATGCCTTTAGGAAGAATTTTTTATCTTTATGAGCTATCATTATGCAGAAAACACTCAGGTTTATATCTCTCTATTTGATAATTTAGCTTTGGCAGCAGATGATCTGATTCAGAGTCTGTCTACAGTGAATAATTGAATGTCAGAAATGTTTTAAATTAAATTCTGACAAAGATGAAATGCTTTGTGGGGGAATCTAAATGTTTGTTAAGTTCTTTGTCCTCCTTTTCATGGCCTCTTAATGGTTGCAATCGTGTATGTGCTTTTGCAAAGAAGAGTCTGTGAACTATTTAAGAGTCTGTTGGGGGAACCCTCAGGCACATTAAATATGTTCCTTTGTGCTCTTTCACTATCTTAAGTACATTGTAAGTATAAAATAAAAGGAGTTGCAATGAAAGAGAATTTCCTTCAGGATAGCATAATTAGTATTAATGTATATTTTATTTCCTGTTAACAGCTGTAAATATAAGAAGTAGGGCTAGTTAGTGATTTCAAACTGATAAATATAAAGCAGATTTTGGTTGGATTTAAGAGTATGGCCCTCTGCTATATGCAAGAGTCAGCTGATTAACCAGTTGAAGATACTGCAAAACAAGTAAGAAATATTCAATAGGCATTTTTATATGTTAGTTGCATATATACCCACTTCCTAGTTTTAGGTATATTATAGATCCTTAGGAAAGTAAAATGCAGGAGACTTTCACCTTTGCAGGCACTAACCTTGATTTAGAAATATAAATATTACATTGAGACTGGCTTGGGCTCAAAATATATCTCTACTAGTTATGTGTGTGACATTGGAGCAGTTATTAAATAATCATCTTCCATTTTCTCATTCATAATTTGGGAGTTCTGTTCTTATTTAATAATTCAGTCAACATGTATTCATTGTGTACAACAAAAACAGCAATTACTTTTGCACCAACCTACTAATATGTACTGGTCATAATCTAGCCATAAAGGGTAGAGTTGTAAAGGAAACAGAGAAACTTCCTGCCTTCATAGACCTTAAATTCTATTGGGACAAAATAAATGAAACAATAAAATATGTAACATTTTAGATAATTTTAGATGGAAGAAAACTAAGATAAGGAGAAAGAAAATGAAGTGTGTGTGCATGTGTGTGTGTGTTTGTATTCTGTGTGTTAAATGCACAATTTTAAGATGGCATATACATGTCTTCTCCTAATCATTCAATCAAATACTAATAGATAGACTAATGACAATTGGAGGCAGAATATTAAGGTTTCATTTTTTTATTGCTGAAACAAATACTACCTGCTGGAATAATACCAAGTCTATTTTTTCTTACAAAGCTAGAAGCAAGTCAGAAAGGAAGATACTAAGAAATAGATAAGAGTATATTCTGCTTAATTACTGAAATACATGCAAAGGTATACCTATGAAGAAATTCTACTAAAAGCAGAAGTCACCAAATCTTTGTGACTAAAGATCTTTATTCTAGTATTTGTCATGATGCTTTTTACAAAGAGGATTTTCAAGATTAAAGTTTGACCCTCTCTGTACTTCCTCATCTGCTTCTGTTTCATTGCTGTTCCCACAAAATGTGATTCCAATAAGCATATCCTTATTGTGTAGTATAAATAGATTCTCTGTATATACTTGATAGCTGCTTAAAAGAAAAACTAGTCTCTTTTTTCCACCCAAGAATCCATTAACAAGCAGTGGCTAAATGTTGTTACTTATATTCTTTTATAAATATTTCACTGATATAGAGAAGAAAATAAAACTTCAAAGTACTCATTATAATTGTCAAGGAATCTGAATAACCTATTCTTAAAATATATATATTTTTTCTTTCTTATTTAATTAACAAATGCCAGTAAACAACCAGATATAATATTTATCACTAGAAACTCCTTCAATTTTTCTTTCTGCTAGCATCTGGAAATGTATTTGTGTTCAATGTGCTTAAAAGTCACAACGTGTAGAATAATCTTACCTATATAAAGCAACATGTGGAAAAAAATCCATAAGTAATAGATATTATGGATGATGTTTTAATTTTTATTTTAATATTATTCTATATTTTTCATTTAAATATTAATGTTACATATTTTAACTTTAGGTTAGGATACTTAAGTTTTTACATACCAAATAGTCCAAAATGAATATTAGCAGACGCTAAGATAAGAAACACTATTGATAAAAATGAAATTCTCTGGAAGAACTAAAAGTGGTCATTGCTTTCACTATTATTTCCTTAATATTTTAACTTCTCCATAGTGGGCTTGTATTGCCTTCATTTAAAAAATAAGTTTCATTTTAGTAGCAGATGTTATTTCAATATTATTTATCTGGATAAATATAATGTTTTAAATTAGTTAGGATCAATAATATCTTATGGTGATTCTTCATTAAATAAATGTCAGGTCTCAGAATTAATATTTTGAACTTTGGCATTTCACTGTTGTTCACTAATGATTACACTGAAATCCATATTTTAGTTATTATACTGAATATAGATTCCCAGAGGCAGAAACTATGTCCACCACCAATTCTAGTGCCACTGCCACCTAGTTAACTATGCTTCATGTTCTACAGTAGCCATCTGCAGGCTGACCTCAGCCAGTATCAGCAATAAATAGGTCTTGAATCCCAGATTCAAAGACAATAATCAAAACTAGTGTCAATTCCACAGTCACTATTAGCTACCTACATCCAGGCCCTAAAAATGTGCAGGGATATAGAGCAGCTAGGAGAGTCTTGGTAGATTTGACTGTCTGCCCCACAGCTCCTGAAAAACTTCCTCAGTAACTTTTGGATCCAGAGATTTATTCAAGAGTGGACAATTCAAACAAGGCCAAGCCTGACATTTCAGGAAGAGCCTTAGAATGCAATCATTTAAAAACGGTGACAACAGCCAGCTAATCATTTAAAAACAGTGACAACAGCCAGCTAAAGGTAGGGTTGGTGATGTTGAAACATTTATCTATGTTCAGGTTTCATTGAGTTAGTCTCCCGTGCCTTCTGTTTTCAACAGAGTCCTCATATTAGTGTTTCTGTCTAAGCCTGACTTGCTTTGCATCCAGAGTATATTAGGGAGGCACATGAAGACAGATAACTAGACTGCTGACTGCTGATGCAAATGGTTCTCTAAGAGTGGTCCCTTCTAAGCTGGATCTGTCCCTGATTCTAGGTGTGTGAACTGGTTTCTAACAGGGCATAGAAAGTCCTAAGCCAGCTGTTTTCATAGGATATTTGGGTGCTTTGGCAGCCTCTAGGCTGTCCAAATGGCTTTGCCATTCCTGAGGAAAGACTTCAAAATCTGAACACTTTCTAGAGAACTTAGAGGCAGATAAAGGCTGCCAACAAAACCTACCTATTCTCTTGTCAGGTGCCTCCCAGCACATCCCACATTTGAGCCCTTTCAGAACCTGGCTGTGTGGTGTGACACACCTCAATAAGGTTGACTGAGACATTGCTGTACTGGGGGATATCTCTATATGACATAAAAAAAAGGTACAAGGATTAAGAATGAGTCACATTTTCTTACTTGTATATGGATTTGTATCTCCCTATAGAAAGTTTTATTTTTCTTGTTATTCTGTTTGTCAATTAATAGATAACGAACTTTCTATTTAAGGGCCTATTTTATGATACATGTATGTGTTTGATAGGGAAAGATCAGTTTTAGAATTCAATTTCCAGGTTTCATTTGTAAACATCTTTAGTATTTTGATTTTGCTTATACATTGATTTAGAAAGAATTGATATGTTTACAAGAATTAAGGCCCTTTTCCAGAAACTGGGCATGTCATTCAAATCATTTAACCCATTTATGCCTGAGGTTGCAATTTTTTAAGTTTCTGCAATCAGACCTTGGTCATGATCTTGAGCAGTAGAATATAAATAACTCCCACATGCTTAGCAACCCAATAATGGGACACTGGGCATATATGGGCTAATTCATCTTTTATGCTTTTTAGAAAACTTTTATAGACTTACAGATTTTATCACAGAGATCTTCCAGATTTCTTGTTACATTATTTCAATGAGTAGTTACAATTTTTTTTTTTTACTAATACTAATATGGTGTTTTATTTATGTCAATATCCATTGTCTTTTAAAAATGTGTTTAATTTTTAAATGTGTTATGTACTAATATGGTGTTTTATTTATGTCAATATCCATTGTCTTTTAAAAATGTGTTTAATTTTTAAATGGGTTATGTACATCACAAGTGTTTTAAAAGGTGCTTCTATTCTGCTATAGTGTCTATTCTTTCTTTTTTACCTTCTAACATACCTTTTTTTGTAAACTTGAAGATTAATTTTTGTATGTAAATTTTTTACCTGTAAGTTATTTCTTTTTTAATCTAATTTTATTGACTAGATATTACAGTAAAATATTCAAAATGTTTTAATAATGGATACCCTAGTTACTTTCCTAACTTTAGTGGTAATTCCTTTGTTACTGTACTATGCATGATTCTGGCTTATAAGTTAATGGATTGTAACATTTATATACTCATTAGTTTTTTATTGAAGATTTTACAATTAAGTGTACATCCATTATTTGAACTTTATCTAATACATTTTCAAAGAAATGATTTTATGTGTTTTATGTTAACCTATTAATATGGTGAAGTATATTAATATGGTTCATCATATCCAAACAACTTACATTTCTGAATTGAGCCTATTTGTGGAATTTTTAATAATTTTCACCAATATAAATAATGAGATTGGATTTAGTGTTCTTTCACTGCAATAAGTTTGAGAATGCATTATCAACATTTTCTGGTTTCAAAAAAACATTTTGAAGCTTTTAATTATTTTGTTTCCCTAGAAAACCTAAAACATACTGGAATTAAATGTTTCTTAGAAGTTTTTTAGCGTTGGGGTGAGACACATTCACTTACTTGTGTCTAGATTTGTATCTTTTTATAAAACTCTTTCTTCTATTATTATATTTGTCAATTACTTGACCACTAACTTTCCATTTAGAAACTTAATTGTATAGTACGTTTGTGTATTTAATAGAAAAGAATCAATTTTAGAATGAAGTTTCTATGAAACTGCATGTATCTGAAGAAAGTTGAGCTTTTATATATAGCCTTTATAACTCGGGTTAATATGAGGTCACTTTATACAACTTATAAGAGCTTAGAAAATGATCTATATAGTGTAGCTTCCCAAAAAGTGGGCATAGAATGGAGCAAATAATTTACTAACTTGACTTGTAAACCAGAAACTTATTTCTTTTCACTTTTTTCTGTTTTACATTGTCATAAATAGAATTACTTAGTTTATCAATTTATTTTTTCTATCTAGTCACGGAGTATTCTATTAAAAAAAAAATCTCCTGCTAAATCCAGCTCATTCCTAGTTTTCATCGCTGTTGTGTTTTCTTCATTTTTCAGTATTTTCAGAGCGTTTTAGTAGGAAATTGAGTATCACTTTGTCAAGGGCTTTAATCTAGAGCATTTCAAACCAAAGTTCAGAAAATGGATATTGATTAATTATTTTATTTATTAATTCTTAAGCGTGCTACTTATTTAGTAAATTGAGATCCTTCATCTATAATTATTCTATCTAGAGTTTGAGCATTAGCTCTAATGTTTATTTTCAAATGGATTTTAAAGTTATTTTCAAGTTACATAATTTTTTGGACTTTTAATATGTATATTTCTTTTCTTATTTACTGCTAAATAAATCCTAATTTGTATTTTACCTTGAGCATTTTAAAGTCATTCTCCTCAAAAGGAAGGAGCATTATTTATTTGCTTGTATCTCAAGGAAGCAAATTTTAGGAAGGAAATACATTTCAGGAACTGACACTCTTCTTGCAACTACTTATGATAAATGCCCAGAAATTCATAGGTTGAATAAAATAGTTGTTGGCTACATAGTCCACTATATTATTATACTTTCCCAAAGATACCTATTTTCTACAGACAAATCAGTATTTTTTTCTATTTTGTTGAATCAATATTTTAGAAAATCTATTCCAAAACAAGTTTTAGGAAGGATTTTACAATTTCAAATACACATTCGTAATTTTTTTCTATTGTTTCTTTAAAAGCTGAATTATATTTAGTATGATATTATTTTGATTTTTAAAATTGTCTTTTTATTCTTGGCCAAGGGTATAATAGAGTGAATTGAGTCTGTAACTTGGATTATGAAGCAGAACAGTTAATGACTAAACATTACAACATATAAACTGAAATATCATTTCAGTCTAGGGTGATATTCTCTGCATTGTGCAATTCTCAAAGTTGTCAATAATTTTCTATGTGAGAGATTTGAAAGCAGAAAACTTGTAGGAGAGGTCATTTCAAGCAGAGATGAACTGATAGGCATTTACCACATGTAGTTATAATCCCCTCTTCCCTGTCCTGATAGGAAACAGATTAGCTAACTTATAACTTCCCTCTCTTTTCAGAATCCACTTTCCAGTATTGAAGAAACAGAATAGACACCTGAAGGAGTTATATGTTCAGTCCATAAATAGTCTCTCAGACATTCCTAGAATAACCACTTTAGCATTTTCTGTATGTGGTTAATTGCAAGTTGAGTTTATTAATAGGGTAGAGTGTATGATTTTATCTCTCATTTCATTAGGACATTGATTTCCACATAAAATTCCATTTCTATAGGTCCTAGATGCCTGATCTATCTACTGTCTTGGGAATGGGTTATTTATGTCTACCTGGGAGAATTTCTTAAGAGAATTCTTAGAATTACTAGCCATGTTCAATTACAGAAATTTTGGAGGTTTATAAACCTTTGATACTTTCAGGACTGGGTTAATTTATAGGAGCATTTTTCATTTAACCTAAAAACCTTATTCACATTTTCTTGTTTATAATTTGCTATTTAAGCACAGAATCTGTTAATACATGGAGATTTTCTTGCCTAGTGCATTCCCCAGTATACATTTTCTTGCATGATGTCTTACATACATCCCCCATTCATCCTAGGAAATAAGAATCCTAGACATTGTGCTTAAGGCACTACTTACAGCTCCTTCCTTAACATTTTACCAGATAGGTTGGGCTAAATCAATTCCTGGTGATGGAGGGAGATGATGTGAGTTACTGGTCCTTGTCACCAGCATACAATTGGCCCATGTGCTGGCTGCTGCTAAGACTGACTAACCAGTTGCAACAGCTTTTTTTCTTTTTTAATTTATTTATTTTTAATCTTGAGCTCAGTGGTCACTGAAACACCTGTGAAGTGAAAACATATGTAATTCCATAGTGCTAGCTCTAGATTATTAAACACAACAGATTTTCACAGTTTAAAATTATATTTAATTTCACCTTTCCAAGATTAATATTATGTTTCTTGGTGAGTGTTCTTCTAAGCACTAGTGTATAACTTCAGTAGAAGGATATTTTTAAAGTTTAATTTTATTACCATTCCTAATAATGTTCAGAGAAATTTAGTCTAGGGTACTGGTTAATCCTGGCTAAAATTTATAATATGTATGTAAAATAATTTTCTCTGAAATTCTATACCATGTACCAAATACTTCAATGCAAAACTCAAAACTCCATCTAGTGGTACCATATTCACATTGAGGCTACGAAAATGTGACTTAAATTTTTAAATGTAATTTAATGATGCTGATAATACATTTGGAAGACTTTCCAACAAAATATCACTATTTAAACCCAGAGCATAAATAGTAACTCCTCTTGCATATAGTATGGACTTTTAAAAATGATGCACATGAGACCAATCTTTTAAAAAAATATTGTCTATAATAAATGAATGCTTTTAGGCTTAATAGACTGGAGGGTGAGATATAGATGTGCAGACAACAAAGCATCACAATATGTTTAATTTAACTTAAGGAAAGTTTATCATCTTGGGATTCCATTATCTTTATTATTCTTTCAAGTTGGAAAGAAGCCAGTCAAAATATAGCCTATCATTGGCAAAGATTAAGATTAGTATGAAGCATATTGACTTTTATTCAAAGACACTCCCACCTGCATCTTATCCCTTGTTAAATTCTATAGTATGTGATTAATATCCATCCAACTGTAGTCTTTCAAAAGATGACGGTGTTGAAATGTGCATACTTTCAGATCCCTCTGGCAAAAGAAATACCATTCACAGGTTAATATATTGAATTACTCAAGAAGCTTGAACACTGGACACACTCCATTTTCATAGTGGTTAACAATTATTTTAAATGTCATACTAAGGAGTAAATAAAATGCTTTAAAATCATGCTGAGTTATTTTAGTTGTTTACTATGCTACAATATCATTATACTGTTGTATAATCAGATAATAAATGAAAAGTGATCCTTTAAATTGATTTTCTAGAATGTATTCTCTGTATTTGCTGCCAATGATTATTAAATAAGCAATTTTTATGGTACATTGGCGACATGATAAAAATGACAAAAATATTGCTTCCCATCTTCTAATGGCAACTTCTTTCCATCTTGAGGAAGAACAAATACATATAAACCAAAAGTAGCATGTGAAAAGAAGATGCAGGATAATGAATGACAGCAAAAGAAAGAAAGAGACAAGAACAATGTTTATGGAAAAACTGCAATTTGATATTATGCACGAATGCTTTACAAATCAAATGGAAAATATAAAAACAAATATTAAAATGTTTTTAACCTAATATGAAATGACAAACAAAATGGAAGTACCAGCCTTAGCAAAAACAGCAACTTTAATAGATAAATTGAAATTATAATAGCTGGTATAAATTCTTGTTATTTTTTAGAAATTAAGCGTAACTGTTTTTACTATAGACCCAGCCTATGCTGAAAACCTGACAGTTAGCTTCTGAATGTCAGGAAAATGATAATTTATTTTATGAGTCTTCCAACAGATATTTTTGCTTTAAAAAAACTGTTGGTGTTTAAATATCCAAAGTATTAGTATGTCTATTACTTGCTTTATTTTATAAATTGTTCATTTACTTATATTTTTTGAAAGACTATTTTTTATGTTCACAGTTTATGTTTTCTTTATTTTTTAATCTACTTTAAAATTATTAGAATTTAAGTTGTTTTAATATTGTTGAAAAGTCTCCTTTTCACTTATTATTTTAAATTTTGTTGGGGAGTTATACAGAATAAACATATTCATTCTAATTTTGAGTTAGTGAAGACTTGGCCATTTTTTCTCTCTAAGGGTTTCATGCTTTTATATAAAGTTTTCTATTTCAAAAAACTAATTTAAAATTTTCAACTCTTGTCATGGATAAAGACAAGCAATACTTTATCACACTAAAAAATAGAGACATTTTGGAAAATAATTAGATTGGTTTATCACCATGCTAAACCACTTAATAAATCTCCTACAGAAACTCTTGAAAATTGTCTAATATTTTGTTGTAAAACTATGTCTTCCTTCGTGACATTAACTGTCATTTTTCTAGTCAACAGAATGAATATTGTGATCATGAAGCTATTCTTACCATATTTTGATTACCATTTCTAACTCTTGTTTGAAAATATTTTCTCAAAGTCTAAGGCTCTTCAGAGGTTTTGAAATGAATGTTATATTGCCTGAATTGCATTTCTCCAAAATTGATAACAGCAAGTTCTAACCTCTAATGTTATGGTATTTAGAGACTGGGCCTTTTGGAGATAATTAGGTGTAGATGATACCATGAATGTGGGGTTCTGATTTGGTTTGGGTCTGCGTCCCCACTAAAATCTCATGTCAAATTGTAATTCCCAATGTTGAGGGAGAGACCTAGTGGGAGGTGATTGAATCATGGGGGTGAATTTCCCTTTGCTATTCTCATGATAGTGACTGAGTTATCACAATATCTGGTTTTTTAAAATTGTGTAGCACTTCCCTCTTAAGTCTCTCTCTTTCGCTCTCCTGCTCTGCCATGTGAAGATTGTGCCTGCTTTCCTTTCACCTTCTGCCATGATTTTAAGTTTCCTAAGGCCTCCCAGCCTTTTGTACAGCCTGTGAAACCGTGAGTCAAGGCTCTGTTCTTTATAAATTATCCAGTCTCAGGTAGTTCTTTATGGCAACATGAGAACAGACCAATACAGGCCCTCATAATGGATTGAGAGCTCTTACAGGAATGGTTAACTGAGAGCTTATTTTCTTTCACTCTCCCTATCTCTCCATCCACATGCATCAAGGAAAGGCCATGTGAGCACTCAGAGGAATCATAGTCATCTGCAACCCAAGAAGACAGACCCAACCAGACAGTGACCTTAGTGGCTCCTCGATCTCAGACTTCCAGTCTCCAGAACTGAGGGAAATAAATTGCTGTTGTTTAGGCCACCCAGTCTATAGTATTTTGGTATAGCAGCCCTGGCTGATAAATACAATATGCATTACTATAAAATCTGTAGAAGTACTATTTATACACACAAATCTACTGGGAGGATTGTTGTTCTCTGCTTCATAAAAGTTATCTCTTAACTAACAATTTGGAACTAAAGATATGTGTAGTTTGAAGGCTCCTATGGGAACAAGTTATAATTGCCAAATTATATAGTAACTAGTGTGAGGAAGAGTCCATGCAAATATCTATGTATAAATGCTGATCAAAGTTTAACCCTTTTACTCTAGCTCCATTTGTAACTGAAATTCGATAGAGAATATATATATACACACACATATAAATACACACACACACGCTTACATATCTATATAATACACACACACTCAATTTAAATTTTAGTTCTACACAGTTCAGCACCTCTTGTAGATTATACTTTTAGGTTATTAATGAAATTATCGTGAAGATTTTAAAAATAGTTATTGCTTTTTTGCTATTTTTATGTCAACTACTCTTAGTTGTTACCTATTTCAAATAATTATTAGAAAAGTGAATTAATCAAATGAGAAAAATTTATAGGTTCATATTCCTACCTATCTGGTCAGATAAACTGAGGATTGGGAATATGCCTACTTCTTTATCAATCAACATTTATTATGTATCCCTCTTGCTACTGTAAAAGAGATTATAAAATTATAAAGCATAACTGTTAGAGTCAAAGTTCTCACAAGGTATTTGATGGAGCAAAGATATGTAAGATAATAAAATTTTGAACTCTAGTCTAACAAAACTTATAATAGTAACACAAGTATAAGAGAGTTATTAGAACCCTCAGCTAGAGTATTAGGAAAATGGTTTTATGGAAGAGGTGAATGATGAAGAAAATTTGATATTTGGAAGGAAAAAATAATATATGTTCTGTAATGTCTGATTAAGGAAAGTGTGACAATTAAATATTTAACAATCATACAATATAGGCACAAATAAAAATATCCAGTTAGTGGATAACTCTTCATATGCTATATTTAATTTCTTCATTTCCTAGATGAATTATTGGTAGTGTTATTAACAACAAAGTTTGCAATGCTTTGACTAATATCCAGCATTAATTTGAACACATTTTCTGTGCCAAAACTAATATGAAACATGTATTTTGAATCATTGCTCAACTCATTGTTCCATTTATACTAGCATTAGATTTTCATGTTTTATGTGTAGAATGTTGCCTTTCCTTTTCTAAGAGCAAGGAAATTGTATTCAAGGTATAAGGAAAGATATTCAACAAATCAGATAAAATATAATTGATGAATTTTTTAAATAATAGTTTCTGTTTAGTGACCACTTACTATATTTTTTTTGACCACTTACTATAAACCAGTCATTTTTCTAAGCATTTGATATGCCATTACCCTATTGTGCCTTTATATAAACATCACATTAGAAATTATTTTACTCACTTGAAAATAGTGAAACAATTTTAAAGTAAAGAAATAGACCTTTTGTTATGGAGTCATGGTTTACATTCAGCTTTCATTGACTCTACAGCCTGTTATATAGTAGAGAAGAAACACCACAGTAAGATTAAAGTTAGGGTTAAAATTTCTTAAATGTCTGCATTCTCAGCCTTATGCCCTAGACCTCATTCAGTGCCAAGATACCATTCAAGAATTCTGTCACCTATTGCCCAAGAAAGAACCCATTCATCATTACTTATCTTTGTCCACCAGTTTTACTGTGTTTTGTAATTTTAACTCCAACTTATTTTATTATCTTTCTCATCCTCTTCATGAAGACAACTACCCAAGTTGTTTAGGTCATTAATACCTGTGGTCTGAATGACAACAGCTGACTACAATTCTTCTCTCATGAATTCAACTGAATTCAGAACGACTTTTCTGAAAAAAATTAGACCAAGTTATTCCTTGATTTAAACCTTTCCAAAAACTACCCTTGTCCTTGATAAGAGTTCAATTCCTTACAAGGTTTGCAAGATTCTTCATAGTCTGGTCCCTGATATCAACATATTTCTAGTCTTGAAAAATCTGTCTCCAATATATTAAACTATATTTAATATGTGGAATATAGCATGTTCTCTCTTCTTTGCATTATTCGACATCTGACAATTTCTCTACCAACACCAGACCTTCTGTCCTACCTCTTACTCATTATATGTTTACTATTACTACTGTAAAATATTACCACAAAATTGCTAGCTTAAAATAAATTTATTAATTTACAGCTCTGGAAAGCAGAAGTCTGAGATAAGTCTTGCTAACATACCAAGACCAGCTCTGCAGTAGAGACCCCAACCTAGGCAGCACTGAAGGTGTTTCTTTCTGTTAAGAAACAGAAAGAAAGATAGAGGCAAAAGTGGGATCAGAGTGGGAAGTCAGGGGACTGGCAGCATTTCCCAGCTGAAAACCCAGAGCAGACTCTGACCCACGTATTTATTCTTTGTGAACAAGTGATTATTTTTAACAAGCAGGCGCTCGGTGTTTCTTCATAGAATAAAAGACCAGGCAGATAGTGCCTGTTCACTACCAAAACAGAAATAAGCTAGAAAGCACTTTTTGCGAGTTAGCAATGGGGACAAGGTCATATATCCTGTGTTTGGGGAACTGGTTTAACTAGTGCATGACCAGTTCATATTCCCTACTGTTCTAGCAGTTTTTTGCCTGGGGATGGCTTGATGTTCCTTGCAATAGCCTCTCAGCAAACAACATACACTCCTTCACACACACGTCAAGACCTTCTTCCAACTCTGACACATGGGGAGGACTGCATTGCTTTGGAGACTGTAGTAGAATCCATTTATTTACTTCTTTAAGACTACTTAAAGAAGTAAATAAATGATTCTCTACTACAGTCTGCATTCCTTGGCTTGTGGCCCCTTCTGTCTTAAAGAGAGAGATGGCTGGCCCAGTCTTTCTCACATCACTCTGACACTGAATCTCCCGCCTCCCTCTTCGTTCATTAGACCCTTGTAAATACATAGTCCCACCCAGATGACCTAGAATAATCTCCCAAACTCAAATTATTTATTTTAATCACATTTTCAGAGCCTCTTTTTCCAGGAAAGTTAATATATCTACAGGTTCCCAGATTTTGATATAGATGTGTTTAAGTGGCTATTATTCTGATCACTACATGCACTCTTAGTTTTCTAAATTAAGGGTAAATTCTTCCAAAAGGCCCCATATTAAGGTTATGAATCACCCCATTCATTACCATAACATTTTACATTGTTATTACTATTCAAGGATAAACAAGACAATCACTGACTTTACATGGTTTTAATCTAGTAAATGATAAAAGAGATTCAGCAAATATGCACATAGGAGTTGGAAGCACTCTTATATTCCCAGTGACTACCAAAATTCCTGCCATCTAGTAAGCAGTTAAACATATTTTGAGTGAATGAGTGACCAATTAAGTAGAAAATTCTTGTTTTCACTTACATATATTTAATACATTTCACAAAATATCTTCTGATCATTAAGCTTATATTTATTTGCAAAGCTAATTTTCAACTACAGTCTTATTTTGTCTTCTTTGGTTTTATTCTCTTTCTCCATAAAAGGTAAATAGTACCATAAACAGTGATCACATTTTTTTTTTTGAGATGGAGTCTTACTCTGTTGCCAGGCTGGTGTGCAGTGGCACGATCTTGGCTCACTGCAACCTCCACTTCCCAGGTTCAAGTGATTCTCCTGCCTCAGCCTCCCAAGTAGCTGGGACTGCAGGCATGCACCACCATGCCTGGTTATTTTTTGTATTTTTAGTAGAGATGGGGTTTCATCAAGTTGACCAGGAGGGTCTCAATCTCCCAACCTCGTGATCCGCCCACCTTGGCCTCCCAAAGTGCTGGGATTACAGGAGTGAGCCACTGTGCCTAGCCTAACACTGGTAACTTTATAGTACATCTGCTTTACAGAAAATAGTGCAGTAGGCAAAAATAGTCATCTAATATAATCTTCCTATATTTGAAATGAAAAATCTAAAAAATTAAATTATGGAATAAATTATTTCACAAAAACATGACACACAAAAAAACTAGGAATAAATTTAACAAAAAAGTATAAAATTTATCACCTGAAAACTACAAAACATTGTTGAGAGAAATTCTGTTTTCATCATTAGAAGACCCAATCCTGTTAAGATGGCAATACTCCATAAACTAACTAAGATTTAATTCTTTCTACACCAGAATTTCAGCTGAATTCATTGTAAAATAGACAAGCTGATTTTAAAAATCGTGTGGAGTGGCAATGGACCAAGAGTAAGCAAACTATCTTGAAAAAGAAAAAAGTATGCAACCTCACACTTTCTAATTTTTAAGTTTTCTATGAAGCGATGGCAAGACAGTGTGATACCGGTAAAGTGATAGACACATGGATCAATGAAATAAATTGGAAATTTCAGAACTAAGCCTACACATATTTTGGCCAACTAATTTTCAACAGGAATGTCAAAACTATTCAGTGAGTAATAATAACAGCTAATAGTGCCAAAACAACTGAATTTACAAAAGAATGAATTGGGACCCTTATCTCATAGCATGTAGAAAAATTAAGTAAAATTGATCAAATACCTAAATTTCATTGCTAAAGCAATAGTGTGCTTATTAACCAGATTCTGCAAAATATTCTGCATGTGCTTCTGACAATCAGTGGTTTCTAAACTACTCACAATGTTTCCAGCAATTGAGTGAGGTATCCCATAAACTTTCAACCTATTATTTTCTATTTTATAAACAAAATTAATTGTATTCCATTCAACAATTTCAAATATGAGTAGATTAAGTAGAAAATTATTATTTTCACTTACATATGTTTAATACATTTCAGAAAGTATCTTCTAATCATTAAGCTTATATTTATTTGCAAGACATTTTAAACCAATATCTCTTTTAGCTTTACTGTCTTATTCTGTCTTCTATAGTTTTACTCCTTTCTCCAGAAAAGGTAAATAGTACCAAGAACAATTACATCTTCATAATCATTTGGTGGCATCATGTTTTCTTGGATGCTCCTAATGCTTATGGATGTTTATCAATGTCTGGGCATTGAAGAGTTAGGTACATATTCTATAAATAGTCTGGGCTTGTTTGTGCCCATCTTTCTTGTGAAGGCTTTTCAGGTTATTCAAAGTGAATTAAGTGTTGTAATCTGAGTCTCCTGTCACTTGCAGCCACATCTGCACTACAGTGTGTCCCAGTAACACTGCAACTCTTGCCAACTCCTAGAGGTACTGACTGGTGGGCTTGAGTAAGAACCAGGAGAATTCCCTGGTTTTCCAGGCAGTGTCTCTTGTCCTCTTCCCTCACTTCCCCCCCAAACAGAAGGAGTTTCTCTCTCCATGCTGGGCTGCTTGGATTTGGAGGAAGGGTGAAGCAAGCTTTCTCATGGATACAACAACTGGGACTGTGCTGGGTCACACATGAAGTCAGCATAGTTGTGGGTCTCACCTAAGGGCCTTGACAACTACTGCCTTACTACTACTGTTTATTTCAAGCCTAAGTCCTCTTTAGTCAGCAGGTAGTGAATCCTGCCAGGAATGGGTCATTCTTCTTAGAACAATGAGTTCCCTTCAGGCCTAGCTAGGGTGGATATAAAAATGCTGTCAAACAGCTCAAACCTGAAATTAGGGATTTCAGAAATCTGATTCGTGCTTTATTTTACTGTGGCTGAGCGGGTAGCCAATTCCAAGACAAAGTCCTCTTTTCTCTCTCTTTCTCTAAGAAGGAGTCTCTCCTCCAGTTGAACTTTCTGGAGTTGGGAGAGGGGGTGGCGCAAGCACCCACATGGCCACCCCAGCTGGGGCTTCTCTTGGTCACACCTGAAGCCAGCACAGTTATGGGTCTTGACTGTGTCCCATGGCATCTACTGCCTGGCTACTGCTGACATTTATTCATGACCCAAGGGCTATTTAATCAACAAGTAGGAATCTTGTTAGGACTGGGTCCTTTCAGGACAGTGGGTTCCCTTCTGGCCCATGCTTGGTCTGAAAATGCCTTCTCAGACCTGGGGCCTGGAATCAGGAACTTCAGGAATCTGCTTGATGCTTTTTTTAACTGTGGTACCCAAATTGCTAAAAACCTCTGTACTCCTGTTTCTCCTTTTACAGGTAAAAGGAGCTTGGAATTGGGGGATTTCAGAAATCTGCCTGGTGTTTTATCTACTGTGGTTAAGCTGGTATCCAATTGTAAGACAAAGTCCTCTTTTATCTCTTCTTTCTGCAAGCAGGAATTTCTCCAAGCAGGAGTCGCTCCATAAGCTACAGTACTTGGGGGTTGCCGGAGAGGTGATATGGGCAGTTCCTTGGCTTGGACATCTGGTGGTCTCTCTGGGTTGCATGCACCCCCACGTCCCCTGGCTCTGAGCCCAGCACAGCACCAGGACTTGGCCAAAGACTACAGTTGTTGTGGCCTGATTGCCTTTCAAGTTTATGCAGGACCCCAGGGCACTTTAGTTCACTGGTTGGGAGTGCTAGCCAGATCTCAGGTTCCTACCACTGAGCTGGAAGAGTGGTCTACATGCTCCCTCTGTGGGCACTGACCAAATTCTGCCCTGTGTTGTGTTCCATGGTGGCAGAGCAGCACAGAGTTCTAGTACAAAGTTCCACAATCACTTCATTGTCCCCTCCCACATGCAGATTCTGTCTGTGCATGTAGCCTGTGTACAGGGGGAGACGTGGTGTAGGCAGTGATAGACTGTCTTTCCTCTACTCTTTCCTTGATATGATATTAAAACAAGGTACTTTGACTGGTCACTTGATTTTTGGTTCTTATGAAGGTGGTTTCTTATATGGATAGTTGTTCAATTTGGTGCTCCTGGCAGGGCGAGGAGAAGGTCACTGAAGGGTTCTATTTAGCCCCCTTGCTCCTGAATATGTTCTTCAAAGATACCTCTACTCCTTAATGTTTTACTAATAGATGGTATACGTGTTTACATTTTTTATGTGTGCTCCAAATCTATTATGATGTTATACTAATGGCTACGTTATTTTTATTGTATTTTCCCATCTTAATGTTTGCACACTGTTCAAATCTGAGAACAATATTGACAAGATCTCAATCTTACCCTTTCCACATTGGGTTTTTGTTTTCCAACATTTCTAATCATCACACTAAAGCTTATATTATGACAAGAACCAAGGCTATGAAATATATGCAGACTGCTTATTCTTTTGAAAATATAATTCCTATTGGCATAGTCTATGCTTTTTTCTTGGACTGTTGCATTTATATTTCCCATATTTAGAGAAGCAAAATAATCTAGAGACCAGCAGTGTAAGATAACAGACTCTCCTCTCAATTCATACTTTAAAATGCATTTTTACTTTTGGTTAGGATTCTGTCAGTTTTTTTGTTCGGGGTTTTAAGAAAAAGAGAAAGTGTGAGGAAACACTGCTGAGTGTGGAATAAAACACATGTTTTCTATTTCTCTTGAGAATAATAAGTTCCTGTCTTCCTAGGAAAAGAGCGTTTGTTTTTGTCATAGCAATAAGTAGCCACCTCAGTCCATTTTAAACCCATCATATTTGATCAATGACAACTTCCTTTGGTAGCATATTTCTTAAAGACAATCTGACAGCAACTGCCTTTTCCACTGCTCAGGTGTTTAAAAGTCTGTCAATTATAAATAATCTCCATGTGAGATAACCTTTCACAATTATAGTTCAACCAATCCCTAAACACTTTAGCTTCTCAAGGTCTGACAATATCTCAGAGCTTTATTTTTTTAAACCCTATATAAGATTATTTCTTTACTTTTCCTCTCTTTCTGCCTTCCTAGGAAAAGAATTATTGTTAAACAAAACAAAAAGCTTTTATTTCAGGCAATGAATGATGGTCTCTTTCCTTTTGCAGCCTTCAATGAAAAGAGAACTAAATAGTCTCTATTTTAAGTGTCATGTTCCACAAGAAAAGGATGTAGATTACTTGAGTGAAGAAATCTATCCCATGCCTATCATTTGGAATAAGTTATTGCACATATTAGGCTCTCAGCAAATCAAATAATTTAAAGATGTTTGAGTTGCAAGCTATTTTATGTTTATACAATCTGTTGCTGTTAAACTTCAGATTTTGGCAGTAGACATTTTATTTAAAGAAAATTTCACACCAAATCTAACTTGTAACTAACACAGCCTAATGGCTCTAGGTGAAGCTATAGATGTGAAAGGTAACCTTCTCCCATTTCTTCTATTTGTTCCTTACTTCTCTCAGGTCCCTATGATGCTTTACATCAGGTGAAACTTTGCTAAACAGACTTTTAAATCACTAATCTGTTCCTGTTCTCTAATACAAAAGATGAGGGAAGTAAGGCCACAGTGACTTTCTCAGAACCATATTAATTATGTAAAAATTTAAATCCTTATCTACTATGACTGGCTAAATTTCCACATATGCCAACCTTTTGGCCTTCTAAAATACATTACCATTTCATTCATGTGGGTTTATATGAAGTTAATTATATTTTGCAATAATCTATTAATTTTTAAGTTTTTGCTAAAAAATAAGAAAAATTGTAATTGTTTTCTGCTACTATCAAGTAGTACTATTTGTTATATACTTTTATATTATTTTCAGAATGTTCATTGACTTCCTCTATGTACTAACATATCTTTTGTAGGCATCTTATTTTTAAGTTTTCATTTGTATTATCTAAAATTAAAATTTATAATTATACATTTTTTTGTTATATCTTATTGCACTAGAAAAATCACAATATTAAAACAATTATAACAAATTATAATTCTATGCATAATTTTAGTGGGAAGTATGTCATTGGCTTTGTTAGATATACATTCATTATTTTGTAGAAAATATACATGTATTTTTCTTTTAGATAAGAGTTTTATTAAGTTAATTAATTTTAATTAATTTAGTCAGCAAATATATATTGATAATCTCTCATGCACTAGGTACCATTACACGAAATATACTCATGAACCAAACAAAGATTCCCATCCTCATGAAGCTTAGATTCTAAGACAAAATATAAATGAGTAAGTAAAATATATGAAATATCACGAAATGATAAGTATAATTAAAAAAACAAAAATAAAGAAGGTTATAGGTAACTGGTATTGTTTTGTAAAGCCACAGATTATAATTGTAGTAGAGTGGTGAAGGCGGAGTGCAATGAGAGGTGTTATTTTAATGAAGACCTGAGAGATGTGAAGAAATTAGCAGAAAGATATATGGGTGAAGAGTTCTAGGAAGAAAAATAAACCAGTATCTAAGGACACTGAAACAGAATACCCAAAGATTGTTCAAAGAACAGTTAGGAAACAAGTGTGACTGAGTAGAATATATATGGGCAGAAATGTAAGTTGAGGTCAAAAATATAATAAGAGGCAAGACTCTATATGGTCACAGCATATGCAAGCTATTAATCTGGAACTATTGCAGGGTTCTAACTGAAGAGTGACCTAATGTACTCAGATTTTAATGTGATACCTGCTGCTGCTCTGCCAAGAACATTCTTTTAGAAACAAAGAGCAAAATCAGAGAGATGTGTAGGAAGTTATTAGCATACAATAGTCAAGAGATGATTACTTGTACCAGAATTGCCAATAGGTTTTGCTCCAGAGTTGGGTGAAGTGAGAGAAAGGAGGAAAAGAAAAGAGTGGAGGAGAGAAGGAGAGCAGAAGAAAGAGATAAAAGGTGACCCTTAGGTTTGGAGTCTGATGAAGCTGCTAACAACTGAGACAAAATGAAATGCAACTGAAACAGGTTTATGGTGACAAAATTAATAGTTCAGCTAAACATATTGTTTTAGAGGTATCAATTACACATACAAGGGAGATTACAGTTCAACAAACATGTATTGATTTCTGGCTGGAGATAATATAAAATCTATAAACAATCAACATAATGGGATTTTTAATGATCATAGTTAAAGAACAGAAAATGATCAACAACTGAAGTCTGAGACACTACAGCTTTAAGAGCGCTGTGAGTAGGAAACTGCAAAGGAGACTGAGAAGAAATGAAAAGGGCAATAAAAACAAAACCAGGAGAATTAGTCCCAGAAGCCAAGTGAAGTAATTTTTGTTTTTGTTTTCATGAAAGAAGTGAGTGAATATGTTAAATGTGGCTTAAATGTCATCGGAGATTAGAGAAATATCTATTTAACAACTTGAAGGTCATTGCTGTTTCCCACAAAAACAGATTTGATGGTCTGATTAGAGAGAATGGGAGTATAAATGGCTCTTTCAAGGAGCTAAAGGTGGTATGAATACAATTATTAATTTGTGAATTTTAAATTATTAATTTGTAAGTTTGAGCAATGCTTTCTTAAGTAATATTGAGCATGTCTCTTTTGAATAAGCCTAAACAGGCCTTATATGCGTATGTTGTGAGTTTCCCTAGTCCATATAGTACGCTGTTCTAACCAATCTTAATGGCTAAGATGTTTTATTTTCAAAAACACTTGTAGAATTAGTGTTTTACGCATTTTAAAAATATAGGCTTGTGGACACTCCTGCCTCTGGATTTCAAGAGAATAATTTAAAAAGCAGTGGTAGAATAAGACCAGTTTATATGCTTAATGCTTTCTAATTATTTTCATGGGTTATATTTACATATTCTTAAGATAGTTTGCCAAGTTTTGTTTAGTTCATATCATGGTGTGGGTTTAATATCTCTAAATAAATTATATTCTTGTTCTTAAATTTATAAATATAAATAAGACCTCTAGGTGTTACCAGGTATAGATATCTAAGCAAAATAGAAACAACCAGATTGAAAACAATCTCCTGGCTTCTCAACTGGGAAGACAGCTAATCCAATGCCTGACAAAACATGTCACCACTCACAAACTGTAACTCCAGCAGTCCTTCACAAAATCCTGTAAAACTTGATACTATCAAGGCCATGGATTTTTTCTTCTCTAAACTAAATACACACAATGTACGACTTCTCATTAGATGCAGAAATTTTGAGAAAGCATTTCTGTTATTCAAGATAGGAATTCCTAACTGTGTTTCTAATAGCAACAGCAGCCACTTTCTGATGTTGGCACTGACCTCTTTTCAGTTCATGTTCTGCTCACTACATAGTGGAACATTTGCTATGCATCCTCTTGGGTGCACAGAAGCATCAGACTACTTTACAACCTGTCCTCATGGATGATAATAAAACTATGCCCAAGTGAACTTTTGCAACAGGGTAGCAACCTGTGCTTGCACATCACAGCTGTTTCAAAATAAAAGTAAAGGACATAAACAAAAGTTGTCATGAAGATAAACTTGCCTTTTAGGTGTATTTAAGGAGCTAGGGGTTACTATGCAAATAGAAGGATATGCAAATTGAGAAAATGTATTCCTAAAATTACCATATAGTTTGTTATGTCCTAATATCTCCAAGAGAGTCCATTTTTACCAGTTTAGAGTAACTGAAGTAAAAGCCAGTCTCCATTAATATGTCAATGATTATTTATTCATTTATTCATCGTATAAATTCATTTTACATATATAGATCCCCCTTAGGCACACTAATAAGCAAACTACCCAATGTAATAATCAAATAGCTTTTAAAAGTAGGCATAGTTCTCCTTTATCATGTAAGAAAACTGAAGAAAACAGAATATTTAAATTGTGTAATGCTCGACATTTTATATTTTATATTCTTGTTTCAGTAGACATTATTGGTTGCCTAATACTTAGGCTCCTCCAAGAAAATGTCTTGCTTACAAAATACAACTATAATTTTGTTAGTTATTGGAAGATGTATGTTTCATGGGTTCTGCTCCAGGCCCAGGGGTTAAATGTTAATTACTATAAATCAATTTGACAATTCTATTCCTCTGCTCAGGTATCATGGAGATGGCATAACGTAAACTAATAAAATATACAGGAGACTCTTACTACTGTTTTCCTTGCTCTTATAAAGAACACAAGATAATGTCTTCTAGCCTTTGTACATATTTGTGTTATGACATGATGCTGGGAGCTTCTACATCCAATTGGCAAGCATAATAGACATGTCAAGAGAAACCCGTAAAAGTTAATCAGAACACTTGCATCATTGAGCTACGACATTAACTCACCCTATAACATCTTACCTCTGCACTTGCAGTTATGTGAGATAATAGGTTTCATAGTTATATTACCAGAATTTCTTTTATTTGCTATGGAAGCCTCTGATGTAGCTAGTACGTATTAAAATAGTAATTTTTTAAAACCATCATTTGTGATTCAAATTAATGAGTTCTTACCATTGTAAAAACATTATTTTAAAAGTTTAATACTTTTACTAAATTGAGATGGAATATTCATTAAATAGTTTTTTCTGATTTTCAGTTCATATGGTGCAAATACAGAATTTTGGTGCTTACAAAGTACATACATATCAATAATTTCAGCTTCCTCATTTTAATTTACAAAAATTGATACCCAAAACTAGTTAGTTGCAAATCCATCTCTTCAGTCACCTATGCAATTGTATTAAGTAAATCCTGCATTTAAACCCACTGCCATGAAAAACAACTATGGCTTATTAGGAGAAAAAATGTTCTCTTTTAGCCTTATTACTAGTAAGTGCTAAATGGGATAAATGATACATTGTAATACTTTAGTGAGGATTCAATCATATTATGCATATAAAAATCCTAGCACATATTAGCTACCAGTCAATATTGGCTTTTATGCACACCACCTTTTTATGCAGAGTGTTTTACATACTATAAGAAATACAGTTGAGAAATGAGTACTTTGGTTCAGCGTATTGTAAAATGTTCCTTTAAACTGAAATACACATCAGCATATTAAAGCTTTTGAGGAGTTCTGGAATAAAATAATCTCTGTTTTTAATCTAATGCTACATAGAAAATTACTTCAAAAATTAGAATTAAAAAACAATAAACATGTATGACTTCACATGCATGAGCTTGCTGTCAGGATGTTGGTTAGAGTTTGAAGTTACCTGAAGGTTTGTCTGAGATGAAGATCTGCTTTCAAGACGGCTCACTCACTTACCTGGCAACTTATTGCAGGTCATTGACATAAGGATTCTGTCAGTTGTCAGGTGTACCTCTCCACATTGCTGCTTAAGTGTTTTTATGAGACGGTAGTTGGAGTCCACAAAGTAAATAATCTAAGGGAAGGAATCAAGGAGATAGCTTCAATGCCTTTTACAACCTAGATTAGTAAGTTACACAGGCTACATTTTCTATGTGCTATTTATTAGAAGTAAGTCACTCAGTCCAGTCCATTATTGATGAGAAGAGATTTCAGATCCATCTCTTAAAAGGAAGAATAACAAAGGATAATAAACATATTGTTAAATAACCATAAAATATTTGTAACTTTCCAGCTTTTCCTAAAGTTATTTTACCATAGAAATCTCTTTTAAAGTAACATGTTTCTAAGGATTCCCTTAAAGTACCCATGACATAACCAAATTCTATATAGTCTTATTTGAATAGATACACGAAGAAACTTTTTTATGATAAAAATTTGAGTGTTTCTAAAATATTCAAGCAGATTGACAACTGTTTGTTTTCAAATACTCCCTTGAATTGTATTTATGTGTTTTTTTATTGCTTGCTTCTAATAATTCATAACTACTGATCATGATCTAAATTGGCAATTACAATTTTGGATTATACAATTGGACATACAAATATATGTTTTGAAGAGACATTTTCTAACTGTAACTTGGCATATACTGCTGTATTTTAAAGTTTATTAAGCATGCTTACTAGGATCACTATTCTGCAATGTGAAGCTGTCATGAGGAGGAATGAAATAAAATGTTTAGAGCAGAGTGTTCTATTTTTCAACAACCATAAGATTGGTAAATGGAACATTTGTAAAATACCTTCCACAATCTAAGGCCAAGGAACACCCAGAGGAGTGAAATCCTAAAGAGTTCCTGATACTTAACTGTAATCTAGAAGTTTTTAAGCACTGCAACAGAGTTCTCTTGAAGTTGCTACCTAGTTCTTTAAAATAGCTGAGTACATAGGAAGTCAAACAAATGCCTTAGTCATGAATAATGAATTTCCAGCCGCTGGAGTACCTCATACCTGTCTCTTTAAAATGTAAGCATCAGCTAAGTCAAAGAGCCATTTGGAATCTGGGACCATTTAGAAGATACATGATATCTGCTATAATCAGTAAAATGGGAAAAAATAACTTTATTGGAAGAGGAAAAAACAAGATACATGTTACATGAACATAAGCAGGTACAAACACAGGATGTTCTCCCAGGGACACAGATTAAATAAAAGAGTTCTATATTTTCTGTTTTGTAGAGAAAAAAGGGCCTAAGAAAATAAAGTGTGAAATTTAACTGTCATTAGATGGCAGTTGCTTTATCTACTGTTTTGTTTCCTACTGAAGGTTTCAGCTATTCTGTGCCCCATGCAGCCCCATCGCCAAGAAGTGTACCCCTGGGAAATGATAATTTTCCACAAGAGCAATTTTTATATCTAAAAGATAAGGGGAATATGAGAAGAATGCTTGTTGCTGTTAAAGTATGTCCTCAGGATTATAAACTGCATTATGCAGTCATGAACTTCTGTATTAATGTCATTTAACCTTTGGCAATATTAGTCTAGAGAGGATCTTGTGAAGGATGGTACATTAACTTATAGAAATGATGGGCTGTGATATTCCTGCTGTGATATTGAATGGCATTGGCTGAACTTCAGCACAGTCTTCTAAAGATAGAAGATATTTTTTCTGTATAGGGCAGAGCTTACATACATGAGGGCAGATCTGTGAATTCAGATCATTCAACATGTCCTTTGAGCAGTAAGACATCGTGGTGCCATTTGAAAATAATTCTATAAAATAGCTCACTTTTCTGGTTACTGTCCACTACCTTTTTAACTCTTTCATTGTTCTATTTATTCTATCGAATACTGGAAGGTCATTATGTGTGTACACACACACACACACACACACACACACACACACACACACGGGTCATGTATATATGTATATATACATATATATGGGTCAATTATATATATAATATACATAAGAAACTATATTTATATGTATACTTGCTCAAAAATTCTAGACATTGTCAAAGTATTTAGGGAAAAAACACTAAACAAATAGTTGAAACACAATGAGTTTAGCCTTTAGTAGAAGTTTATACAAATTACTGAGAGAATAAGATAAGTAATTATCTGGCTAAATCAAGGGATGAAGAAAAACATTCCTTCTAGGCAGATTAAGAACATTCCTTCTTGTGTGGAAAAAGAAACAAGGCAATGAATATAGACCTGGAGTCAGATCAAAATTATGTCCTTGGCCTTCTATGTGTTGAATGACTTTTGACCTATTACTTAACTTCCTGGCATTTTAGGCACCTAAAGTATACAGTACAGGTATCTCATATTCTAACAAATACTCTATTTTTTAATTTTTATGTCCCAGTACCATATAAAATTGAACATGTCAAAATTTAACCTGTTACATTTCCTGTGAAAATGTGCCCTTCCTGATGCATTCCTGATAAGTTCTTAATGTTTGTGCACCACTGTCACCCTCCCCAGCTAGAACTCTATGTTAAAACCTAATCTCCAATGCTGTAGTACTGAGAGGTGTGGCTTTGGGAAGTATTAGGTCATGAGGGCTGTATCATCACAAATGGGATTAGTGCCTTTATAAAGAGGCCTGTCTGTCCCCCTTGCCACATGAGAATAGCTAGAAGGACCCATCTGTGAAGCAAAGAGCTCTCACCAGACACTGAATCTGCTGTTACTTTCCAGCCTCCAGAACTGACAAAAATAAATTTCTGTTATTTACAAATTAACCAGCACAGAATGTCTTGTTATAGCAGCCAAATGGATTAAGACAGCTCCCTAATGTAGTAGAATGCATTTCTATTCACCAGTTCCATTAGTCTCAGTTAGTAGGACATATCATGTAGTATAAATTGAATGTGCTCTTGAAACCTGGCAAACCTTGGCTCAAATTTAGGTTGTATTACTGAACAGTTGTTCATATTCATTTATAGGTATTAGCCCCATTGAGACTCTGTTCTATCGACTATAATATGGTAATAAGACTTGCTTTAGGTCATTCTCATGAAAATTGGTTACAATGTATGTAAAGAGGTTATCACATGGTAATTTCTGAATAAATAATATTATATTTACTAATGTTCATTATTTTTTTTAGACTCCTCACCTCTTCCAGAAATTCAGTGAAATTCTAAGTATTGTAAAGTATGTCTCCTAAATATTTCTCCACATATCCTACTTGCTCTCTCCACGGCCTATGACTTAGTTTAGACTCTCAACATTTCTACCTGAGTTTAGAACAGATTTCCAACTGGGTACTTTGGGAAATCCATACTACCATCGAACTCATTCTCCACAATTTAATTCACATGATGTCCCTGAGAAGCATGTCAGATATATAACTTTTGCATAGAAACTACACGATTGTAGTTGTCATCATGATTAAGTCAATAATTGTAAACACTGTAAACATAATCCTTCCTACATGAAGTCAATGTTTATTAAGATTGTAAACACAATCATTCCTAGTTTGATCCTTCCCAGTTCTATAAATCATCTTTTGCCATAGACCCACCTCATTGCATTAGCCACAATAATAAGTTATAATATCTACCATTTATTGATTGCCTTCTTTTTGCCAGGGACTATGCTAAGTACTAAATCAGCATTTCATCCTCAAAAGGAGATTACAGGTTAGTAAATACACTTATTTTAATTTCATAGACGAGAAAACCAAAGTACATAGGTTTAGTAATTGGCCAGAGACTACCCAGCAAGTAGAGAATCCAGAATTTGCAAATTTTATCTCTAGAGCCCTTAGTTTTACACTACTGTAAACAGAGTGATTTGCAGTTCTTTGAATGTACTTTTTAAAACATCCTTTCAATTTTTCATATGCTCTTGTTTATCTGTGTTTGGGTTCTATTGATTTAAAAATTTCAGGGCATAGCTTAAGTGCTTTGTCATCCAACAAGTCTTTCTTCATTAGTGACTGCATTCACAATAAGATCTATACAGATCTCTGCTGAAGACTGTCTATAATCATCACAAGAGTAGGAGTGCTAAATTTTCATCTCCTTATTATATGGTTGATAGTCTCTAAATAATTGGAAAGTCAATTTAGTAAAGGATTTTAAAATTTATATGGAATCATATTAATTCATTTATCCAGTCAGAAGTCATACCCACATATTTGTCAATTATCTTCTGTGTATACTTGATCATCTCATCCAGTCCTTTTTTCTATACTAGAGAGTACTTATAAAGTATGTCAGATTCTATTTCTCTATTATTTATAATATGCAAATGTTTACTGTTACAAAAAAATCTAAACTTCTTATCTAGTTTTTCGAGGATTAAAACATGAAGTCTCTACCAGTTTCTAACATCATAATGCCTCCAACCTTTCCTTATACTCTAGATAGTCCTCTTTCTATATTATTTGAATAATAAAAAGTTTTATTCTGTCTCTGGGCCTTTGCTGTTTCTCTGTCTCTATTAGAGCACTCTTCACCTATATCTTTGCATGACTTCACCTTTATCATTTAGGTTTCAAGTCAAAAATCACTTTTTTTTTTTTTTTTTTTGAGACAAAGTCTTGCTTTGTTGCCCAGGCTGGAGTGCAGTGGTGCAATCTCAGCTCACTGCAACCTCTGCCTCCTGTGTTCAAGTAATTCTCTCCCTCAACCTCCCAAGTAGCTGGGATTATAGGTGCCCGCCACCACGACCAGCTAATTTTTTTTGTATTTTTAGTAGAGACGGGGTTTCACCATGTTGGCCAGGCTGGTCTTGAACTCCTGACCTCATGATCCACCCTCCTTGGCCTCCTAAAGTGCTGGGATTATAGGCATGAGCCACTGGTGCCTCACCAAAAATCACTTTCTTATAGAAGTCTTCTCTGACCTTCCTATGATAATAGCTTTATACTCACCACATTCACCATCAATCTTTATTCAATCACCAAGATCTCATTTTGTCATAACATTTATTCCTATTACTATGTGAAATTATTTTAAGTAAATAGTTGTTCTTGGTTTATCCACTGGTATATGAGCCCAATAAAGATTGAGGATTTATTTTTAACATTCTGTCTGTCATGGATAGAATAGTGGTATGTATTCAATTATATTTTTGAATGAATAATGAAAAATATTTGTGTGTATTTAGGAATAAAGCAAAGAAAATATGTATATATATTTCTTTTTATAAATAATATAAAATAATTGCAAAATAAGTTGCAACATAAAGGTTAAGTAGGGAATTATCCACAAAGAGTAATTCAAATTTTTCAAGTAAACCTAACAGAGCTGGAATATGTACAATATTTTAAAGATATAATGGCTAGAATTTAGAAACCTGTTTATACAGAAAAGTAGTTTGCATATCAATAATTTCTTTGTCTTGGGTGATTAAATTAGTATTATTACTAATAAACCTTATACAATTTCAAGAAGAATGACATATTTTAAAGCTAAAGTTTTGAACTATTATATTCTAAGTTTTCCTGAAACATCCTATGAGAGACAGCCAATCTGAACTTGGCCATATTACTCTAGAGCTAAGAAAATATACCAGAGTGAGAAATATATTTGACGCATTCGAAGTAGATGAGATTGTCCTAGAAAAAGATTCAACATAAGAGTGAAGTCAACAATAGTCCTGAGAGAAATAATAGGAACCAGAGAGTGAGTGGGAAAGATGACTCACACACTCCAAGAAAAAAGTATATACAGTGTTCAGAATGAGGAAGATACAGATATCAGGATGGATGTCACCTGACTACAAATGTCCACTACCACTCGTTCCTATGCCCCAGTCTACAATTTCAAGTCTCACAAGAACAAAATATTTTGAAATCCAAGTAGGGCATGGAGTGATACTTGTCTCCCTCTGCCACCTGAAAGCCAGTCTTTTTCTTAATGCAATTCCACAAACACTGGATCACTTTCAGTGCACCCATTAGAGAACAATAATTGTCCCTTGGTATTCTCAGGAATTTGTTACAGGGCTGCACAGATACCAAATCCATGGATGTTCAAGTCCTTTATATAAAATGGTGAAGTAGTTACATATTTGCATCTTTCTGTGTATTTCAAATTATCTCTAGATTGCTTATAATACCCACTACAATATAATGATATATATAGACAGATATTATACTTTATTTTTCAATTTTTATTATTGTTTATTGTTGTATCCCTATTTTCATTGTTTTATTCTGAATACTTTTGATCCACAGTTGGATAAATCCATGCAGTGGAACCTCTTAATGGAGGGCTCACTGTATATACTGACACAATTGAACTTTGTGTCAGAATGTCTCAGCTGGTCCCAGTGTTCTTTATGTATGATGGCTTGACTTTTACTATATCTATTCCAGGTGGTAATGAACTCAATGATATTTTGAATCTAGGTCAATGTTTATCAGACTAGATACTTGCATACACCATCTCTTGAAGGAGCCACAATTTATGAAATGTTACAGATAAGTTTCACCCTGTTATTGTACAATTTGGGATGGTAATGGCTGGAAATATACAATCATGGAAAACAATATTGCTTGTTGTATTTTTAAGTCAAGTAATAGATTTGAAAGAGAATAGCAATTACTGACACCACAAAATGTACAGGCTACTCTAACTCTCAAAGACTCAAACAAATATTTAAAATAAAGATAATCTTGAAAGAAAATATATTCTTTTAAAATATATTTTAAAAGTTCTTTTTATTATTGTACTTTAAGTTCTCGGGTACACGTGCAGATCCTGCAGCATTGTTGCATAGGTACAAACATGCCATGGTGGTTTGCTGCCTCCATTTGTCCATCACATACATCAGGCATTTCTCCCAGTGTTATCCCTCCCCATCCTCCCGACCACTGGCTGTCCCTCCCCCCAGACCCCCACCCCCCCAACAGACCCCAGTGTGATGCTCCCCTCCCTGTGTCCATGTGTTCTATTGTTCAACACCCACCTATGAGTGAGAACATGGAGTGTTTGGTTTTCTGTTCTTGTGTCAGTTTGCAAAGAATGATGGTTTCCAGATTCCTCCATGTCCCTACAAAGGACACAAACTCGTCATTTTTAATGGCTGCTTAGTATTCCATTGTGTATATGTGCCACATTTTCTTTGTCTAGTCTATCACTGATGGGCATTTCGGTTGATTCCAGGTCTTTGCTAAACAGTGCCACAGTGAACATACCTGTGCATGTGTCTTTATAACAGAACTATGTATAATCCTTTGGGTATATACCCAATAATGGGATTGCTGGGTCAAATGGAATTTCTATATCTAGATCTTTGAGGAATCACCATACTGTCTTCCACGATGGTTGAACGAATTTATACTCCCACCAACAGTGTAAAAGTTTTCCTATTTCTCCACATCCTCTCCAGCATCTGTTGTCTCCAGATTTTTTAATGATCGCCATTCTAACTGGCATGAGATGGCATCTCAATGTGGTTTGGATTTGTATTTTTCCAATGAATGATGGATGATGAGAATTTTTTCATATGTTTGTTGACCTCATAAATGTCTTCTTTTGAAAAGTGTCTGTTTATATCTTTTGCCAACTTTTGAATGGGTTTGTTTTTTTCTTGTAAATCTGCTTTAGTTATTTATAGATTATGGATATTAGCCCTTTGTCAGATGGGTAGATTGCAAAAATTTTTTTCCATTCAGTTGGTTGCCAGTTCACTCTGATGATTGTTTCTTTTGCTGTGCAGAAGCTCTTAGGTTTAATTAGATCTCATTTGTCTATTTTGGCTTTTGTTGCCATTGCTTTTGGTGTTTTAGTCATGAAGTCCTTGCCTATGCCTATGTCCTGAATGGTATTGCCTAGGTTTTCTTCTAGGGTTTTTTATAGTGTTAGGTCTTATATTTAAATCTGTAATCCATCTGGAGTTAATTTTAGTGTAAGGTGTAAGGAAGGGGTCCAGTTTCAGCTTTCTACACATGGCTAGCCAGTTTTCATAATACCATTTATTAAACAGGGAATCCTTTCCCCATTGCTTGTCAGGTTTGTCAAAGATTAGATGGTTGTAGATGTTTAGTGTTACTTCCAAGGCCTCTGTTATGTTCCATTGGTTTATATCTCTGTTTTGGTACCAGTACCATGCTGTTCTGATTACTGTAGCCTTGTAGTATAGTTTGAAGTCAGGTAGCATGATTCCCCCAGCTTTGTTTCTTTTGCATAGGATTGTCTTGGCTATGCAGGCTCTCTTTTGGCTCCATATGAAGTTTAATGTGGTTTTTTACAGTTCTGTGAAGAAGGTCATTGGTAGCTTGATGGGGATAGCATTGAATCTATAAATTACTTTGGGCAGTATAGCCATTTTCATGATATTGATTCTTCCTAACCAGGAGCATGAAATATTTTTCCATCTGTTTGTGTCCTTTCTTATTTCCTTGAGGAGTGGTTTGTAGTTCTTACATTACTGTGTTAAAATGTAATGCTTATGAATGATTTTAATCAAAAAGTAAAATAAAATTTAAAAATTAAGAAAAAATAAGAAAAATATGATCCACTATCATACTCAGCAATTCTGCTACAAACATGATTCTAAGGCATATACATTCAAGTGAAAAAATGATAATTAAAACATAAAAGTTCCCTTAATAAAGAAAAAAAGTGATTTAATTTCAAATCAATTATTTGAATGAAAACAAATCTGTTTCCTGAAGGCAGTATACATCGTCAAGCACAGGAGTGGGATTCCCACTTGCTAGCCTTGGCTGAAATATTTGACAGGTTAGCTAAATAAGTGTTTAGCTAACACTTATTAAGTCACTGTGGCGAAAATTGATGTGTAAGTAACCTAACTTCTGAGGGGCCACTTTCAGAGCTTGAAAGTAGTTGAAAACTTAAAGGGACTGACACAACCTTCACTATTTAATGTTTGCAAAGTGCTCCTTATAAAAGTTAATCCATTTTATGTTCTACCCAAATCAAATCAGTAATTAATTTGAAGCCTCATGGCCATAATAATTGTATATATTTTTTGCCCAGTTTCTGTATCTTAATAGTTGCTTAATAAGCATTCATCTTTTTTCTTACCTATTATGAAAAGAGAATAACATTGCTTTTTTAAAAAAACTCAAATAATTTTAATATGCAGACATAGCAAGATAGGCATAGATGGTTCAGTAGCAACAATTGTGAATGTTGGTCATTTATTTAACTATAAAAAACAAATGTAATGTAATTTAACAAGTAATTGACTTACAGTTTTGGGTTGATGGAATAGTTATGGTATAAAAATGAGAATATTTTAAATGTGTATTTTAAAAAACATTTCAATATATTAGAAAACTGATGAGGCAAAAAGACAGGAGCTAACACAACAGAAGACAAAACTACAGAGAACTGACATGATTAGCAGCTGCTTTTTCACTAGGGCTATTTGCAGATTACAGGAAAAGAAAAGATGCTGAGATGTTTTGAAAAAAAAAATGGGGGGTAGGGGAGACTGATTCAGGATAAGAAACACTGCTGAGCGTCTGGGAAACAAAGTTTAGAGTTCAGGACCCATCAATAGGATGGAATGAGATGAATAAAACAAGTTCTCACCTAAACAAAACTTTGGAGAGTTATGAACTTCAGAAAAGTTAAACCAGAAAAACAATAAAAGCAAACAAGGAATACTGCTTTCAGCCAAGCTGAAATAAGGACTAGATTTCCTCTTCTCTCCAAAACAAATATAAAAATTGACAAACTCATGTTTTTATATAAAAGTATATGAAACACACATTTTCAGATATTAGATGAACTTCAGCCAAACTGTGACCAACGACCCTGACATAGGGGAAACAAATGTGGTAAACCCCACTATTGCGATTACTTACTTAAAAGGAGTTTTCAGTACAACAGTACAGAAAGGCAAAACCCAGGCATAGTCTGGTTGAGTTGAGAAGACAATGAGGATTTTAGGGAGCCCAAGTAAATGAAGAGAGAGAGAGAATGCGAGAGTGTGTGAGTGAGTGTGAGAGTGTGTGTGTGTGTGTGTGTGTGTGTGTGTGTGTGTGTCTGTTAGAGAGAGAGAGATAGAGAGACAGAAAGCATGCTCCAGATAACTGCATAGGGTCTCCTTGAGTCTTCAGTTGAGTACTAATCAGTATATATGTGAGAGGAAACTACACATCATCCAAAAGAAAAATAGAGACCTGACCCTGGAACTCTATGAGTTTAAGAATAATTTGTATTTCCATTATATACAGTAAAAAATAAAAAAAAAATAAAAACAGAATTCACAGCCCATTGGGTAAAATATTAGAAAGTGAATGCTTCAGTAGCAAAACAAAATTTGATTAAACTGAATGTTCTGGAAATGCCAAACTACATTTCCCAGAACTCCCTTTCTAGTATGTATTTATCTCCTGAGAGCTATAGGGCTAAAGGAAGGGGGCAGCTATTCTTGACAAACACACATGTTATTGGTGATCTGCTGACTCACCTCCTTGCCCAGAGTAGCAGCTAGAACTACAGTGTTCCCTCAGCATCTTTACTAAGTTTCTCTGATTCCTGGGACAAAACTGTATGTGTTCAGTTACATACATGGCATTGATCAGTGTAGCACACCTTTCTCCACTACATCAGAGACAAGGAAGAAGGACATGGATGTCAGTCACTTCTTGTGAGATTCCAGGTGATGGGATTCCAGACTGCTCTTAAGCTTTTTATATACTAATAGTCTTGTGGACCTTGGGCATAAGGCTCTGAGAAGACTGCTTAGCTAACCTCATAACTAAGTCAATTTCTTCCATTATTCCTGTGTGTGTGTGTGTGCGGCGCATGCACGCGAGAGTGTGTGTAACTCTTCTAGAATGATTTTATGGGTTCTGTTGCTTTTCTGATTGAAATCTAATACATACTTAAAAAATAAAAATTTTATCAAGTAATTTAATTGCATCAGTGAACAAAGATCAAGTATATGTATAAGAATGAAAAACTAGCTCTTATTGATACGAAATTCACAATTTTAGTCATTCAATAAAAAAATTTCCAGATATGCAAAGATACAGACTAAGTCTATTGAAACCTATCAAGAAATAACGGATAATGGATAGTGATCCTGTTTATAAAATATGTATGAAATAAAAACAAAATAGAGAGATGAAAAACAGATTAGTAGTTGCCAAAGCTTAGGGCTTGAGGAGTAAGGAATGGAGTGATGCTATAAATACAAGTTTTGTATCTTGATTCTTGTGGTGTTTAAATGAAGCTACACATATGCTAAAATTGGCATAATTCAATACATACACAGAAAACACAAACACGAATACATGTATAACCAATGAAATCTGAATAAACTCTGTGGTTGTCAATTTCCTAATTTTACTATTGAAGTATCAATTTCAAAGTTATGCAATTTATCGGCAATTGGAAAGGCAGAATGAAGGGTTCATAAAACCTCTCTGTCGTTTGTCTCACAAAAAAAAAAAAAAAGTCTCGCTCTGTTACCCAGGCTGGAGTGCAATGGTGCAATCTCATCTCATTGCAACCTCCGCCTCCTGGGTTGAAATGATTCTCCTGCTTCATCCTCCCAAGTAGCTGGGACTACAGATGCATGTCACCATGGCTGGCTAAGTTTTGTATCTCTAGTAGAGACAGGGTTTCACTATATTGGTCAGGCTGGTCTCGAATTCCTGAATCCACTGGCCTCGGCCTCCCAAAGTGCTAGGATTAGGAGTGAGCCACCATGCTTGGTTCTCTCTGTACATTTAAAAATATTTCCTGCAAACCTATAATTATTTCAAAACAAAAACTGTTAAAAATGAAATGCCAACAGAAATAAATAAACTACTGGTGTCCTAACTATACTCATAATTGGAGACTCTAATGGAAGGTAAGAGTAGTGTTTGAAAAACGCTGAAAACTTTACAAAATATATAAAAAGGAGAAATCATGAGTCAAAGAAGCTCAACAAACTCTGATAAAAATAAATATATTGGCCGGGCATGATGGCTCACTCCTGTAATCCCAGCAATTTGGGAGGCCAAGGCGGGCGGGATCACGAGATCAAGAGATCGAGACCATCCTGGCCAACATGGTGAAACCCTGTCTCTACTAAAAATACAAAAATTAGCTGGGCGTGGTGGCATGCACCTGTAGTGCCAGCTACTCAGGAAGCTGAGGCAGGAGAATTGCTTGAACCCGGGAGGTGGAGGTTGCAGTGAGCCGAGATCGCACCACTGCACTCCAGCCTGGCACCTGTAGATAGAGCAAGACTCTGTCTCAAAAAATATATATATATATTTATATTTCTGTATAATGTTTATATACATTTCTATATATAAATATATATAAACATATATATACTTTTATATAAAATATATTTGGAAATACATATACATTTCGAATTCTAAATTTCTTGATCTGCAGGATAAGAGAAAGCTTTCAATACAGGTAAGCACTTGTTAAGATTCACTCTCAAAAAACCCATATAAAATATATATGTTTATATATATTTATAGAAATTTCTATATAAAAAATATATATTTTATATATGGAAATATATATATATATACATTTCTCTATATTTTTGCATCTATGTATATATAAATATACATACATACATTATAAGAATTGTTAAAAGCACTCCTTCAGGCATAAGGACAATTATAAATGTTGGAAATCTGTAAATCTGTATCTACACATAGGAAAGAAACAAGAAACACAACAGAAATAGTAAATGAGAAGGTAAATATAAAAGATTTCTTTCTTATTCTATAAATATCTTTAAAAGACAATTGTGTGTGTGAGAAAAAGTAATAACATAAATGAAATAAAATAAAATTTGAGGTTGGGTTTTTTGAGAGTGAATTTTAATAAGTGCTTACCTATATTGAAAGCTTTCTCTTATCCTACAGATCAAGGATAATTTGCCCTTTAAAGTGATAACTCAATTTCTGTATAAAACCAGCTTCTTCTTTTTCTGCCTTTGTCATTCTTCTTTTTTTTCTAATTCTGTTTGAGCATCTTGCAGAATAATTGATCATAAAAGAACATATATTTTGTGATTATGGGAATACTTTTAAATATCTAATTGTGATAAAGAGCAACAAATTTCCAAAAGAATAATTTTACAAATTTAAAATGAGTTTATTTTGTATTACATATCTTGATTCCTTAAGAACTTTCTATTTTCTAGATAAAAGTTTAATTCAGAAAAGAATTCTAAATGTAGATTTCAGTAACATACATATTGCCAAATAATAAATGCAAGCCATTTATACTTTTTGTCATATTGTTGAGATTCTTAAACATTTGATTCTTAAACATTTGATATAGAAACACAGAAATATAAGTATTCTTGATCAAGAGAGTTCATGAAATATCCTTGATAAATTGACAATTCAGTGGACAAAGTAGATAATTTAATGTTAGTTAATCCCTGATTTTGCAACTTTGAAAAATAACGTTAGTATACTTTACTGACTGATTGATTGATTGATTGAGACAGAGTCTTGCTCCATTGCCAGGCACCAGGCTGGAGTGCAGTGGCACCATCTCGGCTCAGTGCAACCTCTGCCTCCCGGGTTCAAGCAATTCTCCTGCCTCAGCCTCCTGAGTAGCTGGGACTACAAGTGCATGCCACCATGCCCAGCTAATTTTTGTGTTTTTAGTAGAGACAGGGTTTCACCATGTTGGCCAGGATGGGCTCAATCTCTTGACCTCATGATCCGCCCACCTCATCCTCCCAAATACTATTTTTATTAATACTAGAACTGATTTGATTTATCAGTTAAAAAAAATTCTAATTTTAGACATTGGTTGTATGGATCTAGTAAGTTATTATTGCTGTGACAAATTGTACTTTTGTTTAATAACTGATGTCCTTTAAAAATTGATTAATCTTTTTTGTTGATACATTTTTATATTGCTAAAAATCATATAGCCTTAGATGTTAACTTAAATTGTATTTTCAGGTTTTTAGTCAACTTTCAGGTTTAGACTAATATTAAATTGAGTTAATTGGTAAATAACATTTACCTGCCTGGATAATATATAAGTAAAAAAATATTTTTTATAAAACATGCTTATGAATTTAGTTGCTTCTTATTTTTATACATTATGGGATAGCTACAGATTTATAGGTTAATTAAAATGTTCACATGGTGTATAAATGCTTATTTTGTCATCTTAAAATTTGTTAAAGTTACAGAAAATGTTTGCACATAAAATACAGCTGAAAAATTATAGTTTTCTTACTTTATAATTTTCTTTCTTTCCAGGAAGAAGATCAAATTTGTTTATGTTGATTAAATGCAATAGTGAATATAAATGTTTGAGAATAGATACATTAGTGACATAAAAATATAAACATAGATACATCAAAAATATGGTTTCTCTGCTTTTTTGATAGTGTGACTAATATAACAGAATTTTACAAATTTAATATATGTTAAATCATGTTTTTAGTATATCTTTAAGCTAAAAGCAAATATTTAGTTTTATCACATAGTTGTATATGTGTATTAGTGAATATCAAACATACAAAAATGGTACATTATATTAATGCAAAACATTTATTGATCACAATGAAATAAAAATAAAGTGTTTCAATAAATTGATCTCTATTTGACTAGATATATATACTACAAATAATGAATCCGAAAGAAATTATAAATAGTACCAAGATATTATTATGTCAGCTCACTATATTAGTCTGTTTTCATGCTGCTGATAAAAACATAACCTGAGATTGGGTGCGAGCTGCCTCTGCCCTAGGTGTGCGAGTTGCTACAGTAGAAGTGAAAAGGAAAAAACAATTAACAGGAAAAAGTACAAAGACATGACAAGAAAAAAACAGATTTCATAAAAATAGTAATTCTGGTTCTTTAAAGACATTTCCAAGAAAAGTTGCTAAGGAAGGTGGATCTAAAATCACATCTAAGAACTTTGAGAAAAGTATCACAAAACCTGGGAAAACCTGTGTGATGCAGTTGAAGAATAAGCAGCAAGGGAACAAATCACCAAAGAACAAATTCCACAAGGCAAATAAAGTCAACAAGAAGAGAAATTCCAGCCAGATGGTAAAAGTGACGAATCAGCAGCCAAGAAATCCAAATGGGATGACTCCAAAAAGAAGAAGAAGGAACTGAAGCAAAGCAGACAACTCAGTGATAAACCAACTATGACACTGTTGTTCGGGTAAAGCAGATTTGGGAGATTTTAAAAAGAAAAGACTGTGACAAAGAAAAAAGAGTAAAGTTAATGAGTGACTTGCAGATGTTGATTCAAGGGAAAATTAAATCTATTGCATTTGCACATGATGTAACTCACGTGATCCAGTGTTACATTCAGTATGGTAATGAACAACAGAGAAAACAGGGTTTTGAAGAATTGCAAGGTGATTTGATTTAATTAAGTAAAGCCTTCCAGAAATATTGTTAAGAAATTTCTCATGTATGGAAGTAAACCACAGATTGCAGACATGATCAGAAGTTTTAAAGGCCACGTGAGAAAGATGCTGCGGCATGCGAAAGCATTAGCCATCGTGAAGTACGCATACAATGAGAAAGTCATTTTGGAGCAGAGGAACATGCTGATGGAAGAGCTCTACAGGAACATGTTTCAGCTTTACAAGTCAGCAGATCACCCAACTCTGGACAAAGTGTTAGACATACAGCCAGAACAATTAGAGCTTATTATGGATGAAATGAAACAGATTTTAACTATAGTGGCCCAAAAGGAAGCTGTGATTAAGCAGTCTTTGGTGCATAAAATATTGTTGGATTTTTTCACCTATGCACCCCCCAAACTCAGATGATAATTGAAGCCATCCACAAAGTGGTGGTATACCTGGCATACACACATAATGAAGAAAAAGAGGTTTAATTGGACTATTGGACTTAATAGTTCCACATGACTAGTGAGGCCACAGAATCATAGCGGGAGGTGAAAAGCACTTCTTACATGGCAGTGGCAAGAGAAAATGAGGAAGTAGTAAAAGCAGGAACCCCTGATAAACCCATCAGATCTCATGAGGCTTATTCACTATCATAAGAGTAGCATGGGAAAGACCAGCCACCATGATTCAATTACCTCCCCCTGGGTCCCCTCCCCACAACATGTAGGAATTCTGGGAGATACAATTCAAATTGAGATTTCAGTGGGAACACAGCCAAACCATATAATTTCATCCCTGGCACCTCCAAGTCTCATGTCCTCACATTTTAAAACCAATCATGTCTTCCCCACAGTCCCCCAGAATCTTAACTCATTTCAGAATTAACCCAAAATTCCACAGTTTAAAGTCTTATCTGAGACAAGGCAAGTTTCTTCCACCTCCAAGCCTATAAAATCAAAAGCAAACTAGTTACTTCTTAGATACAATTGGGGTACAGGTGTTGGGTAAATACAGCTGTTCCAAATGGGAGAAATTGGCCAAAACAAAGGGGTTACAGGGCCTATGCAAGTCTGAAATCCAGTAAAGCAGTCAAACTTTAATGCTCCAAAATAATCTCCTTTGACTCCATGTCTCATAACCAGGTTACACTGATGGAAGACATGATTTATTATAGACTTTGGCAGCTCTGCCCCTGCAGCTTTGCAGGGTACAGCCTCTCTCCTGACTGCTTTCACAGGCTGGCATTGAATGTCTGTAGATTTTTCAGGCACATGGTGCAAGCTCTCAGTGGATCTACTATTTTGGGTCTGAATGACTGTGGCCTTCCTCTCATACCTCCACTAGATGGTTCCATAGTAGGAACTCTGTGTGAGGGCTCCAACCCCACATTTCCCTTACTCACTGCCCTAGCAAAGGTTCTCCTTGAGGGCTCCACCCCTGTAGCAAACGTTTGCCTGGACATCCAGGCATTTCCATATGTCTTTTAAAATCTAGGTGGTGGTTCCCAAACTTCAGTTCTTGACTTCTGTGTACCCCCATGCTAAACACCATGTGGAAGCTACTATAGTTTGGGGCTTCCACCCTCTAAAGCCACAGCCAGAGCTGTACTCTTTCAGCAATGGCTGGAGTGGCTCGGACACAGGGAACCAAGTCCCTAGGCTGCACACAGCATGGGAACCCTAGGCCCAGCCACAGAACCACTTTTTCCTTCTGGGCCTCAGGGCCTGTGATGGGAGGGGCTGCCAGGAGTTTCTTTTACATGGCCTGGTGACATTTTCCCTGTGGTCTTGGGGACTAACATTAGACTCCTTGCTACTTATGCAAATTTCTACAGCTGGCTTGAATTTTTCCCCCAGAAAATGGGTTTTTCTTTTCTACTGTATCATCAGGCTGCAAATTTTCTAAAGTTTTATGCTGTTCCCCTTTTAAAATGGAAGGCTTTTAACAGCATCACAGTTATCTTTTGAATGTTTCTTTTTTTAAAATATATATTTTATTGCATTTTAGATTTTGGGGTACATGTGAAGAACAGGCAGGCTGTTGTATAGGTACATACATGGCAATGTGGTTTGCTGTCTTATTCCCCATCACCTATATCTGGCATTTCTCCCCCATGTTATCCCCTCCCCCAGCTCCCCATCCCCTGCTGTCCCTCCCCTAGTTCCGCCCCCCCAGACCTCAGTGTGTGATGCTCCCCTCCCTGTGTCCATGTCTTCATTGTTCAACACCCACCTATGAGTAAGAACATGTGGTGTTTAATTTTCTGTTCTTGTGTCAGTTTGCTGAGAATGATGGTTTCCAGCTTCATCCATGTCCCTACAAAGGACATGAACTCACTGTTTTTTTATGGCTGAATAGTATTCCATGGTTTATATGTGCCACATTTTCCCTGTCCAGTCTACCATCGATGGGCATTTGCATTGGTTTCAAGTCTTTGCTATTGTAAACAGTGCCACAATGAACATTCATGTGCATGTGTCCTTATAATAGAACAATTTATAATCCTTTGGATATATACCCAGTAATAGGATTGCTGGGTCAAATGGAATGTTTATTTCTAGGTCCTTGAGGAATGGCCACAGTGTCTTCCACAATGGTTGAACTAATTTACACTCCCACTAACAGTGTAAAAGTGTTCCTATTTCTCCACATCCTCTCAAGCATCTGTTGTCTCCAGATTTTTTAATGATTGCCATTCTAACTGGCATGAAGTGGTATCTCAATGTAGTTTTGATTTGCATTTCTCTAATGACCAGTGATGATGAGCATTTTTTCATGTTTGTAGGCCTCATATATGTTGTTTTCTTTTGTAAAGTGTCTGTTCATATCCTTCACCCACTTTTGAATGGGCTTGTTTGTTTTTTCTTGTAAATGTTTTGCTGCTTAGAAATGTCTCCAGCCAGATACCCTGAATCAACTCTCTCAAGTTCAAAGTTCCACAAATCTCTAGGGCAGGGGCAAAATGCCATCAGTCTTTTTGCCAAAACATAACAAGAGTCACCTTTGCTTCAGTTCCCAACAAGTTCCTTATCTCCATCTGAGACCCCCTCAGCCTGGACTTCATTGTCTATATCGCTATCAGCATTTTGGTCAAAGCCATTCAACGAGTCTCTAGGAAGTTCCAAACTTTTCCATGTGTTCTGGTCTTCTTCTGAGCCCTCCAAACTATTCCAATCTCTGCCTATTACTCAGTTCTAAAGTTGATTCCACATTTTCAGGTATCTTTCCAGCAATGCCTCACTCTACTGGTGCCATTACTGTATTAGTCCATTTTCATGCTGCTGATAAAACATACATAAGACTAGGCAGAAAATTAGATTTAATTGGACTTACAGTTCCACATGGATAGGGAGGCCTCAGAATCATGGCAGGGGGTGGAAAACACTTCTTACATGGTGGTGGCAAGAGAAATATAGAAGAAGCCAAAGTTGAACCCCTGATAAACCTCAGAACTCGTAAGACTTATTCACTATCATGAGAAAGCACAGGAAGCCCCTATGATTCAATTACTTCCCCCTGGGTCCTTCTCACAACATGAGGGAATTCTGGGTGATAATTCAAGTTGATATTTTGGTAGGGAAACAACCAACTCAATATTAATAGATTTATTATGTAAATAAAATAATGTATAAATATCTTACCATAAATTTTAATAAGAGGAAATGTCAAAATTAAATAATTATTCAACAATTTATCTGCCTTTCTACATTTAAATTAGTAAATCATCATTCACTAAAAACATTGTGAGCCTTTTTTTTATATAAATATTTGGTGTTCTCCAAAAGAAAGTGAGTATAAATAATTCTTACTGGAAATCAAAAGTCAGAGAAAACAACAAAGCAACTATAAGGAACATGAGATAAATAAAATTATTAAGGCCCATTAGCTGAGGAAATTTACTGTCATTTTTGTGAAATAAAAAGTATGTCCGTAGAAACAACAGTAATTATATTATCCTTGGAAATCTGTAAATAATATATTAATTTTGTGATATCCAGCTTCAAAATTTAGAAAATCCCATTGCAAAAAAATGACTTCTCTATTATTTTTTTTAAATTGCATATTGAGTATATTTTTTAATGATATAATACAGATAAAGAACATACATACACATAAAGCTGAGGGTCCACACTAACTGCAGCTTGTGTTATACACTTAATAATGTGTAACCATAATAATACTTTTATTGTTGCTAATACTATTCATCCTAAAAAACCATTCAAATTTTATTGTCATAGGATTTGCACAATTTTATAAATTTTACTCCTAGATATTTAATGTCTTTTCTACTGTAAAGAGTATAATGTCACCATTTTCTCTTCTAAATAGGTATCATTTAACTCAAAAAATATACATTTATTTTTGCATATTATCTTAACAATTCAAATAGTTTTATTTATTGTTTCTGTTGTGTTTAGCAGTATAGAATTATTTCACTTAGAATATAAATACATAATTAATTTGCATTTTTATTTATATGTACCTATTTTTTCCTTAAAAGTTAAATAGTAATCATTATACCAAGTATTCCTTCTCATGATTAATTTTAACAATAATGACAACTAAAATTTATTGAATACTGACAAAGATAACCTGAATGTTTCCTTTTGCTTGACTAAGTTACAGACATACGTCTTTCTGACAACAGCCTCTTTCAATCCCTTAGAGAATTTACTTTAGTGAAGTTTCAATTGTAAATTCTTTCTCTGCCCCACTGACATGTAAATCTTCTGTCGGTCTCTTGCCAGTTTTCTACCAAGAGAATTTTTTCTCAAGAATCTGTAAGCCATTCCTTTGAAATATTATGAAAAAATATTATTCCAATCTCTTAATTTTTGTTCAAGGGTAGGAGCCTAACTTCCAAAAGCAACAATTAGCAAACATAGATGACCTAATCAGGTTGACCAGCCTTCCTTCTAATGTCTTGCAATATTTTGCTACTAGCTCTTTCTAGCTCTGAAATCCTCCAGTCTTTTGTTTCAGTGGAGTTGAGTTCAATCTCTCTCTCATATTGCAATATTCTTGACAAAAGTCTTCCTTGACTGTTTAACTCTGTCTAGTGCAATTTTTCTTTGAGAATACTTAACTCTCTGTTTCATACACTGTGTATGGAAAACACTATTTTGTTTTCAACCCTCCAGTTCTGATAGATACCACATAAGAATTTTGATCTCCTCAGCTTAGTGTTTGGCCTCCCTCAGCCAAGCATATTAATAAAATACTAGAAAAATATTTGTGTGGAATTTTTCAAAGTTGTATAATCTCTATGTAAGCACAATGAAAGTCAATAAAAGAAATGATAAATATAACAAGGTGCAAGGTGTGCTTTTGCTAAGGGATGATTTGTAGTACAACACATTATGTGCTGAAGATATTCAAGAATTCTGTGCTAAAATGTGTTTAATAGATTATCAGCAATAATACTGAAACTGCCAAACATAAATCCCTGAGTGAGGATTAAATATTTTGAACCATAAGTTAATGAAAGTAGATTATGGGCCAATGACTATTTTGTGCTAATCATTGTTTTAATTCCTTTCCATGAATTAAATCTATATGTATTCTCACTTTAGAAATGAGGAAGGGAAGCAAATGAAAAATGAATATAAGTCCAAATAAGCAGTACTAATCACCTCACACTATGTGATAGTGGAGGTGATGCATATCAATAATGTGAAATTAGGACCAATAGAAATTAATATAAAAATTGTTACTCAAAAGAGCGAATAAATTCTAAATAAATCTCAAATTTCTTACTTTTCTCAGGGAGAAAGAAAAATGAGGAAACATTAAAATAAATAAGAAAAGAAAGAAATTTAGAAATTAAAATACAATTTTAGTTTAAATCTTCAAGTCTATAATTCTTCAACTTTGGGCCAAATTTTAAGACCTGAAACTCAGAATAGATATCAGAATTTGAAATAAAATTTTGGATGTTGTCTGTATAAACAATATGTACTCTTTTAACCACAAGAGAGAACAATTTTAAATTATGTTAAAGTTGATAATAAGGGCAAAGGAATATTTTAAAACTACTGCTTAAATTTACACTTTTCCTAAATTCTCAGGAATCACTTATTGCAAAGTTAGCAACAGCCGACAATATAGCAAGTATCACCACTTAAAAAATACTACCTAATTAAAAATATTCTCAAAAAATCAGCACACAAATGGAGAATAAGGCTTGAATAAGGCTATACCTATATACCATTTAGATTCTTCACAGAACTATAAAAATTATTTTAAAATTCATATGAAACAAAAAAATAACCTGAATAGCTAAGGTAATCCCAAGCAAAAAGAACAAAGCTGAATGTATCACCATCCAACTTCAAATTATACTGCAGAACTACAGTAACCAAAATATCATGGTACTGGTACAAAAACAGATATATAAACCAATGGAACATAATACAGAACCCAGAACTAAGGCCACACACCTGTAACTGTCTGATCTTCGACAAACCTGACAAAAACAAGCAATGGGGAAAGACTTACCTATTCAATAAGTGGTGCTGAAATAACTGGCAACTCATATGCAGAAAGTTAAAACTGGACCCATTACTTACACTATATACAAAAATTAACTGAAGATGGATTAACGACTTAAATGTAAAACCCAAAACTATATAAACCCTGGGAAACAACCTAGGCAATACCAATAAGGACATAGGCACTAGCAAACGTTTAATGATGAAGATGCCAAAAGTGATAGCAACAAAAGCAAAAACTGACAAATGGGATCTAATTAAACTAAAGAGCATCTGCACAGCAAAGAAATCACCAACAGATAGAGCAGACAACCTACAGAATGAGAGAAAATTTTTGCAAACTATACATCTGACAAAGGTCTAGTATCTAGCATCTATGAAGAACTTAAACAAATTTACCAGAAAAAACCAACCCCATTAAAAAGTAAGCAAAAGACATTAACAGACATTTTTCAAAAGAAGACATACACGTGGCCAACAATAAGATGAAGAAAACCTGAGCATCACTGTTTATTAGAGAAATGCAAATGACAACAATAATGGGATACCATCTCACACTGTCAGAATAGATATTACTAAAAAGCCAAAAAATAACAGATGCTGGTGACATTTTGGACAAAAAGGAACACTTATATACAGTTAGTGGGAGTGTAAAATTAGTTCAACCATTGTGGAAGACAATGCGGTGATTTCTCAAAGACCTAAAAATACCATTACTAGGTATATACCCCCCAAACTATAAATCATTCTATTATAAAGACACATGCATGCATATGTTCATTGCAGTACTATTCACAATAGAAAAGACATAGAATCAACCTAAATGCCCATCAATGATAGACGAAATAAAGAAAATATGGTTAATATGTATCATGGAATACTGTTTAGCTATAAAAAGAAATGAGATCATGTTCTTCACAAGGACATGGATGGAGCTGGAGGCCATTATCCTCATCAAACTAATGCAGGAACAGAAAACCAATACTGCATGTTCTCACTCATAAGTGGGAGTAGAATGGTGAGAACATATGGACACACTGAGGGAATGACACACACTGGTTTCTATTGGAGAATGGTGGGTGGGAGAAGGGAGAGGCTCAGGAAAATAACTAATGATACTAGGCTCAATACCTTTGTGACAAAATACTCTGTACAACAAACGCCCATGACACAAGTTTATCTGCATAACAAACCTGTACATGCACATACATCCCCGAACGTAAAAGTTCAACATAAGCATACACACAAAGAACTCTCAGTTTTATACAATGTCTACTGTTAAAGTGTGAACATTGATTGGGAAAGAATGGGATCCTGAAACTTGGTGTGGGAATGTGTGAGAAGACTCTGGTGAAGCTGGGAATATTGAGTCCTCAAATTCTGATGTGACCCCTTTGCAAGTGGAAGAGACCTCTCCACTCTAAGTAAACGGGCATCTACAAACTCAGTGAAAACAGCCTCCCCATTCTGTTTTAGGGAGTTAATCCTGCATTGCCTGAGGGAAGTATAATGCTTTCCCTTGAAGTTATTGCTAGATAATGCTGATTCTTCTCAATACCCGTCCCTATCAATTCTCTTTGCTTCTACCAATAACTAGACTAAATTCTCCACAAGTCTCTCAAAGTGAGATACAATGTGTAATTCCTTATGAAGTGTGCTAAACTCCGTAATTATTTCAGTTTTCTTATTTATACAGAAACTATTCTGGGGAACATATGTGGGAATAGATATTAAGAGTGTGGGATAATGAGAGAGGAACATAAATTTGTATAAGGCTCCATGTGTTGATATGGGCTCACTAAGCAGAAAGTATTTATTTTAAGGTTGTAACTTGAGGAATTAGAAAGTGCTTTAACAGATTGGTTGATTGTCTGCATCAACTACCAATATATTGGCCCACTATGAATTATTTAGAAATGTGGGGCCTCTTTTGACTTAATGCAAAGGAAAAGGCTTAGGGAGTCTGAAATACTAGCAGGATTTTTTCATTTAGAAATTACTCACTCAAAGATAATCCAAAACACACTTTTCATCATGACTATGAGAAGGAATTTGAAAAGGGAGCCCTAGTATCTTTGAAGAGCTCTGCAATCTGTACTCTGTAGACCAGAGCATCTAGTAGAAAGGACAATCACTCAATTGGGAAACCTAAATGTGATTGGGAGTAATGGTAGAGGCCAAGTGGCAACACTCAATCAAAGGCAAAGTGGGCCTGGTTAGCATAATGGACAGCAATCAGAATAGTCTGACTCATAGAAACTTGTGGTATTGGCTAGTTGACCACAATATTTCTAGAAGTGAAATAGGTTAATCTAACAAATTCTTACTAAAATAAGCAAAAATGTTCTAGGGTTAGTGAATTAAAGTATAACTTGAATCATAAAAACAGAGTCAAGTAACCTCAAACAATTCCCAGACTTGACCCAGGTTACAGACCCATACTCCTTGAACAAAGGGGAAGCTGGGTTCCTCGATGAAGAATCTTGGTACACTGTCAAACATTTATACCATTAATCTTTCTTCCAGCCTTCCTCAAGGGATCTACAGCCTTATACTAGGGTAACTCAGGGTTACTCTGCTTTGTGGAAAAGGAAATAATCAGAATTTGGAGGAACTGATGGACACTGACTATGAAATGATACTAATTCCAGTATACCCAAAACATCAACTGTGGTCCAGTTAGACTAATGACTTATACAGGTCAGGTAAACAATGGAGTTTCAGCTCAGAGTTTTAGTTCTGTCTCACAGTGGGGCCAGTGGTCCTCGATCTTATCCTGTGACTATTTCTCCAGTTCTGAAATGCATAATTGGAATAAAAATACTCAGGAGCTGGTAGAATTCACAAATTGAATCCCTGCTGTGTGGAGTAAAGGTATCTTTGCTGGGAAAGGCCAAGCATAAGCCACTATGACTGCCTGTACCTAGGAAAATAGCAAACCAAAAACAGGACTGCTATCCTTTTGGAATTGTGCCACCATCAAGGATTAGTTTGAAGATGAAGAGGTGATGACTACACTACATCTCTTTTCAGCTTTCCTATTTGGCCTGGGCAGATGACAGGCAGATCTTGAAAAATGACAGTGATTTATCGTAGACTTAACCAGCTGACGATTCCAGTTGTAGCTGCTGTGCCAGATGTGGTTTTATTGCTTGAGGAAATTACCACATCTACTTGTACCTGGTCCAGCTGTAGATCTGGCAAATACACTTTCTCCATCCTTATCAAGGAAGAGCAAAGAAGCAACTGACATTCAGCCATCAAAGCCAGTAATACAACAACACTGTCCCACCTCAGGGGTACATCAGCTGTCCAGCCCTATGTCATAATTCATTTTGCAAAGTTCTTGCTCCACAAGTTGTCACACTAGTTCATGCCATTGATGACATTATCTTGATTGGATCTAGTGAGTGAGAAATAGCAATGGCTCCAGACTTAGTCACAATATATTTGTATGTAACAGGATGAGAAATAAATGTGACTAAAATCTGGAGGCCCTCCATCTCGATGAAGTCTCTATGGATACACTGGTATGGGCCATATCAAGGTATTCCATCTATGGTGAAGTATAAATTGTAGCATCTGGCCCCTCACATAATCAAAAAGAAACTCAATGCCTTGTAGGATTCATTTTATTTTGGAGGAAACATATTCCTCTTTTGGGTGTGATACTCTGACCGACTACATGACATGAAAGGTACCTAGTTTTGACCGGGGCCCAGAAAATTAGATATCTAAAACAGGTCTAGGCTGCCATGCAAGCTGCTCTACTATTTGGGCCATATGATTCAGCAGATCCAATGATGTTTGAAGTGTCTGTGGCAGATAGGGATGCTCTTTGTAGTCTTTGACAGGCCCCTATATGTGAACAGCAGCTCAGTATTTTGGAATTTGGGAACAAAGCCCTGTAATCCTCTGCACACAACTATTTTTTTTTTAAGAAAAAGAATTGCCTGCTACTTGGCCTTAGTAGAGACTAACTCTAATTGATGTCAACAAGTCACCATGCATCATAAACTGTCCATGATGAACTGGGTGTTATCTGACCCACTAAGCCATTAAGTTGGGCATGCATAGCAGCACTTCATCATCAAATGAAAGTAGGACATAAGTGATTGAGTCCAAGCAGGCTCTAAAGGCACAAGTATGTTACATGAAGAAGTGGTTTAAATGCCCCAGGTCCCCCACTCCTCCTGCTACACTACACTTCCTCTCCCAGCCTGCACCTGTGGTCTCATGGAGAGTTCCTTATGATCAGCTGATGGAAGAAGAGAAGATTTGGGCCTGTTTTACAGGCATTTCTGCAGGATACTTAAATACCATCCTAAAGTGCACAACTAATGAATTGCAGTTCTTTTCTGGGACATCCCTGAAGAACAGTGGTAAAGGGAAATTCTCCTCTTGAAAAAAGCTTCAAGAAGTGCATTTAGCTCTTCACTTTGCCTAGAAAAAGAAATAGCCAGATTTGCCATTATATACCAAAATTTATAGGCTGTGGCCAATGATTTGGCTGGATGGTCAGTAAGTGAGATGGAAAATAGTTGGAAAATTGGTCAAAAATTTGAGGAAGAGATCGGTGAATAGAACTTTCTGAGTGGACAAAATTGTTATACCATTGTGTCTATGTGAATCCTTGCTAAAAAGTGACTTCAGCAAAGGAGGATTTTAATAGGGAAGTGAACAAGTTGATTTCTTCTGCAAATAACAGTCAGGTTCTTTCCTTAGATACCCCTGCCATTGACAAAAGTTCTTATGAACAATGACCAACAGTGGTAGAGATTAGCATGGGCTCAGTGACATGTACTTTGACTTGCCAAGGTCAAGCTGGCTGCAGTCACAGTGGCCCAAATCAGCCAGCAGCAGAGTCCAACATAAAATTCATTATATGGCACCATTTTGCAGGGCTGATCAGTCAGCTAACTGATGGCAAGTTGATTACATTGACTGTTTCCTTCACAGAAAGGTAGCATTATGTTCTATCTAAAATAGACACTCACGATACAGATTTGCCTTTCCTGCACATCATTTTTTTCTTTTTTTTTTTTTTTTTTTTTTTGAGATGGAGTTTTTCTCTTGTTGCTCAGGCTGGAGTGCAATGGCGAAATTTTGGCTTACTGCAACCTCTATCTCCTGGGTTCAACCAACTCTTCTGCCTCAGCCTCCTGAGTAGCTGAGATTACAGGCACCAGCTGCCATGCCCAGCTAATTTTTGTATTTTTAGTAGAGATGGGTTTCACCACGTTGATCAGGCTAGTCTCAAATTCCTGACTTCAGGTAATTTGCCTGCCTTGGCCTGCCTCCCAAAATGGGATTATAGGCATGAGTCACCTGTGCCTGGACTTTTTTTTTTTTTTGAGACGGAGTCTTCCTCTGTCACCCAACAGGCTGGATGGAGTGCAATGGCACTATCTTGGCTCACTGCAACCTCTGCTTCATGGGTTCAAACAATTCTCCTGCCTCAGCCTCCTAAGTAGCTGGAATTACAGACGTGCTCCACCATGCCCTGCTAATTTTTTTTTGTATTTTTAGCAGAGACAGGGTTTCACCATGTCGGCCAGGCTGGTCTAGAACTCCTGACCTCAGGTGATCTGCCTGCCTTGGCCTCCCAAAATGCTGGGATTACAGGTGTAAGCTACAGTGCCTGGCCTCTGCACACCATTCTTCTGCCAGAACCACCATCCACTGGCTTATAGAACACCTTTATACTCTCATGGTATAATGCACAGCATTTATTTTGTTCAAGGAACTCACTTCACTTCAAATGAAATATGGCAATGAACCCATGATCATGGACATTTATGTATAAATCATACACTGTCAGCAATAAAATGTTTTTCATCTTAGTAGCTTTCATTACAAACTACCTGCATTCTAAATAATCGGCTGTAATAATGAAAGTGACTCATTGCATGAATTCACACATATTCAATCATTTCATTTTATTTTGGAGGGAGGGATAAATGTCCTGGAAGGGTGGAGTCTCTGTATTCATATTAATTGTGTATCTGTAATCATTATGCTAAATTATAGTTGGTTTTTCTTTCGAAACTTGTTAATACATAGATTTAAATAACTCAAAAAGATATGCATTTAAATAACAGACTGGGTAAAAAGTAAGAACAATTCTATGCTGCAGAATAAAAGATATTGAGTTCTAATATAAAAATATGTATAAGTTAATGGTAGGAGATTAGAATAAGATTTAGTATGCACATACTAATTTTTTTTAAAAAAGGAATATCATGTAGTAGGCAGCCTTTGAGTTGTCTCTCAAATGTTTCCCAACTTGTATTCATGTTCTTAATACCCTCCATTGGGATTGACTTATTGACTTATTTCTAATACAAGGAATATAGCAGAAGTAATCAGTTGCCACTTCTGAGATTAGGTTATAAAAAGAGTGGGGTTTCCATTTCAAGCGCTTGCTCTTTCTTGTTGTCTCAAGGTATTCAGCTGCCATGTTGTGCTCTTTCCTCTGGAGGGTCCCAAATGGTAAGAAACTGAAGGAAAACCTAGCCAAGACCTGGTGAGAAACTATATATGTTCATCTATCAATGTACAAAAAACTGAATCATTTCCCAAATCACAGGATTTAGTTTACATGTAGATCCCCTGACAAGTTGAGCACTTAGATGAGACCAGAGCCCTGGCCAACAGGTTGATTACATTCTTGTGAGATATCTTGAAACAGAGTGATATGGTTTGGCTCTGTGTCCCCACTTAAATACCATCTCAAATTACAATCCCCCACGTATTGAAGGAGGGACCTGGTGGGAGGTGATTGGATAATGGAGATGGTTTCTCCTGCTGTTCTCATGATAGTGAGTTCTCACAAGATCTGATGATTTTAAAAGTGGCAGTGTCCCCTGCACTCTCTCTCTATCCTGCCAGCATGTAAGACATGTCTTGCTTTTCTTTCACTCTCCACCATGATTACAAGCTTCCTGAGGCCTCCTCAGCCATGTGGAACTGTGGGTCAATTAAACGTCTTTTGTTTATAAATTATCCTGTCCCAGGTAGTACCTTTATAGCAGTGTGAGATCAGACTAATACACAGAGGTATCTAGTAAGCTGTACTTGGTACAGCTTAGAAGATACATATATATATAAGAAGATATACACAAATTATATTTTCTTTTAGAAAACTATGAAAACATCAAATTTGTTTTTCAACCTTCTAAAATTTTGGGTAATTTTTAGTGTAGCAATATATAACTAATGCACCAGCAAAAACAAATATACAAATAAGAATCTAAGAAATATCACATGATGATAAAAGGGTCAATTCACCAAAATTATAATAGATATTAATCCTAAATATATATGCACCTAAAATATAAGCTATATATTCATATATTAATAAAACAGAATAGTATTCAGTAATAAAAGGATATAAGTTATTACGGATGAATCTGAAAACCATCATGGCAAGTGAAAGAAGCCAGACTCAAAAAGATACATACTATATGGCTCTTTTCATAAAATAGTCTGGAAATGGCAAAACTAAAGGGACAGAGAACAGGTTAATGCTTTCCCAGCACTGGGGGAGAAGGGGAATTGGGGCTCGAGAAATTGATTATGAAAGGGCAAGAGAGAATATTTCAAAATAATGGAAATATTCTTTACCTTGATAATAATAATGGCTATCTGACTGCCTATATATGTCAAAACTCTTAAAAATTTATATTCAAAATTGTAAAATCAACTTTATGAAAATTATAGCTTCATTAACTTGACTAAAACCAAAGCAAAGATAAAGCAATAAGTAGATGATGCCAGCATGGTGCAAATGGTATAGTGTAAAGTATTCGTTGTGATTACCAAGGGTACTGCATGTTCAATGTGTAATTTCCACTTCAGGCCATAGTCAATAAAAATGGGAAAAGAGTGAAGAGGACACCAAAACAGACTTGAGGCTAATGTTCTTAATTTCACTGGAGCCAAGCAAGTCACATAGCCATACATAACTGCAAGAAAAACTTGAAAGAAAATAAAGTCTAGCCATGTTGTCTAGAAATGAAAGAGAGGATATTTTAGTGGATAACAGATAATCTCAGCCACAGAAAACTATTTGGACTGACAAAGAAAATATTCAGTTAGATAGTCATTAGTTTAATTGCCATTCCTGAAATCATTTATTTAATTATATAATCAAATATTATTTCCCACTATGTTGCAGGTACCCCCAAAACTTTATTAGAATAGATAACATTTGAAGGATTTTCCAAAAGTTTGTTTTTAAAAGGAATTGACCTTTCAAGTAACTATATTCTCTCCTTTCCACACACACCAATCTGTAACATATATATATATATTTTAACAATTTTTCTACCATCTAAAGATAAAAAACAAAATGTCAAAATATTATCTGGCTAAAATGATATAGCCGATAATATTTAAAGTATGCCAGTCAACTGCACTTGTCATAATGAAATATCCATAGTAAAATTTAGCATACAATGAAAATCATCTCATAGCAACCCAATTTTAAACTACTTTGCATTAAACTAAAAATAAATGTGCAAGATATTTATAAAAAAGATAATACAATTTTCTGTAGGACATGAATGAGAATACAAGAAACAAAAATTATCTGAATAAGACAATATAATTTTAATTATGTTAGTTTTTTCTCATGAAAAAATTTAATGCAAGTCCAGTCATTATTAATTTTAAAAAACACCACATATAATGTGGTCCAGCAATTACATTTCTAGGAACCTAGATGACAGAAACTCTTATGCAAAAAACATATGTGTGTGTGCGTGTGTGTGTGTGTTTGTGTACTTCAGCAGTTTGTTCATTTGTCACAGTGGCTTATTCTACATTGTACTCCCACAGTACAATGCTATAGGCATTGGATAAACATTCCCATTCCAAAGAAGAGAAATCAGCCAAAAGAAAGGTGAAACAGGCCTCATGAAAGTTAGAAATGCAGCAGAGTAGTCATTAATCCTTAAAGTTTCAAAATAATCTCTTTGACTTCATTTTCTATATCCAAGGCACACTGGAGCAAGGAGTGAGCTTCCAAGGTTTTGGAAAGCTCCACCTCTGTGGTTTTGCAGGGTTAAGACTGCATGGCTACTCTAACAGGCTGAGAGTGAGTGCCTACAGCTTTTCCATGCTGAGGTATAAGTTGACAATGGATCTCGAACCCACATTTCCCCTCCAAATTGCCCTAGTAGACATTTTCTGTGAAGGCTCTGACCCTGGAGTAGGCTTCTTCCTGGATACCCAGGCTTTTTCATACATCCTCTGAAATCTTGGTGGAGGCTGCTAAGCCTCAACTCTTGCATTCTGTGCACCTACAGGCTTAACACCATGAGGAAGCTACTAAGTGAATTCTCACTCTGGCAGGAATGAATTCATTGCTAAGAGTGAGTTGTTTCATGTGAGCTCAGCCTCCCTGTGTGTCTCTTTCACACGCCCTTATACCTTTCTGCTTCTCTGCCATATTGTGATAATGCATGTGACCCTTACTGGAAGCTGAGCATATGCCTATGCCATGTTCTTGGACTTTCCAGTCACTAACATTATAAGCCAAATAAACCTCTTTTTTTTTTTTTTTTTTTTGGAAAAGTAAATTACGGAGCTTCCGATCATAGCAACATAAAACTGACTAACCCCACCCTAGCCATGACTGCAGCCCCCAGGAATTTTCTGCTCTTACTTTCTCATTCTCCCACTGGTCCATGCTCATCTTCCTGTAATTTGTCATTACCATTTAATTTTTCTACCAGTTTATTGTTCCAATAGTTTCTGCTCCAGGTAGGAATACCTTAGGTTTGAGTTTCGATTTGCATATCTCTCCAGATTTGGGAGTAGCATTTTGCCTTGCCAATTCAGTTATTTAAAGGTTCCCACAAAATTCCTTGATTTTCTGTTTGTCCACTTCTTTATGTTGTAAGGATGGGAATGGCAACTTTCAAGCTCTACATTTTGGAACTCAAACAAAAAGTCTCACTAATTTACCTCTGAAGGTCAAGAAATCTCTAATTAAGTAGGTGCCATTTAATTTGAAACCTTTATGACAAGGCAGTACTGACCTTGTAAGATTAAAGTAGAATAATATTCCATGCAAAGCACATATTATACCAAAAGCCTCTGAAAATGAAGGGCTTAGCAAGTTTAAGTTTCGTATGGCTGAGAAATAAAAATGTGAGTGGGAGAGTATTAAAGAATGAAATAAATGATGAAGGCAGAGACTGGAAAAGAAAGTTACTCTATGTCATGATAAAAAATAAAGTTGTCTACCAAATTTATTGGAAACTTACTGAAAATTTTATGCAGGAGAGTGACATAGTCTCATTCACCTTTTAAAAATAGCTGTGGCTATTTCATGGGATAACAACTGTACTCAGATAAGAGTAGTTAAAGGAAAAGTAATTGGAATCTACTGAATAACCTAAGTTGCAATTTAACTATAGCTATAATAGTAAATAAGAAAAGGAGATAGATTATGAATTTATTTTAGACATAAAATCAAAAAGACTTACTGATGTAATTGATTGGGATGAGTACATAAAGGTGGAATCTAACTTAAGAAGATTATTACAGAAGAAAACCTTAGATAACTCCTAGGTAAATTAATTTATTCCCACATGAATCAAATAAACTAACAAACAAAAAGATCCAGAGAAAATCTAAAAAATGCCCACAGTAATAAATCTAGCATAATTACTGCTAAAAATTAAATTATTTTCTTTTGATGTTACATACTTTAATGAACATAACAGTCTGATTCACCCACTTATTTCTCCCTGGAGTTTATCTATATATGGTATTTCCTTTCCCCTTTAGTTTATAGAAAGAACTAAAAGCCAGACTCTGGTCTCTTTAACAGTTGCCAGTGTTAGATAATGCTATCATAAATCACACCTAGAAGCTCTTTTTGCTAAAATTAAGCTGAAAATAAGACAAAGGCTCAAGACAATAACTCTATTTAATTTGGCATTGTAATAATTGCTCAGTAAGAAAAGAAAAACTACAGCATAGCATGAGAAAACTGTCTTTAAAATACAAATGAGTGAACCTAGCCAATTAGTTTTTAAAGGAAAGAACATATGCATATCCCAATGCAAATTCAAATGTTGTAACAAATGTGTATGCAAAAGTCAAAGTTTAAGACATATAAGTGCAATGCTATTTTAAAATACCTTTCCATAAATTTTACCAATTCTTGATTCCTGTTTTATGGTTTGACCCCACTATTTTACTATTTTTAATGAAAAATGCTAGCCTAATTGTATTAATGTAGAAACCTCTAGAAACAATCCTTAGTTTTAAAAACAAAAATAGTGATTCCTTAGGATTGATAAAGAACTATTAACTGGTTTATCAGTTATCCATTTACCTGCGAAATATATTATTTCCATTTGAACAGAATTAAACATTTTTTTAAAAAAGTATTAATATTTTAGTTATAAAAATACGTACTAGAGAGAGATCCAAGATGGCCGATTACCAGCAGCTCAGGACTGTAGCTCCCACTGAAAGCGCAGAGAGTGAGTGGACGCCACACTTTCAGACGAATTTTTATTGCCCATGGACCAGGAGATTCCCGGGAGAGGAGCCCAACAGGTCGCCAGCACTACTCTTTTGGCCAGCGGGGCCGTTTTGCAGGTGCCCCGGCGCAGTGGTTCCGTCTGGAGTATACGGGACTGAGTGCCCTTTTAGTTGGCGTTTGGAATTCAGGGAAGGCAGAGTCCCCCATTCAGCTGATTGAAAACTGACTGAAGCGGGGGAACCAGACCGGGAGATTCTCAGGCAGAAAAGCGCCACGAATCTTAACGCCACTGTTTCAGCCAGCATAGTGGGTCGCCGCAGGGGAAAGCTGGTCCCCCTCCCACAAAAAAAAAAAAAAAAAACAGCAATTGGAACTGCTGAGGATTGAGAGTTTCACAGCAAGTACAGCTGAACCCGGGAAGGTCTAGCTTTGTGGGGGAGGGGCGTCCGCTGAAGGAAAACTAAGAAACAGAAAAAACTTTACCACCAACAAACTGGACGTCCACTCAGAGACCTAATCTGAAAGTCGGCAATTACACAGACGACAGGTGGATAAATCAACAAAGATGGGAAGAAACCAGCGCAAAAAGGCTGAAAACACCGGAAATCGGAATGCCTCTCCTCCTACAGAGGATTGCAGTTCCTCATCACCAATTGAACAAGGCCTGATGGAGAATGAATGTGAGGAATTGATAGAATCAGGCTTCAGAAGGTGGATAATAAGAAACTTCTGTGAGCTAAAAGAACATGTTCTAACCCAATGCAAAGAAACTAAAAACCTTGAAAAAAGGTTTGAGGAAAAGCTAATGAGAATAGACAATTTAAAGAGGAATATAAGTGAACTAATGGAGCTGAAAAACACAATACGAGAACTTCACGAAGTATGCACAAATTTTAACAGTCGAATTGATCAAGCAGAAGAAAGGATTTCAGAGGTCAAAGACCAATTTAACGAAATAAAACGAGAAGACAAGATTAGAGAAAAAAGAGTAAAAAGGAATGAGCAAAGTCTCCAAGAAATATGGGACTATGTGAAAAGACCTAATCTACATTTCATAGGTGTCCCTGAATGTGACAAAGAGAATGAATCCAAGCTGGAAAATATTCTTCAGGATATTATCCAGGAAAACTTTCCTAACCTAGCAAGGCAGGACAATACTCAACTCCAGGTAATACAGAGAACACCACAAAGATATTCCTCAAAAAGAGCAACCCCAAGGCACATAATCATTAGATTCACCAGGGTTGAAATGAAGGAGAAAATACTAAGGGCAGCCAGAGAGAAAGGTCAGGTTACCCACAAGGGGAAGCCTATCAGACTCACAGCTGATCTCTCAGCAGAAACCCTACAAGCCAGAAGAGAGTGGGGGCCAATATTCAACATCCTTAAAGAAAAGAACTTTCAACCCAGAATTTCATAACCAGCCAAACTAAGTTTCATAAGTGAAGGAAAAATCAAATTTTTTATGAACAAGCAAGTACTCAGAGATTTCATTACCACCAGGCCTGCTTTACAAGAGCTTCTGAAAGAAGCACTATATACAGACAGGAACAACCAGTATCAGCCATTCCAAAAAACCCATTGGTAAGCTGCATCCAGACCCATCTCACATGCAAGGATATACAGAGACTCAAAACAAAGGGATGGAGGAAGATTTGCCAACCAAATGGAGAGGAAAAAAAAAAAAAAAGCAGGAGTTGCAATTCTCATCTCTGATAAAATAGTCTTTAAAGTAACAGAAACCAAAAGAGATAAGAAGGACACTGTATAATAATAGAGGGATCAATGTAACAGGAAGAGCTAAAGATCCTAAGTCTATGCGTACCCAATACAGGAGCACCCAGATACATAGGGCAACTTCTTGGTGACTTACAAAGAGACTTGGACTCCCACACACAATAATAATGAGAGACTTTAACACTACATTGTCAATATTGGACAGATCAATGAGACAGAAGGACAACAAGGATACCCGGGACTTGAACTTAGACCTAGAACAAGTAAACTTAATAAACATTTACAGAACTCTCTACTCCAAATCCACAAAACATACATTTTCTTCAGTAACACATCACATCTATTCTAAAAGTGACCACATGGTTGGAAGTAAATCACTCTCCAGCAATTGCATAGCATTTCATAGGTTTAAATGAAATATTGGTTGGCTGTTTGTTTGTTATTTTCCTCCCTTATTCCTTCCTGTCTCCATTGTATAACACAATTATTAGTATAAAAGAGATTTTCAATTTTTAGACTGCATTCTAGCCTGGGCGATAGAGCAAGATTCCCGTTCTGTCTCCCTCTTTTCTTCTTCTTTTTCCCTTTCTTTCATTCTCTTTTTTTCTTTCTCTCTCTTTTTCTTTTCTTTTCTTTCTTTAAAAAAAAATACCTACTATAGAATATGCTATTGGTCAGACACTTTCTTAACTATTTTGTAGGAATTATCTAATTAAAATCTAAATTATGTGTGGAGTATTTTTATTTTCCTCATTTTACAAATGGAGAATTCTAGTAACATCAGATTAGGTTACATGTATATAGTCACACTGCCAGAGAGACCCACACTTAAGATCAAGATAATTTGTCTCCAGAATCTGTTCTCTTAATCTGTTCTCTTAATCTCTTAACCTGCTTTTCTGCCTTTTGATAAACAATGCTGTCTTTTCTGCTGTTCTATACCAGATGTTTCCATATCAGTATGCTCTTCTTCACAAAAGCATTGATAAGAGGCATTCATTTTAGGTACAACTTTTAAATTAAGTCAGAACAAAAAGAATATATTTTCACTTATTGTTCGCCTGTTTCTTTACTTATCTATTATTATTCGACCAAAAATCTCTGAGAAGCTCTCAGGCATTTTAACAGAATGTGAGAACACTGAGATTAAAGACAAAGTCACTGTCCTCAAATATTTTAAAGTTTATGAGAAGCCTACAAAAATTTGCCTAAACTTTGTGTAATTTTACAATAATTAAGGGGGCAGAAAATTTAGTAAGGGAACAACATAAAATATCAAGACTTAGAATGAAGGACACAGAGTGTGACAGAAGTAAATTTCACCACGCATATGATTAGAGGAATGATAAGGAAGATTTCAGTGTTATTTCTTTACTTTCATATGAGAAGAATTTTAAAACATTATGGTCCTTGGATTAGCAGCATCTGTATCACCTGGAAGTTTGTTATGAATGTGTAATCCAGACCCCAGCCCAGATCTACAGAGTCAGAACTTGCATTTTAACAAGAGCCCAGGAAAATTTATGTTTTCTAGCTTGAAAAACAGCATTGCAGAGACATAGAACCTCCATTTCTATGTTTTCAGAGACCCGCCTGTATTATATTGCTGATTAAAACTCCCCTTTGTATTCATTCCTGTTACTAATATTTCTCTAGGTCCACATTCACTGTAGGTCCTGCTCAGGGAATTGCTGATACATCATGAGTGTAGATTAATAGAATCAGGACAGTTTTCACTAAGCATCTAGTCTAATTATGTTTGGCTTTAGTGGTCAGAAAATTTGGAAAGATGAGGAATAAAAAGAGGTTGTGTGGGAAAGATGTCAACTTCTTAATCAACAGCCCTTTCATAATGTGATATTTGACTTGTTTCACTTACTCAATAAATTTATAGAAATAACAAAATTCATTTGAATTGATTAGAAAGCTAATAGAAGCAAAAACTCTCAATCCATTAATAATAGGGCTTAGAAAATTATACCCAAAGAGTTATCATAATGATGACAAATCTACAATTAATGTGAATATGCAGATTCTAGTACCCCAGAAATTTCATCCTTCAGTCCAAGATAATATGAAACAATTGGGCATATGTGAAGTTATGCAACGAGTCACTTTAATTATTAGAGCTGATAATTGTAAAATGTAGGTTGTTATGTGATTAAAGGTACTAAGATTGATAATTTTAATGTTGGTAATACTTATCATATATAAAATCTTGCAAAAGTTTATTATGAATACTGTGAACTGTCCTTGGGTTGCTTTGATAGGAACAGCCATGTTATCTGTGTGTTCACGGTAAATAAAACTTATTTTCCAAATCAGTCTGGTGTTTACCATTACTGAATTATTCCACAACTTTTGACCGGTACAATAACTTGAAAGGTAAATTAACAACCAAACCTATTCAAGATATTTATTGAGAAACTAAACTCTACAGAAACAAATAAACTGAAGTCATGTCTATGACATCTAGACCCTAGATTAGCTTCTCCTACCTCTCAGGCATTTTCATAAAAGACTCTACTCTGGAGCAATACAATAATTCCAGTTAAACACTGTAAGTTTATTAGGGTCCAAAAGTCAGAAACTAAGAGACAAAGGGATGAAATATGGTCATGGACATGGGATTTGTAAGAGAAACAGGAGATATTAAGCTGTGGAGAGAAATTCCTCATTAAAAAATAGAGTTCATAAGAACTTTAGGTATGAAAGTAGAGGGTCAAAACAATTCCATAAAGCCTCATTCCCCTACCCGAAAGGAATATACAATTCTCCAGACTAACATATTAATAACTTAAAATTCAAACACATAAAAACATATGCTTAGCATGTTTCATAGCTTACAGAATGTGTTCATATGGATTAAGGCATTATTAATTTGGAGGAATAATAGATCATCAGCTTTTGAAAATAATTTATCACCACTTAGGAAGTTGCCAATACATTAGAAAGCCAAAGATTTTGTTCTACAAGAGACCTTATTTAATTTCTCATTCTGTCATTTTCAGAATATGAAATATTTTTCAACTTTTCTCAATTTCTTCATCTAAAAACTGAGGTAATGATACCTACTTTGTAAAGTAGATATTTAAAATACAAAATAATCCAAAAGGGTTAAGAGACACAAGCATACTTTGTATGTAATGTCCTTTTTCAGTTGTTAGTTGTTATCTGCTAACAAAAATTATCATAGTCTGAGCTACCACCTGAATTTCCTCCTTTGATTACAATTAAATCCGCCAGTTTCTTTTCCTATTTCATGCTGGTGGGCATATCAAGGATTCTTACTCTTTCATTTTGTTCTTTCCAAAACAACAGTTGCTTGTCTTCAACATCTAAGTGGTTACTCATGCCTTGGGACAATAAAATAATGTTCCGTAGAACATTTAGTCTCAGTAGCACTTTTAAAGAGTCTAAGGAATAGCCATCTGTGACTGAGAAAGTGAATTTACGCAAGAATTCTTACTACTATCAGAGTCATGTCAGAAGGGGTTATTGCTTTATTGTCAACAGAAACAAACTCACATTGATAGCACCTGGAAACCCATTTTATCATCTTTAAATACAATTTTCAGAAAGAAATGTGCAATTGATATAGAGCTTACAAATTATAGAACATGATCTGCCCATGTTAACTTAAGATCACACTTTCCTAAATGTTGCTCTATTCATTAGTACCATAAATTCTTGCTGTATTACCTTTAAACATACATTTTGTAATGTTGCAAGCCATAGATAAAATGTAATGACAAGTGGAAATTTTCATTTATCTAGAACTCACATCCATACATACACTTGCACATGCACGCACATATATGTACAACATATACATATACACATATATACAAACATTGACATATACACTATTACACATGCATACACATATATAAAACAAAAGCGTATTCATATGTTACTTGTACAATTAAATATATGTTTTATAAAATTCAAAAAAGAAAAAATATAGAGGAATATAGAAGAAAATTTTACTACAAAAAAAGAGCTTATCTTCTTTTCTTCACCCCAATGTGAGGAATAAAATCTTTTAATTTTCAAAATTGGCTCAGAGTGACTGTCTGTGAGTTAATAAGAGTTGCCTAAGAGAATGATTTCTGATGTCCTAGATTGTGCTGAGTACTAAATAACATTTGCATTTAAAGCACAATGGCCAATCTTCTGCCCCTTGAATAGATTAAAAATGGTATTTATAACATACCTAGTATACTCATGTTGGACATTTCACTGATAACAAATACTTGTGGTCCCCAAAAACACAGATTTCTACTAAGGCACAATTTCTACTAAAGTCAGTAATATCGAGTGTAACCTTTCATATGTGTTTCTTTATAATCTGTACTGTTGATAAAAACTTCCTTACTGCCTGAAATTCAAACAAATGTCAATGAATTCAACTGAGTAATGAATGTGATTAAATATCTACTATGAATGTTCACATTTCTAGGTAGACTACGTGACAAATGTTACGTGCCTACCACGTGCATGAAGTAAAGACATAACGATAACTATGACAGAAGGTGACTTCAGATAGGTGCCACAAACTGTCATGTTTCAAATATTTTTTGTAATATATACAGAGTGCAGATAATATTTTGGTAATAGTGATTTGTGAAAACTTGTTATGGAGAAAAAAAGCCTAAGTATACTAAATTTTATATAAAGTTCAAGATTACAGAGAAAAATAATTAAAAGATTCAATTACAGAGAGAAACAATGTGGCACAAAGCACAATTGCATGGTTAGACAGTCTAGCAGAACAGATAAAACAGAAAATTTCAAATAAAGAAGAATTAGCAATATCTATGAATGGCTGCTAATATTAGTCCTGTCGTGTTCAAAAGGATAAAAAAACTCCTGGTCTCATGCCTTGCAATGAATCTCCCTTTCTAAAATTCTCCTTGTTCAAGATCAGGTGTTCATTACTTATATTTTAAAGCTATTAACAGAGAAAAAAAAAAATGTGCACATCCCCCCAAATTTCATATATAAAATTTCATATATACATACATATATATATATATATATATATATATATATATATATATATAGCATTTTAGAGTAAGTTAGCACAATTGAACAGAGTTATCTCAAGGTCCAGGCTGAGAATAGGAACAAATGATAAGCTAACAATGCCCTCCCTCAGTAAGTATCTCCAGGGAGGTAAGGATCTGCCTGTTTGAGTGTGTGTATGTATTTTTGTGCACACATGTTGTCAGGGAAGTGGGGAATGTATGCAGAATGATCTAAGAGAAAAGAGATAAGGAGAGACAAGGGAATCTCTACTATTGCATCTTGGGCCATGATAGATTGAATGTTTATATATTTATGTCATTTGATAATTTAGTGCATTTTTAAGAAGCAAAAATACAAAAGGCAATAGTTACTAACAAAATTAAGGGAGAGTTAATGACACTGAAGAAAGCTCAATGTGTAAACTTACAGAAATTTTGAATGCTATGACTTTCTATTGCAGATAACCAGAATTTGGTGCAAAGTTTAAGTATTTCTAGAGCAGTTATATTTATATCCTCATCAATAATGTCTTTAGATAGTAAGACCAATAATTAATATTTACACAGGCTTTGTATATGCCAGGCACTATTATAAGATTTTTCTTTATATCAAGTAATTTAATCCTTTACCAAAACATTATATATTATAGGGTAACCAAACACTTCAGGTGCTTAAGGCAATAAGCTGGTAACTATTCTAAAGTTGAGCAACTAAAAAATGGTGAAAGCAACACTCCAACACAGGATGGAATATTTCAAGTTCAAACTATGTGGCTTCAGATTCTTGCTGTTAATCATTATGCTTCATTGTAATGATATAATGCTCTTTCAATTTCCTCACCAGTCCCACTACTGATAATAGCTTGAATAGATTGGATTAACACTTTTCGTGTATTGGTTTTTTAAGTGACTAAAGGTAAATATTATGAACGACGCAAATATCATAAAACAGCATATATATATATGCACACATATATATGTATCTGTATACACACAGCATATACATGTGTGAATATATATATACACACACACAGAATATATACACACACACATACACACATATGTCCTTCTAATTGAGGTAAACTTCATATAACATAAAATTCACCATTCCAATACTTTTAAAGTGTTCAGTTCAATAGCTTTTATTACATTCATGTTGGCCAACTATCATCACCATCTAGTTGGAGAACATTTAATCATCCCAAGAAAGAAAACCCCACACCCATTAAGAAATCATCCCCATCCCATCTTCCCCCATCATTTGGCAACTACTACTCTGTGTTCTGTCTCCATATATTTACCTATATTATGAATTTCATGTAAGTAGAATCATATAATAAATGGTCCTTTGTGCCTGGTTCCTTTCACGGAGCATAATATTTTTAAGGTTCTTACATGTCTTGATGTGTATCAATACTTCATTCCTTTTATGACTGAACAATATTTCATTTTAAAGATATACCACATTTTGTTTATTGATTCATCAGTTGATGAATATTTAAGTTGTTTCTCATTTTGTCTATTGTGAATACTATTATTAATTACATTAATATTCAAAGATTTTTTTGACCACAAGTCATCAATTCTTCAAGACATACATCTGGAGTAAAATTGCACAATAATATTGCAATTCTATGTTTAACTTTTTGAGAAACTGCCCAACAGTTTTCTACAGTGACTGCGTTATTATACATTCCACAGTTTTTTTATTTTCTTCATGACTGATGATGTTGACCATCTTTTCATGTGTTTGTTTGTAATTTTTATTCTTTGGAAAGACATCTATCTAAGTCAGTCATTTGTCCATTTTTTAATTGTGCAGTTTTGTTGTTATTGTGATATTGTAAGATTTCTTTACATATTTCAGACCTTTATTATATATATATGATTTTCAAATATGCTTTTTCATTATGCAGGCAGTATTTTCACTTTTTAAGTATGTCCTTTAATGCATACAATTTTTAAAACTTTTATGAAGTCCAATTTATCTAGTTTTTCTTTTGTTGTTTGTGCTTTTTGTTTCATATCAAATAATCCACTGCAAACTTCAAGGTCATGAAGGTTTACTACTCAGTTTATTTCTAAGTACACAGGGTTTGGCTTTTTAATTTAGTTTTTTTTTTTGTTTTGGTCAATTTTGAGTTAATTTTGATATATGGTGTGAGACAGAAGTCTGCCTTCATTCTTTTGTTATGAATATCCAGTTATCCCAACACCACTTATTGTAGAGACTATTATTTCCCTGTTGAATGGTCTCAAAACTCTTGTAAAAATCAATAAGGAGTAGATGTATGGATTTATTTCTGGACTGCTAATTATATTCCACTGGTCTATGTGTCTATTCTTATGCCAATACTGCATTGTTTTATTTTCTGTAGCTTTCTAAGAAAGCTGTTTTAATTTTCATTTTTCAGGAAAGTTACAGATTCTTGTAACATGCTATTTATAATAATACATTATATATAAACATACTGTATGTGGCACTGTACTTTGGGGAAATAACATTGGTGAGCATACACGTGTTCCCTTCATTTCAGAAGTCTCAGAGTTAACGGAATTTCTGTAAAGCAAATATGTGTTAGCTCTCTTTCAAATTACATGTTGATGCACATCATCCTTTTTTGTAATTTTTTGTATTATTTATCACATCAGCCCAAGTCCCTTCTCTCAAAAGCTACTAAAGTTTGAGGAATCCCACAGTACTTAAAATATAGCTAAAAAGATTTCTGAAATTTATAAATACATTTCTTCCACTTTGTGCTTGCTAGTCACAGTATATGTTGCTAGAATGATCACAGTACCACAGCATGTCCTCTGGGTTTATCTCAAATTAATTACTCAAGTGACCTTCTAGCTGACAAAGTCAAAATGTCACATTAACACCCATATGTCTTTTGATGTGCTTTCCAGACTCAGAAATGCACAATGCTATAAATTGTATATAAATGTTCTGTATCCATGCTTATTTTCAGTATCAGAGTGGGAACAATATTCTGACATACTTATAATGTTAACTAATAAAGGTATAAACACAAATCTTCAAAATATAAGACAAAGCCTACAGAAATGAAATCATAACAACACATTTGAAAACATTTACTTTTCCAAAAGAACATCTTCTCAGAGTTTATACCATAAACAACTTTAAATAATAGGAGTATTTTTTTAAATGTTGAAATTGTTAATTCCTAAATATATAGAACTCAATAAAAGAACTAACTCTAGGAAAAAGGCATTGTTTCTGTACAGAGACAGAAACTATATTGTGCTGGGAAACTTCTTTCCTTGCCTATCATGGCTTTAAGTATGGTGCAATTTTTAGTGCCAACAGACAACTGCTATGGAATATTTTGTGAGAAGAACAAAAGATGTATTCTTCTTAGAGTGAGTTTGCTATTTCACTCTCAATGTAAGGTAATGACTAAATATATCTCCCCCATTACAACTCAGAATAACTGAAGAATTCACAGAGAATTTCATTTCAGAGCTTCTGTAGATGATGGGGATGGTAAAGTGGGTGAGGAATTTTAGTCATCATGACATTCAAAATGAGACAAGATCTCTCAGTGGAATTTTAGGACGTGATGACTCTATCTTTAAACAAGTCATTTTAAAGTTTAAGTCTTCATTAGAATCTTGGAGTTTCAAAATTTGAACTTTATGCCTTTTACCACCCTGTTATTCAGAAATAAGTTGCCTGCAGATACTTTTTTCATTTAAATCTTTAAAGCTATAAACTGGATACTCTAAAATTTATAACATACAACTTACATTATATGAGTAGGCCCTAAATAATAAGGCAGGATATCTCTATTTTTTACTTTCATAGAACCAACTCTATTATCAACAGCTTAATAGCTGTTAATATTTATGTGTAAATAGCACATCACTCTATTAGAGTCTATAAAGAAAACCGGTTACAGTCAAAGAGAATAAAAGTGGGTGAATTCATGTTGAATTAATTTTTAATGAAATTTCTTGGCCTAAAATTCATATTACAAGGAAAGAGCAGAGTAGGATGAAATAGTTCTGGATAGAGTGGCATGTGTCTTTTGGAGTCTGAAGATATATATGAACATGGTGACTGACACCTGCTTTTTGTCTGAAGAGTTCCAAAAATGGAAGATCAGTAAGAATAGCAGCTGCCAGTAAAGCAGACATAAAACATAGCTAGCCTAGGCTCAAAGATGTTACAATTCATCCCATTCTCAGGTTCTGCTGCTATTTGGGAAAATGTAAAATTTCCTCAGTGGTTCTTGTGTTTCCATGTGTAGTATCTTAAAAGAGTTGGGAAGCAGATGCAGGGCTAATTAGTTGCCTGTTGATCATTATACTCAATAAGATACCAGTGATGTATCTTTTTTAAACTTCAAACAATAATAATGTATGTGAATCCATATATTTGTAATAAAAGTATGAAATCACAATCTCTATAATTCAACACAGCAATTGTCTCTCGGGAGGAAGAGAGAGGACGAGTAAACAGAAAGGTAACACAGAGGACATACGTTTATCTTCAATGTTTTACTTATTAAAAATTAGAATCTCAATTGATTATAATACAATGTTAACATTTATTTTGGGTAGTTAACAAAGTGGTATCTTGCAATTCTACTCTTGATAACTATTTATTGCTTGAAATATGTGTATTTTCAGTTCCGATACAAGACAACACAGACATTTTTTCATGTCTCGCTTTTCTACATAAGGCTAAATATTCTGAAAATAATTTAACACTCATAGAAAGTGGAAAGGTGGAAATAATCCAAGAAGTAGACGTAAAATGGTGGACTGGCTAGGAATGTCAGAATTTGAAGAACAGCATTGACACTGTGGTTTTATCTATTCCCATACACCTTGATGTGAGTGCCAGAGATCTGCAGCCACGAACAACCAACAATAGCAGTAGACCCAGGAAGAAAATAAAGGTAAAAGAAACAGCAAGAGAGACAGAAGGAAGGATGGAAGGAGGGAAGGAAGGAAGGAAGGAGGGAGAAAAAGGGAAGGGAAGGAAAAGGGAAGGGAAGGAAAAAGGGGAAATGGGAAGAAGGGGAAGGGAAGGGAATGGGAGGGAGGGGTGGGAAAGAAAGAAAATGTAGGAGAGGGAAGGAAAAAAAGGTGAGAGAGAAGGAAAAATAAAGACTTGCTTTGTCTGGCCAAAGTAACAGGAAAGAGGAATTGGGAAGGTGCCTAATGGGAAGACTTATACCTAGTGGAGGCAGTGGTCTGACCTGTCTGGAGAATGAGGACCAACCCACCCCCCAAAAAGATGCGCAACAATAATGACAGTGGAACCAAACAGGCAAATCCAACTGATGCCTCACATTTACAGGCAGCAGGTAAGCTCCTCTTCTATTACTGGAAATGAAAACAAGCCAGGTTCCTCCCAGTTTTCCACTCAGTGACAGATTGCAACTCCAAAGCAGGGTCTTCTAATCCTCTCTATAAGAGCAGAGGCCACTCAGACCCAGCAGATTCTACACTACACCAGGAGGAGAAGATGATTCAAGGCCAAGAACTGCAGGGAGAAGGCAACATTTCATAGCATTTCCTGAAACTCTACCTGGTAGCAGAGAAGCACCCAGAAAGCTCTTGGTCCTTTAGTTTTAATGTTTTTGTTTTTGTTTTTTTTTTTTTTAAATTTATTCTTTTGGTGTAATTATACTAGAATTACAGAAAAAGCAGGTATCTGGTTTTTATTCTGACTTTAATAGTAATGCATTGAGCATTGGCTTTGGGAGTATAATTACTCATAGCTTTTTAATGTTAAGAAAGTATTCCTCTAATCCTTGTTTTCTAAGATTTTGTTGAGGAATACTTATCGAGTTTTATCTAATACCTTTTAAGCATCAAAGGCCATGAAGATAATAGTTTCTTCCCATGTTATCTTGTACTTTTTTAGTTTCTTGGAAACGTATTTTAATACACTCTACATACAGCTCAGTTACATGCTGAGTAAGTGTTAAGGATGAATGAAGATGCAATTCTCACTCTCACAAGTGAGACTGACAGCATCTTCTTCTTCCACATCCTCTCCAGGTCATTTTTATTTTTCTTAAGATTAAAAACAAGTTTAAATTCGCCTTTGGCTACCATTTGCATTTCCGTTTCAGTGAAATGACTGTTCCTGCCCTTTGTCTATTTTTCTAAAATATTTTGTCCTAATATATATCTTTTAACTATGTTTATGATCCAGTTTTTATTGTTAAATATTTTAATTATTATTTATGCAAATCTATTTCTTCTTCCTTTATGGCTCCTGGGTATTTTGACTTAAGGTCTCTGTAACATCCTGAGAGTAAAGAAGTATTCTCTTAAATTTTCCTTTTGGATTATACTCTTACAGATTATTTTGAAGATGGCACGAAGTAGAGATTATGTCTATTGCACGATCATACATGCAATCTTTTCTGTCTGAATTGAATTGCTACTTTTTTATTGTGCTTTAAGTTCTGGGGTATATATGCAGAACATGCAGGTTTGTTACATAGGTATGCACATCCCATGAGGGTCTGCTGCACCCATCAATCTGTCATCTACATTAGGTATTTCTCCTAGTGCTATCCCTGCCCTAGCCAGCAACCCCAATGGTGTGTGATGTTCTGCTTATCATCAGAATGAACAGGCAACCTACAAAATGGGATACATTTTTTGCAATCTATCCATCTGACAAAGGGCTAATATCCAGAATCTACAAGGAACTTAAACAAATTTACAAGAAAAATAAAACATCAAAAATGGATGAAGGATATGAACAGACATTTCTCAAAAGAAGATCATTATGGAGGGAGGATCCAAGATGGCTGAATAGGAACAGCTCCGGAGTGCAGTTCCCAGCAAGAACAAGGCACAGGGTGAGTGCCAACCACATTTCCAAAAAAATTTTCACTGCCCAGAGACCAGGAGATTCCCAGGCCAAAAAGCACCACAAGTTTTCAGCATGGCGGTTTCAACCGGTGCTGTGTTGGCGCACAGAAACTCACAGAAATCTGGGTGACCATTTCGACTGGTGCCTGGAACACCTGGGACACAGAGCTGCCCATTCAACTGAAAGGGAGGGGGCGGAGACAGGGAGCCAGGAGATCTGCCTCAGCGGGTACTACCCCCACAAAACAAGCAATCTGGAACGCTCTGGACTGAGAGATTCACAGCAAGCTCAGCTGGACCCAGGACAGTCCAGCTGAATGCAGGGAAGAGTGACCACTACTACCGAGACAGTCCACCACTATGGAGGCAGTTTGCACAGCAGCTGGGCAAACCCTGTTGCAATTCAGCAACCCCTCTGCTGGCAGACTGTGGCTAGAATACTCTGTGTGGGGCAGGGCATCTATGAAAATAGGCAGCAGCACAACAGGAACTTATAAATAAAGCTGATCTTCCTAGGATAAAGCACCTGGGAAAAGAGGTGGTTATGAGTTCTGCTGCAGTACACTTAAAAGTACCTGCCCAGCATCTCCACATGGAACAACAGAGCTCTCAGCACAGCACTTGATAGGGGACAGACTGTCTTCTCAAGCAGCTCACCAACCCCCATATACCCAAAGAGATACTTCATAAAACAGAACTCAGCCAGGTACCATTCTGGGATGAAGATAACAGCAGTAGAAACTGGCAGAAACCCTTACTGTTCTGCAGCCCTCATGGGTGATCCCCAGGCAGGCGGGCTCTGGAGTGGACCTCCAGCAGTCCTGCAGCAGAGGAGCCTGACTGTTAGAAGGAAAACTAAGAAACAGAAAGAAATAACTTCATCATTAACAAAAAGGACTTCCACTCAGAGACGCCATCCAAAAGTCACCAACTACAAAGAACACAGGTAGATAAAGCCACTAAGATGGGAAGAAACCAGTGCAAAAGGGATGAAAACATCAACACCCAGAACGCCTCTCCTCCTCTAGAGGATCACAACTCCTCACCAGCCAGGGATCAAAGATGGATGGAGAATTAATTTGATAAATTGACAGAAACAGGCTTCAGAAGGTGGGTAATAACAACCATCTCAGAGGTAAAAGAACATGTGATAACCCAAAGCAAAGAAACTAAGAACCTAGAAAAAAGGTTAGATGAGATGCTAACTAGAATCAACAGCTTAGAGAAAATATAAGCAACTTGATGGAGCTGAAAAACACAGCACAAGAACTTTGCAAAGCATACACAAGTTTCAATAGCCAAATCGCCCAAGCAGAAGAAAGGATATAAGAGATTAAAGATCAACTTAATGAAATAAAATGAGAAGGCAAGAACAGAGAAAAAAGAGTGAAAAGAAATGAACATAGCCTCCAAGAAATACGGGATTATGTGAAAAGACCTAATCTACATTTGATAGGTGTACCTGAATGTGACAGAGCGAATGAATCCAAGCCGGAAAATACTCTTCAGGATATTATCCAGGAGAACTTCCCCAACCTAGCAAGCCAGGCCACCATTCAAGTCCAGGAAATACAGAGAATACCAGAAAGATATTCTTCAAAAGAGCAATCCCAAGGCACATAATTGTCAGATTCACCACGGTTGAAATGAAGGAAAAAATGCTAAGGGCAGCCAGAGAGAAAGGTCAGGTTACTCATAAAGGGAAGCCCATCAGACTCACAGTGGATCTCTCAGCAGAAACCCTACAAGCCAGAAGAGAGTGGGGCCAATATTCAACATCCTTAAAGAAAAGAACTTTCAATCTAGAATTTCATATCCAGCCAAACTAAGCTTCATAAGTGAAGGAGAAAGAAAATCCTTTATGGACAAGCAATTGCTGAGAGATTTCATCACCACCAGGCCTGCCTTACAAAAGCTCCTGAAAGAAGCACTAAACATAGAAAGGAACAACCAGTACCAGCCACTCCAAAACATACTAAATATTAAAGACCATCAACACAATGAAAAAAATGCATCAATTAACAGGCAAAACATCCAGCTAGCATCAAAATGGCAGGATCAAATTCACACATAACAATATTAAACTTAAATGTAAATGGGGTAAATGCCCCAGTCAAAAGACACAGACTGGCAAATACGATTAAGAGTCAAGACCCATTACTGTGCTGTGTTCAGGAAACCCATCTCACATACAAAGACACACATAGGCACAAAATAAAGAGATGGAGGAAGATTTACCAAGAAAATGGTGAACAAAAAAAGCAGGGGTTGCAATCCTAGTCTCTGATAAACCAGACTTTAAACCAACAAAGATTAAAAGAGACAAAGAAGAGCATTACATAATGGTAAAGGGATAATGCAACAGGAAGAGCTAATGATCCTTTATGCACCCAGGTACATAAAGCAATTTCTTAATGACCTACAAAGAAACTTAGACTCCCACACAATAATACTGGGAGACTTTAACACTCCACTGTCAATATTAGACAGATCAATGAGACAGAAAATTAACAAGGATATCCAGGACTTCAACTCAGATCTGGACCAAGTGGACCTAATAGACATCTAAAGAAATCTCCACCCCAAATCCATAGAATATACATTCTTCTTAGCACTGCATTGCACCTACTCTGAAATTGAACACATAATTGGAAGTAAAGCACTGCTCATCAAATGCAAAAGAATGCAGATCATAACAAACAGTCTCTCAGACCACAGGGCAATCAAATTAGAACTCAGAATTAAGAAACTAACTCAGAACCAGACAGTTTCATGGAAACTGAACAACTGGCTCACTGGATGTCCACTGGATAAACAATGAAATGAAGGCAGAAATAAAGATGTTCTTTGAAACCAATGAGAACGAAGACACAACGTACCAGAATCTTTGGGACACATTTAAAGTAGTGTCTAGAGGGAAATTTATAGCAATAAATGCCCACAAGAGAAGCAAGGAAATGTCTAAAATCGACACCCTATCATCAAAATTGAAAGAGCTAGGGGAGGAAGATAAAAAAACTCAAAAGCTGGCAGAAGACAAGGAATAACTAAGATCAGAGCAGAACTGAAGGACACAGAGGCAAAAAAAAAAAAACCCTTCAAAAATCAATAAATCCAGGAGCTGGTTTTTTGAAAATATCAACAAAATAGACAGACTGCTAGCCAGATTAATAAAAAAGAAAAGGGAGAAGAATAAATTGATGCAAACAAAACAAAACAAAACAAAACAAAAAAAGATAAAGCGGATATAACCACTGATTCCAGAGAAACACTAACTACAATCAGAGATTACTAAAAAAACTTTATGCACATAAACCAGTAAGCATAAAAGAAATGGACAAATTCCTGGACACATGCACCCTCGCACCCTCCCAAGCCTAAATCAGGAAGAAGTTGAAACCTTGAATAAATGAATAACAAGGGCTGAAGTTGAGGGAGGAATTAATAGCCTACCAACCAAAAAAAGTCCAGGTCCAGATGGGTTCACAGTTGAATTCTACCAGACATACAAAGAGAAGCTGGTACCATTCCTTCTGAAACGATTTCAAACAATACAAAAAGAGGGAATCCTTCCCAGATCATTTTATGAGACCAACATCATCCTGATACCAAAACCTGGCAGAGACTCAACAAGAAAATTTCAGGCCAATATCCATGATGAACATAGATGCAAAAATCTTCAATAAAATACTGGCAAGCCAATTGCAACAGCACATCACAAAACTTATCTATCACGATCAAGTAGACTTCATTCCAGGGATGCAAGGCTGGTTCAACATACACAAGTCTATAAAGGAAATCCACCACATAAACAGAACCAAAGATAAAAACCACATGATTATCTCAATAGATGCAGAGAAGGCCTTTAACAAAATTCAGCAGCCCTTTATGCTAAGAACTCACAATTAACTAGATATTGAAGGAACATATCTCAAAACAATAAAAGCTATTTACACGAAACATACAGCCAATATCATACTGAATGGGCAAAAACAGGAAGCACTCCCTTTGAAATCCAGCACTAGACAAGGATGCCCACTCTCACCACTCCTATTGAATGTAATATTGGAAGTTCTAGCCAGAGCAAATAGACAAGAAAAAAAAAAAAATAAAGCGTATTCAATTAGGAAAAGAAGAAGTCAAATTGTCCATATTTGCAGACAACATGATTGTATATTTAGAAGACCCTGCCATCTCAGCCCCAAATCTCCTTAAACTGATAAGCAACTTCAGCAAAGTCTTAGGATACAAAATCAATGTGCAGAAATCACAAGCATTTCTATACACCAGTAACAGACTAACAGAGAGCCAAATCATGAGCAAACTCCCATTTACAATTGCTACAAAGAGAATAAAATACCTAGAAATACATCTAACAAAGGATGTAAAGGACCTCTTCAAGGAGATCTACAAACTACTGCTCCAGGAAATAAGAGAGGACACAAACAGATGGAAAAACATTCCATGCTGATGGTTAGGAAGAATCTATATCGTGAAAATGGCCACACTGCCCAAAGTAATTTATAGATTCAACCCTATCCCCATTAAGCTACCAATGACCTTCTTCACAGAACTGGAAAAAAACCACCTTAAACTTCATATGGAACCAAAGAGAGCCCGCATACCCAAGACAGTCCTAAGCAAAAAGAACAAAGCTGGAGGCATCATGCTACCTGATTTCACACTATACTACAAGGCTACAGTAATCAAAACAGCATGGTACTGGTACCAAAACAGAGATATAGACCAATGTAACAGAACAGAGGCCCTGGAGCAACACCACACATCTACAACCGTCTGATGTTTGACAAACCTGACAAAAACAAGCAATGGGGAAAGGATTCCCTGTTTAATAAATGGTGCTGGGAAAACTGGCTAGCAGTGTGCAGAAAGCAGAAACTGGACCCCTTCCTGACATCTTCCACTAAAATGAACTCCAGATGGATTAAAGACTTAAACATAAGACCTAACTCCATAAATGCCCTAGAAGAAAATCTAGGCAAAACCATTCAGGACATAGGCATAGGCAACGACTTCATGACTAAAACACCAAAAGCATTGGCAACAAAAGCCAAAATATACAAATGGCACCTAATTAAACTCCAGAGCTTCTGTACAGCAAAAGAAACAATCATTGGAGTGAACCAGCAACCAACAGAATGGGAAACAATTTTTGCAACTACCCATCTGACAAAGGGCTAATATCCAGAATCTATAAAGAACTAAAACAGATTTACAAGAAAAAAACAAACAACTCCATCCAAAAGTGGGCGAAGGATATGAACAGACACTTTTCAAAAGAAGACATAAATGAAGTTAACAGACATATGAAAACATGCTCATCATCACTGATTATTAAAGAAATGCAAATCAAAACCACATTGATATACCACCTCATGCCAGTTAGAATCGCGATCATTAAAAAATCTGGAGAAAACAGATGCTGGAGAGGAACACTTTTACACTGTTGGTGGGAGTGTATACTAGTTCAACCATTGTGGAAGACAGTGTGGCGCTTCCTCAAGGACCTAGAAATAGAAATTCCATTTGACCCAGCAATCCCATTACTGGTTATGTACTCAAAGGATTACAAATCCTTCTATTATAAAGATGCATATACAGGTATATTCACAGTAGCACTGTTTTCAATAGCAAAGACCTGGAACCAGCCCCAATGCCCATCGACCATAGACTGGACAAGGAAAACGTGGCACATATACACCATGGAATACTGTGCAGCCATAAAAAACAATGAGTTCATGTCCTTTGTAGGGACATGGATAAATCTGGAAACCATCATTCTCAGCAAACTGACACAAGAACAGGAAATCAAACACCGCATGTTTTCACTCACAGGCAGGTGTTGAACAATGAGAACTTATGGACACAGAGAGGGGAGCATCACACACTGGGGTCTGTTGGGGTGGGCAAGGGAGGGACAGCAGAGGTGTGGGAAGGTCAGGGAGGGATAACATGGGGAGAAATGCCAGATGTAGGTGATGGGGGGAATGGAGGCAGCAAACCACATTGCCATTTGTGTACCTATGCAACAATCTTGCATGATCTGCACCTGTAACCCAGAACCTAAAGTACAATAAAAAAAAAAAAAGAAGAAGACATTTATGTGGCCAAGAAACATGAAAAATAGCTCATAATCACTGGTCATTAGAGAAATGCAAATCAAAACCACATTCAGATACCATCTCATGCCAGTTAGAATGATGATCATTAAAATGTAAGGAAACAACAGATGCTAGAGAGGACTTGGAGAAATAGAAATTCTTTCACACTGTTGGTGGGAGTGTAAATTTGTTAAACTATTGTGGAAGACAGTGTGGTGATTACTCAAGGATCTAGAACAAGGAATATCATTTGACCCAGCATTCCCATTACTGAGTATATACCCAAAGGATTATAAACCATTCTACTATAAAGACACATGCACACATAGGTTTATTTCAGCACTATTTACAACACCAAAGACTTGGGTCCAACCCAAATGCCCATCAGTGATAGACAGGATAAAGAAAATGTGGCACATATCCACCATGGAATACTATGCAGGTATAAAAAAGGAATGCCCATCAATGATAGACTGGATAAAGAAAATGTGGCACATATCCACCATGGAATACTATGTAAGTATAAACAGGATGAGTTCATGTCCTTTGCAGGGACATGGATGAAGCTGGAAACCAACATTCTCAGCATACTAACACAGGAACAAGAAACCAGTCACCACATGTTCTCACTCGTAAGTGAGACTTGAACAATAATTTCAGTTCTTTCGCTATATATCCAGAAGTGGAATTGCTGGATCATATGGCTATTTTTTTTTAGTTTTTGAAGAAACTCCATTTTGTTTTTAATGGTGGCTGCACCACCTTACATTCCTACCAAGAGTGTACAAGAATTCATATTCTCCAGTTTCTCATCAACATTTATTGTCTTTTGATTTTTTGATAGCAGCTATAGCGGTTTGCATGTGGTGATATTTTATATTGGTTTTGATTTGCATTTATATAATGATTTGTTACTTTGAGTATCTTTTAATATACCTGGAACCATTTGTATGTCTTATTTGGAGATATGTGTATTCAAGTTCTTGGCCCATTTTTTTGTTATTTGTTTTTCTGCTATTGAGTTGTAGAAGTTCCTCATATATTTTGGATACTAACTCCTTATCAGATATATAGTCAGCATTTTTTCCCCCATTTCACAGTTTGCCTTTTCTTTCTGTTGATTACTTTCTTTGCTGTATAGAAACTACTCAGTTTTGCATAACGCCATTTGTCTATTCTTTTGTTGGCTGTGCTTTTGCTATCATATCCAGAAAATCAATGCAAGACCAATGCCCAAGAAGCTTTCCCCTAAATTTTCCTAAAGGAATTTTAAAGTTTTAAGTCTTACAGGTAAGGCTATAATCAACTGTATCTTAATGTTTGCATATGCCATATGATAAGGGTAAATTTCATTCTTTTGAATGTGGATATCCAGTTTTTTTCTAACACCATTTGTTGAAGAGATTTTATTTTTCCATTGTATATTTTTGCCAACCATGTTGAAGATCAGTTAACCATTATATGTGTGAGTTTATTTACAGCATCTCCATTCTGTTTCACTGGTCTACATGTCTGTCTTTATGCCAGAACCATACTATTTTAATTACTGCAACTTTGTAACACATTTTAATATCAGAAAGTGTGATGTCTCCACTTCTGCTCTTTTTTCTCAATATTATTATGCTATTTTGGGTCCTTTGTGGTTCCACAGGACTTGTAAAATTATTTTTTCTATTTCTTTAAAAAAAATAATCCTTGGGATTTATATAGGGGTGGCATTGAATCTGTAGATTTCTAGGGATAATATGAATGATTAAACATTACTAAATCTTCCAATCCAGAACAACAGAATTATTTTGGGTCTTTAATATCTTTCATTAATATTATGCAGTTTTTAGCATACAAGTCTTTTCTTAATACTTTTTTGCTTAAGTTTACTCCCAAGTATTTTATTTTTTATGCTGTTGTAAATGGGATTGTTTTATTAATTGTTTCTTCTTATTATTATTTTGTATTTTTAGAGAGAAAGTCTCACTATGTTGGCCAGGCTGGCTCAAACTCCTGGGCTCAAGCCATCTTCCTGACTCAGTGTCCTAAGTAGCTGAGACCACAGGGATGTATCACTGCACCAGGCTATGGAAGGCTTTGTGAAGACAGGGTTCTCACGTTTATATCCCTTAAAACAAATCTATCTGCACAGCAAAAGAAACTATCAATAGAGTGAACTGGCAACCAACAGAATGGAAACAAATTTTTACAATCTACCCATTTGAAAAAGGGCTAATATCCAGAATCCACAGAGAACTTAAACAAATTTACAAGAAAAAACAAGTCCATCAAAAAGTGGACGAAGGATATGAACAGACACTCCTCAAAAGAAGACATTTATGTAGCCAACAAACATACGAAAAAAAGCTTATCATCACTGGTAATTAGAGAAATGCAAATCAAAACCACATTGAGATATCATCTCACGCCAGTTAGAATCGTCATCATTTAAAAATCTGGAGACAACAGATGCTGGAGAGGATATGGAAAAATAGGAATGCTTTTACATTGTTGGTGGTAGTGTAAATTAATTCAACCATTGTGGAAGACAATCTGGTGATTCCTTTGGGATCTAGAACTAGAAATACCATTTGACCCAGCCATCCCATTACTGGGTATATTACCCAAAGGATTATAAATCATTCTATTATAAAGACACATGCACACATATGTTTATTGTGGTACTTTTCACAATAACAAAGACTTGGAACCAATCCAAATGCCCATCAGTGATAGACTGGATAAAGAAAAGATTTAAAGGAAAAATTTAGGATTACATAATTGTTCCATGGCACATATACACCATGGAATAATATGCAGCCATAAAAAAGGATGAGTTCCTGTCCTTTGCAGGGAGATGGATGAACCGGAAACCATCTTTTTCAGCAAACTGTCACAAGAACAGAAAACAAAACACCGCATGTTCTCACTCATAAGTGGGTGCTGAACGATGAGAACACATGGACACAGAGAGGGGGAACATCACACCCTGGGGCCTGGGGGGTGTGGGGCTAGGGGAGGGAAAGCAGGGGGGTAGGGGGATTGGGGAGGGATAGCATTAGGAGAAACACCTAATGTAGATGAAAGGGCGATGGATGCAGCAAACCACCACCATGGCATGTGTATTCCTATGTAACCAACCTGCACGATCTGCACATATACCCCAGAACTTAAAGTACAATAAATAAAGTTAAAAATAAAACAAAATAAAAAAAAACAAAACTATCGCAAAAGACTGCAAAAACTGCAGCCTTTCTCAAAGGCCATCACAAACTTACACCCAAAATACTCTCCTGAAAGGACATTTTTCCAACAACTGCATGTACAATCTTGGATTGGTATCATCCTCCTTATTGATCTTTGTAGCCTAGGGTAATTATCTCAAAACAATTATGTAATCTTCCTAAATATTTCCTTTAAATCACTTTCTTCTTTTACTTTCCTGAATAAGTACATGGTTTACTCTAGCACCTGCAATCCAATTGCAATGTCCTATTCTTGAATAAAAATCGTTTTCTTTTAGAGAGCCTCTCTCTGTTTATTATTTGGGTTAACAAAAATGGTGTCTAGAAGCAAAACCTGTAGAAAGATGACTAGCAGGAGGAATTAGTGATTCTTGGAACTGGTGTGCAGTACACACTTGAACACTTTAACCTCTCTGATTCCATGGCTCATTTTTTTGCCCTGGTGAGTGTTCTCTCAGGCTAAGCCTTTCTCTTTTTGGTAGATACTTTTTGTTTATATTTGGTTTGGTTGTAATTTGGGATTTAGGATTTGGTTTGGTTATAAGCATCTTTTAATAAAATACTTTAAATTTCTCCTTCGATAAAAAAGTCTTTTGTTTTTCTGAGAAGTCCTTTTTGGTATAAAGACAAATGTCTTTCTGGTTTGAGTACTCTTGTTTCTACAGAATTTTAATTCTTTCTCTGAGGCATGCCTTTTCTGGTGAATTCACTTTCAGTTTTCATGGCTAGTTTAATGTTACATTTGATCTGCATACTTTGATACATTTTCTTTGTGAATATTCCTTTCTTGTTTTCTTTTTGGTAATGCACATCTGTAACCAATATGTCTCTTTTACTTGCTTGTTCCTGAAAATATTCCAATAGCAAAAATGGACATCCTAAATGGTGAACACATGGTGATTAATTAAAACCATTGTCACAGCTGCCACCATTTTAACATATATCCAAACTTCTAACCATTCTCTAATGGGATTTATAGGCTCTTTATTGCTCTCTAAAGACTTATAAAAAATGAAATGGAATTCTCAAACATCAAGGCATGCCAAGTTTTCTGAGCTGTTAGCCACCTATGTTGTGCCTTATTCTCATGAACATTTTAAAACTGATGGGCAAAGTATATCAATATAAATTTAGTGCACAAATGGTACTTTTGTGAAACCTCTAAAAACAACCTGCAACTACAGAGTTAACATGTAGAGTCTTCTAAGTAATTGGTTTAATTCTAATTTTTTCTACCTACTCTAAATGTGGTGACTTTTCTACGAATGTTGAAAACTTACTGGTTGTGGTATTTCAGGCAACATTATAAAAAGGTTTTAAAGTGCTTTCTAATTATCAACTTTACAAATTACAACAGCTCCATGGTAACCAACAGCCTACACAGCTTTAGGGAGTGCAAATTTAGATTTTTCTGAATAATAATTACTTATGATGATGAAACAGTTAATTGAAGGATAGATATTCTAATATAAAAAATAAAAGAAATGTTTATAAAGGTTAGACTCTTAAACAGATCAAAATCTTGATTTTTTAAATATTTTACAGAAAGACAAAATATATTTGGTCTTATTAATAAACATAAGTATCATATTACAGGAAAACAAGTTTCTAAATATTATAAAATGGTTCTCATGTGTAAATACTGATATATGACAGTTAAGAATTGGTTGCTAAAATTTAATATTACTGAGAGTTAAAAATCTAATTAATGTACATAATTCTTTATATAAAATATACCTCATAAAGTAAGATGTGTTTTTGTTAAAACATACATTAATAAATAAAACTGTGAAACAGCCCTGCTGGAGACCCGTGGCGCTCCTCCGCCCAGGAATCTCCTAGTCTGTGGGCAATAAAAATCCATCTGGAAATGCTGTGACCACTCACCTTCCGCGTGCTCACTGGGAGCTGCAATCCAGAGCTGCTCCTACTTGGCCATCTTGGAGACCCTTGTTATTTATTGATAAAAAATAATTTTGCTTAATGTGGATGTTACTTAAAAATTGTTTCAAAACATGAATTTAGAAAAAAATAAAAACAGGATATAAAGCAATCAGTAAGTATGAGAGAAAAATTTGAAGAAAATAATAGTGCAAGGAAAGTTGAGAATAAAAAAGATTAAATTTGTGTGAAAATCTTGCGCGATCCATTGTTGTCCTAAAGTAAAATGACTGATGAAGAAAGAAAAAAGTGTAGGACAAAGTAGAAAGTCTAAGCATGACATAAAAGGCCTAAGCAGGTAAAGAATGGTCCATAAAGGGTAAATATATGAAAGGAATTTTATGTGTAATCAAGTTGGCTATAATTGAGAGATTTTTAGAGCTCTAAAGATTGAGCTTTGCTATCAAATTACACCAATACATTAGTAAAACTTTGATTCCATAAGTTAGAGCAAAAGTTTTTTTGAAATACTAATTTTCTTTTAGTGAAACTGAAAAATGCTTTGATTGTTAGCTCTGAAATCTGTTTTTTTAAAAGCCATATTCTAAACTACAGTTTCTTTTTTTGCCAGGTCTTCCTGAGATCCACCTAATTTCTTTAGTTTTAGGTTAGAAATGCTGTCTTTTTATTTCCTCCAAATGATAATTTCATGTCTTAAATAACATTTTTCTTTTAAAGCTTTAGAGATTCACATCTCCAAAGTTCAACGTTTGCTATATCCTACAGTACATGATTTTTCAGAATATGAATTACTGCCTTCAGTTCTCCTCTCTATCCCACTGAAAGGGTATATATTATGCAGAATCTTCTAACATAATTTCAATATTTTTACTATTTTTAAAGACTCTTTTAAAAAGACAAATACAAAGCTTAAGTGACAAACCGATAAGAAAACTTAAATCTGCTAACCTTTTGGCTTAGTTAGTATCCTGTCCCAAAAGTTTTGTATGCTATCCAGTGAAAAGTTAGGCCCTAAGGTAAAGTAGGCTTGCTCCTGTTTCAGATCTATCTATGTTAAGTGCAGGCATGGAGAATGTTTTCTTTGCCCCATTCCTTGATGGGTTTCACTCTGAACTCAGTAACTGAAGATAAGTTAAAAAAAACTACCCATCAGACTAAAATTCTCCTTTCATTAATCTGTGGTGGTAAAGATTGTGTGTCTACCCAACAGACAGGCATATTTTGTATGCTGGCCAACCTAATGCTATAACTACTTGAGGTGGCCAGGTGTAAGCTAAAAGCCTTAAAGTGGCACAATTTTATATAACTTAATCAAAATTTTTTTTCTTTTTTCTTTTTTTTTTTTTTTTTTGCAGCTGGGCTCCCTGGCTTACGCCTGTAATCCTAGCACTTTGGCGGGCTGAGGTGGGTGGATTGCCTGAGCTCAAAAGGTGGAGACCAGCCTGGGCAACACGGTGAAATCTCATCTCTAGTAAAATACAAAAAATTAGCCAGGCATGGTGGTCTGCGCTTGTAATCCCAGCTACTCAGCAGGCTGAGGCAGAAGAATCACTTGAACCTGGCAGGCAGAGGTTGCAGTGAGCCAAGATCATGCCACTGCACTCCAGCCTGGGCAGCAGAGAGACTGTCTCCAAAAAAAAAAAAAAAAAAAATTTTTTTTTTTTTTGCTGTGCTGGGTGACAACTCTCTTCTTGAACTTTTCCATCAGTTTCTGTAACTTTTTTTTCTCTCATTTTAACTCTGCTGTTTACTTACTCTGAAATTTTTATCCCAAAGATCTAGAAAAGCAATGTTTTTCTCCAGTATAACATGATTCTGTAATAGCTTTCCTTCATGTGTCTGCATAGTTCCACGTAACCAAGAAACTTCACAGGCTTTTACTTTTGTAATACCCATGTATTCCACTGCCCATGGTACTTGCTTATTTATATTTGTTTGTTTACATTCCTTTATAATATAAGGTATATTTATAACATTGGACACATTCTTCCATGGTCTAACTAAATTCAAGTACCCTTTTCATCAGGCTCAACTTCCAAGTTTTCTAAATGGGTTTTCAAAAAGGAGAAACAATCACACTAAAAAAGGATTTTTCTTCACATTTTTGATAACAGGCCTAAAAACCACAAAGAATTTATGTATTATCATAATAATTTAATATTCTTTATTAGATTTTTGATTACTCAGGAGAACTGAGCATTGAAAAGTTTAAGATTTATATCCATGTACCTTTTTGTATTATTTTTGAAGTCTTGTTTATTAATCTGCTTAAGTAAATGACTCTTATACAATGACCTGTGATTCTGTTTTGATCAATGTTTTAAACTTTTGACAACTTCGGCTGGCTTCTCTAAGATTAATATTCTAAATAAAGTCTTTTATAATAGAATTAACTGTGAGATTTTTACAGTTGGACTCAGGGAGAGCCTCATAAAATATATCTCTAATTTTATAGAAATATGAAATGGTTAGGCTTATGTGGTAAATTGTAAGGGAAACAATGTCATGTGATAAGTAATGCTAGCATTTCTCTCAGTTACTTTTATAGGTTTTGTTAATATAAGTATTTCAAAAATTATATAAAATCATAGAAATGGAATATGTTATCAGTGAGAATTTTGGTTGTCATGTTAAATCTTTAAATTTATATTTGTATAGATATGTTATTGATATGAGCATTCTAAAGATTATATAACATTTATAAATTCTAGTTATATAATGTAAGTTATTCTGATTGTTAGCTTAAAAGGCTGTATGTTATAGAAATAATTAAATTTCCTTGCCAATTGTGAACTTTTATCAGATTTTTTCCACCATGGCTATTATGTTTTTTGTCATCCACAGTTATTATTTCATTATTCTCTAAAGAATTGACAATCAGTTATACTCCAAAATTGCTTTTCATGGGAAAGACTCTAACAAGTACTACTGAACACTGATTTCTGATAACTTTAAGATCAATGGACTAAATAAAAATTTTCATTACTCTGATGAAGAAACTGATGGGTTCATAAAATTGTTAATTAAGATCAAATTAAACAAAAGTTAATTACATGGAATTAAGTAACTGATGAAGATAACAATTTGTAACTTTTACTTAGGAAATTGCTGCTTCTTAAATATTTTGTTTTCTTAATTTAAGAAAATCTATCTTAAGTTATCTACAGTTTACAACAATTTGGTAAAATATAATTCTTTGAATGTAGGTGGAAGCAATTGCTTTTTCCCCCCACTTAATTCCTCTAAAATTCAGAAACCATTCATGAATATTCTTATTTTTATGACAGTATATTTACTTATGTAAGTTCAATAAATATATGCTCTCTTGATATAGAAGGATACAATTGAAAACATTGGTTATAATACCAGTGGTGAAACTGAAATGTCATATTTGAGAATGTGCATAGCCTGGTTTCAAGGGTTCCTAGGTTTATAGTGAGAGAATAAAAAATATCACTTGCTGGCAAGCCCAAGAACTTTAAGACTATACATAAAATGTAAAGATTACTTTGATTTGTCCTCCTAGGCTCAAGATGTTTATAAATCTGAAATTGCTATCTACTCAACAGAGGGAGAAAAGTTACATTTCTAAAGAAAAACATAATACACCTGTCAGTAGATTGTAGCCATGTTCATTGATTTTAATTTCTTGTTATCTACCTGCAGACTAGACTATTAAGTTCTTCCAGTTTCTTCCATTTCAACTTTTTTCCACTGAATCTCTAAAAACAGAAACTTCTGTTTCTGAAACCCTATAACCCTAGATAATTTCAAGACTTACAAGTCTTGTGCATAATGTATGGGCCACAGAGAGAGTTAAAGGAACCACCTGATGCCATTATCAGAGACATTTAACCAAATCCAGATAAGAAGTTAAACTTTTTGTTTACATACTGTAGACATCTTTTACCATGATGTCAGAATAAGACTTCATAACACAATGAGACTTTAACCCCTTTAATGTTTACCTTTCTCATTTGACAGGATAATTGCGGAATTGAACTTTCAGTCAGTAGCTTCTGCTGGTAACTTGAAGAACCATACCTATGAAATAATTCAGTATATGTTGGCCAAATAAGAAAATATCTGTACTATTGCTAATACTGCATTCTGTATCTGGATACATTCTTCTGTGAAAATTGGGACCCATATAGATGAAAATAAGGAAACAGGCCACATGATTGGTTAGTGATACTTTCAGAGAAATATCTAAATCAAAAGGGGAAATACGAGGTTGTCAGAAAAATAGAATTACTTGTAAAAACAAATATATTGACAGTCAAGGAACACTATGTAGAGAGGATTTTCATGCTTGTTTTCCTGATTTAAAAAAAATACCACAAAAGACAAAAATGGTGACTTGCTCAAAGTCCATCATAACCTTACACACAAAAAAATGCCTCTGTGAGAAAATTTGCCCAGCAACTTCCTGTCTAATCCTGATTCACATCACCCTTGTCATTAATCCTTTTAACCCAAGGACAATTACCTCAATGTAATTATGCAATCCTGTGGCATTTATCCTTTGTCTTCCTTTACTTCCCTGGATACACACAGTTTACCATGGCATGTGCATTCCCATTGCAATGCCCTATGCCTGAATAAATATCATTTTGTGTTAGAGAGCTTTCCTTGGTTTGTTACTTAGGTTGTTGAATTATTTTCTTAAAATTCTTTTTGTAACAAACCAAACACAAATATAGATGAAGAAAAGAAATAAAAAGATTAGAGCAGAACTAACTAAAATAGAAAAAAAAAATAAAAGATCAATGAAACAAAAATTTGTTTCCTTGAAAAGGTAAATAAAATTGACAGACCATTAGCTAGATTAATTAAGAAGAGAGAAGAGTCAAATAAGCTCAATCAGAAATGAAATTGGACACATTACAACTGATACCACAGAATTACAAAAGATCATCTGGGAATATATTAACACCATTATGCAAACTAGAAAATCTAGAGGAAATGGATAAATTGCTGGGAACATAAAACTCCCAAAGTATGAATCATGAAGAAATGGAAATCCTGAACATACCAGTAATGAGTAATGAGATTGGATCAGTAATAAGAAGCCTCACAATAACACCACAAAAAGCCCAGAACCAGATGGATTCACAGAAGAATTCTACCAGACATTGAAAGAAAAATTTACCAATCCTGTTGAAACTGTTTTGAATATCAAGAAGGAGGGAATATACTCCCACTCATTCTACACGCCAGTGTTATCCTGATCCCAAAGCCAGGAAAGTACACACACACACACGCACACACACACACACACACAAACTGCAGACCAATATCCCCGATGAACACTGATGCAGAAAAAAATCCTCGACAAAATACTAGCAAACTGAATTCAACAGCACATTCAAAAGATTATTCACCATGACCAAGTATGGTGACAAAGATTCCAAAATCAAATGCAAAAAAAAAAAAAAACAAAAATAAATAAACAGAACTTCAATACACTAAAAAGACTCCACACAGAGAAAGAAATAATAACAATCAACTTACAGAATGGAAGAAAACAACAGATATGATAAAGGACTAATATTCAGAATTTACAAGGAACTGAAATCAGCAAGAAAAAAAATGAAAAATCCCAGTAAAATGTGGGAAAATGACATGAATAGATATTTCTCAGAAGAAGATACCTCATGGCCAACAAACATTAAAAAAAAATTTCAACATCACTACCCATCAGGAAAATGCAAATTAAAACCATCATGGAGTCACAGAATCCTTAGAATGTCACTCTTCCAGCTCTAATTCTCTGTGGCCAGGGGTGTTTTTGTCCAAGTTTTGCTTTGAGCTGCTGGGCTCCTTCTGCCAACTCAGTCCTGCAGGCTGTGCTTAGCTTGCTCTACTGGCCTGGATCCCACGCCTGCCTAGGGTTGGCCAGGCATGGAATGGCAAGGAGTATGTGAGTGAGCATGGGGTCTGGTCACTGCGCACAGCTAGACATGCTGGCTGCGGTGGGGTGGGCAGCTCCAGCTCCAGGTGCAGGAACAGGGGCCTCCACTCTGCAAAGCTGTGGCTGGACCAGGCATACTACAAACAGCTTCCACTGCAGGCACCGAGGAACATGATGGTGCCTGGAAGCATGGGGATTCCAGGAAACAGAGAGCCACAAAGAGGGTTTCACAGCCCTGACTCGGGGAGCTTCTAGGTCTGGGATCCCCAAAGGGTTGCAGCTCTTCTCTCCTTTCTTCCCTCCTGCTCATCAACTGCAACAAAGCAAGCAGGCACAGGTTGGGGTGGGGGACAATAAGTGTTTCAGTCCTATTTGTGTTACAGCTCTTTCAGTCCCACCATTCAGTTCTTTTTCTGCGTCCAGGAAAAAACAGGTATGCAGACAACTGGAGGATAAGCAAGGTGGAGAGGAGCTTAATTGACCGACAGAACAGCTCTGAAGAGACCTGAAGTAGGTAGCTCTTTTCCATTGACAGGTTGTCCCAACAGAGAGAGACACAAAGCGGGTAGCTCCTTCCCACAGCTGGTAGTTCCAATGTCTGTGTTAGTCTGGGTGTGTCTGGGGTTTTTATGTCCTTAGAAAGGAGGAAGTACTTGCTGATTGGTTCCTGGGTGGCCATGTGTGGCCAGGAAAAAGCACCATAAATTATCACTCCAGGCCATGAACTCCATCCTGAATTGGCAGCCTAGCCTCTAGGCTTCAGGCTGTCCCAGACTTGAAGGTAGAGTTTTACTGGGGACCCGCCCCTTTCTGCCCAGGAACCTTTTGGTGTCCTGCCATCAACATGCCATCCATGGCACTCAGGCTGTTCACACTAAGGGGTGCCTGCAGGCCCAGCTGACCTATCCTCATCACCCAGCCACCCACCTACACTCCTCTATGCCCAAAGTCTGGAGGGAGCCAAGGTGGTGGCAGGGGCTGATGTGTCAGTGCCCCCTCAAGCGTATGCACACCCAACTGAGTTGCCACAATGCTTGAGCTTGGCCACATCTTTGCTGCAGAATTGGAGCAGGTGCCAGGAGTGTGGAGAGGCCAGGGCACGGGAGCAGGTACTTCTGAACCTGAGAGGGCCGGGGGCTTCCCTGGCCTCTAAGAGAGCAGGGGTGTCTGGGGCTGGAGCCTCGGCTATTTGGCTGCAGCTGCACCTGGGAGCACAGGGTTCCCACCCTGACAACTCAGTAGGGAATGCAGCTCCCGCCTGTTTCCAGCTCCCACTGGCTCTGTGGAGTGCACAGACCCCACTGTTGCCATCAGTGAGATACCACCACACCCTCTTCAGAACGGCTTATACACTGTTGGTGGAAATGTAAATAGTACCTTTATGGAAAACAGTATGACGATTTCTTAAAGAACTAACAGTTGATCTACCATTCGATCCAGCAATTTCACTACTGGATATCTACCCAAAAAGACACCTGAACTCACAGATTATTGAAAAACAATTCACAATTGCAAAGATATGGAATCAGCCTAAGTACCCTTCAACTGAAGAGTAAAGAAAATATGGTGTGGAAAAAATATATATATATGTGTATATATATGTGTGTGTGTGTGGGGTGTGCGTGCGCGTGTGCATGCGTGCATACACATACCATGAAATACTATACATACAGCATAAAATACTATATGCACGACATGGAATACTACTCAGCCATAAAAATGAAATAATGTCTTTTGCAGTCACTTGGATGAATTGGAGGCCATTATCCTAAATGATGTAACTTAGTCATGGAAAACCAAATACTACATCTTCTCACTTAAAATCAAGAGATAAATTACAGGTATATAAAGGCATACACAGTAGTGAAGTGGACATTGGAGACTCAGAAGCGGGAAGTGGGGGAGAAGGGAGAGATAAAAAATTACCTATTGTGTACAATGTACATTATTTGGGTGATGGGTACAGTAAAAGCTCATACTTGACCACTATACACTTAATCCATGTAACCAAAAACCACTTGTGCCTGGAAGGCTATTAAAATTTTTTTAAAAATTCTCTAAGAGAAAAGGATGGGTGGGGGTGGAGAATAGTGAAAATGGTCAGCTATCTAGGGGAAATTTTTACTGCATCATAATGATCTCAAATAAAACAGGTAAAAGGCCATCATGGTCATTTTAAAAAATCCCATTATCATAAATAATATTTTAAAAATTTTGACCTCAAAAACTAATTTTGTATAGTTTATTGACTGTGTATAGAAACATACCTGATTTTTGTGTTTTGATTTTGTATTCTACACATTTATTGAATTTATGTTTTAGTTCTAACAGTATTTTTCTCTTTTGTGAAGATTTCAGCAGTTTTTTTTACATATAAGATTATGCAATCTAGGCCAGGCGTGGTGGCTCACGCCTATAATCTCAACAGTTTGGGAGGCTGAGGTGGGCAGATCACAAGGTCAGTCTGAGACCAGCTTGGCCAACATGGTAAAACCCCATCACTACTAAAAATACAAAAATTAGCCAGGCGTGGTGGCAGGCGCCTGTGCTTGGGAGGTTGAGGCAGGAGAATTGCTTGAACTCAGGAGGCAGGGGCTGCAGTGAGCCGAGATTGTGTCACTACTCTCCAGCCTGGGCTACAGAGCAAGACTCTGTCTCAAAAAAAAAAAAAAAAATAAAAAATGCAGTCTGCAAACAGATAATTTTAGTTCTTCCTTTATAATTTATAGGCATTTAATTCTTTCTTCTGCATAATTGCTCCGGTTAGAGCTTCCAGTATTATATTGTTGAATAGAAGTGGTCATTGTAAATAGTGCTGCAATGAAAATGCATGGTATCAGAATTTTAAGGAAAATATATTGATATTCAACCTAAATATTTTTGGAAACTTTCAGTGTTTTATTTTTTAAAAGACAACAATTTTCTTCTATCTATAGTTTAACAGAATTCTCCCTTTCTTTTTAGAAGTATTTTTTTAGCAGGGGGTGAAGGGATTGGGAGGGATAACATTAGGAGAAATACCTAACGTAGATGACAGGGGGATGGATGCAGCAAACCACCATAGCACGTGTATACACCAGGGCCTGTTGGAGGGTGAGGAGCTAGGGAAGGGCTAGCAGGTGGTGGGGTGATTGGGCAGGGATAGCATTAGGAGAAATACCTAACTTAGTTGACAGGGTGATGGATGCATCAAACCACCATGGCACATGTATACCTATGCAACAATTATACCTGCATGTTCTGCTTATGTACCCCAGAACTTAGTATAATTTTTAAAATAAATAAATAAATCAGATGCAGTCTTGTTATGCTGCCCAGATGGTTCTCAAACTCTCGGCTCAGGCAACCTCAAACTCCCCAAGTAGCTGGGACTATAGGTGTATATCACCACACCCAGCTATTTTTCCTACAATTTTTAATATTTTAGTCTCACTACAGAACCAGTAATGTAAGTAGAGGAACAATCTCTCCTCCCAAGTATATAATACCCAAATAATAAGTGTGTGAGAAAAACAGCTATATACTATTTGTTGTACAGTTTTTCATCTAAAAGGTGCCAGGGAGATTCTGTGATGACCACAAGTAATTTGATCCACTGAAGATTCATACTTGCAAAAATATAGATGTCACAGTAGTATAATTTAAAAGTCAAAGTATTAATATTTATCTAATTAAATGTTAACCAAATTTCATATTTTCTCTGTTGGGGAAAGCATTTCCTAAGGTGATTTTTCTGTTACTATGTATCTTCCAGTTCATTTTTGTTCAGTCCCCACCCTGTCACAGTACTTATCAATCTTTTGTTAGTTACCAACATTAAATAAAATTTTTTAATCAAATAAAAAAAGTATTTTTTTATTTTAAAATAAAATGGAGAGAGATCACACACACACACACACACACACACACACACACACACACACACACATATAAAGTGGCCAAAGTTGGCATACTCTTCTAATTAATGATCTTACTGGAAAAGCTCTGAATTTTTCTATTACTGAATGTAATATTAGCTATGTGTTTATCTTGTATGATTTTAATTATTTTGGGGTTCATTCTATATCTAATTTGTTGAGACTTTTTATTATAAAAAGAAGAATTTCTTTCAAATGCTTTTTATGCATGTATTGAAATGGTCATATGATTTGCATTCTTCATTCTGTTAATTTGATGTATTACATTTATCAATTTGCATATGTAAACCATCTTTGTATCAGAGATAAATCCCACTTGATTTATGATCCTTGTGTATAATCCTTTTAATGTGCTGTTAAATTCATTTTCTTACTATTTAGTTGAGGATTTCGCATCCATGTTCATTGGGAATAGGGATCTGTGCTTTTCTTTTCTTGCTGTATCTTTGTATGCCTTTGATGACAGGGTAATGCTGGCCTCACAGAATAACTTTGGAAGTGTTCTCTTCACTTCAATTTGTGGAAGATTCAAAAAGAATCTGTGGAAATTCTTATTTTAATGTATGTTAAAATTCACCAGTGAAATCATCTGGTGTTCTGTGATTTTTACTGGGAGTTGTTTTTTTTTTTTTTCTAATTATTGACCCAATCTCTTTACCCAATATGGTCCGTTCAAGTTTTGTATTTCTTCATCATTCAGTCTTGGTAGATTGTGTTTCTAGGAGTGTATCAATTTCTTCTAGGTCATTCACTTTTTGGCCCAGAATTGCTGATAGTAGCCTATTAAGGTCCCTTTCAGTATTTGTGGGATTAGTTGTAAGGTCTATTGTTTTATTTATTATTTTATTTAAATATTTTTTAAAGGTTTCTATTTCTAAGATTCAGAATCACCAACAGTAAAAAAAAAGAAAAAATGATTAGAATACTTTCCTTCAACCAAATAGTCAAATTATTATTTAAACTATATACTGTGTTGTCACTTTCTATTGTGTCCATAAGACAATGTTGAAAGTAGGCATGCAACATATACCTAATAAACATGCAAATAAGTGTAATAAAGAAAGAAATATAAATATATCAACAAAGACTCAAAATGGGATGCACTTTAATTGAAAAAAGTTTTGAATTATATTGTCTTAAATATAAGGAATATAGTTTGATTAATGAATATCATTCTTAAGTACTAACAATTAACCTGAACATAATATGGTGTGAATACATATCTGTGAAAATGATATTTGTCACAAAAGGACGTTTCTTTTGTTGATATAGGATATATGGCAATATCTAGCTTGTAAAACTCTTGTGTCTTTTTCTCATGATTATTGTTCGGGGTCTCCAAAGGGTGCAATTCTTAGAAATCAGGTAACTAATTTGAATATCTACGTCATTACAGAGTTTCTCATTTTAATATTCAGATCCAAGTTTCTAAACACATATCATTAAGGTAAAGGAAGAAAGAAATAATAAAAGAAAAGAAAAATGACTTTTGATGTATGTAACAAACAAGCACATGTACCCCTTTTTGCATTTTGCATCACTTTGAAGAATTTCCAATGAAATTTCCTTTTGTTGTAAATACATGAGTTGGCTTAAGCAATGTTTCCAGATCGATATTTAGTGTAACTGCAAGGTGAAATAAGTAAAATGCATCAATTTTAAATGGTCAACCTCATTTTTCACTTCATTTCCTGAACTCAGCACAAATAGAATTTTACTATAAAAAATACTCAAGTATGTTCTTGAGAAGTGCAATATAAGGTCATAAAATTTAAATTAGTGCATAGATTTGAAGAAGGTGCCTCTCCCTATTTAGTAAAATAGGAACCTAAGTTTAAAGTGCTGTTACAATCAAGGGTTTGATTGTAAAAAAAAACTACCTCTCAGAATCTTCATCAATATACTTGTTCAGAAAATAATAGAATACAATAATTATATTACTATTTATTTATTTACTAGTAATTGAATTCTACTTAACTATACAGGATTACATATTCAGCTTAAAGTGAACATTTATTCTTTTTGCTTCAACCACATCAAAGGCATCTGGAAATTTGAAATAATCTGAAAACAGGAATATATTATTCATATTGTATTTATTTATTTATTTATTTATTTATTGATATAGAGTCTCACTCTGTCACCCAGGCCAGAGTGCAGAGGCATAATTTTGGCTCACTGCAATCTCTACCTCCCAGGTTCAAGTGATTCTCCTGCCTCAACCTCCCAAGTAGGTGGGACTACAGGCCAAAGCCACCACACCCAACTAATTTTTGTATTTTTAGCAGAGACAGAGTTTCACTATGTTTGTCATGCTGGTCTTGAACTCCTGACCTCAGGTGATCTGCCTGCCTTGGCCTCCCAAAATGCTGGGACTACAGGCATGAGCCACCCATCCTTCATATTGTATTTAAATATTATCTGTAAACAGCAGCCCAAATTACAGATGGGAATTATTAATAAATTATACTTTAGAAATCTTAATGAGGAAGAGCAAGGAATTTGATAAAAATCAAAGAAATTGTTCAACTCTCACAATTTAGTATGGTCATGCATAACCAGCTCTTGAGCAAATGAGAATTAAACAACCCAGCTGAATTTTAGAAACTCATATTGTCCAGATATACATGGCTACTTCAACCTCATGCAGGCCAGCTTCATGATCATGTGAAGTGGGCAATAGCATAGGGCCCTGTACTAAAAGGGTCCTATACTTGGTTAAATGCTTTACTTACACTATTTTGAACTTTTTAATAATTTAATCTTTGAACTGTATTTTACCAGTGAAGTCTATTTGGATGATGAAGCAAGAACATGAGTACAGCAGATAAGTGCAATATGTGTGTCAGCCACATATAAAGTAACTCATATTTCCTTTTTCTTTCAGCCTTTTCATACTCATTAATATAATAAAGTGAGACTATGAATGTTTAATTGAGTGTAAAATACCCCCTTTATGTGCTTTACGTTTAAATGATTCAGGTATATACGGTTTTATGACACTTCTATAATTACTGAAGTCATTCAGTCAAGAATAATGCATTATGAAAATTTAATTTGGCATATACATATAAAATTTGGAAGCAAAGTAAAGAGAATAGGCATCCATTGTTTCCTACACCCTATATGCCTATGTTATCTGCTAGAAAACAGCACAAATTTTGGTTATGTGGTTAACATAATAGCTGTTATAATTCTTATAAATCTCACTGCTTAGCCACAGATAGGGGTTTAGGGTGGTCTTCTGGCAGGAATTAGGCCATTCCCAGTATCCCAGCAAACATTATTTTAATTATATTATATTTAAGTTTTTTAAAAAAATATTAATACAGAGACAACCAGACAGCTCCTTGCTGCCAAGTGAAAGAAGCCTATCTAAGACCAGTAAGTCAATATACCAAGAGAAGATAGGAGAAATGAAGGAAAACTGGCATGGTAGTGTGCAGGTTCTTTCTACCAGTATTATCTGAAAACCAACTAAAATACTTTACTTACTGAGGATTTTTGCATCAATGTTCACCATGAAGATTAGCCTGAAATTTTCTTTTAGTGCTGTCTCTGCAAGGTTTTGGCATCAGAATGATGTTGGTCTCATAAAATGAGTTAGGGAAGAATCTCTCTTTTTGTATTGTTTGGAATAGTTTCAAAGGAATGGCACCAGCTCCTCTTTGTACCTCACGTAGAATTAGGCTGTGAACACACCTGGTCCTGGAAATTTTTTTTTGGTTGGTAGGCTATTAACTGAATCCAACAGCACATCCAAAATCTTACCTATCACAATCAAGTCAGCTTCATCCCAGAGATGCAAGGCTGGTTCAACACCCATAAATCTATAAACGTAATCCATCACATAAACAGAACCAAAGACAAAAACCACATGATTATCTCAATAGATGCAGAGAAGGCCTTTTACAAAATCGAACAGCCCTTTTTGCTAAAAACTCTCAATAAACTAGGTATCAATGGAACATATCTCAAAATAATAAGAGTTATTTATGACAAACCCACAGCCAATATCATACTGAATGGGAAAAAACTGGAAGCATTCCCTTTGAAAACTGACACAATCCAAGGATGTCCTCTCTCACCACTCCTATTCAACGTAGTATTGGAAATTCTGGTCAGGGTAATCAGGCAAGAAAAAGAAATAAAGGGTATTCATTTAGGAAAAAAGGAAGTCAAATTGTCTCTATTTGCAGAGGACATGATTGTATATTTAGAAGACCCCATTGTCTCAGCCCAAAATCTCCTTAAACTGATAAGCAAGTTCAGCTAAGTCTCAGGATACAAAATCAATGTGCAAAAATGACAAGCATTCCTATACACCAATAACAGACTAACAGAGAGTCAAATCATTAGTGAACTCCCATTCACAATTGCTACAAAGAGAATAAAATACCTAGTAATACAAATAACAAGGGATGTGAAGGACCTCTTCAAGGAGAACTACAAACCACTGCTCAAGGAAATAAGAGAGGACACAAACAGATGTGAAAACATTCCATGCTTATAGTAAGGAAGAATCAATATTGTGAAAACGGCCAACTATTCAAAGTAACTTATAGGTTCAATGCTATCCTCATCAAGCCACCATTGACTTTCTTCACAGAATTTGAAAAAAACACCTTAAACTTCATATGAAATAAAAAAAGACACTTCACAGCCTAGACAATCATATGCAAGGAAAAAAAAAACAAAAAAATAACAAAACAAACTCAAAAAACAAAAAACAAAAGCTGGAGGTATCACCCTACCTGACTTCAAACCATACTACAAGGCTACAATAATCAAAACAGCATGGCACTGATACAAAAGCAGAGACATAGACCAGTGGAATAAAACAGAGGCCTCAGAAATGATGCCACCCATCTACAACTATCTGTTATTTGACAAACTTGATAAAAACCAGCAATGGGGAAGAATTCTCTTTTTAATAAAAAGTGTTGGAAAAACTGGCTAGCTACATGCAGAAAGCTGAAAGTGAATCCCTTTCTTACACCTTATGCAAAATTAACTCCAGATGGATTAAAGATTTAAATATAAGACCTAATACCGGAAAAACCCTAGAAGAAAACCTAGGCAATCCCATTCAGGACATAGGCATGGGCAAGGACTTCATGACTTAAACAGCACAAGCAATGGCAACAAGAACCAAAATAAACAATTACACTAAAGAGCTTCTGCACAGCAAAAGAAACTATCATTAGCATGAACTGGAAACCAACAGAATGGGAAAAAAATTTTTGCAATGTACCCATCTGACAAAGGGCTAATATCCAGAATCTACAAGGAACTCAAACAAATTTACAAGCAAAAAACAAACAACTCCATCAAAAAGTGGGCGAAGGATATGAACACGCACTTCTCAAAAGAAGACATTTATGCAGCCAATAAACATATGAGAAAAACCTCATCATCACTGGTCATTAGAGAAATGCAAATCAAACCAACATTGAGATATTATCTCACCCCAGTTAGAATGGTGATAATTAAAACATCAGGATACAACACATGCTGGAGAGGATGTGGATAAATAGGAATACTTTCACGCTGTTGGTGGGAGTGTAAATTAGTTCAACCATTGTCGAAGACAATGTGGTGATTCCTCAAGAATCTAGAACTAGAAATATCATTTGACCCAGCAATCCCATTACTGGGTATATATCCAAAGAATTATAAGTCATTCTATTATAAAGATGCATGCACACATATGTTTATTGTGGCACTGTTCACAATAGCAAAGACTTGGAACCAATCCAAATGCCCATCAATGATAGATTGGATAAAGAAAATACAGCACATACCCACCATGGAATACTATGTAGGTATAAAAAAGGATGAGTTCATGTCCTTTGCAGGGGACATGGATAAAGCTGGAAACCATCATTCTCAGCAAATTGACACAAGAAAGAAAAACCAGACACCACATGTTCTCACTCATAGGTGGGTGTGGAACAATGAGAACACATGGACACAGGGGAGGGGAACATCATACACCAGGGCCTGTTGGGAGGTGAGGAGCTAGGGGAGGGCTAGCAGGGGGTGGGGTGATTGGGCAGGGATAGCATTAAGAAAAACACCTAACATAGTTGACAGGGTGATGGATGCATCAAACCACCATGGCACATGTATACCTATGCAACAAACCTGCACATTCTGCACATGTACCCAGGAACTTAAAATATAATAAAAAAATACTTTACTTAGCAAAACAATTCCCTGATATTTACTTTTAACTGTAGTTTCTTGAGAATTTTCAAATATATAAAGTGACTTAATATAGTATATTTTGTATATCATAGGATAATATAATTTGTATATCACAAATTGAGGTAACCTGAGAAGTTTGAGTTATCATTAGCTATGAAGTCAGATCAAATTGAATTTATGTTTGCCTAATTTACTTATAAACTATTTGAGCTCATTTGGGCTTATGTCATGTTAGCCAGCCTCCAAGTTGCATCTCCCCTTATTTTCAAAGATAATCACCTCATACCACTCACACCCTTATACTGTCTTATGTCAATTCAAATATAAAAACTTGTGGAGTCATAACACATTGTAGATGGAGTCTGACACTCCTTCATAAAATACATGTGATTTCTGCCTTGGTCCCTCTGACAACACTGATGGTGGGTTAAGCTGGCTATTATAAGGAAATTAAACAGCTTTAAATAGAGGCTCATATAGTGAGGAAATGAGAACATCTGTCAGTGACCAGCAGCTGAAACCTACGCCAGTAGCCATGAGAGTGAATTATCTAAGAAGTGGATTCTTGGCAGGGCGTGGTGGCTCACGCCTGTAATCCAAGCACTTTGGAGGCCAGGGCGGGTGGATCACTTGAGGTCAGGAGTTCAAGACCAGCCTGACCAACATGTTGAAACCCTGTCTTAAAAAAAAAAAAAAGAAGTGGATTCTTTAGGCCCAGTCAAGTTTTGAGATGATTAAATTTTTGGCTGACATCTTGGTTACAAACTCCTGACAAATCCTATCGCCAGGACCACCCAACTAGGATATTTTTAACTTCTGGCAAGGAAACTTTGACATGATATATGCTTATTGTCATAAGACACCATATTTAGGGGTAATATGTTATGAAATGATAGGTAACTGGTATACAAATTATTCATAAATATAATAAAAATGACAATATGAGATGATTGGAAAGAATAGGAGTAATGAATTTAAAGCAACTAGGACAGTGATTAGCACAGAAAAGATATTTAATAAAGAGGTACATTTTTGTAAGTGTTACTATAATGATTATTAAATGTATTATTTAATAGTATAGTATAAAATTTCAAAAGAAATGACCATGTTAAAAAAAACTAACTTAAGATATTATATAGAAAAGTGATAATTATTTTACTTGAAACAAGCACATTATTTTTCAAAAATTATGGATTTGACTACAGAGTACCTGACAGTGTATTTTCTAATTATACTTTTGTTGGCAAAAGCATCACTTTTTAGAATAACATTTTCAATTTCTTTTTTCACCCAAATATTTTAAAAGATTTAAACCTACTTCATGTCATTTAATAAACAATATATACAGTATATATCCACTATTTTAAAACATACAGTATACATTTTACTTACAATTAGTATGTAGAATACTAAAAGAATGTCACTCCCACTTCAACAATGAAAAAATTCAGACAAGCTCACATTTAAGTGAACCATCTTACCTACAGTAGAACATGGGAGGAAATGGTGTCATGTGAGTCTGTAAGAAAAAAGGGGCTAAAATTGTAGCAAACTACCAAAGGCCAAATGTAGCTAGTGTGCAATAGCCAGAGATCCAGACACATGGGATGTTGACCCTCATTCACAACTCTTTCCTATTGGCCTTTGATAGATGCTAATGAAAAAGACTGGGAATAAGGAAGGAAAGCAGAGGGACCCACCCCATCAGTGCAGGCAATAGGCAATAAAAGGGATTAAACTACTAATATGTGCAACAACATGATAAATCTCAAGCGCATGAAAAAAAAAAAAAACCTAAACTCAAAAGGATACATAATGCATGTTTTTATTAATATAGCACTCTGGAAATGTCAAAATTATAAGGATAGTAAATAAGTCCATAATTACCAGAAGCTTAGGCTGGAGCTGCCAGGATTGATTGACTGGAGTGAGGTATAAGTAAAATTTCTAGGTAAAGAAAATATGCCATATCTTGATTATAGTTGTGGATACTCAACTGTATATTTATTAAAGTTCATAGAAGTGTAAAGTTAAGGGTTTTAGTGTATGTGATTTATATCCAATAGATTTGATGATTTTTCTGTACATAAATATGTCTATATGATGCTATCTGTATATCATATATGTATGTACGAAGCTATCTGTGCCTACACGTTGTATAACAAAAATATACAAATATAAATGTAACATATAAATAAAATATGATATAAATTATAAAAATAGAAAAATGTACTATCAACCACCCTTAATCATTGGCATGTAATTAATACATCAACTCATTTATTTACGAAATACATTTCCAGGACACTTGAAAGTTATATGTGATGACTCTCTTATGTATTTTTAAAATAATTATAGTCCTTATGGATTTAAATGGGAATGATGATTTGCATAGTTCTACTTTTATATGTTTGTATCCAGATGACTACAAATTTTTTTCTGAAAATTTTCTTTAAAAACGTTTATTACTGGTAGACAAATTTAGGATCAAATAAGACTCTGTCTTACATGGGTCTGCAAGTTATTAAGGTATTTTCTCTCAGTGTCAAACCTACCTTTCTCTACACTGGTTGGTAGGATGCTGGAGGTAGAGATCTTCAAGATTATTTTTCCTTTACCATCCGATTAATAAGTCAAAAGGCGAGACAGATAAATTTGTAGAAGACTGAGATTTCCTTTCCTGCTTTTGTCATCATTCCCATAGCCATGGTTATTTATCCTGGTAAGGATCATTGGTTTCCAGCTGCTGGGGTCAACTTGGAGTTTTGTGACTCCTACAACAATCCTTATGAATTCTATCCATTGATTCTCTTTGTAAAAGGTATCACCCATTTACTTATTTGACCAGATAGTGAAATAGTCTAAACAGACAAAAATAGCTTTCTAGTTGTACAAACTTTAGTGTTAAAATATAACCATTTATGCAGTATTCAAGAGGTCTCTTTACAATAACATGCCCTTTAAACTTATACAAAATTATTTTAGGAATACTGTACATATCTTTTTCTATTTGTACAATCTCATTTTAGGGTAATCTAATTTATTTTAAAAAGTCACTCTACAGCGGCAATGCCTTTCACTAGTGTGGAATCTCATACTTCCAATATACTGTACTTTTAACCCTCTAATAGCCTTTCAATTTATTTTCAATTATAATAAAACTTCTTTAGTGTGATAGTGTTTTGGGGATGCACCCAGTATCACATTGTTTACCAGGAAGTCAAGGGTCAGGAGCTAAGTGAGTTGAATGCAGGTCGTATGCCAGATTATGATCCCCCTTTAATGTTTATGTGATGAGAATGAATGTGGAAAGGCATCACTGAAAACTGTACTGTCCATATTTTAGCAGTTGGAAATAAGAATTTGGTCACAAAAAATCAGGCTTACCACTACCACTTAGTAATTACTAATAGATAATATAATTTATACTAATTAAATATAAAAATATTTGAGGAAAAGCAGAGCATAGCATGTTACATTTAATCCCTCAAATACACAAGGGTATATTTGTATATTGAATGTTAAATAGCAGCAGAAATTGTAACCGATCCCTAGATTCATTTTTACTCTCTTAATGTCTAGGAGTATATTATACAAGTTCAAAAAACATGTGGATACCTGAATATCTTTTATCTCAGCATAAGGGACATAAATATGTTTTCCAGTCACATTTTGAGCTATGTTGGTGCCCTATTGGATATACTAAACAAAGTGAAAGAAAATATAAATTCAGCTAAATATCTTTCTGTAATAATATTAGGAGTAACAACCTCACCTAAATTTACAATGATGTGCAAAAAGTGCCACAACACAAGTATATTTTGCTTTCTCATTTCTAGCTTTTAATTTTGTAAAAAAGCATAAAATCAGATAGTATAGGTTCCACCTGTGCATTTTTTTTTATATTTGCTAAGTTCAGGATATTCATTCTTACTAGTACATTAATAAAATATAATTATGTGTTTGTGTGGGTGTCAGTCATATCTGACAGACAAGTTTCCCATTTTTGGCTTTCTAAGTTTATTTCCCTTTCTATTTTGCTATTACAGTGCATGTTCACTAAAGCTGCAAGGCGAAAATTGTAAATACGTGAAGATTGATTTTTAATTACTATTTGAAACACAAGGTTCTTAATAGTATCTTCTTTTGAAAAGCAGACATTAAAAAATATACATGCATGTACCTGTGCAACATCTGTTAACTAGCCCTAGGTCTCAAAGAGGATTGCATTAATATTAATCCCAAAGAGTCTCAGAATAGCTATAAAATTTCCATGGATATATTTACATATGGATATGTACAACTCCCTGTTAAATTCCTCAGAATTTGTCTGGTAGATTAGATTGGCACAAGAAAGTCCAAACATCATGATTTTGCAGTTGTTGATGGTTTAGTTTCCATTGAAGTTAAAAGATGACTTATACATATTAAATTCTACAAAACAATTCTATGAAATATTCATATTATATTAGTGTGGGTATCAAAGCTTTAGTTTAGTTACTATTTTAACCCCATCCTTTAACGTTTGACATTTTAAAGTCTATATATTTAAAGTTGGTGTGCTAAAAGCAATGTATTTGTGTGTACCAATATGTTATCAATATTATTTTTATTTTGTGTATTTCGTGTATTTTTACTGAATGTAAGTTGATTTATACTAATATGGTTGATTTATATTGGTTTAATTTTTCATTTGAATCATGTTATATTTTTTTGCATTATTTTTATTAAAAGGATACTTTTGTTACTCTATTTTGCCCTCTACTAATTTTATATTATTCCATCAAAATGAGTTGTGATACAAGTAATTATAACAGTACACTTGACTTATTATTAAGATGCATTACAAATTATTTTTACCCTTTCCCCCACTAATGCTCAAATCTCTATAGACTTTAATTCCATGTATCCCTCTCATACCTTTCCTGGATGTTCATGTGAGTCTCAGTGTATCTGTATTCTGAATTATATAAAACAGTATACTTCAGGTCTGGCACAGTCAATTATCATTTATGATTAATGGCATATTTATACCTTTGTTGTATTTGTCATTTCCTTCTACATTTCTGTGTTTCACTCTGATGTAATTTCCTCTTCCCAAATAATTTCTTTCAGCATTTCTCTTAAGTCAAGACTGTTGATAACCAATTATTTTGTTTGTCTGAAAATGCCTTTATCTGGAAAATATATGTTATTCTAGATTGGCAAATATTTTGTTTTAACACTTTGAAGAAATGCTTCTGTTGACATCTGTCTTTCAATGTTCATTATAAAGTAAGCTACCAGTCTTATCTGAGCTTTTTTAAATGTAATGTGTAATTTTTCTCTGGCTGATTTTAAGATTTCATCTTTTTAAATTTTGTTATGAAGTACCTAGTGAAGTAATATAACAAAGTCTGCTATCCAGTAGAGCAGGGACATATTTCTTCCCCCTTTGGAAGGGAGAACTAATAATTGGCAGTAATAGTATAATCTAAAAGATCCCATGTTCTTTATCATATTCACTTTCTTCCATTTTGCAACCCAAATTTATTCATTCCCTCACCAAGATGATATAGCAAATGTTCTATGAAATTTTATCACCAGGCTTAAAGTTAAACATGATATTATAAATTCTTTCACATAGCCAACATATGGTGGTGGAACTAAGGTAGGGAAATGGAATTAACACCCTCATTTGGAAAAGGGAAAATAGGAGGCCAGTGATCTATAATGATGCTTAAACAAACTAGGCAGGTAACCTAGGACTATAGAATGTTCCCTGATTAGGCCTTGGTTATGCTCCTTAGCAGTGACCACAAGGTTTCTTTTCTAAATATTTGCTCACTCCCTCTTCTTTTAGGCCGTTCCTGTTCCATTTTCTTCTGTGGCCATATCTGAACAGGACATTGGAGAAAGTATCTTCTTTAACAGATGAGCGTTATTTCTCATTCTTCTTATAGCTTTTATTTCATTATTTTTTTCCTCTTTTTTTATTTTTTTAAAGGTTTCTTTTTTCCCATAAGTTACTGGGATACAGGTGATATTTGGTTACATGAGTAATTTCTTCAGCGGTGATTTGTGAGATTTTGATCTCCCATCACCTGAACAGTATACACTGCACCATATTTGTAGTCTTCTCTTCCTTGTCCCACCCCACATTCTTTTCTCGAAGTCCCCAAAGTCCATTGTATAATTTTTATGCCTTTGCATCCTCATAGCTTATCTTACAGCATTTAGAAGTTTAGGTCCATCCATCCTTTTCAGATTCAAAGTGTCACAGTTTCTTCTAATGCAGGTTTGGATCACTTTTAGTAATAAGCAGTTTCAAAAATTGAGTTGTCTTCTCATTTTTTTCCCACATCATAATAGCTATATTCATAATTCTTTTATTTTTGAGACACACCTCTCCCTTTTGATTTGATTTTCAATATATTTAGCTTTCAAGATTTCCAAAAGAGAGCTATGGCTCCAGTCCCTTTACCCTGAGATGTACTGTTAAAATAAAAATATTTTGTGGGCAACATAGTAATTGATTAAGAGATTATAGTAAGGTTATTATTTTTAGCCACATTGCTGATTTTGCCATAATCATAAGGTGGAATTTAATTAGCTTTTGTCATGAAAAGCTTTTCTAACTGATAGGAGTTGAGAAATACTCACATCTTTACAGTACTTGCACAACACCTTATTGTTTTCTGAGCTCCATGTTTGTTGCAGAATTTATCCAAGGAAGCCATTAGAAATAAAAATCTAATAGCAGTCAGGTTTACCATTATTTTACTTTTTCAAAAAATGCATTCATTTATAAGCCTTATTTGTTGTATTCTCAATGATATCATTATATAATGTTATCAAATATGCTATAACTGCATAACGTGGGTCATTCTTTTTCAGGCTAAATTGTAAGTGTTATTAAGCTTTCTACCAGAACACAAAGTCACATAATTTAGGTTTTATATTACCCAAACACTCCAATTCTACATATTACCTTCTGCGTTAGTTTTTGCTAGATTATGCTGTAGTAGCAAAAACTTTCTCAGTGATTACGGGAATGTGTTTATCTCTCACTCATATCTACATGTTATTATGAGTGAGTTGTGATTTTGCTCCATTCAGAGAGTTAAGCTGAAGAGAACAACCCTGTTTGGGACATGGTGTTCTCATCACAGAGGGAAAAGAGATATGGTAAAACCATGTGATACTCTTGAAGCTTTTGCTCACACAATGCACAAGTCATTTCTGCTCTTGCTGTTTTGCCGGAAAGAAAAATGGCTGCTTAGAAAGAAAAGAAATACAATTCTTTCCTGAAGCAGCAAGTAACTGAAAAATAAACAATATACCAAAATTGGGAATATGGGTTTTTGCACCACAATTTTGGCTAATACACAATTTATAGCAAGATACATTTCTATCTTAAACTAATTTCTGCTGGGACACAAGAGACTAAATTTAATCTATGTCAGAGCTGTATCTAATATAATAATTCTATATTAAGCCATTCAGAAATTATTCATTGCATTCACATGTTTGATAATAAAAATTTCTCATACCATGCTTAAGAGTGATTCCAAAGTAAAGCACCTGGACACTATTCCTCACTCATAAAGTCTGCACTTGTTTTCTATTGTTGCCATTACAAACTACCATCAACTTAATCACTTACACAACAGAAATGTATTATACTACACTTCTGGAGATCAGAAGTCTGACACAGGTCTCACTACAAATGGATCAACAGGGCTCTATGTCCTTGGAGTTCTAGGGAAGGATATGTTTTTTTAAAGATACAAGTTATTGGAAGTATTTACTACTTTCTAGTTGTAGCCATTTTCTTGTTGGCTATGATCTTAGAGCTTTTTTTTTTTTTTTTTGGCCCACTCACGATTCTTGACTCTTGGCTTTTTTTCTCCATCATAAAATCAAAACAAAACAAAGACCTCAAAGCTGCAAACAGGAAAGAATATAATTTACTGAACACTCACTTTATGTGTGCCAAAGAACTATACCTGACATTTCACATCAATTCTTTTTATCTGGTTCTTACTCCAATTTATTGTAACATGATTTTTTTTTCATTTACAGATGAAAAACCTGAAACTCAACATGGATATGTGACTTGATCTAGGCTGTTTTAACTTCTAAACAAATGTAATCACATGAGACTCCAGGTCTGATTAACATCTGTGCTCTTTCCATTTATTACAAGGTTTCCATTCTCTCTAGAAAATTTCTGTTTTTATTTAACTATTTCTGCATGTGAAATAAAGCCATGATAATCATGCTTGTCTTTTAGAATGTTGAATTGTTATCTAGAGTGATTATTTTAGCCAGAGATGTTTGATACAATAGAGAGAAGAGGCAGTTAGCTGCACAATCTATCATCAATACCTTAACTCTCAAACGACTTTTTTTGTAAAAGTTTTGAAAATAGTCATAGAGTAAGAAAATTGTTCTACTGAAATATCCTGTAAAAGCATCACTATAGACCTCCAGTGTCACAGGATGCAGATGTGGCATAGAGTTTATTAAGGACATTGCAGGGAAGAAAGCTGAAGAGAACATGCTCACTCTCCAAACCTTCAACATTGTATAGTTTAGCATGGGTATAGATGTTCCATATGCATGTCCAGAATCCCAGGAGGTAGGGGACTGCCTGAAACACATGCATGACATAAAATTAAAGCAGTCCAAGAGAGCAAGCTCTGTCCAAACACTGTGTTACATACATAGATATTAGCTTAAAAGGGAAGGCAGAAACGTAAGTTTCTAAGAGAAACAAAAATTTTTCAGTACCAGTGACTAAATGGAAAGAATGCATACTGAGAACCAAGGTTTACATATGGAGGATGCTAGGAATAGTCTTGTAAGTCAAGAATGCTGACATCAGTCTGCTTTGTTGCCTCTCAGCAGACTGGTTTAACCCAGCTCATTAGCTTTTTGCTAAGTTAAAACAAAAAGAAAATGATTCTCCCAGGCCATATCAATTTATATCTCTTAAAATATATAATTTGTCATAAAAATACATATTTATATTTGAATAATTTAAATATGCATATTTGGATTGATACCTGGTAATACCAAGTAATTCTTAATTACCTAAATTGTCTATCCTTTTATATTACAGTAATGTTTAGTAAGCACTAAATTAGAATAAGAACACCAGATGGAAAAAAATTGGACAAGAAAAGCTACCTAATTTGTATGTGTGTATTTGTGTGTGTGTGTGTGTGTGTGTGTGTGTGTGTTGGCATTTTAGATTTATAACATGTTTGTACACTGAAACACTGCCAGATCCCTTGAATATGGCACATCAGGAACCAATCCAGATTTCTATTCTCTTTTTTTATTTTCTACAGTTTTCCTTCTTCTTTTCAAACATTTATCTCCTGATTCAATACTCACTGCTTTTTATTTACATTTTACACTTTCATAATCTTTCTTATCACTACTATTTAGCTATTAATTTACATGTGAAACAATGTCTTGTGCATAATGCCACAGGTAATATAATGCTAAAATTTTAATTTAATACTCTTTTCCAAATTTGTGTATAGAATTAATGCAGTAAAATATAAGTGGTTACTTTGTGGGCATTATCAAGCTGATTCTAAAATTCACTTGAAAACAAAATGATCCAAAAAGAGCCAAAAGGATCTTGAAAATGAAAAATCAATCCAAGAAATTTACCTTACTATATTATGAAGATTAATCATAAAGTTCCCAATTCCAGTGTCAGTGAATAACCATATTTTCTAAGTGGAAAGCAGGAATCCTGACCTCCATTTCACTCCATGTACCACAATTCCAGATGACTAGTACTTCTAAATGAATAATCAATAAACTTTCTCAAAGAAAACATTAGGAAACCACCATCATGCCCTTTATTTAGGCAAAATTGTCTTATGCAAGTGAAACAAAGCACCAAATAGAAAGGGATAAATGACAAAACAGACTCCCTTAAAATTAAGAACTGTTTATCAAAAGACACAAGGAAAAGAGTGAAAAGGAACTTCAATGAGGTAAATGTATTTTCAATAAGTATTCAACAGAAGATTTATATACTGAGACATAAACAACTCTTGAAGATGATAAAGAGAAATCAATAAATTATTTATCTTTAATGCATGGTCGATGATTTTCTTAGAGATACCTCCCACTGACCTACCTAACTAGAGAAAGAATTAAAATTAGCCATCCTAAAAAAAGAAGATTAGGTAATCTATGAAAATTAATATATGCACAGTGTGAGAGATCAGTAAATAGGTAAATACACAATAAGGTAGAAAATGACTTTATTAGTAATTTGCCATTAAGAAAACAAATAATTATAAATAAAACTGTTTATAATAAAGCTATTACTTATTCCAATACCTTCTCTCATATGCATTAAAATATATCTTCTAATAATTAAAAGCTTCAATCCTGTTTCTCTATGGCACCCAAGTCATTTGTTGTCTGTTTTCCTAGTCACCTCTTGTACCTCCCTGTTATCAAATTAGTGGTGTTTGATTTCTGATTATAAAATATGGAATGCTTATTAGTAAAATATATTGCATTACATTTTTCCTCAGGCTAAATTCAAAAATTTCAACATATGAACTTTGATGAAATATTCTTCACAATATTTTCCATATTCATTGAAACATTTAAAAAATGATAAAATTTCTCCAATGGAAAAAAGGGATTAAATTTTATGTGCAATTCCACATCTGCATACACCCCCTAGTATTCCCTATATTGTCACATTTTTTACTTTCTGTGTCTTTGGAAGTATAGTGTCTGACAACTCAATTCTTCCTATCCTACTGCACTTACACTTACTCTAGTGGAAGCCAGCACACATAACTGTCAGATGAAAACCCTAGTTCTCCTTTGTTCTTATACTCCTAAGATTAATAGGAATATTAACCTTGCACTATTTCCAGACCCTCCAGCAATCATGTTTTTTGTTCCACATTCTGTAAGCTTTCTATTGTGTTGACAGTCTTTTTTTTGTTTTAATTATACTTTAAGTGCTGGTGTACATTTGCAGAATGTGCAGGTTTGTTACATAGGTATACACATGTCATGGTGGTTTGCTTCATTCATCACCACATCATCTACATTACGTATTTCTCCTAATGCTATCCCTCCCCTAGCACTCACCCTATTCTATCCCTCCCCCATCCCCCTACCCCCAACAGGCCCTGGTATGTGATGTTCCCTTTCCTGTGTCAATGTGTTCTCATTGTTGAATACCCAGTACTTATGAGTGAGAACATGAAGCATTTGGTTTTCTGTTCTTATGTCAGTTTGCTGAGAGTGATGGCTTCCAGCTTCATCCATGTCCTTGCAAAGGACATGAACTCATCCGTTTTATGGCTGCATAGTATTCCATGGTGTATGTGTGCCACATTTTCTTTATCCAGTCTATCTTTGATGGGCATTTGAGTTGCTTCCAAGTCTTTGCTATTGTGAACACTGCTGCAATAAACATATGGATGCATGCATCTTTATAACAGAATAATTTATAATCCTTTGTGTATATACCCAGTAATGGAATGGCTCGGTCACATGGTATCTCTCTTTCTAGGTCCTTGAGGAATCACCACACTGTCTTCCACAATGGTTGAACTAATTTACACTTCCACCAACAGTGTAAATGCCTCCCAGGTAGCTTGGGTTACAGGTGCATACCACCATGCCAGGCTAATTTTTTGTCTAATTTATATGTTGATTTGTATCTTTCAACTTTACTGAATTTATTTATTAATTCTTACAGTATTTTCATAAAGTGTTTAGAATATTTTATGTGTAAGATTATGGAATCTGTAAATAGAGACAATTTAACTTACTTATTTCCAAATTGGATTTTTTTTAAATTTACTTTTCTTTCCAACTATCGCTGGCAAGGACTTTCAGTCCTATGCTGAATCCAGGTAGCCAGAGTGAAGGGAAATAATAAAAATGATCTATCCTAGAAAATGTTCTGTATGTGCTTGAGAAGAATATGTATTTTGCTGCTGTTGGATAAAATGTCTGTATATGACTTTTAGGTCCATTTGTTCTATAGTGATATTCAAGTTTCCTGCTCTCCTAAAGATTTTTCTGTCTGGAAGATATATCCATTGTTGGAAGTGGGATATTGAAATCACAAACTGTTATTGTATTGCTTAACAATTATTTCTTTAATCAACTTAATATTTGCTTTATATATATATATATATATATATATACACACACACATACATATATATATCTTCTTGATGTTTCAATTCTGGGTGCATACACATTTAGAATTGTATGTATATTAATTGTTAATTATCTTTTTTATTAATTAACCCCTTTATCATTTTAGAGTTACCAGTTTTGTCTTCTGACAGATTTTTGACTGAAGGTTTATTTTTTCTTTTACACACATATAAACATACACATACATGTGTGTTATATGTAAAGCCACTTACAAAAAATAGTTTTTCCATCCTTTCGCTTTCATCCTCTGTGTATTCTTAAGCTAAAGTGAGTCATTTGTGGGCAACATATTGTTGAATCTTGGTTTTCTACTCATTCAGTAACTCTGTGAGTTTTCCAGTTTGATTTTCCATTAAATTGCAGTCATAATTTAAGCCATTTACATTGAAACTAATTGTTGGTAAGTAAGGACTTACTATTGTCATTTTGTTCATTATTTCCTGTTTTGTAGTTTTTTATTCTTTTCCTCCTCTCTTGTAGTCTTCGTTTTCATTTGTTTAACAGTGTACACTTTGATTCCTTTCATGTTTTTTGAAAAAAAATCTTTTTTTCTTTATTTCAAGACAGAGTCTTACTCTTTTGACCAGGTTAGAGTGCATTAGTGAAATCTCAGCTCACTGAATTCTCTGCTTCCCAGGCTCAAGAGATCCTCCCCACCACCCCTGTTTAGCTGGGACTACAGTAGTGTGCCACCACTACCACATCCAGCTAATTTTTTTTTTTAAGTGAATACAGGGTTTCGCCATGTTGCTCAGGCTGGTCTCTAATTTGTGTCCTCAAGTGATCATCCTACTTAGGCTGGCCAAAGTGGGGAGATTACAGATGTCAGCCACCATGCCTGGGCTTTAAAAAGCATTTCTACTATAGGTGTTTCTTTGTGATTACTAAAAAAATTATATTAAAAATCTTTTAAAGTTTATTAATCAGAAGAAGGAACTAGTTAACTTGAAGAAATATTATTTAAAATTAGCCATTTGAGGAAACAAGAGAAAAAAGAATGAAACAAATGAAGAAAGCATAAGGGACATAGGGCACACTGTCAAGCATATGAATATATCATTTACGGAATTTCCAGTAGCAGAAGACAGACAGAAAAGAAAAACATCTTATTTAAAGAAATACTAGCTGAAAACTTCCCAAATGTTGATAGGGATATGCACATACAAATTTATGAAGTGCAAAGACCCTTAAGTAAAATCAACTCAAACGAGGCCATTCCAACATACATTATAATCAAATTGTCAAAGGTAAAAAAAAAAAAAAAAAAATCAAACAAAAAATACCAGTGGAATTCTCAGCAGAAATCTTGTAAGGTAGAAAGAAATGTTATTTGTTTATACTAATATATAAAACAAATTATTAAATTTCAGTAAGATTCACAGGGCATTAGGTATTTTAGAACACATATTTTTAATAACAGAAATGAAATGCTATATCACTGTAGGATTATAAATATCCCACATACATTAAGATAATGAGGAAATATTATAAACAGACAAACAAGTTGGAAAACTTAGAGAAAATGAACAAGTTTTGTTGAAAGACATATATGACAAAAGTTCACAGAAGAGAAAATACATAATGTGGGCAGCCCTATATCTCTTGAAAAGATTACACAAACTTTCTTGGAGTGAAAACTGTAGGTCCAGATGGTTTCATTACAGAATTCTACCAAAAATTTTCTTCAAAAATAAGACCAATTTTATAAAATTTATTTTAGAAAATTGAAGTGAAGGGTACATTTCCAAATGAATCAAACATTATGTTAAAAACAGAATCTGGCAGATATATTACTAGAAAATAAAACTACAGATCAAGATCACTTATGCAGATCAATGCAGAATCTGTTAAATGTTACCAAAATAAACCCAAAAATAAGAAGGATACTACATCACAACCCAGTTAGGTTTATCCTTGGAAAATTAGTATAGTTATAAAAATTCAAAATTATTTAACTTTAAGTTAACCAGTGTAATATACTATATTAACATATATGCTTATGTTAGGAGATGGAGAAAAATCATTTGACCACATCTAAAAGCCACCATTAAGATTTTCATTCCCAGGCTGGGCATGGCAGCTCATGCCTGTAATCCTAGCATTTGGAAGGCCGACGCGGTTGGATCACCTTAGGCCAGGAGTTCAAGACCAGCCTGGCCAACATAATGAAATTCCATCTCTACTAAAAATACTAAAATTAGCTGGGCATTGTAATGCATACCTGTAGTCCCAGTTATTTGGGAAGCTGAAGCAGGAGAATCACTTGAGCCCAGGAGATGAAGGTTGCTGTGAGCAACCTGCACTCCAGCCTGGGAACCAGAGCAAGACTCCATATCAAAAAAAAAAAAAAAAAAAAAAAAAAAAATTTATTTCCAAACAAGATTGTGCCTTTCCCCATTCCTCCTCTCCTCTAAACACAACTAAATAGCCTGGAAATGACTAACAATAATAACAGGACTCTGAAAAGTGGAATAAATTATTCCTTGTTACAGATCTCAGACCTTAAGGAAAGTAACAATATTGCTTTGAATTCCATGGGTTTTCTATTGCTTTAAATTCCATGAGTTTTTCTTTTAACCCTTAGTTATTCTCAACTGTACACCAGAGATCCCCATAACCACCTACATACACAGCTCTCCCCCACAGCTCCCTAAGAAGGAAATATATATATAAATAAATATATATATAAATAAATATAAATAAATATATAAATAAATAAATATAAATATATATATATATAAAATATATTTTAAAGCCTGATAAAGAACTGTGGAAAAGAGAAACAACATGAGCGATCTAATGGGAAAATGGAGAGACCCATCTCCTCAAATTACCTGTCAGCAGCAGTAGCTTCTCTGCCTACAGTGGTGGTGCAGGCAGAGCCCTGGTAGAAATATCCTGTCTTTTGCTCAAACTTAAGCAGTAGCAAGTCTACTGATCTTCTACTGAGACTGCAGCCAACTTATCTCTTCACCCAGCAGCAGAAGGAAAACTAGTCCCAAGTACTCCCATACTTCTACCACCTCTCACTCTCTCTCACAAAAGATAGCTCAGGTCAGTGGGTGTGGTGTTCCCACATTGGCACTGGCCAATGATATAAAATGAGAATTCCATTGGCACCAGATGTAGGAAAAACAGGCCAGGGGAAACCTTCCTTTTCTCATAGGCCAGATATCCCCACACTCCCTCCCCATATCTAGAAACATCTGAAGTCATGGGAAGTATAATCTACTGCTACAGATAAACACAACTGGAATCCATCATCAGCTCCAGAAAAGCTGGATAAATATAATAAACCAGAATAGCACAGCAAGAGATCAGCAAGCTTTATTGTCATTGCCGCTACAACCCACAAATATTGGCCCAAATCAACATTCCTAATGTGTTTCTGGAAAAATAAATCCCCCAGGCCACAAAGGCTTCACTGGAGAATTTTATCTAACATGGGAAGAATATTTATACCAATTTTGTACAACTCATTACAGAAAATAAAAGATGAAGGGACACTTTCCAGTTTAGGGGACAAGTATTATCCTGATAGGAAAATCTTACAAGGATAATACAAAAAGGGAAAACTGCAGACTGAGATTCCTCATGAACTTAAATGTATAAAATTAAACATAATATAAACATTTTGAATTTAGCACTGTATTAAAGGGATTATATACCATAATAAAGTGATATCTGTTACAGGTAATTTCAGTGTTTCAAAATCAATCAGTGTAATCCACCATATCAACAGAGAAAGGGGAAAAATCATATGATCATATCAATTAATGCAGAAAAAACATTTAATAATGTTTACTATCTGTTCATAACAAAAGCCTTAGCAATTGGGAATAGAGGGAGACTTCAACTTGATAAAGCATTAAAAGATATAAAAATAATACAAAGTGGAAATGAAGAAATAAAACTGTTCCTATTTTCAGATAGCATGATTCTTTACATAGCTATTCCAGGAAATCTACCAAAATAAACTCTAGTATCAATGAATTCAGCAATGTATATAAGAAAAACATACAAACACAATTTCATTTTTATGTTAATAATAAACATGTGGAAACTGAAATTTGAAATACAATACAAAAACCAATAAAAGACACAAAAACTTAAAATTGAACTGAACATAATGTAGTACTTTCATGTAAATTGAACAAAGGTAGAAATTATACTAATGGTCTAAAATCTCTTTCAGAGAATGGGAACAGAATGAATGATTCCTAACTCATCATGTAAGGTGAACAGTATACAAATAACAGGACCAGATAAAGTCATAAACAGAAAAGAAATCTACAGACCAATATCTCTCAAAAATATAGATGTAAAAATCCTCAGCAAAATATTAGCAAATTAAATACAACACTGTATAAAAAGAATTATATACCATGATGAAGTGGGGATTTATCCCAGGTACACAAAACTGGTTCAATATTTGAAAATCTATTTTTAGAATCCATCATACCAATAGGCTAACATAGAAGAAAAGATATGATTACATCAAGAGATACAGAAAGGGCATTTGACCAAATCCAACACCCATTAATGATAAAAACTCTCAGTAAACTAGATATATAGGGGGACTTTCTTCAAAGAATAAAGAATACCTACAAAAACCCTACAATTAACATGATACTTAATGATTAGAAACTGGAAGCTTCCTCACTAAAATTAGAAATGAGGCAAAGATGTTCCTTTTATCAAACTTTCATCATGTTAACGGAGGTATTCGCTAGTGCAACAAAATAAGAAAGGAAAGAGAAATGTATACGGATATAATGAAAGAAAATTTTTTCCAAATATGATATGATTATCTACATAGAATATCTGAAAGAAATTTTAAAACTCCTAGGAACAATAAGTGATTACAGCAAGGTTGCAAGATACAAGGTTATGATATAAAAAGCAATTGTTTTCCTGCAACAAAACAAGTGAAATTTGGGTGTTGAACAATGAGAACACATGGACACAGAGAGGAGTATCACATACTGGGGTCTGTTGAGGGGGGGCAACGGAGGGACAGAGAAGGGATGGGGAGGTCGGGGGAGGGATAACATGGGGGAGAAATGCCAGATGTAGGTGACAGGGGGGATGGAGGCAGCAAACTACATTGCCACATGTGTACCTATGCAACAATCCTGCGTGTTCTGCACATGTACCCCAGAACCTAAAATACAATAAAAAAAGAAAGAAAGAAAAAGTGCTACCCATCACTAACCATCAGAGAAATACAAATCAAACCATGATGAGATACCATCTCACATTAGTCAGAATGACTATTATTAAAAAGTCAAAAGACAACAGATGCTGGAAAAGCTCTGGAGAAAACGGAAAGCTTATACACTGGTGATATGAATGTAAATTAGCTAAAAACACATCGCAATTTATGTAGCACCAAAAAATAAAATACTTACGTATAAAACCAACAAAACATGCACATCTATATTTTAAAAAACTACCAACTAATAAAATAAATGAAAGAACAAATAAGAAACATTCCATGTTCACAGAAAGAAAAACTCAATATTGACAGCATGTCAGTTTTTCCTAACATGATTTATAGGTTCAGTGCAATCCTAATCAAAACCCCAGCAAATTATTTTGTTTATAACTCCGAAGGAGGACAAAGTTGGAGGACTTAAAGTATCCAAAGTGAAGACATACTATAAAGCTACAGTAACCAAAACAGTATGGTATTGGTAAAACTAAAATAGACAAATGGATTGGGGGAAATAAAATAGAGACCCCCCTCCAGTAGACTCATGTAAATACAATAATCTTTGACAAAGAAAAAAAAGCAATCAAATGGAGCAAAGAATGTCTTTTAAATGAATGTTTCTGGAACAACTGGATACACACATACCAAGAAAATGAGTCTAGACACAATATGAGTCTTAATAATTAACTCCAAGTGGATCATAGATCTTATATAAAATGTAAAACTGTCAAAGTCTCAGACAATTTAGTTTATGCCTTTAGTATTTTATCGAAAAAGTCATTGCCATGTCCAAATATATCCATGTATCAAATCCAAATATCATACCCTAATGTGGCAATAACTTTTTAGATAGAACACTAGAAGTACAATCCCTGAAATAAACAATTGATAAGCTGGGTGTCATTAAAACTTAAACAGTATTTGTTTTTCAAAAAATAATGTCAAGATAATAAAAAAAAAATAACCCACCAATTGGAAAAAAAAGGTGGCAAGAGACACATCTGATGAAAGACTGTTATCCAAAATACACGAGCACTATTACAACTCAACAGCAAGATATTAAATGCATCAATTAAAAAATAGGCCAAAGATCTTAACAGACACCTAACTTATGAAAGAAAACATAAAAACAGAAATTAAATATATAAAAAGATACTCCGTATCTCATGTTATCAGGGAAATAAAAATGGAAGCAATTGTGAGATACATCACACACCTATTCAAATGGCCTAAATCCGAAACATTGACAATAGCAAATGCTAAGAAGGTTGTAGACCAATAGGTACTTATATGCATTGCTGGTAAAAAATGCAAAACAGCCATTTTGGAAGACAGTGTGGCATAAAAAAATACTACTATCAAAAAATCCAGCAATTGTGTTCCTTGGTATTTACCCAAACCAGTAGAAAACTTATATCCACATAAAGGATGTGTATAGCATGCTTACAAATACATAATTGCCAAAACTTGGAACCAACCAAGATTTCCTTCAGTAGGCAAATAAGTAAATAAACTATTTTCCCTTCAGACAGTGGAATGTTATTCAGTGATAAAATATTTGAGGTATCAAGCCATAAAAAAGCATGGAGGAACCTTAAATGCATATTAATAAGTAAAACAAGCCAATCCGAAAAGGCTACTTCTACGTTATTCCAACTCTATGAGGTTCTGGAAAAGGTAAAACTATGGCGACCGTGAAAATATCAGTGGCTGCCACAAGTTGAGGGAGAAAAGTTTGAAAAGATAGAGGGCAGAGTACTTTTATAAAAGTAAAAATACTCTATATGATACTATTATGATAAACACGTGTCATTATCATTTGTTCAAACCCACAGAATGTGCACCACCAAGAGTGAACTCTAGACTTTGGGTGATTATGATGTTACATTTATCAGTGGTAACAAATTAATCACTCTGGTGGAGGATGTTGATAATGAAAGAGACTATACCTGTGAAGGTCCAGGTTTTTTGAGAAATCTCTGAATATCCTTATTGATTTTACTGTGAACCTAAAACTGCTCTAAAAATTTAAAATCTTATAAAACAAAACAACCAAAAAAACTAGAAACATACTTGATGTTCTTTAATGGATAGTTACACAAATATGGTACACATACAAACAATGAAATAATACTCAGCAATAAAAAGGAAGGGACTATTGATATCCACAAAACCTATATGGATAGGTGAGGAATTATGCAAAGTTAAAAAATTTAATATTGAAAGCTTACATAAGGTTATATAATATAAAACAAATGTTTATATAATATTTGTGAAATGACAAAATCATAGAAATAAAGAACATATTAATATTTTACAGGGTTCAGAATAGTAGAGAGAGGAGAGCAGTAATTGTAGTTATAAAAAGGCAACATGAGAGACACTTTTGATCATGAAACTCATCCATATGAGATAAGTGTGATGCTGAATACCTGAACCTAACCATGTGATAAAATACTTAGATCTAAATATTAAACCTAAACATTAGGCCAGGCACAGTGGCTAATGCCTATAATCCCAGTACTTTGAAAGGCTGAGGAGGGTGGATTGCCTGAGGTCAGGAGTTTGAGACCAGCCTGGCCAACACGGTGAAACCCCATCTATATTAAAAACACAAAAAAATTAGCCTTGCATGGTGACACATGCCTGTAATCCTAGCTACTTGGGAGGCTGAGGCAGGAAAATCACTTAAACCCAGAAAGCAGAGGTTACACTGAGCTTAAGATCATGCCACAGCACTCCAGACTGGGCAACAGAGCAAGACTCCATCTCAAACATAAACATTAATTCTCTCTGTCCCTTTCTCTCTCAAATACACACACACAGACACACAGACACACAAACACACACACACACAAACACACACACACAAACGCACTCACCCATACAAGTATAACTGGGAAAATAATAATATCAATGTATTCTATCAATGTCAATATACAAGTTGTGGTATAGTGTTATCGTTTTTTAAGTTGTTACTATTGGAGGAAACTCCATAAAGTGTACATGAGAGCTCTTTATATTATTTCTCACAGCAGTATGTAAATCTACAATTAGTTAAAATTTTATATATAAAATATGCATTTACATATTCACATATATGTATTAATATATACATATATATCTACACCACACATTCATGAATTATATTTCATAACATAAGATATATTCTTATTTTTGGTCACAGCTTCTCCTAACATTTTTGCTGCTTTTTAGATAATCTCATATTTATAGAATATTAATAATTGAAACTTTGAAAAATAAAGGAATAAAAATATAGGATGCTTTCGTAAAGACCTTAAAGAGCATCTCACGTATTATGCTTGATTATTAAATCAGGTGAAAAACCACTCACTACAAAATGCTTTTCATTTATTTTTAACAATTAATGTCAAAATAATGTTTGTGGGAAAATATTCTTTTATTTGTTCTCTCTGTGGACAAATAAACCATTCTGATTTTTTAAACTTTAAAATTCACTTTGATGTAGCTGAGAGAAAAAAATATCAATAGGCTTTAAAATGTCTTCTTAAATTGTAAAAATAATTTGTCATGGATATTTATTTAATATTTTTATCTTCAATCATAAATGTATATGGCATATATTTACATATAAGACTTAAAACTCACATAAATTAGTAATCTACTATACACCTTAATACTTCATATCCTTTAAAAGTTCAATTCTTCTAAAAGGTTACTCTAATTAGCATATTCATAAAAAGAATCAAAGTTGTCATGGTTTCATTTTGTGGCTAACCTATCTCTTTTCCTCTAGTATCTGCTACATATCCCTAAACTATTACAGCATTCAATTCTTTAAGTTGCAAATATTTGTTTACCTGCCATTCTGGACCTCTCCACAGTAAACCTCTTGAGGGTAGGAAGTGAATTTTAGTCTTGTTTTCATAACTCATACAATCTTGCATTTAATAGGTCTTTTGGTAAGTTTTGATTAATGAATGAATGAATAAATGCAGGCATGAATGGGAATCAATTTATGTCCCTGCCTGTGGGGTTTGTATAATAATTGTTTCTGAATTTTAAATTTAACAAGAGTTGTCATAAGGGAATTAAGGAATTATCTTTTTGGAGTACAGTGTACACAGAAGGGTACTACATGTAATTTCGTATTTAATAAATATGTAGCACTCTAAGAACACTAAATTGATTTTGCATCCTTTAATTCTACCAAGCATATTTTTACTTATATTGTGCTTTTAAATTCTATTTCTTTGTCAAATACACAGTATAAATACAGGTTATTAGTAGTAAGGCAATGATTATAATGTGGGTGGAGGCATAGCAGTATTGAAATGGGATATATGGGAATGCTCTGAAATACTGCAGATACTCTGAGTACTGGTTATAAAAAAGTTCACTTTACTAAAAATAATCATTGTGTTGGTTACACTTACGATCTGTAGACTTTTCTGTAGACACATTTTAATATAAACTAAAACCAAAAAGATTCTTTTTAAATCTTTATAATATAAAAAAATAATAATTAGGTGTTGTGTTTCGGACAGTGTTATAATGTTGCTTAGATACAGAAGTAGAACTACACCTAGAGAAAAACCATTAGTAAATAAACTAATTAAAGGCAATTACTAAAATTTCAATATCTTCCATGGTAAGTTGTTTCTTTAAACTACTGGCTGCTAAGCTTAGGAATGATAGCGTTTCACAGACATTGCAGTTTCATTTTCAAATTGCTAATACATATATTCTCTTCTTTTCAACTTACAATAAATATTTTCAGATAATTTTAGTTCTTTGAAACCAGATTTTTTTCTTAAATATGTTATTTTTATCTTCTTTATAAATAGGGCTAGAATAAATCAAGTTGCTCTTAGTAACTGTCTTTTTAGAAACAACCCAATGTCAGTTTTCATTGTCTATTTATTCTTGTTAGCAAATGAAAAAAACAAATAAAATTTGAATTCCAGTTTTATGCTGTGGTATTTCTATGATAAATGCATTAATGTTACCAATATTAACATGTTCACTATGGTACCAAATAAGATTTATCACTTATGAAGGGAGTGTTACTAAAAAAGAATCATTTGTATAACAACTAACATGTAATTGAGTATATGATTGTACCTATGTAAATTGTCTCATATAACTTTTCATAGTACCACACATCTAATGATGTAAGATAATTACATCATTTCTTTGAATATAAAGGAAGTTGTAAACATACTGGAATGTATTCATTTTGGAATTTATAATGACTTCTAACACTAGTTTAAATTATAGGTATAAAATTATTCATAAAGTGTTCTGTCAGAGGTCAATAAAATGTTTCTTGTGATAGTTCTGAGTGCAAGGATTGTTCATAAACATAATTTCAATGCACACAGGCAAACACGCACAGACACACACACAGACAGACACACACACACACACAGATTTCCCCAAATACATACACCCACAAACACATAGAAGTAACATGTTGACTAGTAGAACATATATTGAATAGTCTACACTGATTTTTTCACATTAACTTCTTTTAAACAATTCATTGCATTGGCTTTCCCTGTCTGTCCAAATAACATTTGGTAACTACTGCTTTCCACTTTGAGGTTTCCTTAGAGATTTAGCTTCTACCAAACACTTTCAAAACAAATCTATTTTTTTTTTACTTTGCGATTGTACTTCACACAAATCTCTCTTACTGTGCATAAATAAAGTATTGTCATATGAAGTGTAATTCATTTGCTTATGTTTCCCATTGATGTTATGGGCTCTGCTAAGAGGTTATAAATCTCATTAATGTTATATACATAGGATTAAGGAAAAAGCTTGATATATAGTTGTTCAACAAATATTTGTTGACTGAATATGTAGTGTTCACTCATAATAGGATTTAACACTGATAAAATAATAATTAACTAAAATAATAAACTTTTCCAAAGTTGATTCAATTAAAAGTCACATTCATATCACTTCAAGTGTTATTTGATCAAAAAGATTACCCGTGATAAATACTAACATGTTACATTAATACAAACCTGAGGCAATACAAATAGACTATTAGTACACATGATACACATCTTTAGCTATGACATACAAATTTAATCAAACATAGGAAATGAGGGTCACTACCCTGTTATCACTCATCATTTCAGTAAGGGGAATGCTTAAGATAGTACAAAATGAGAACTCATTTATCTGAAATAAGCTGACAAAACAAGACTCTAAACGCATACTATAGCCACAGAAGGTTTTTAGTTAGCCTATAGAAAAATAAATAAGTCACAGATTAACTGATTTGTATGTTTCTATTTTTATTTTAAAATAAAATAAAACATGTTTCTTTTAAGAATATCAAAATACAAAACTGAACAAAGAATCACTTTAAAAATCAATTGCACTCCCACAACATAGGGATATTCACTTTAATATGAAAAATTTCAGTGCATATCATTTTATATATTTATTTTTGAATAGTATATGTGTATGTGTATTCATAGAGAATGCTTGATATAATGTGAATAATATAAAGTTTTTGTAGTCTTCTCAACATTGTCACATTATTAAGTTCCTATTTAAAAGTTAAAATTAAAACAATAATATAAATATAAAATTAAATTTAAATATTTTATAAGTATTAATATCTTCATTATTATAAATTATATGCATGTATTATAGTTTAATTAAATGACCCATTTAATCATACATGAACTTTTTAAAAAAACACTGTGTATATAAATTATACTCCTATCAATTATCTGTACATTAATCTGTGCTAATATTTCTAAGATTCTTTATACGTCTCAGAGCTTAAGGTTGATATCTGTCTTTAAGATGATCAGATTCAATATTTTCATTGTACAGATTAGATAATTTACTTGACTAAGTATGAGTTGTTATGATACATCCAAACTTGTGTAGTAAAATCTGGGCCTAGGCCAGGTGCTGGTTCAGAGCTGTAATCCCAGTATCACTTGAGACCAAGGCTTTGAGATCAGCCTGGACAGCGTAGTGAGAAGCTATCTTTACAAAACATTTAAAAATTAGCTGGACATGTTGGTGTGTGCCAGTAGTCCTAGCTACTCAGGTGGCTGAAGTAGGATGGTCACTTGAGCCCAGAAATTTGAGGTTTCGGTGAGCTATGATTGTGCCACTGCATTGCAACCTGAGTGACAGAGCAAAACTCTGTCTTTAAAAAAAAAAAAAAAATCTAAGTCTATATATGAATGTAAATGCTTTATTGATATTCCATATATTGTTATTGAAAACATAAATGAAATATAGAATAAATGCTTTATAGAGTCACTTTTTGATATTTGTCAGAAGTGCTAAATATGGGAGTCATTATATTTTGTTGCCATGTGAGTAAAACATGACTCAATCTAAGAATTTCTAGTCATTTTATTTCTTTTGGTCTTAATGTAAATAATATAATAACTCAAACAGCAAAATACACTATAGGAAGTAACAAAAAATCTCATACATGACAAGGGGATATATTACAGGATACGTATGCAATATTTTAGTGGTATTTTATTTTATTTTATTTTTTTGTTTGTCCTAGAGCCTCTTTTTAGAATTTAGAAATTATTTCTAATAGAAGAAAATTATAATGTGGCTGAAATCTCTGCAATTTATAATAACAATTAAGTATGAGTACATAAGTAATCTCATTTTGTAATTTCTTATTAGGGAAATTAATTTTTAATAAAATTTTCTTAAATCCAAACCTGGTAGATACAACAGTGAGCAAAATATTTTTGGGTTACTGCTGTGGTAACCTACACTGAATAAAAAATCATATTGCTATCTACATAATTTTTTACACCTGTACTCATTGAAAACTCTTTTATAATTTAGACCTTTTATTGTTGTATTTCAACAAGTTTTGTTTGTTTGTTTGTTTGTTTTGAGATGGAGTTTGCTCTTGTTGTCCAGGCTGGAGTGCAGTGGCACGATCTGGGCTAACTGCAACCTCTGCCTCTTGGGCTCAAGCAATTCTCTGCCTCAGTCTCCCAAGTAGCTGGGATTACAGGCATGTGCCACCATGCCCAGCTATTTATTATTATTATTATCAGTTTGTATTTTCAGTAGATACGGGGTTTCACCATCTTGGCCACACTGGTCTTGAACTCCTGACCTCCATCTGCCTTGGTCTCCCAAAGTGCTGGGATTACAGGCCTGAGCCACCGCACCTGTCCTCTCAAAAAGTATTTTTTGTAACAGATGATATAGTAAAATTTATCTCAGCGGTTTGCTTTTCTATTCTGCAAATTGAAAACATCTATTGCTTTACACATATAGAAAATGTGGAAAAATAGAGTACTGAGTAAACAAGAATATTATGTTAAAATATAATTACACTAAAAATGTATTTTCCTTTCCGTTTTAAAATTATTTATTATGTTAAATTGTTGGGAAGCAGGCCAAAGAATATAGGCCCTTTTTTAAAGCTTCTTGATGTCATAGAAATTAGGTATTAAAATTCAATCTGGGCTGAGCAATGACAGATCACTGAAGTGGAGAGAGCATGTTGATGCAAATGGAAAGAGAAAGACTTCCTATAATAATGAAAGAAGCAATGAACCTGAGCTAAGAATCACTATGAGAATATTGTACTTGAATATATAGTACAGGGTTCCTATCTCCTTTTAGACTCTGTCTAAACTTATTAGAAACGTAATTGCAACTGTCTGTTCAAATACTGGAGAACAGCAATTGCATTTTTTCCTTTCCTTCCTATTCCATTCACGGGTAATCTCTGTACTATGCATGCTTATGATAAGGGAAGAACATGTGAACCTTGAATCCCTTGTAACAACTAGGCTATTCACTTCTAGAATAAAACTGAATCTATTGTATATAAACTAATTTTAGTTTTTTTAAAGTACTCTAATTCTTGGTGAAAGTTTGGGTATATGAATGTTATAACATTGTTAGGAGAGGATAGCTTTTATATTGGAGAGGCCAAATCAATGTAAGTTATTTGTTAAATAGTCTTGGCATTCATTTATCACTTGCTCCATTGCAAAAATGTATTTCTACCTTAGAAGTAAGAATGTATTCCACACAGGTATTATAATTGCATCTTGATTGTCATCATCACAACAACTGTAGTTTTATTGTTAACTTCCAAATATAATTATCATTACCCTGCTAAGTTATTTTTAAAGTAGCTAAAATAAGCAATCTAATAATTATATTGTGTCAGTATGTTTTCTAACATAAAAGGTGTTCCTTAATGTAAACTATGAAAAATATAGTGGGATATGCAATGGCTTTTAAGTTACAGTCCTAGCTCTACCACTTTCTGTGTGACAGTTGATTATTTTGAATGAAAATAAAATATCAGCGTCACTATACTATTTCTTCCTTTTTTTTTTAAGTTTTGGGATACATGTGCAGAACATGCAGGTTTGTTACATAGTCATACATGTGCCATGGTGGTTTGCTGCACCTATAAATCTGTCATCTAGGTTTTAAGCCCTGCATGCATTAGGTATTTGTCCTAATGTTCTCCCTCCCCTCCCCACCCCCCAACAGGCCCTGATGTGTGATGTTCTCCTCCCCTGTGTCCAAGTGTTCTCATTGTTCAACTCCCACTTATGAGTGAGAACATGTGATGTTTCATTTTCTGCTCCTGTGTTAGTTAGCTGGGAATGATGGCTTCCAGCTTTATCCATGTCCCTGCAAGGGACATGAACTCATCCTATTTTATGGCTGCACAGTATTTCATGGTGTATATGTGCTGTATTTTCTTTATCCAGTCTATCATTTCTGGGCATTTGGGTTGGTTCCAAGTCGTTGCCATTATAAATAGTACCACAATAAACATATGTGTGCTTTATATGTGTCTTTATATATATATAAATATATGTGTCTTTATAATAGAATGACTTATAATCCTTTGGATATATACTCAGTAAAGGGATTGTTGTGTCAAATGATATTTCTGGTTCCAGATCCATGAGGATTCACCACACTGTCTTCCACAATGGTTGAACTAATTTACACTTCCACCAAGAGTGTAAAAGTGTTCCTATTTCTCCACATCCTCTCCAGCATCTGTTGTCTCCTGATTTTTTAATGATCGCCATTCTAACTTGCATGAGATGGTATCTCATTGTAGTTTTTTGATTTGCATTTCTCTAATGACAAGTGATGATGAGCTATTTTTCATGTTTGTTGGCTGCATAAATTCTTTTGAGAAGTGTCTGTTCATATCCTTTGTTCACTTTTTGATGGTGTTGTTTGCGTTTTGCTGGTAAATTTAATTTCCTTGTAGATTCTGGATATTAGCCCTTTGTCGGATGAATAGATCACAAACATTTTCCTCCCTTCTGTTGGTTGCCTGTTCACTCTGATAATAGTTTTTGTTTTTGTTTTGCTATGCCGAAGCTCCTTCGTTTAATTAGATCCCATTTGCCAATTTTGGCTTATGTTGCAATTGCTTTTCATATTTTGGTTATAAAGTATTTGCCTATGTTTATTTCAAGTTAAATAAGACATTTCCAACAATGTCAGACATATGGTGATATATAAATATATAAGATATATATGATATATATAAAAGATATACAATATATAAGATAATATGTATAAACCTTTATATCTTAACCACCTTGTAACCTTTCTCAAACTTCTTTTGTATATTATTTTTTTCTTGTTTTAAATGTTTACCCAGATAACCATGTATATTCATATTCTCTATATAAATTTAAAACATTTTGAAAATATTATCAAATATCACCATCCATAGTCAAAATGATTTTGTGTGTCTCTACATGTATTTCCATAGTTTACAGTAAAGCATATAGAGGTGGAAAATGGCTGTTTTCTTTTTTAGATTATATATCTGTTAGATATCATTTTAGTCATTTTACTCCCCCCAAAACTTATGTTGCATTATTTCCTGCAATTTATTAGCATAATATATAATTGAGTTGAAATCAATTGAAATGTTGGCCTAGTTGTACAAATGATAATGGGGTTGCACTTTTATTTTTTATTTACAATTTTATGTAGAACTCAAAGTATTTTTCAAATTTTAACAGAATTACTGCTTACTACAATTGACTTATCCAGGTTTTGCTTTTTTTGTTTTTTATTGGTCCACAATTATATCAAATGGCAGAGAGGAGCCAGTTTGTAAAGCCCTTGTTGAGACATCTTTAAACACAAAAAGCTACCATTTTGCTATCCACAAAAGTATAACTATTTTCAGACGATTCCAGATACTAATTACAAGTCACTGTTTATCAGGCTCCAATAGGAGATAGAAAAGTATACTTGTAGGACTTGTATAGTCAGAGATTTTAATGTTATACTGAAATAGTTGGGTTAGTTTGTAAGTAAATTTTAGCCCTAATCATGCAATAGAAGATAATTAGGTCATAATTATTGATCAATTAATATGAAGCTCATTTTTATAATTTTTAAAATTTTTTATTATACTTTAAGTTCTGGGGTACATGTGCAGGATTGTTACATAGGTATACACATGCCATGGTAGTTTGCTGCATCCATCCCACCATCACCTACATTAGGTATTTTTACTAACGTTATCCCTCCCAATCTCCCCCACCCTCTGCTATCTCTGGTGTGTGATGTTCCCCTCCCTGTGTCCATCTGCTCTCATTGTTCAAAAGCCACTTATGAGTGAGAACGTGCAGTGTTTGGTTCACTGTTCTTGTGTCAGTTTGCTGAGAATGATGGTTTCCAGCTTCATTCATGTCCCTGCAAAGGACATGAATTCATCCTTTTTATGGCTGCATAGTATTCCATGGTGTATATGTGTCACATTTTCTTTATCCAGTCTATCATTGATGGGCATTTGTGTTGGTTCCAAGCCTTTGCTATTGTAAACAGTGCCACAATGGACATACATGTGCATGTGTCTTTATCAGATAATGATTTATAATTCTTTGGGCATATACCCAGAAATTTGATTGCTGGGTCAAATGGTATTTCTAGTTCTAGATCCTTGAGGAATCACCACACTGTCTTCTACAATGATTGAACTAATGTACACTCCCACCAACAGTGTAAAAGCATTCCTATTTCTCCACATCCTCTCCAGCACCCGTTGCCATTCCAACTGGTGTGATATGATATCTCCATGTGGTTTTTATTTGCATTTCTCTAATGACCACTGATGATGAGCATTTTTTCATATGTTTGTTGGCTGCATAAACGTCTTCTTTCGAAAAGTGTCCATATCCTTTGCCCACTTTTTGATGGGGTTGTTTTCTTCTTGTAAATTTGTTTAACTTCTTTGTAGATTCTGGATATTAGCCCTTTGTCAGATGGGTAGATTGCAAAATTTCTTTTCCATTTTGTAGGTTGCCCGTTCACTCTAATGATAGCTTCTTTTGTTGTGAAGAAGCTCTTAAGTTTAATTAGATCCCATTTGTTGATTTTGGCTTTTTTGCCATTGCTTTTGGTGTTTTAGTCATGAAGTCCTTGCCTATGCCCATGGGAAAAGGATTCCCTGTTTAATAAATGGTGTTGAGAAAACTGGCTAGCCATATGCAGAAAGCTGAAACTGGACTCCTTTCTTACATATTATACAAAAACTAACTCCAGATAGCTTAAAGATTTAAACATAAGACCTAACACCATAAAAACCCTAGAAGAAAACCTAGGCAATACCATTCAGGACACAGGCATGAAGCTCATTTTTTATAGATTATTACTAAAAGTTTTGGAAACTGTATCATATTGTGAATGCTTAGATGTATAATTAACAAATTTCAATAAATTATAAAATCATAAAGTACTACTTAACAATGTTGTATCTATAACATTTTATTTGGTTTATTTTTTATTTTTGTTGTTGTTGTTGTTTAACAGGAAAACAAATTTCTCCCTTGTAAAAATACAAGGGTGATGATGAGAGTATATACTTTTTTTTTTTTTAAGTAAGTAAATTGTTTTATTGGTTAGCAAGAATGACTGTATATTGCTGGTGAGTTGTTTGGTTTGGTTGGTTTGCTTTCTCTTTTTTAATTTTCTTTTTGTTTTACTTTAAGTTCTGGGATCCATGTGCAGAATGTGCAGGTTTGTTACATAGGTATACAGGTGCCATGGTGGTTTGCTGCATCTATCAACTTGTCATCTAGATTTTAAGCCCCCTCATGCATTAGGTATTTATCCTAAAGCCCTCTCTCCCCTTGCCCCACACCCCTCCCCAACAGGCCCTTGTGTGTAATGTTCCATGGAATCATCTGTGTCCATGGAATCACCAAATTTTGTTTAAAACTTAAAATCAGTTTTGGCCACCCAGAACCTGCCCGATCTTGTCTGATCTTGGAAGTTAAGCAGAGTCAGCCTGGTTAGTACTTGGATGGGAGAGTGTATACTTAATCACTCTCATTAAGAGTATACTATGGTGTTTTAAGGTCCTTTCTCCTAGCATCTTATTAAGTAAATTTAACCCTAATGTTATTTATTTATTTTTTTCTTAATTGGGAAGCTATTAGGCTGAGTGGACTCCAGCACCTTCCATTCCTATGTAAGCAAACCTCCAAATACCAACATGATGGGGATTAGGGTTTAAACTTATGAATTTGGGGAAGGCACATTTGATTCATAATAGCTGTTATTTTTTAATTGAAAATGATAAATTGATATATTAATAATAAAAATAATAATTGATGACTACAGATACTTTTAGTACAGTATCATCCTTCCAGGTGTGAAAGATGGATATCCTCATGTGCTTACAATATAAAATTTGCATATTAGAGTATCAAAGGCACCAGAGTATTTTGAATGCACATCCTATACCTAATGTTTTCTTGCCTTCACTGTTTGTTGTAATTTTATTCCATTCCAATACACCATAGTCCTATTTTCACTTTTAATTCTAAAAAGAATGACAGATAACACAGAAATCTGACGGTGAATTTACAAGCTCAGAGGTTTTTGCACCAACTGATGGTGTATACTTCTAATTAACTTCTGCAATGCATATTTGGTATAGTTTGTTCGTTTGTTTGGTACAAAAATGCCTCAAACAATTCCCTAGACTCTGGTTAAAATAGGAGGATAAAAATAGAAATAGATCCAGTTTTCTGCTGAAATATTTGTTATTTTCTTTGCTGAAACATAAACAATTCACCCATAAATAATTGCACAGGCAAGCTGTAAACCTTTCTCTTCAATCTCTTTTAGCAGGGCTTGCAGAATTGATTTATACTTATATTGCTGCTAACACTATGTCAAAATAGTTTATTGGAAAAATTCCATTATTTACTGATTATTTTAATGCAAAACTTAATAAGCCGAGAGAAACATTTTATGTATGCATTATAAACCATCCCTGCTCAATAACTAAAGCTGCTAATCTTGTGCACTACTTTACTGTTGCAAACTGATTTCAGAAAATAATGTAAAATACAAACACATTCATAATGGCTATATTAGAATATAGATCTAGTTTCGTATAAAGTTTGTTTTCATTGTGTTATTCAATTAAAATCATGCACACTGTATCTGTTACAGTGCATTTTTATAGTGCCGAAGGTAAATTTAATAGTGTATTGTGCACATCTGCTGTCCCTGATGTTTTCGCATTCCTATGTGGTATAGTTACTCATTTACTTTTGCTTTGTTGCTCAAAAAATTACTTTTATGCTTTAGAGTTCTGCATCATGACTCTCAAGTGGCCTTGGACAAGCATGGGTGAATCACTATATTGGCTCCATCATAAAGATAAGTGTTTTCTACACTCAGGTTGAAAGATACTATCAAAACAATCACCTACCTGTGTTTGGAAATACAGCAAGAAATATGATGAAATTTGAGCAGCAGCTGTCATGTTAAACCATGTCACTTTTCTTGTGGGATCAATAGTGGCAAGATGTTTATGAAATTTTTCTTTTTGTCAGATGGTCTCTAGATTTACATCCTAGCTCTGTTATTTATTAACTATTTGTCCTAACACAAGTTAATTAATATCCTTCAGCCTAATTTCTTAATAATAATACTCCATCACTTCTTTCATTTCACCTTGTCTCATCAAAGAAAAGAGAGAGAAAAAAAAGAGAGAAATGGAGACAGAGAGAACTTTGGGAAAAACTCAAATACCTGATTTCTCCATGTACATACTGAGGAAGTTTTATACTGATAGAAAAAATAAAATCCCACAGCAGAATAGATGATTAGAAATGAAATATTCATGATCATTAACCTACCTATCTATAAAATCTACTAAGATTCATGGTCTTGAATGACCTCCAATGCAATGGTCATTCCAATTTTTTTCCACTCTTCAAATCTCCATATATCATTATCATATCCACCTAACATTTTATTTTACACAGATATCCAGAGTGGCCAGATATATACTTTCTCAACTTATCACCACCAAAGATATAATGATATTTATATCTGCAATAAAGTTATTCTATTTATTCAAATATGTGGGTTTTCTCTTTATCAGTTGATTAAAGGCTTATATTTTCTAAGAATCAACTTTTGGTTTTATTAATAACTTTATTGTACTTTCTATTCTCTATTTCATTTTTTGTTCTAATATACACTGTTTCCTTCCATTTATTTTGGAGGTGGTTTGCTCTACATTTTTTAATTTTTGAAGGTGAAAATTTATAGTGTTGATTTGAAATATTTCTTTCCTGTAAGAGAGCCAGATAAAAAATAAATTCCCTTCTAAGCACTGCATTAGCTGCATTCCATAAATTTTAGTGTGTTGTGTGTCTGTATTCATTATTCCCAAGGTGTTTTCTGACTTCCATTGTGACTTCCTCTTTGACCAATTATTTTAAAAATTTCCACAAAATTGTGAATTTCCAAAATTTTCTCCCATTATCACTTTCTAACTTTCTTTCATTGTAGTCTGAGAAAATATTTTGTATTATATAATTTAAAGAAAAACCTTAAGATATGTTTTATAACATACCATACAGTATATCCTGGAGAAAGTTCCACATACACTTGAGAAAAACCTGTATCCAGATTTGTTGTGTGGTGTGTTCTTTATGTGTATAGTAGACTTTATTATGTTATACTGTTGTTGTGTTATTCACGTATTCTATTTTGTTATTGTTCTGCCTAGTTATACTATTCACTATGGAATGTGGAGTACTGAATTATATCTAATTTTCTATTTCTCTCTTTGATTATGTGTCTTTTCTTCACATATTTTGGGTGTGTGGTGTTAAGTATATTTATAGCTTACAAATGATATATCTGGCATATGCATGTATAGATTCCACCACCACCTTGCTGCTGCTAATACACATATGCAGATTCCATTGCCATCACCCACATGAAGTACTTTTGCTGTCACCCTGTATTGTAGCATTTTTCCCAGAAGACAGGAACACCTTGGCCCTTCCACCATAGCATACACTTAACCTCAAGAAGTAAGAGAACAAAGCTGTGGGCCTGGTCCAAGTCCTCTAGGGTCAGAGTATGGAGTCCAAGAGTGCTGAGCTGTGCCTTGGCCCTGTGAAATCATTCAGATATAAAGCCAGTCAACTAAACCCAACTTTCATTATAGTCAGCCTCTCAAGAGCATCAGATAATATAAAAGCAAAAAGTTCTGTCTAAAGGATAAATTCAAGGATTAAAGAAACATTAGCTCACACAGATGAGAAAGAACTAGTGCAAAATGTCTTGCAACTCTAAAAAGCCAGAGTATCTTCTTACCACAAAATAACCACATTAGCTCCCCATCAATGGTTGTTGATCATAATGAAATTGCTGAAATAAAGACATAGAAATTAGAATCTGTTAAAGTTCAGGTTCTCTTATAAGGTGGGTCTGCTGGGAAGAGGGGAGAGGATCAAGAAAAGCAACTAATGAATACTAGTTTTAATACATGAGTGATAAAATAACCTGTACAACAAACCTCCATGATACAAGTTTACTTATGTAACAAACCTGCACATGTATCCCTGAACTTAAAATCAAAGTTAAAAAAAAAATATCGGAATCAGAATGGCAGGGAAGATCACTGAAGGTCAGGAGAATGTTGTAAAATAATCCAAGAAATCAAAGTAGTCCACTAAAACATTTCAAGAGCTGAAAGACAAAATAGTCATTTTCAGAAAGAAACAAACTGATCTGACCAAACTGAAAACCTCACATGAATGTAATAATGCAATTGGAAGTATTAACAGCAGAACAGACCAAGTGGAGGAAAGAATTTCAGAGCTCAAAGACCAGTTATTTGAATCAACTGAGTCAGACAAAAATAAAGATAAAACATTTTTTAAATAAACAAAATCTCTGAGAAATATACGATTATATTCAGACAAAAACTACGGCTCATTGACATCTGCCACCACCCCTGGCTAATTTTGTCTTTGTATTTTTAGTACAGATGGGGTTTCACCATCTTGGCCAGGTTGCTCTTGAACTCCTGACCTAGTTATCCACCCGCCTTAGCCTCCCAAAGTGCTGGGATTACAGGTGTCAGCCACTGTGCCCGGTCCCCAGAAAATAATTTTAAAAATCAACAAAACTCAGAGTATTTTTGAAAACATAAAATTGAAGAATTCTTCAATAGAGCAATTGAGAAAATAATAGAAGATACAAATAAATAAAAACAGAAATAAAATAAAATTAAACTGATATGATAGAAACACAAAAAATTATAATAAACTACTAGGAATAATTATATACAAACAAACTAAATAACCTAGAAGATATAGATAAATTTCTGGTCACCTACAGCCTACCAAGATTGAATCATGAAAAAATTAAAAATCTGAATAGACCAATGATGAGTAAAGAGATTGAACCAGCAATAAAAGGTTCCCCATCAAAGAATAGCCTAACACATAATGGCTTCTCTGCTAAATTTTGCCACACATTTAAAGAAAAGCTAATATGATCTTTTTCAAACTCTTTCTAAAAATTCAAATAGATGGAATACTTCTAACTCATTTTTTTAGTCAAGTATTACCCACATAACAAAGACAGACAAGGACAATACAAGAAATCAAAATTATAGACCAATATAACTAGTGAACATATTTGTAAACATCCTCAACAAAATATGAGCAAACCTAATTCAACGACCCATTGAAAGAATCGTGCACAATGAGCAAGTGGGATTTATCTTTGAGATGCAAGAATGGTTCAACACGTGCAAATCAGTAAATGTGATGTACCACATTAACAGAATAAGTGCCAAAAATACATTATCACCTTAGTGCAAAATAAAAATCATTTCACAAAATTGAACAACTGTTCTTGGCGAAAGCTCTCAACAGATTAGTTACAGATGGAATGCATCGCAACACAATAAACACTCCATATGATAAGCTAAAAGCTAACGTTATAAATCAATGGTTAAAAGTTGAATTCTTTTACGCTATTAACAGAAACCAAATGAGGATGCCCATCTCACTGTTTCTTTTCAACATTGCACTGGAAGTACTAGAGAGAGCAATTAGGCAAGAGAAACAAATAAAATGCATCCTAATTGGAAAGGAGAAGGTAAAATTATCTCTGTATGCTAACAAGGTGGTCTTATAAATAGGAAACCTAAAACAAATAAGCACAGTAAGTCTTCAGGATACAAAATCAACATGTAGAAATCAGTAGCACTTATATGCACTAGCAATGAACTCTGAAAGAGAAATTGAAGACACGATCCCATTTACAGTAGCAGCAGGAGTAACAACAAAAATACTTAGGCATAAATTTAAGCAAGGAGGTGAAAGATCTGTATACCAAAAACTATAAACACTGATAAAATAAATTGATGACAACACATATAAATGGAAACATAACCTATCTTTATTAATTGGAATAATTAATTTTGACAGTGTCCACACTATTCAAATAAATCTACAGATGTAATGATCTCTACAAAATTCCAATGGTAATTTTTACAGAAATAGAAAAAAATTCTAAAGTAAATATGGAACTACAAAAGATCCTGAATAGTCAAAGTAATCTTGAGCAAAAAGAACAGAAGTGAATGTATCACACTCCACGATTACAAAACATACTTTAAAGCAATTTTGATCAAAAGATGCTAGTACTAGCATAGAACTAGACCCATGGACCAAAGTAACAGAGTGGAAAGCCCATAAATAAACTCATACTTTTATGGTGAGTTGATTTGCAGCAAAAGTCCCAAGAAACACACAACAGAAAAAGGATAGTCTCTTCAAAAGATGTTGTTCAAAAAAAGTGGACTTCCATAAGCAGAACAATGAAATGGTATTCTCGTCTCACATCATATATAAATAAACATAAAATGAATTAGAGATTTAAAGTAAAACCCCAAAACATAAAACTACCAGAGGAAAACATAGAAAAAATGTTTCATGACATTGTTTTGATCAATGATTTTTTGGATATGACCTTGAAAGCACAGGTAACAACAGTAAAAATATATAAAATGATCACATTGAACTGAAAAAAAAATTTTTATAACAAAGAAACCAACAGAGTGAATAGATAACCCACATAGTGGAAGAAAATACTTTAAAACCATACATCTGATAAGGGATTTGTACCCAAAATGCATAAGGAACTCAAACAACTCAATAGTAAGAAAACAAATAACCAAATAAAAAATGAGCAAAGAACCTGAACAGAGGTTTCTTAAGAAAAGGCATACAAATGGCCAATAGAGTCATAAAAATATATTGAATATCTCCAATTTTTAGGGAAATAAAAATTAAATTTTCAATGAGCTATCATATTACATCTATCTGAATGACTATGATTAAAAGAGGAACTAACAAATGTTGGTAATGATGTGAAGAAAATGGAATCTTTGCACACTGTTAGTGGAAATGTAAGTAAATACAGCCATGAAAAATGATATATCAATGTCTTGTAGAAAATTATAGATAGCTACAGGAACAATAGAACTACTATATGATCTAGCAATCCCACTTCTGGACATACATCTAATGGAACTGAAAGCAATATACTGAAGATATGTCTGCACTCATATTCATTGAAGTGTTATTCACAATAGCCAAGATGTAAAATAAACCTAAGCATCCACACAGATGAAGAGATAAAGAAAATATTAGATACATGCAAAATGGAAAGCTATTCAGCCTTAAAAAAGAAGACAATTCTCTCCCCTGGCAATAACATAAATAACAAAAATAAACCTGGAAGACATTATGCTGAGTGAAATAAGCCAGGTACAAAATGTCAAATATTGCATGATTTCATTGTTATGCTGAATCTAAAAAATTCACCCTCATAAAAGTAGGAAGGAGAATGTTGGTTATCAGAGGCTAAGGGTTGGCAGAGGAAATGTTTGTCAATGGGGATAATGTTTTAATTCAACAGATGAAAGTAGTTTTTGAAATCTCCCACACAGCAAGGTGACCGCAGTTAATAATTTATCTATTATTTCAGAATTTGCACATTTTAAATGTCTCAACAACAAAAAAAGGATTGGTGAGGTGATTGGTATGGTAATCAGTTAGATTTAATCATTTTGAATTGAATATATATATATCAAAACATCACATTGTACCTATAGGTAGCAATGCAAAAATATGTACCTATAGGTACAATGTGATGTTTTGATATATGTATAAAATTTAAATATATACATAAAATTTAATAATGCATATATGAAATCTTGTATAAAGAATATGAGAGTTGTACCTATATATGAATATATAAATAATATGTATATATTATATTATATTGCAATATATATTATTTATATATTTATGTGTAATATATATTATGTTATATAACATAATACACAATGTAATATATTATATATCATACAATGTATTATCTTTTATATCATATATAATACATTATATTAATATGTAGGTTATTTTTATATATTTATATTTAAAATCTATATTAATATATAGATTTTTATAAAATATTAATATATTTTATATACTAATATAATATGTGAATATAAAATATTTCATGTTTATATAAAATATATATTTAATATATTTACTATATTTCATATTTCATATATTAATATATTTTTATATATTTAATCCATTTATTAGATTTATATATTAATATAAGACACATATGTTTTTATATATTATACATATATTATACATAATATATATTATATTTGATATTATAGAATATATAGATAGGTACAATTCTCATATTCTTTAGACAAGATTTTCTTTATTTCTTTGAACATACTTTAAACTGCCAATTCATGTAATTCTCTATAAATCCAAAATTTGTGCTTCCTATAGGGTAGTTTCTATAGACCTTTTTTTTTTCCAGTATATGAGTCATAAGTTTTTAATTTTTTGGCCATGTCTCATATGTTTTTGTTGAAACTTTTAAATATGGAATAATTATATATTTATACATAATTAATGTTTCAATAAAATGATATAAATGAAAAAGGCTTTTTCCTACTTTGATTTTTGTTAGTTTATGATATTTCTGTGTCTGGGCTTTTGAGTTTATTCCTTTTGTGTTTTACTGAGTTTCTAGACATGTAGATCAACAATTTTCATCAAAATTTGGTAAGTTTTCAGAAATTAATTATTTCAAATATTCTTTCTACCCCTTTTCCTACCCTCTTCTCTCTTCTCCTTCTGCTTCTTCTCTTTCTCCTTCTTCTGTGACTCTCATTACGTATTTATATATATGTATGATGGTATCTCACAGGTCTTGAAGGCTTTGTCCAACATTTTTTTTTATTCTTTTCTCTCTCAGTACCTCAGACTGGATAGTATAAATTGACCTATCTTCAAGGTGACCCATTTTTTCTTCTGAAAGCTCAAATCTTCTATTGAGTCCCCCTGTGAATTTTTAATTATTATTGTATGTCTTGACTCAATAGTTTGTATCATAAACTTGTAAATAATTTATATATTCTTGATATTTCCCATTATTTGATGATATATTATTCTAATATTTTCCAATAGTTCTTTAGATAAGATTTTTTTAGTTCTTTGAACATACTTTAAATAGCCAACTTCATGTTTCCTCTATGATTCCAATATTTGTGCTTCCTGCAGTGCAGTTTCTATTGATCTTATTTTGTCCTGGATATGAGCCATATTTCTTATTGGTTTGCATATCTCATATGTTCTTTGATAAAAACTTAAAATATTGAGTAATAAATAATGGCAAATCTTGTAGTCAGATTCTGTTCTATCCCCAGTATTTTGTTGTTGTTGTTCTTGCTGTTTATTTTTTAAATTTATTTCTTGAATTAATTTTGTAAGTCTGTATTCTTTGTTGGTTGTAGCTACTGAAATTTCATCTCAGTTAGTTTTGTCAACAGCTAAGGATTGGACAGGTATTACCTTAAATGCCTGGTATAAATATGTCTTTCAGCATTTGCCAAAGTACTCTGTGCATTTGGGGACACACTGTCAATGTTCAGGCAATCAGTTAACAGTTCTTGTTACATTTTGCTTCTTACTGACATTAAGCCACATGACTGCACATGCACACAACTTTGCACATACAGCTCTTTAGATTTCCAAGAATATATTAAAGTTTTTCAAGCCCCTCAGTGGACACCTCCTTTTCCAGTTTTTTATTTTAAATAACTGTCAGCAAGACATTTACTCCAACTTTCATCTCCATCTCAGGTAGCTGCAGTTTATCCAATTGCCACTGCTTGTTTTTAGCAAGCATATCTTAAGTAAAGACTACTTGTTCACACCAGGTTATGACTGAGTCAGGTCAAATAATGACAAGCCTGGTTTGTAGAGTTAACCAAGGAAATGTTAGACAGCTCAAATAATTACAGTTCTCTGAGAATGAGACTTTAAAGAAACTCCAACCCTTTTCTACTACCTACATAAGCTTCCTGGATGCTATCATTATTGCGGACTGTTGGGTTTCAAAGTTAACCCAGAGCTGAGGACAGAGGGGATGGCATAAACAAGGTTGCAATGCCACATATCTCACTATTTTTACCTATTTAGCCATTTTCTTGAATAAACGCTCTCAAGGTTATTTCAAGTTTTAATTAACTTCATGAATTTTGAAAAGTTCATTATGACAGTTTTGCTAATGCTTTCCTTGCTTTTATTGAGAAGAATAATGTTGGAGGACCTTAATTATTCTCTCTGACATATTGTATTATATCTTTAACATACATTATCTTAACATATTATATCTTATACAAATGTATTATTTTCAGTATCATTTCTTTCCTCTTCCAGAGCTGCAGGTTCACATTTATTTATATATATTAGTCCTCAATATCTATGAACTAGCCCATAATTATTATTTGGGTTTTTCTTCTCCAATTTAAAGTCTTATGATTTCCTCTGTCTTTTCCACAATGCACTTGGCTGTATTTATATATATATGTGCTTTATTGCCTCTAATCCACCATTCAACACTTAATTGCATTTTTATTTTCATATCAAGTTTATACTTTTACCTTTGCATTTTTTAATCTCTGTTTTTTTCCCCTCAGGATTTCATTTTGAGTTCATGTACTCTTCTTTGAAAAATTTTTGAAGCCTAAAATTTATTTGAAATTCTGGAGATATTTTCTCTGAAAACTGCTCCAATTTCACTGAAATTCATCTTGAGAAATTTATTTTTCACGTGTCATTTGCAGTGCTTGTTCTTACCTTTTTTCCTCCAACATTAATGCATACACTTTCTGAAGTTCTTTTGTCATTCTTACTGACTTTTTAAATGGGAACAATTATCCCAAAATCTATTATGACAAAGAGTGGGAGGATAAATCACAGTTTCAATTCACATTTGTTGTATCCAACAACCTGTCACCAAATATGATTTCCTTTGTCCTACAAAACACACCTTCATTTAATTTTTAGCAACCCAGTATTCAGCACAGCACTGGAAAAGCTCTTGTACCCACAGGCATTTGGTGTCATTATATCTGGGCATGGATGCCTCCTCTCCTCTTTTTCACTTTTAAGAAAGTCTGGAAGTCTGAATCAGCTATTCAGCATGGTTTACCATCTCTCCTTCCCAGGTACTCATGTAGAACTAGATCTTTGCATTAGACTTTGTCTAGGACCCTTATTTTACTCTTCTAATCAATAATCTTTGAAAAGATATTTAATTATACAGTGATTGGATTTACCGCTTAAGATCTGCAAAACTATGTGTCCTATTTCAGTATCTCTTTCACTTTGATCTACTTTTTCATTTTATGACACATACAAACAACACTTTATAATTTTGGATGACAGCCCTTTTTCCTGTATATTAAAAAAATTCCTTCCTACTTTCCTTCCTTCCTTCCTTTCTTCCCCTCCTTCCTTACCTTCTTCCCCTCCCTTCTTCCTTCCTTTCCTCTCCTCCCACCCTTCCTCCTTCCCTCCCTTCCTTTTATTATTTATTTCCATATTTGTTGCTTGTGAAGAAAACGTTTTTGAAAATAAATTTGGAGGAAATTTTTATTCCTGTGAGTAGTTTGAAAATTAGGGATAGACAGCCTTCAGTTCTAAACAAAGCTGTGTTCCAGAGAACAAAAAGATGGTTCAGGTTCTATGGCAAAGTTTCCAGCCCAAGATCCTAATCAGGTCCATTAATCCAAGTGAAGGATTGAAACTTAGTTCTGTTTGGTTGGTACATCTGAGCTCTGATGAACTGATAACCATGGAGTTCTAATTAGCCAGGGCGTATGAGCTCTGAGTCTCTGTCAGATGTTTCTTTCAAATGGCCAATTAAAGTTTATCTTGGCATTAACAACAGAAAGTGATTTGTTTGCTTGATTATAGAAAGGGAAGTCCTATAACACTTTAACAACATCTTGCTGAGAACAAAGAGTACGTGATCACTCCCTCACCAAAGGTTGTATTTTATTCACGCTTCAGAGTTAAATTAGAATATTACTTCACAATAAAAAAAAGTCCATGATTCTTTATCCTAAATTATACCAATCCATTCAATTCACTTAGGAGGCTAGAATTTCACTTGTTGGCTTTTCATGAGTATATGTAAGTAATGGATGTCTTATTATTTTGTTGTGTCTGTTTCTGTTAAACATGTTTTCTTGAGGGCAGGGGTCATACTGTCTTAAATTGCTGCAATCAACACATAATAGATAGAATGAACATAGCATTCAGTTTTTTAAATTAAATTAATAAATACATAAGCTTTATGAGAAAATATGTAAATGGTAAATATAAGTAAATTTCTGAAGACAGAGTCTACTAATGAGTAGGACAAATACACCTTACCAATTATTTGCTGCAAACATTAAGCAATTATTATTGACACAAAGTTGACTGACACTATACTATAGCATCTTAAGTGTTAAATTGGTACTGAATATGCTATTAACATTAGCAATAAAATATCATCATAATTTAAATGTAGTTTGTCTTAACACTAATTTGTATGCAAAATGCTTTTTTCTAAATGAATGAATGCATGATAAATATATAAATCTCCACAATTATACATATCCAGTCTCCTTTCTTAATCCACTAAATGCAGAGACGAGAAGGGAATTTGTCATTTAATAGCTGATATTAATGTGCAGCTCTGTTTAAAAGTCATTCCTCTGTTTTTAAAAATTTTCAGATGCTTTTTAAGAACTATTGTTAAAATTTGTGGGTGTAGGAGTTTTGGTCACATTTCTATTCTCATTCTATAGTTTTTAATATTTAATTTATATCTGTGGGGCTCACTGTGAAAACTTAAGACTTTCAAATTAATTAAAAATTTATAGAGAAATTGGAGTTTCTCACTTTGGCCTACTCAAACAAACTACATTAATATTATAAAGTTCTAGTGACCTCAACAGTAGTGAGGTATGTAAATGCATGTTTTTTGGGTTTTATTTTTTGTTCATTTTTAATTGTACTTTAGGTTCTGGGGTACACGTGCAGATCATGCAGGGTTGTTGCAAATGTACACACATGGCAAGGTGGTTTGCTGCCTCCATCCCCCCCATCATCTATATCTGGCATTTCTCCTCACATTATCCTTCCCCAACCCACCCCCCACCCCCCAGCATTCCCTCCCCTAGCCTCCACCAACTGACCCCAGTGTGTGATGCTCCCCTCCCTGTGTCCACGTGTTCTCACTGTTCAACACCCCCCTTATGAGTGAGAACATGTGATGTTTGATTTTCTGTTTTTGTGTCAGTTTGCTGAGAATGCTGGTTTCCAGGTTCATCCATGTCCCTACAAAGGACAAGAACTCATCATTTTTTATGGCTGCGTAGTATTCCATGGTGTATATGTGCCACATTTGCCTTATCCACTCTATCATTGATGGGCATTTGGGTTGGTTCCAGGTCTTTGCTATTGTAAACAGTGCCACAGTGAACATATGTGTGTGCATGTGTCTTTATAACAGAATGATTTATAATCCTCTGAGTATATACCCAGTAATGGGATTGCTGGGTCAAATGGAATTTCTAGTTCTAGATCCTTGAGGAATCGCCACACTGTCTTCCACAATGATTGAACTAATTTACACTCCCACCAACAGTGTAAAAGTGTTCCTTTTTCTCCACAACCTCTCTAGCATCTGTTGTCTCCAGATTTTTTAACGATCACCTTTCTAACTGGTGTGAAATGGTATCTCCATGTGGTTTTGATTTGCAAGAACTAAAATGTTAACTAAGGTACAATCACTTGGTTGATCTTCTATAAATGCTGACTGATTTTCATGTCCTTCACATAGAAAAATATATTTTAACAACCATATACTTAACTATTCAATGAATAGTTAAGTGAATTCAGTGAATTTCAAGTGTTATTTAAAATTTGCAAGAATAAGTATTTGAAGTATTTAAAGAGAAAATTTCATCCACGAAATAAATCTACAATCATATGCAACCTACCTAGCTATCAATTACTTATTCTTCCGGCTCACTGCAACCTCCACCTACCGGTTAAAGCAATTCTCCTGCCTCAGCCCCTAGTAGCTGGAACTACAGGCACATGCCACCACATCCAGCTAATTTTTTGTATTTTTTAGTAGAGACCAGGTTTCACCATGTTGGCCTGGATGGTCTCAATCTCTTGACCTCCTGATTCCCCTGTCTTGGCTTCCCAAAGTGCTGGTATTACAGGCGTGAGCTACTGCACCCGGCCAGTATTATATTTTTTATTCATTTAAGTGAGGGATTATTTAGTTACTATTAAAGAGTAAAATTTGTCTTGAAAATTTATGCCTATAAGAATTCAATCTAAACTCCCAAATTGTCTTTCAAAGGCATATTTCTGTTTTTGCTTTGTAAAACAATTTATGAGCACATCATTTTATCTAACAATAATATTGATAAATTCCAATTATCTATTAATCTATATACAATAGATTATATAATTATTTTAATATATATTTATTTGCTCATCACAGAAATTTAACATTTTTATTTCTTATGCATCTGAATTTACTTGGCTGTCAATTTGAATATTGTCCATTAGCTTATATGCTTACATGTTATTATTATCAATATTTTAATATGGATAATTTTACAAGCAAATTATATTATTAAACTTCATACTTTAAACCTATAAAATTTTCTGCTGTCAGTATACCAATAATGTATAACTTTTTTTTAAGAAATAATATAGCCTGCTATAAGATTTGAAGCATAGTTTTCCATAATCTGATACTTTCATCAGTTTGCTGCTTAACTTTTTGTTTTGATATTTGATTTGAAATTTATGTCTATAATGAGATGAGGCAGAAATCAGAATTGCTTCCCAAGCAACCTCAACAAAATAGTCAATTGCTACAACAAAATGAATTTTTATCATTATACATCTTTTCCTCATTGATTTTTGGCTACCTTCATCATATACTAAATTTGAAGCTATACATACATCCAATTCAGGATGTATGAGCTAGTTCATTAATCTAATGAGCCATTTTTATTCCATTACTATTTAATTTTCTCATTGTATCTAAATAATATGTTTTTCTTGTGGATGATTATTATCTTCTTCATCTTGTAAACTGTCTTTGTATTTCTTAACTGTTTCTTTTGATCCTTAAATTAATTTTAAATTAGATTGTCAATTTCTCTCAGAAAATAAATTCTTTTACGATTCTAATTAGGTCTGAAATGAAATAAAAAATAATTAACAATTATTGATATCACTTTATTGATTTCTCATTTAAAGCCTAGTTATTTTTTCTCTATTAGTTACATTTGTTCTTTCCCATTTATATTTATTACACATCTTTTTTGTATTGACTTGTTTAATGAGTCAGTACATTAATAGTAGCAGAAACATTGGTTTAATTTTTATAATTTCTCCTAAAATTTGAAGATTGGATTTGGTCCTGGGAAGTCTGATTTTATATTTTATATTCTGAACTCTACATGTAGCTATTTAAAAAATAAAAAGTTGCAAGGTCAAATTAATCAGTTGTTAAATTACTCTGCATTGTGATAACAGATGAATTTATCTCCTAGGTTAGTGCTTTTTAATACAGTAGCTAGTAACTATATATGTCTATTGGACACTTGAAAAGCAGTTATAGTGATGAAGGCACATAATTAACATTTTTAATTTATTTAAATTTAAATACTAAAAAATGTATTTTAAAAAATTAAACTTAACTCATTTTGTTAAAAAATACATTCCCCTTAACTGTTGAATTATCTGAGATATTATTGTGGTATGATAGTGAATCTGTATTGTTTCAATTATTACATATAAAAGCATCATAAAATTAGTCACTGTACATAATTTGGTTCAGTTCAAGTGAGATTTTGTATGTAATAATATACCATTGTAATTTGTTTACTTGAACGTTTTCATGATTTGGATCTCTGTTTGTCTATTATTGGAGTATAGCAATGCTTGTGATTTTTGCACACTGATTTTGTATTCTGAGACTTTGCTGAAGTTGCTTACCATATTAAGGAGATTTTGGGCTGAGACGATGGGGTTTCCAAAGGATTATAAATCATTCTATTATAAAGACACATGCACAAATATGTTTATTGCGGCACTGTTCACAACAGCAAAGATTTGGAACCAACTCAAATGACCATCAATGATAGACTGGATAAAGAAAATGTGGCACATACACACCATGGAATACTATGTAGCCATAAAAAGATGAGTTCATGTCCTTTGCAGGGACATGGATGAAACTGCAAACCATCATTCTCAGCAAACTGACACAAGAACAGAAAACCAAACACCATATGTTCTCATTCATAAGTGGGTGTTGAACAATGAGAACACATGGACAGAGGGAGGCAAACATTACACACTGGGGCCTGGGGGCTGGGGGGCTAAGGGAGAAATAGCAGGGTGTGGGGGGTTAGGGGAGAGATAGCATTAGGAGAAATACCTAATGTAGATGATGGGGCAATAGATGTAGCAAACCACTACCATGGCACATGTATCCCTATGTAACAAACCTGCATGATCTACACATGTACCCCAGAACTTAAAGTATAATAAATAAATTTTTTAAAAAAAGGAAAATACATAGTGAATCTGAAAATGCATTCCTCTTAACAGATAAAAAGCACTGACAACCTTAGTTGTTTAAAATCAGAATTGAATATACATCAAACAAGATAAAACAATTGTTAACAAAAGCTAAGCTTCTAACATTGTCCAGCTACAAATTATTTGGGATTCTTGAACAAAATGAAATAACTTCTAGATGGTATATCGGTCAGAGTTCAATCAGAGAAAGAGAATCATAGGGTGTGTGTGTATGTTGAGAGAAGGAGAGAGAATAAAAAATTGTGTTATTTTCTTATGTGATTGTGGGGCAGGCCATCAGTAAAGGAAGGTCACCAGTAAGCTCTGGAATCTAGAGATGGTAATTAGCACAAACCAAAACTGCAATCCATAGGCAGTTTTTTTTTTTTTTTAGTTGTTTTTATGTTTTTGTTTTTGTCTTGTCTTTATTTCCCTCTCTATCCCTCTCAGGGAAACTGTGGTCATGTTTTCAAGACCTTCTAACTGATTTATTCAGGTCCACCAAGATTAACCAGGATAATCTGCCCTAGTTAAAATCAGCTGATTTATGACCTTAATTACATCTGCAAGATATCCTAGCAGCACCTAGATTATTGTTTGATGGAAGAACTGGAGACTTAACTAAGCTATCAAACCAAAAATACTATCACAGATGTAGGGAAGTTTAAAACTATTATTTCAGGTATAAGTTTTGTTAGAAAATAATGAGAAAAAGACTGAAAAGGACAACTTTTAAAAGGGGTATGAATATTAATGTTTAAATTGTTCAATATAAACATGCAATTGCAAGACATCATATCCAATTTATGATATCAGAAATGAACAAATAGAAAAATATGTGAAAATATTTTGTTGTGGTATAAAAGCATTTCATAAAGATTTACTATACTAACTCTAATTTAAAATTTTGTTGAAATTCAAAGAATGTTGGTGAATTATAATCAAAGAAAAGAAGTTAATGTAAATGTAGTTCATGTTTTCTCACTACTGTCACATTGCATATGAGCAAGCTACATCTGAATCTCCAAGGAAAGGTAATATGTATGTGACTTAGCTAGACAAGTATGGAAAGTTGTTGACATGAAAACCGTTCATAATACAAGTCAATAATAAAAATTTTACATATTATCCAGAAGATAAAGCAGTAAAATGTTTAATGTAATCAGTAGAATTATATGAATCAGCTCCAAGTCTAAACTTTAAAAAAAACATTGCTTTGATATATTAATAACCCTACCTCTATTTTTCAAGTCTTGCAATACTCTTTGGATTCAATATTAATAGTACTGAGTTAAAATAAAAGTTAATTTATCTAACTAAGTGTGCAAATTGAGATGAGATGTAAGTATAAAATATACATTAATTTCAAATATTTGATACAAAATATAAAATCAGTAAAATTTTTATATTGATATGTTAAAATGATATTTGAATATATCAGGTTAAGTGATATATGCTATTAAAATTAAATGAACCAGTTTCCTTTTAACATTTTAAAATGTAGCTACAAGAACTTTTAAAATTATATATGTAGCATATATTTGTACTTATTACTGCTCTAAGCAATTGTGGCCCACAAATAAATTTTTTATCTCTGTGTTAGAAAGTAAATTATTATTGGAGAGGAAGACTAAGAGAACTTTGGGAATGTCTCTCTGCATTTTTATTTAATTTTGTCTCTAAAGATTCAAGCATCATGTTTTAGGTCCCTGCAATTATCAAGGCATTGTATTTTAAATTTCAAAATATACATATACGCATACACGAAAAGGAAATATCTCTAGGTAAGGGACGTTATAATGCCATAAAAGCAGTAAAGAATGAAATAGACACACACACACACACACACACACACACACACACACACACACATGCAGAAAGAAAAATAAAAGTCATGCCTCTTGAGCTAATTGAATATTCTGAAAATGATTTTTAAGAGGTTGGTGTATTCTCTCAAGAACAACCTGGGAGCATGGTTAGAAAACAAACAGCCTGCCTCTCATGTATACATGTTTTACCACTTAAGTTCTCATGTATGCATATTTTACTACTGTGGCACCACTTCATAAAACAGATACATTTCTGAGGAAACAAAACAATTAAAGACAGATCTAACTTCAGTACATAAAATCATGGAGACCATATTGTACTTACAAAAACAAAATTGTATTTGTAAATAAACATGGGGAGAAGAAATGAAGACTTAACACAGTGGGGAATCAAGTAGACACGCAGTGTGAATTGGCACATCCAGAAATATCTGGTAGTGTGTCAAGCAGACACACAGTGTGAATTGGTCGCATTGAGAAATGTCTGGTGTTGTGTCAAATGATATTAACCATGGAATTTCACAGGGTTGCATTCTTCCAAATGGCTCCAAGGTTAGACTAAACTTCCTCTTTTAAACATTTTTTGACACATTTTCAAAAAGTGAATATATTATAAAAATTAAATACTAAGACTATATAAAGCAAATATAGATACTAAAACACAACAAAAGTTTTGTAATAAAACCCTTTGATTTTCTTGAATATTATATAACTTCCCTGCTACATAGATGTGACCACCATTCCAGGTATCTGAAAATCATTTCTTTATTTTTATTTTTACTTATATAATGTATCAATGTCTTTCCAGATCACACAGTTTAGTTTTCCTTGTTTTGAAAATGTTTTTAATTGAACCATACTATATGCATTTATTTTACTTTTCAATCTTTTGCACAAATTTATGTATATGGGATGCATCCAATGTTACTGCATACAGCTGTACTTTGTTCATACCTATTACTTATAATATCCCAGTGTACAATTATACTACAATTTATTGATTTTACCACTATCAAACATTGAGGTTCATTGATGATTTTATACTTTTTTTTGTATTCCCAGTTATCATAAATAATCTTCAACTTCCCAGAGATATAACTTTTGTGTAAATTAATACACAATTTTACCATGTGGTGGTTATAAAATCTGAGACTTTTTTGGTTCAAAATAGAATATATCCATTAGCTTTCAGCCAGAAACTCAAAACTTCTCACCATATTACCCATGAAGGGACAGAAAAAAAAAAATCTTACAATAATGCTGAAAAACTAGATTTACAAGTTATATAATAGCAAAACCTAGGAAAAACTGAAACTGTTTTCAAAAGATAGAAAAAAATCCTAACAGTTTCATTTTGGGATATACCAGTTTTGATTCATAAAACTAAGTTAATTTAAAACATGAAGAAACTTCAGTTTCTCAAATACTTTTTTCTGTCATACAGAGAGCAAATAACTGTAGACATCTTATAATGAAGTGTTCTATACTTACATTTATGTAAATCTTATGTGTAAATGGCTGAAGTAACACAGATTTTTACTTTTTACACACAAATACTCACACAGAGCTTCTTATTCTAATAAGCCAAAACTGTTACACAGTATTAACTAAGGAAGAAATTAGCACATTGCTTAGAATTAATTCTCTTCATAAATGTTAAAATAGAGCTTTCATATGATAAATTTTGTCATTCAAAGGTGAACTACTGGTTGTCCCACAAAGAATTTTATAATCTGTCCTGAAAATCATATGAGAAATTAAGCAATTATAATACTAGGTGGTAGAGTATCTGATTCCAGAATTTGGAATTTCATGGACTCAAATTCCAGTGAAATAGATAAAACTAGTAAAAATTATTTTTCAAAGTCTCTGCAAATTTTCCTGAAAATATACCACAAATGAAGAAAGGTTTATCAAGAAAATCTAGTAAATCCTTGAAAACAATAAGTCTGTTATGCTTGAGCTACAAACTGCTCTTATTCCCCTTCCCTGAGCAACCAATGTGCTGAGGCTCCATTTCAGGTAAAAGTTGCCAAGAACCTAAGGCATAACAACCTTCTCACCTCCAGACAAGGGCTATGGTATCCACCATGCAAGATAACTCCAGATTAATCATTTTTTGTAAGTCCTCACTCTGTGATGCAAAATCTCTGTTTCAGATGAGTACAGCTGGGAAGTTGGGACTACTACCTCCCACCTATTACTTATGTTCATAGTGAAGCTCTCCCTGAAGCACAGCAAGTCAAGAATACTAGGTTCTCAATTGCCCTCATCCCAGTTCCCTCAGAGCAGAGGTTCCACAATGAAAGAAGCAATCCAAGATGATCCTATTTTACTACCCTCACCAGTGTCTTGCTTGTAGAACAAATGTGTCCCTCTGAAAGAAGCAGACTACTGCTGTCATATCCAACTCTAGAGCAGTGGCTTAGGGATTTTTCTCTGATTGGTAATTTATAAAAAGAGAGAAATCCAGTGCTGTCTATAAAATAAATGACTTTGTGTAGAGCCAAGTGAAAAGAATTTGAAGTCTAGGGGTGCACTTAACAAACATTTTTTTAAAAAAGACACTGTTAATTCAGTGAGAACAGGAAGCTAAATTAGACCAGCTAGTTTACCAGAGAGATTAGGGAGAGAGAACATTAACAGCTATCATGAAATCATAACCAAGCACATAGATTTAGCTCAAACATTACCACTGCATAGAGGTCTAAATTTAAATAAGAAGTCTACAAAAAATTAAGCCAAAAGGAAAGCAACAATAAGTATTAAGTGGAAATTAGGAATTAGAGACTAGGAAAACAATAGAGAAAATCAAGGAAACTGAAACTCAGTTATTTGTAATATCAAGAAAATTGACAAAGCCTTAGCAAGACTGAAAAAGAAAAGAAAAAGACATAGAATATTCAAATTCCTAAAATCAGAAAGAAAAGAAGATACACTATTATTGATCTTACAGCAGTAAAAAGTTTACCAGAGGCAACTTTGAACAACTGCATTACAAAAAAAAAAAAAATAGATGAAATGGACAAATTCCTAGAAAGCAACAAACTACCAAAATTGATGAAAAACTAAAAAATATGAGTAGACCTACGCTAAGTGTAAATATTGAATTAAAAAATATTTTCTACAAATTAAACCCCAGGCCTACAAAGCTTCACTGGTAAATTATATCAAAACTTTAAAAAATAAACTTTAGGAACAGTAGTTCTTAAAACAGGCTTCCAAAAAAAAAAAAAAATTGTAAAATACAGGAGAAGGTAACAGTTCTTCACTCATTCTGTGAGGTCAGTGTTACCCTGGTACCTAATCCAGAAAAGACATTAATTATTGAATATCCCATCACAATAAGGTAGATTAAAAACAACACAACAAAATAGAAAAGGCACATAATCATCAGATTCACCAGGGTTGAAATGAAGGGAAAAAATGCTAAGGGCAGCCAGAGAGAATGGTCAGGTTACCCACAAAGGGGAGCCCATCAGACTTACAGTGGATCTCTCACCAGAAACCCTACAAGCCAGAAGAGAGCGCGGGCCAATATTCAACATCCTAAAATAAAAGATTTTTCAACCCAGAATTTCATATCCAGACAAACTAAGCTTCACAATTACGGACAAGCAACTGCTGAGAGACTTTGTCACCACCATCCCTACCCTAAAAGAGCTCCTGAAGGAAGCACTAAACATGGAAAGAACAACCAGTACCAGCTAACACAAAAATATACCAAACTGTAAAGATCATCGACACTATGAAGAAACTGCATCAACTAATGGGCAAAACAACCAGCTAGTATCAAAATGGCAGGATCAAATTTACACACAACAATATTAACCTTAAATGTAAATAGGCTAAATGCCCCAATCAAAAGACACAGACTGGCAAATTGGATAAAGCATCAAGACCCATAGGTGTTCTATATTCAGGAAACCTATATCATGTGCAAGGTCACACATAGGCTAAAAATAAAGGGATGGAGGAAGATTTAACAAACAAATGGAGAGAGAGAGAGAAAAAAAAAAGGATTGGCAATCCTAGTCTCTGATAAAATGGATTTTAAACCAACAAAGATCAAAGCGACAAAGAAGGGCATTACAAAATGGTAAAAGGATTGAAGCAACAAGAAGAGCTAAGTATCCTAAACAAATAGGCACCAAGACAGAAGCACCCAGATACATAAAGCAAGTTCTTAATGACCTACAAAGAGACCTAGACTCTCACAATATAATTGTGGAAGATTTTAACACCGCACTGCCAATACTAGACAGATCAACGAGACAGAAAATCAACAAGGATATCCAGGACTTGAACTCAGATCTGGATGAAGTGGACATAATAGACATCTACAGAACTCTCCACCCCATAACCACAGAATATACATTCTTCTCAGCATCACATAACACTTATTCTAAAATTGACCACATAATTGGAAGTAAAACACTCCTCAGCAAATGCAAAAGAATGGAAATCATAAAAAACAGTCTCTCAGACCACAGTGCAATCAAATTAGAACTCAGGATTAAGAAACTCACTCAAAACCGCACAACTACATGGAAACTGAACAACCTGCTCCTGAATGACTACTGGATAAATAATGAAATGAAGGCAGAAATAAAGATGTTCTTCAAAACCAATGAGAATGAAGATACAATGTAGCAGAATCTCTGGGACACATTTAAAGCAGTGTCTAGAGGGAAATTTATAGCCTAAGTGCCCACCAGAGAAGCAAGGAAAGATATAAAATTGACACCCTAACTTCATGATTAAAAGAACTACAGGAGCAAGATCAAACAAACTCAAAAGCCAGAAGAAGGCAAGAAATAACTACAATCAAAGCAGAAGTGAAGGAGATAGAACACAAAAAGCCCTTCAAAAAAAATCAATAAACCCAGGAGCTGGATTTTGAAAAGATAAAAAAAACTGATAGACCACTAGCTAAACTAATAAAAAACAGAGAAGATTCAAATAGATGCAGTAAAAAATAATAAAGGAGATATCACCACCGATCCCACAGAAATACAAACTACCATAAGAGATTACTACAAACACCTCATTGCAAATAAACCAGTAAATCAGGAAGAAATGGATAAATTCCTGGACACTTATACCTTCCCAAGATTAAATCAGGAAGAAGTTGAAATCCTGAATAGACCAATAACAACATCTGAAGTTGAGGCAGCAATTAATAGCCTACCAACCAAAAAAGTCCAGAACCAGATGGGTTCACAGCTGAATTCCACCAAGGTACAAAAAGGAGCTGGTAACATTCCTTCAGAAACTATTCCAAACAGTACAAAGAGAGGGAATCCTCCCTAACTCATTTTATGAGACCAACATCATCCCGATACCAAAACCTGGCAGAGACGCAACGAAAAAAGAAAATTTCAGGCCAATATACATGATGAACATTAATGCAAAAATCTTCAATAAAATACTGGCAAACCAATAGCAAATCAAAAAGCTTATCCATCATGATCAAGTCAGCTCGATCCCAGGGATGCAAGGCTGGTTCAACATCCACAAATCTATAAATGTAATCCATCACATAAACAGAACCAAAGACAAAACTACATGATTATCTCTTTGTCAAAGAGAAGACCTTTAATAAAATTCAACAGCCCTTTTTGTTAAAAACTCTCAATAAACTAGGTATTGATGGATTGTATCTCAAAATAATAAGAACTATTTATGACAAACCCAAAGCCAATATCATACTGAATGGGCAAAAACTGGAAGCATTCCCTTTGAAAACTGGCACAAGACAAAGATGCCCTCTCTCACCACTCCTATTCAACACAGTATTGGAATTTCTGGCTAGGGCCATCAGACAAGAAAAAGAAAAAAAACGGTATTTGAACAGGAAGAGAGGATGTCCAATTCTCCCTGTTTGCAGATGACATGATTGTATATTTAGAAAACCCCATTGTCAAGCCCAAAATCTCCTTACAATGATAAGCAAATTTAGCAAAGTCTCAGGATACAAAATCAATGTGCAAAAATCACAAGCATTCCTACACGCCAATAAGAGACAAACAGAGAGACAAATTATGAGTGAACTATCATTCATAATTGCTACAAAGAGAATAAAATACCTAGGTATACAACTAGCAAGGGATCTGAAGGACCTCTTCAAGGAGAACTACAAACTTCAGCTCAAGGAAATAAGAGAGGACATAAGCAGATGAAAAAAATTCCATGCTCATGGTTAGGAAGAATCAATATCATGAAAATGGCCAGACTGCCCAAAGTAATTTATTGATTCAATGGTATCCCCCATTAAGCTACCAATCACTTTCTTCACAGAATTGGAGGAAAAAACACTTTAAATTTCATATGAAACCAAAAAAAGAACCTGCATAGCCAAGAGAATCCTAAGCAAAGAAAACAAAGCTGGAGGCATCACTCTACCTGACTTCAAACTATATTACAAGGCTACTGTAATCAAAACAGCATAGTATTGGTACCAAAATAGAGATATGGACCAATGGAACAGAACAGGGGCTTCAGACAGAACAAAACACAATAGAACAGAACAGGGGCTTCAGACAGAACATAACACAACTACAACCATCTGATCTTGGACAAACCAGAAAAAAAACAAGCAATGGGGAAAGGATTCTCTATTTCATAAGTTGTGTTGGGAAAACTGGCTAGCCACATGCAGAAAGCTGAAACTGGATGCCTTCCTTATACTTTATCCAAAAATTAACTCTACATGGATTACAGATTTAAACATGAGGCCTAACACCATAAAAACTTTAGAGGAAAACCTAGGCAATACCATTCAAGACACAGGCATGGGTAAGGACTTCATGACTAAAACACCAAAACCACTGGCAACAAAAGACAAAATAGGTAAATGGGATCCAATAAAACTTAAGAGCTTCTGCATAGCAAAAGAAACTATCAATAGAGTGAACTGGCAACCAACGGAATGGGGAAAAATTTTTGCAATTTACCCATCTGACAAATGGCTAATGTCCAGAATCTATGGAGAACTAAAACAAATTTATGAGAAAAAAAGCAAACAACCCCATCAAAAAGTGAGCAAAGGATATGAACAGACCCTTTTGAAAGAAGACATTTATGCAGCCAACAAACACATGAAAAAAAGGTCCTCATCACTGGTCATTACAGAAATGCGAATCAAAACCACATTGAGATACCATCTCACACCAGTTAGAATGGCAATCATTAAAAAATCAGGAGACAACAGATGCTGGAGATGACGTGGAGAAAAAAGAATGCTTTTACACTGTTGGTGGGAGTGTAAATTAATTCAACCATTGTGGAAGATAGTGTGGCAATTCCTCAAGGAACTAGAAATAGAAATACAATTTGACCCAGCAATCCCATTGCTAGGTATGTACCCAATGGATTATAAATCATTCTATTATAAAGACACATGCACATGCGTGTTTATTACAGCACTATTCACAACAGCAAAGACTTGGATCCAACCCAAATGCCCATCAATAATAGACTGGATAAAGCAAATGTGGCATATATACACCATGGAATACTATGCAGCCATAAAAAAGGATTAGTTCATTTCCTTTGCAGGGAGATGGATGAAACTGGAAACCATCATTCTCAGCAAACTAACACAAGAAGAGAAAACCAAACACTGCATGTTCTCACTCATAAATAGGTGCTGAACAATGAGAATACATGGACACAGGGAGGGGGAACATCACACACTGGGGCGTGGAGGGTAGGGGGCTGGGGAAGAATAGCAGGTGGTGGGGGTATTGGGGATGGCTGGCATTAGGAGAAATACCTAATGTAGGCTACGGGGCAATGGTTGCAGCAAACCACCACCAAGGCAAGTGTATACCTACGTAACAAACCTGCACGATCTGCACATATACCCCAGAACTTAAAGCTAAATAAATAAATAAATAGATAGATAAATAAAATAGATAAATAAATATATATATTAATAATTATTTGCTGGTCTTTCCAGATTGATAGGTTGTTTCTATCCTGAATTTTCCAACTCCACCTTTAAAAGACCTTCACTTCTACAGTTCCCCTCTTGGTTGTGCAGGTCTAATTCCTATATTAAACAATTTATTTCATAGCTCATCATCATCTATAATACAGTGGTAGAATGCTTAATTATATATCAGACATCCTGAAATCATGACTGGATTTCAATATTTCTTATGGCTGAATAATATTCCATTGCGCATTTATGACATATTTTCTTTTTGCATTTGCCTGTTGATGGACACTTAGGTTGATTTCATATTTTGGCTGTTGCGAATGGTACCACAATAAACATAAGAGTGCAGCTACCTCTTCAATATGATATTTTTGTACTTGTAAATGGGATTGCTTTCATGATTGTCTTTTCAGATATATCATTGTTAGCATATAGAAATGTAACTTTTTTCTTTTTTTTTTTTTTTTTTTGAGGAGTTTCACTCTTGTTGCCCAGGCTCGAGTGCAATGCGCACTCTCAGCTTACTGCAACCTCTGCCTCCTGGGTTCAAGCGATTCTCCTGTCTCAGCCTCCCAAGTAGCTGGGATTACAGGCATGTGCCACCATGTCTGGCTAATTTTTTGCATTTTTAGTAGAGATGGGGTTTCACCATGTTGGCCAGGATGGTCTCAATCTCTTGATCTTGTGATCCACCCACCTCAGCCTCCTAAAGTGCTGGAATTACAGGTGTGAGACACCGTGCCCAGCCAGAAATGCAACTTTTTATATTGATTGGGTCTTTTGTATTTCATATAAATTTTAAGATTGCTCTTTATTTCCTTGGAGAATGTCATTGGTATTTTAATATAGAATGCACTGAATTTGTAGATCACTTTGTGTAGTACATTTAACGATATTAATTCTTCCACTTCATGAGAATGGGAAAGATTTTCATTTTTTGTGCCCGCTTAAATTTCCTTCATCAATGTTTTATAATTTTTTAAAAATTGTATAAGTTGCACAAATCTTTCACGTCTTTGGTTGAACTGATTCTCAGGGTTTTTTGTAGCTATTGTAAATGAGATTTCTTTCTTGATTGTTTTTTCAGCTAGATAACTGTTAGCATATAAAATGCTACTTTTTACATTAATTCTGTATCCTTCAACTTTACTAATTCTGTTTATAAATTCTAAAAGTATTTTGGTGGAGTCTTTAGGTTTTGCCAAATAAAAGACCATATCCTATTCAAAGAAAGATAATTTAACCTGCTTTCTAATTTGGATGCCTTTTACTTCTCTCTCTTCCCTACTTGCTCTGGCTAGGACTTCCAGGCCATCATTGAATAACAGTGGTGAAAGTGAGAGCATCCTTTTCTTGCAGATTTTATTGGAAAGGCTTTCAGTTTTTCCACATTCAGTATATTAGCTTTGGATTTTTCATATATAGCCTTTATTGTGTTGAGGTCTTTTCCTCTATACTCAATTTCTTGAGAGTTTTTATTACTAAGGGATATTAAATTTTTTATAATGCCTTTCAGCATCAATTGAAACAATTATACGGTTTTTATCCATGATTTTGTGATGTGATATATCACAGTTATTGATTTGCATATGTTGAATCATCTTTGGATCCCTGCAACAAATTCCACTTGATCAAAGTAAGTGATCTTTTAATGTGTCACTGCATTCAATTCACTAGCACTTTTTAAAGGATTTTTGCTTCTATGTTTATCAGAAATACAGGTTTGTTGTTTCTATTTTTGTTGTTTGTCTGTCAGGTATCAGGCCAATGCAGGCCTTGTAGAATTAATTTGGATGTATTCTTTCCTCTTCAATTTTTTGACATAGTTTAAGTAGAACTGGTATTAATTATTCTTTACAAGTTTGGTAGAATTCAGTAATAAATTCAGCAGGTACTTGGCTTTTATTTGATGAGAGACTTCTTGTCATTGCTTCAACCTTGTTACTCATTATTGGTCAGTTCAGGTTTAGTATTTCTTCCTGATTCAATATTGGTACATTACATGTGTATAGGAATTTATCCATTTCTTCTAAATTTTCTAAATTTCTCATGCATAATATAAGTTTCCAAATGTCTTTGCAAAGGGAGTTATTTAGCTTGCCTTAGGTAAATAGCAAGAGAAGGGTCACTGAGAGCTGCTGGCCCACAGGTCAATGCCTCATCCACACATAACATAAAAAGCAGCCTGGGAAAAACATTCAAGCTGAGGGCACGAAGAGGGAACTAGCACAGGGTGTTGTGCCTAGAGACAGGCTCACAGCTGCACAGACAGAAAAACCTCCCCACCATTTTGGATAAAAACTAGCACAGACCTCCGGCTCACTTAGATAAGGAAACAAGGGCTGGCATAGAAATGCCTTTGTTCTTTGTATAGTCAGCAGGCTATCCAAAAAAAAAAAAAATTTCTCTCCTTTTGTGGAGATGGGCACAGTGGGCTCCCATGGTTTCTGGTGAGCATTCTACTTCCCTATTTTTTGGACTGTAAGTCAGGCCTCTATGAATCATAACTTCAGCCCCTGATTGGTCCTGGACCAAGGTCCCAGGCCTTGTTCGCTAATTTTCTGTTTTTTCTCCTTTGACTGTGTTTTGAAATAGTTTGTCTTTGACTTTACTGATTCTTTCTTCTTTTTGATCAGTTCTGCTATTAATGTTTTCTATTGCATTTTTAATTTCAATCATTGTATTTTTAGCTCCAATGTTTTTTCCTTGATTTTTAAAATGTCAATCTTTTTGTGAAATATCTGATTAATTTCTGAATTGATACTCTGTGTATTCTTGAAGTTTGTTGAGTTTCCTAAAACATCTCATTTGAATTTTTTCTTTGAGATATCACACATTCCTCAGTTTAGAATAAGTATTGGGTACATTATTTTATCTCTTTTGGTGAGATCATATTTTCCTGAATGTTCTTGATGCTTATGGAAGTGTGATGGTATTTGTACATTGATGAACTGGGTGCTTATTTTAGTCTTCACAGTCTGGCTTTATTTATGCCTATTATTTTTTGGAGAGTCTTCCAGGGATTCTAAGCCAACTGACAGTTTCATTCCCTGTACATATGACGGCCGCAGCCACAAAAGCCCTAGAGGACACTCTAACCCCAAACTCACTGTGAGTCTTTCAATAGCTGTCATGCTGATGTGACTTTCTGGCTCAAATGGGCCTCAGAAAAACCCAAGAAAAGTTCTGGGGCGGTGTGGAAATGTGGGTCAGGTGCCAGAGTCCAGCAGACTTGCAGTTTCCCAGATGAGCATGCCTCCTAGAAGTCCTCTTCACAGATAGAATGAATTCCTGAATGCAGCCAGATAGGCTGGACTTGAGACCAGACCCTTTCAGGATGTGCTGTGGAAAGGAGGTTGATGGGTCTGTCTTATTGTCTCAAACAGGCATGTATCAACCAGCAAGTTCCTCTGCAAGTAAGGTAGTTCTTTGATTGCTACATAAGGTAGTTTTTTGATGGCACATGAGCAAATGTGATAGGTGTGCATCTCCTGGTAAGTCCTTGCATAGACAGAATAATTTGCTGATTGCAGCAGTGGTGCTAAACCTGAAACTGGGAACTTCAGGATCTTCTGTGGGACAGAGGCTAGAAAGGTTGTTTTGTTGGTCCATGCAGTTATATATTTTTTAGCAGGTCTCAGCAAATCTAGGATAGTTCACAAACTTTAGCTAGAGGAAAGAGGCCAGAATAGACACTGGGTCTCCTTGGAATCTGCTATGTGATGGAGGCTGGTAAACTTGTCAAGAAACTCATACTCCTGAGCTGTGATATACAGTCAAGTCTCCTTCTGTATCCATGTGTGAGCAGAAATCTTGTTACTGAGAAATAAGAACAGGCTACCTTCTATTCTGCCATCTTGATGATATCACTTTCCTGCTTCCAGTCAATTTCTATGACTTGGTTTACTACAACAAATCAAATCCACATATAACTAAACCAATGACCAACATCTAAGCCGTGTAGCATGTACTCAAAATATATTTATTGAATGAGTGAATGAATAAATTGATTTAAAATATTAATAAAAGGGCTATAATATTGCTAAATATTCCACCAACTCTCCTCATTTAAATTTTTTATTGACTCTAAGAAGGTTTGTGATAAAGTAAAAACTATAATTTCATGTCAGAGTGCAATCAACACCTTTTACAACTTTCCCAGTAGGCTACTCTTTAGGACCATATGATATTACTGTCATTCATTTTCTTTCTGCATTTTGTTTTCCAAATGTCATGCTGTTTCTTTACATATACTCTCTTGTCTTTTACATATGTGTTCCCTTAGGGGAGAGAAAAAATAAGATCTGTCTCCATTAGTCACTGGTGAACTTTTACTTGACTTTCTTTACAAAATGAGACCCAGATTTCATTTTGTCCTCACAAGAAAGATTACTTGTCCTTTCTAGTGTACTGTTTTGGTAATTTTCTAATAATAATCACTCTACATTGCATTTATTTGCTTACAAGTTTGTCTTACTCATAATTCTTGCATTCTAAAAGTACTTTAATATAAATATATGTAATATATACATACTTTATTACTCAATGTATTCATATAGTATTTGATACATATAATTTATCTGATTATAGCTTATATATTATATATAAATGTATTGTAGTGCATATATTTATATAATATATTAGTGTATATAAATATGTTCTTTGAATAAGATATACATACAATGGCAGAATATGTATATATTACTTTAAATATATTTTAGAGTAATACAAGGTGAAAAAACATGTGGAAGAGAAACAAGTAGAAATTGAAACTGCTACCACAGTTTCTAACACAATAATCCATAGTGTACAAAACAAATTTAATAAATATTATTTTTAAATGTTTAAGAAATAAAGGGGTAAATAATAAAAAAATTCATGCTGTCCTAAGAGCACTTTTCAAAGCATCTATTGGATGTTACTCACTATCTGTTAAACATTTCCTTAATTAAGCCCAACCCTCACATCAAGATCGATGCATTTATAGTTTACATATTATAGTAAAGAACATTAATCTGAAGTGCAAACTTTTAATAAAATATTCTTCTACTTTACATATAATATTAACTTACTGGAGAGAGATCCAAGATGGCCGATTAGCAGCAGCTCAGGATTGTAGCTCCCACTGAAAGCGCAGAGAGTGAGTGGATGCCACATTTTCAGATGAATTTTTATTGCCTGCGGACCAAGAGATTCCCAGTGGAGGAGCCCCATGAGTCGCCAGCGTGACTCTTTTGGCCGGGGGCGGCTCGTTTTGCAGGCGCCCCAACGCAGCAGTTCTCAGTCCGGAGTATACGGGACTGAGTGCCCTTTTAGTTGGCGTTGGAGCTCCGGGAAGGCAGAGTCTCCCATTCAGCTGATTGAAAAGCAACTGAAGCGGGGAACCAGACCGGGAGATTCCTGGGCAGAAAATCGCCACGAATCTTAATGCCGCTGTTTCAGCCGAAGTAGTGGGTCGCCTCAGGGTAAGGCTGGTCCCCCCTCCCACAAAAAAACAACAACAACAACTGGAACTGCTGAGGATTGAGAGTTTCACAGCAAGTACAGCTGAACCTGGGAAGGTCCAGCTCTGTGGGGGAGGGGCGTCCGCCGAAGGAAAGCTAAGAAACAGAAAACATTTTACCACCAACAAGCTGGATGTCCACTCAGAGACCTAATCTGAAAGTCAGCAATTACAAAGACGACAGGTGGATAAACCCACAAAGATGGGAAGAAACCAGTGCAAAAAGGCTGAAAACACCCGAAATCAGAATGCCTTTCCTCCTACAGAGGATTGCAGTTCCTCATTACCAATTGAACAAGGCCTGATCGAGAATGAATGTGAGGAATCAACAGAATCAGGCTTCAGAAGGTGGATAATGAGAAACTTCTGTGAGCTAAAAGAACATGTTCTACCCCAATGCAAGGAAACTAAGAACGTTGAAAAAAGGTTTCACGAAATGTTAACGAGAATGGACAACTTAAAGAGGAATATAAGTGAATTAATGGAGCTGAAAATCACAATACGAGAATTTCGTGAAGTATGCACAAGTTTTAACAGTCGAATTGATCAAGCAGAAGAAAGGATTTCAGAGGTCGAAGACCAACTTAACGAAATAAAATGAGAAGACAAGATTAGAGAAAAAAGGGTAAAAAGGAATGAGCAAAGTCTCCAAGAAATATGGGATTATGTGAAAAGACCTAATCTACGTTTCATAGGTGTACCTGAATGTGATGAAGAGAATGAATCCAAGCTGGAAAATATTCTTCAGGATATTATCCAGGAAAACTTTCCCAACCTAGCAAGGCAGGACAATACTCAACTCCAGGTAATACAGAGAACACCACAAAGATATTCCTCAAAAGAGCAACCCCAAGGCACATAATCATTAGATTCACCAGGGTTGAAATGAAGGAGAAAATACTAAGGGCAGCCAGAGAGAAAGGTCAGGTTACCCACAAGGGGAAGCCTATCAGACTCACAGCAGATCTCTCAGCAGAAACCCTACAAGCCAGAAGAGAGTGAGGGCCAATATTCAACATCCTTAAAGAAAAGAACTTTCAACCCAGAATTTCATAACCAGCCAAACTAAGTTTCATAAGTGAAGGAAAAATAAATTTTTTATGAACAAGCAAGTACTCAGAGATTTCATTACCACCAGGCCTGCTTTACAAGAGCTTCTGAAAGAGGCACTATATACAAAAAGAAACAACCAGTATCAGCCATTCCAAAAAACCCATTGGTAAGCTGCATCCAGACCCATTTCACATGCAAGGATATACAGAGACTCAAAACAAAGGGATGGAGGAGATTTGCCAACCAAATGGAGAGCAAAAAAAAAAAAAAAAAAAAAAAAAAGCAGGAGTTGCAATTCTCGTCTATGATAAAATAGACTTTAACGTAATAGAAACCAAAAGAGATAAGAAGGACATTGTATAATGGTAGAGGGATCAATGTAATGGGAAGAGCTAATGATCCTAAGTCTATGCGCACACAATATAGGAGTACCCAGATACATAGGGCAACTTCTTGGTGACTTACAAAGAGACTTGGACTCCCACACAATAATAGTGAGAGGCTTTAACACTACATTGTCAATATTTTACAGATGAATGAGACAGAAGGTTAACAAGGATACCCGGGACTTGAACTTAGACCTTGAACAAGTAAACTTAATAAACATTTATAGAACTCTCTACTCCAAACCCACAAAACATACATTTTATTCAGTAACACATCACATCTATTCTAAAAGTGACCACATGGTTGGAAGTAAATCACTCTCCAGCAATTGCATAGCATTTCATAGGTTTAAATGAAACATTGGTTGGCTGTTTGTTTGTTATTTTCCTCCCTTATTCCTTCCTGTCTCCATTGTATAACACAATTATTAGTATAAAAGAGCTTTTCAATACCCATTTTTAGACTGCATCCTAGCCTGGGCAATAGAGCAAGATTCCCGTTCTCTCCCTCTTTTTCTTCTTCTTTTTCTGTTTCTTTTATTCTTTTTTTTTCCTTCTTTCTCTCTTTCTTTCTTTTTTCTTTTCTTTGTCTTTCAAAAAAAAAAAAAACAACTTACTAGGTCCTATGCAGGCCGTACACCCTCATAACTTTTAACCTTAAAGTAGAAAAACCAAAAGAAAAAATATAGACGAATAATTAAAGAAAGCAGGGCTTCGGCAACCACCTTGTTAGTATCAGATTTTAATTCTCTCATTTGAAAGTCATTCAAACTGCATCAGTAGTTATGTTTTTACTGCACATTTCTCTTCTGCTTTGAAATGCTGTACCCAGGGACTCAAAATAATCAGCCCCTTTTGATGAAATAATTTGGCTAGAGTTACATAAGTCCTAGTTCCAGTTATATTAATGAAGCAGTAAAGAGAATTAGCCATTTGTGAACTGTGCTAAAGCGTTTGATTGTTGTGTAGCACCCTGTAAAATACACATATTGGTATCTTGGAATTCTACATACACAACTCAAGTTGGTTAGTCCTAATAATATGTCTAAGGTTAATCAATCTGCATGATTTTATTAATTTGTCAATGAAATTCAAATATACATATTTAATGACTCTGTAAAAGCCATCAAACAAAAAGTATATTACAACCTTTGATCCACTGTAGCTTTGTTGTCTTTTAGAGATTCATTTGATTCTAATGATTCAAATTCATTTGATTCTAAGAGTGCTTGTTCTGAATTAGCTCTCTCTGGATTGGACTGCTGTCTTGTCTTCTGCATATTATCTTACATAAATGTTTTGACCACTTCATATGTTTTATTTGAAAATGACTGCAAGTCATTAGGTGTTCTTGATCAATATTTTATTATATTATTATTTTTAAATAATAACATAAATACAAAAAAAATTGACTTTTTTAAAGAACTAACCAACAGCTGACCTCTCTGCTTTATCTTTTTCTAGGACTAATGGTCAGAATTAATCTCACACTTTCCCAAATTCGTATTTCACATTTTCTCTAGTGTGTCACTCTAACATTACAGTAATTTTTTTTTGGTAATTTATTAGAAAAATGTATGCTATTAGAAAAATATATGTTCATTAAACTGAACTCTAGGGTCGTTAGAGACTATGTCTCACTTGAATTAACTGAATTATTCCATTTGGGAAACCAGCATGATTGCTGTGGATTACTCAGTGCATCACAGTGAGTTGAACATTGAAAGTCCTGTGAAGGAGATGGAACAAAGTAAACTTATATTGACCTGCTAACTCTAACAAGTACTGAGCCTTATACAGTCTACATTGGATCATACTAACTATTGACCTAAAGTTCAACTTTTCTGGATAAATATCAAAAAAATATTTTCGCTTCACACACAAGACACACACACACATGCAGATGGCCTTCCATATCTTCAAGTCCTGCATCTGTGAATTCAATCAAACAGAAAGAAAAAAGAAAGTATTTGAAAAAAAATACATCAACAAAAATGATGCAAATTTAAAAAATACTGTATAACTACCAATTACATAGCATTTACATTTTATTAGATATTGTAAGTAGTCTAAAGATTATTTAAAGTATATGGAAAGATGTGCATAGGTCATATGCAAGTACTCTTATTTTATATTAAGGACTTGAACATTCACAGATTTTGGTGTCTAAAGGGGATGCTGGAACCAATCCATTTTGGATACTTAGGAGCAATTTTACACGTATTATTCAAATGCAAAGTCTTATCGATTAATTTACAGGTATCTGTCAATTCACCCGTCCCCTTTACTCATTTGTTTCCATTGTAAGAGTGCTGGACTAAAGGAAGGAAATGAAGCAAAATCTGAGTGACTTCAGATTAATAAGTTCAATGCATTATAAGTCTTTGTATATATTACAGAAGCAATAAAAAGTGGATCTAAAAAATGATATGTATCTTTTAATATATATATTAAATGATATATATCTTTTTATATATTAATATATATATCAAAATATATATTAAAAAGATATCAAATATAAAAGATATATAAAATATATTTTAATATATATATTTTACTAAATAAAGAGAGAAAGTGGGGAAGGGAAGCAGGAAGAAATAGAACAATAAGAAGAAGATAGAATGATAATGTGTGAAAGAGCTATTTATTTGCATTTATTTAACCAATATTCAATTACTATTTCAATAATAAAATTCTATTTTTGTATAAGTAATGATTTATATCAATTGTACACACAACTTAAAGCAGCATCTTGGAGTGCAATGGTTATCACATTCTGTTCCACGAATGGTAGTTTCTTTACTACGGCAGAGGTGCAACATGACTTCATTTGGTGGGACTGTGAGATGCTATAACCATCTAAGTGAATGTTGAGTTTTCTCTTAATGCTTTAGAGTTCAGCACAGTTTATTAATTCCTTCTAATAAAATTACTTTGGAAAAAAGAAAATCAGTTGATGGAGAGAAAAAAAAACCTAAAAACCACTGGAGTGAGGAAGAAATATTAGATTTGCCAACAAAATGTATTCTTGTCATTTTTAAAAGCAACAATAATATATTAATATTACCTGATCCCCCTTCATGTAGTACTGGTTAAAAAGGTATAATAAATATATAATATCAACCTTTAAGGAGGTGGAATTACATGGAAAGCCATATGACATGAAATAACCCTCACTGTAGGAAAGCATGCATTAGCTTTAAAAAATGTGCATAATTATTGCTCACTACCTGCATTTCAAAAACTGTAATGTAAAAATGTAACAGATTTTTTACATAGTAATTAGTGATACCACCCAAAAAAATAAAAAGAAAAAACAAATAAAATCCCAGATCCCAAAAATACACATTCCATTTCTTTAACAAAACATGCAAGGTCTTTGTATGGATGACCCCCATCCACCTTGCAGACCCTTTCTCCCCCAATGATGCTTCAAAGCATCCCCCATTCTAGCAATGATACTAAACTGCTTTCCAGGGCATTGCATTTTCTCTTATATCCAAATTATGCATAAGAAATTTTTTGTAACTTAGAATATCACCTTTATTCTACACGCTATTCTGCCAACTCACCATATTTTGGCAGCCCCAATTGATGCCCTAGGATTGACTGTTTACAGTTTTTCCTTTGAGTTATATTAGTGTCCTGATAATAGTTGTTTATTTAATTATATTTTATAATTAACAGATAGTAATGTATAAAAGACTAGTGGCTTTACCTTAACATCATTTTTACCATAAAAGACACCTGGCACATACTATGCAACATTAACATTTGTGTGTGTGACTTTTGATATCCCTAAGCTTTAAAACTATTTTTTTTCTTAGAGAGAATTAAGGTTATAAGGATATATATTAGAGAATAATTTAGGTATACCTAAGACTTGGGATTCTGTATTTCTCTACTGTGTTTGAAGGTTGCATTTCAAAGCAATTACAGCAGTCTCTATGCTTCAAAGGTGAGTGAGTACATTCTAAAATTGTGAATGTAACACACTAAGTTCTAAACTATTCTCATGTCATAGCTTTTGTGACAAAAAGTAGTTTGCACAGAGCAATGGTTAGTTTTGCATGCCTATTTCACTAGGCTATATTATTCAGTTAATAGTCAAATGCTAGTCTATATGTTGATGTGAAAAGTACTTTATGGATGTGATTAACACATATAATCAGTTCATTTTAAGTAGGTTATTCTTGATAAAGTTGTTGTGCTTCACTGAATCAGTCAAGACACCTTAAGAAGAAAAAGTGAGGTTTCCCAAGGAGAACTTCTGTCTCAAGACTGCGGGTTCAAATCCTGCATGAATTTCCAGCTTGCAGGCCTGCTGTGAAGGTTTTGAACTTTTAGCTTGCCTGTCCCCTCAACTGCATGAAAAATTCCTTAAGTTTATATATACTTTTCTCTGGCAAGTCTTGACAGATACATATACCATAAAATATAACAAAGAACAAAATAGAAAAAAAAAAGTCAACAGGAACCATTGAAATGTTAATTAAATTCTCATGTTGTAAGTTTCAGTACAAAGTACTGTAAATGTCAATGTTCTGATAATAACATTAATACAGGTGCTCCTTGACTTATGATGAGGCTAAAAACACAAGATTCAGGCCCATGATAAGTCCAGGAGCATACTAAATGCATTACCAACTTTGAACCATGGTAAAGTTAAGCCAAGCTGTTATGTCACAGGAAGTCTGTATGCTATGAAAATAAAGGCTGCTCTTTAATACGGAGTACTGAGATTGATTACAACTGATGTTTTTGCATAAAGAATATTAATGTGAAAACAGATAACAAAGGACATCCTTATTCACATTAAGTATGAAAAAAGTCAGGGAACATAAAGCAAACTCAACATTTCTTAATTTTAAATGTTTCAGTATTTAGGCTGCTAGATGTAATATATGGTAATAATAATTTATAGCATTGCACTATGCTTACATTTAGATGTCATGACGTAAACCTTCCAAATGAAATTTAGAGAAAAAAACATTATTATGTTCTTAAATCATGTACATTAACAATAGAGCATTTGATATATTTAGAGTGTTTCCTAGGCCATAATATTATTCAGAAACCTCTGGTTTCTTTCTTAAAAATCAAAATAAACAGACTGAAGGTGAAGAAGGGGAAAGGGGAGGGGGAAAATAGGGAGGGGAAAATAGAGAAGGAGGAGGAAAGAAGTAAGTTGTTGCTTTGATGAACAGACTATTCTCAACATCGGTCCTTTAGAATTTAATAATGCATTTTTCAAAAATTCCACAATTTCACTACCCACTTTTAATAGCAACTGTGAATTTCTGTTTTTTTTAAATTCATGTTGCTGTCCCAAAACCCCATTGTATTTGTATGACTACTCCTGACACACTCTGACCTGGTACACAATTCTTTACACATCTCCGATGGCTTCAGCACAAATGCTAAGCCCCATAGATTCTAGAACAAATCCTGGTCAGGGTATAAAATATATTAGAATTTCTAGACTCATGGTAGGCGAAGCTTGGAAAGACATTTTACATTAGGTTTGAAATTGATAATATTTGTATAGCCCCTGCATGGCCCCATGCTGATAACTCATTAAAAGCCTGCTCCTATTCCTTACCTTATTGACCCAAACAATAAAACTAGGCTTCTGCTAAGGTTTCTCATACAGAATTTTAGATTTTTGCTAGGTGAAAATTACTGTCTGAATCTGAGACCCCTGGAGGAGTGTCCTAATATGCTATACACCAATCTAATCTCTTTCTCTAGGAAACTATATTTTATTCCCATATTCCCAATTAACTAATCTTGTCCACATTTTGATTGGGTTAATTTTCTAGAACCATTGGGTTGTTAAGTACATACTTCCAGACTCTATGAAGCTGAAAACAGCCCAGCTAATTCCATCTAGTTCCATCTGTCTCTCATTCCTCACCAGTCCTTGTTGTTGAGATTATATCATGCCTGGAGCCTAAACCAAACTGGGTAATAAAAATATACTTTAGGGCTGGGTGCGGTGGCTCATGCTTGTAATTTCAGCACTTTGGGAGGCTGAGGTGAAAGGATTACAAGGTGAGGAGTTTGAGACCAGCCTGACCAACATGGTAAAATCCCATCTCTACTAAAAATACAAAAGTTAGCCTGGCACAGTGGCGCGTGCCTGTAATCGCAGGTACTCGGGAGGCTGAGGCAGGAGAATCGCTTGAACCTGGGAGGCAGAGTTTGCTGTGAGCCAGGATCGCCCCACTTCACTCCAGTCTGGGCAATAGAGTGAGACTCCATCTCAAAACAAACAAACAAGCTTTCAATTAATAATCACTGTATAGAAACTTTAAATATTGTAAGTATAATGGAAACTATACTATAAAGTTGACACTATGCAGTCAACTGTAATTTCAAAAAGCTTCATTTTTCTCCAAAAGCAGTAACCAGTTGAATATTATTTATATATGCTTGCCAGGCTGGTCTCAAATTCCTGACTTCAAATGATCCATCTGCCTTGGCCTCCCAAAGTGCTGGGATTACAGACATAAGCCACCATGCCTGGCCTCAGATGATATTTTCAGACAATTTTAATCTTATAATAACTTTTCAATTCAATGTGAATAATTTAAATTGTTTTTTAATTTAAAATATGCACACAGGAGGGAAGCATCACACACTGGGCTCTGTTGGGGGTGCTAGGGGAGGGACAGCGGGGGGTGGAAGGGTTGGAGAGGGATAACATGGGGAGAAATGCCAGATGTAGGTGACGGGGAGATGGAGGCAGCAAACCACCTTGCCATGTATGTACCTATGCAACAGTCCTGCATGATCTGCACATGCACTCCAGAACCTAAAGTACAATAAAATTAAATTTTAAAAAAATCATCCTACACACACACACACATACACACACACACACACACACACACACACACACATTGTGCACAGTTAAAACCTGACCAGGTTATTTTTATTGTTTTATATTTCTCTATTTAATTATGCATTCATGCATTCATCTATGTCATACAGAGAGAATGTAGACTCAGAAGCAGTAGTCTTTTCTTGATTTTTACCTACATATATTTTGCTCCTAAGATTTTGAAAGCTCTTGGAGCAAAGGACTTAACAATAAATGCTAAATGTATTCAATAGTGGGGGACAGAACAAAATGACTGAATAAATAAAATCCCCTATCATTGTCTCCCAAAAAGGAATACCAAATTAACAAGTATCTACAAAAGAAGCCACCTTCACAAGAAACCAAAATCAGATGAATACTCACAGTACTTAGTTTTAACTTCACATGAGTAAAAAATGCACTGAAAAAGAAGCCACCTTCGTAAGAACCAAAAATCAGATGAACACTCAGAGTACTTAGTTTTAACTTCATATGACCAAAAAAAAGCACTGAGAAGAGGAGGAAAGACAGTCTTGAATTCATGATGTTACACTTTCTTGATCCCTCAGCAGCAGCCATGTGGTGCAGAGAGAGAATCTCTGCTTCGGGAGAGGGAGAGTACAGCAATTGTGAGACTATTCACTGAACTCAGTGAGGCCCTGTCACAGTAGAAAGGAAAACCAGGCTGAACTCAGGTGTAGCTCACACATGGAGTGGGCATTTAGAGCAGCCCTAGCCACGAGGGAATCACCTATCCCAGATGTTGGAATCTGAGTTTTAACAAGTCTTGCCACCATGGACTAAAGTGCCCTCAGGGCCTAAATAAACTTGAAAGGCAATCTAGGCCACAAGGACTGAAACTCCTAGCCAATTCCTAGTGCTGAGCTGGGCTCTGAGCAGGTAGACCTCAAGGACATATGACCTAATGAGACACTAATGGAGATGTCCAGAAATGCGGTCTAAGAGACAAAACCTGGAACTGGGGGATCCCAAGAGCCTGCTGGTTACTCTATCCCACTTAGGCTGAGTTGGTACCTAGGTAAAAGACAAAATCTCCTTTACTTTTCTCTCTGCTTTTCTGAAGTAGATGAAGTCTCTTACCATAGCCATCACAACTGGAAATATACTCATCTCACAGTCTCACCCAATGCCCATGGTATACTACCTGGGTATTACTGTTGGTTATTCAGGGCCCAAGAGCTCTTTAGTCAGCAAGTGATGGATCCTGCCAGGATTGGGTCCTTCCCTTCAAGACACTAGGTTCTTTCTGGCCCTGGGTGTGCAGGTATGTCATCCAGAGCCAGGACATGGAATGGGGACTTCACAGCCCTGACCAGTTTTATACTGTGGCTGAACTGGTAACCAAATGCAAAAAAAAAAAGTCTTCTTAACTCTCCCTTCTCCTTTCCTCAAGCAAAAGGAAGAGGTCTCTTTTGGAGTCAGGAGCTATGCGGCAGCCGGTTGGTGGAGAGGTGGCACAAGCACCATTCCAGCATTTCTGGACATGTCCTGGGTTACAGGGGGATCCCACTGCCATGAAGGCTGCCCTCAGCCTAGCATCATTTAGCACAAGCTGACTTAAGAGCCCTTGGTTCTTAAGTGCACATCAGCGGTAGCCTGGCAATACCTCTGTGGGCCTGTGGTGGTGGTGGCCATGGGGTGAGCCTTCTCTGTCTGTGGAAAGGGAAGGGAAGAGTGGAAAGGACACAGGCAGCAGCCAGAGAGTGATTACGGCATGCCTTGGATGAGACCCAGTGTTGTTCTGTCTTCAGAACTGACCCAGCACAGTCACAGTAGTAGTGGTGGCCACAGGGGTGCTTGTGTCACTCCACCCACAGCTTTAGGTGGCCCAGAACAGAGAGAGACTCTGTATGTTTGGAAGAAAGTAATGAAAGAGAGTAAGAGTCTCTGCTTGGTAATCTAGAGAATTCCCCCAAACCTAGTCCAAAACCATCAAGGCAGTAGGTAACTCTATGGAGTCTGAAAAAAACAGTGTTCCTGAGCTTTAGGTGCCCTCTAAAGAAGATGAGACTTATATCACAACACCCAAGTTCTTTCAAATATTTGGAAAGCCTTCCAAAGAAGGGTGACTACAAATGAGGCCAGACAGTAAAGTCTACAATAAATACCTACCTCTTCAATGCCTACACAACAATGAAAGTTTACTAGAATCAACATCATCCAGGAAAACATGACCTCACCAAATGAATGCAATAAGGTACCAGGGACCAATCTTGGAGAAGCCCAGATATGTGACCTTTTAGACAGAGAATTCAAAATAGCTGTGTTGAGAAAACTCAATAAAATTCAAGATAACACACCAAACAAATTCAGAATTCTGTCAGATATATTTAACGAAGATGTTCAAACAATTTAAAAGGATCAAGCAGAAATCATGGAGCTAAAAAATGAAATTGGCATACTGAAGAATTCATCAGAGTCTTTTAACAGCAGTGTGAATCAAGCAGAAGAAAAAAAAAATAGTGAGCTTGAAGACAGGCCATTGAAAATACACAGTCAGAGGAGACAAATGAAAAAAAGAGTAAAAAAGAATGAAGAACAACAACAAGATTAGAAAATAGGCTCCAAAGGTCAAATCTAAGAGTTACTGGCCTTAAAAAGGAGTAAGAAAAAGAGATAGGAATAGAATGTTTACTCAAAGTGATGATAACAGAAAAGTTCCCAAACAAAGAAAAAATATTAACATTCATATTTAAGAAGGTAATAGAACACAAAGCAGACTTATTCCAAAGAAAATAGCTTGAAGGCATTTAATAATCAAACTAGAAAAATTCAAGGATAAAAAAGATCCCAAAAGCAGTAAGAGAAATGAAACAAATAAAATATAACTTCAATACATCTGGCAGCAGATTTTTTAGTAGAAGCATTATAGGCTGAGAAGGTAGCATAACATAGTTAAAAGGTTAAAGGAAAAATAATATTAGAATAGTATATGCACCAAAAATATCATTCGAACATGAAGAAGACATTAAGAATCTCCAGATAAGCAAATGCTGAGGGATTTTGTCAATAGCAGACCTGTCCTATAAGAAATGGTATAGGCAGTACTTCAGTCACAAAGAAAAAGACATTAACAAATTATCTTAAGATAAAAAATAATTATAAGTAGATAGAAAATTCCAGAATAGTATAACACTGTAACTGTGGTGTGTTGACTACTCTTATCTAAAGTAGACAGACTAAACCATAAAACGATCACAAATAAAAACTGCAATAACTTTTAAAGACATAGTACATATATACATGTATATAATGGGAGAACAAGTTAGGGTATAAAGTTTTTATTATTTTTCTATTTGTATTATTTTATAATTTTTCTATTTTCCAGTTTGTCTTGTAGTGTTATGTTGTTATCAGTTTGAAATAATGGGTTATACAATTGTGTTTGCAAGTCTCATGGTAACCTCAAATTTATATGTATATAAATATATATGTATATATGTATGTATGTATATATATGATACACAAAACTAAAAGCAAGAAATTAAATCATACCAAAAGGGAAAATTACCTTAACTATAAGAAGACAGGAAAAGAGAAAGACAGAAGATTACAAGACAACCAGAAAGCAAATAGCAAAATAGCAGGAGTAAGTACTTACTTATCAATAATAACATTGAATGTAAATGGACTAAACTCTCCAGTCAAAAGACATAGAGTGGCTGAATGGATTAAAGCCAAAAAAAAAAAAAGAGAGAGAGACCCAATGACTGGGTGCCTACAAGACAGACACTTCACCTATAAAGATAAAAGATAGAAAAACAGCTTCTATTGCAGTGGAAACAAAAAAAGCAGGAGTAGCTATACTTACATAAGACAAAATAGTTTTCAAGATTGAAAACTATAGGAAGAGACAAAGAAGCTATTTACAGAATGATAAAGAGGTCAATTCAGCAAGAGTATATAACAGTTTTAAAGATACATGCACCCAATACTGGAGCACCCATATATACACAGCAAATATTATTAAAGCTACATACAATAATAGCTGGAGACTTCAACACCCGTTTCAACATTGGATAGATCAACAAGACAAAATCAACAAAGAAACATCAGACTTAATCCGCACTATAGGTAAAATATAGCTAATAGATACTGATTATCTGTTAATAAATATCAACCTTTGAAATGTCAGTCTTTTCCTCCACTTATCTTTGCCATTTATTATCACTGATAGAGCACTCCAGTTTTCTGACATCTATAACTCCTCAAACACCTGGCAATGACAATTTTCAAATTCTAAATATGATCATTAACATTCTTGATTTAGTTTGCACTACAGGAATGACAGACACAGGGCACATTTAGGAAGCAGGGTCCTGAAAGTTGGATGTAAACCTCAGTTTTCCCCTCCCAATCTAACATTGTACCCTCTAAAACCTGGGGCAATTAAAGGATTCAGATCTAGTATTCAATAGTTGCTTAACAAGCAGCTCCTTATTTCTACCTCCAGTCCATGTAACACATAATTTTACCTGTAAAACATCTTAATGGAAAGAGTTTCTAAATGGACCAAGATTTGTGAGATAAAAACAAAATTTAAAAAAATAAAGGTTTCCCTCTTTTCCCCAAACCCCAATACTCTTCTTGTTTCCATACCCTCTAACACCAGGTTATTTGTATTTGTGGACTTGTTCTATTGTTTTATTCATTATATCATTTTGCCTCATTTCCTAATACCTATTTCTCTTTCCATGGAAAATTCAAGAATATGATTACATAGTCATATCCTGGGACTTACAGAAGGCTCCATTTATTTTGCCCAGACAGTAATAAAAATTAAAAGAATCTGGGCTTACCTTGCAATTCAACTCTCATCCAATGTCGTTTTTATCTTTCTTTGATCTATAATATTCAATAATTTATAGAAGACACACAGTTCCCATTTAAAAATATTGGGTCAGAAATAATATAAGGTCTCAATATATGAAGTTCAATTCATGACCTGTAATATTGAGGCCTGAGGGAAAAACCTTATTCCCAGATCTTATCAATACTATTCTTAATTATTCCCTACCTCAAACCAAGAGTCATCTTCAGAGATTCCCGAGACTGATTATCTATTGTGGAATGTAGATTATTAACTTCTCTGCTATATCATCCCATTTATATTCATAACATAGGAGATTGTATCTAAACCTCTGCAATGGGAATCACTCCATAAAAATTTTTGAAATTCTAAAAACATTTTTTTCCTCTACCCTTACTTTAGAACTTTCTAACTACTCCTTGCCCTCTCCCTTGTTTTTCATGAAACAAAATGACATACCTTAGTGTCCTATCTGAAAAATGCAATGGAAACCACAGGCTCATGGGATATTTTAGCTTTGTCATACATATTGTATTTCAAGCTTGGTCCTATTTGTACATGATCAGTGGTAGCAACAGCAGAAATAGTTCAAGCCATAGTTGACCTTTGCTAGATCTTACCTTGAGCATCATATATCTCATGTAATTTAGACTCTTCTAACTCATAACACTCTAAATATTTGGTCTCTCAGTTTGCCTCTAATTAAACTCTTCTGCTCTTCCTTCTCACATCGCTGTTTATTGCTGTTAACTCAATCCTATCATGCTCCTTCTTTTCCCAACTTAAATAAATGCAGAAATGTATTATAGCCACTCAAGCCTCAACCATCCTCTTTCTTGAACATTGAGAATGCCTTGTAAATCCAGATCTTACACTTGTTTGTTGATGGTTCATATCTCTGCACCTTTAGGAGAAAATATCAAGTTACAACATGCCATTATGGATTTTTAAATCACATAGAATATACGCCTCTATCTGTTCCAGAGTCATCTCAAAACACTGAATTTGTGGATCCCACAAGAGCTACCTTTTTGGCTGAAGAAAAAAGAGTTATCATTTATACAGCAAGTACATATGTTTTTTAGGTAGTACCTGAGTTTGGTATGTTGCTGAAAACAAATAGTTATTTTATCATAGAGAAGGGTGTGTTGGTTAATATTGTCAACTAGATTGGATTGAATGATGCAAGGTATTCTTCCCGGACGTTTTGGTGAGAGTGTTGCCAAAGGAGATTAACATTTGAGTCAGTGGACTGGGAGAGGCAGACCCACCCTCAATCTGGGTGGGCACCATCTAGTCAGCTGCCAGTGTGGCTAGGATAAAAGCATGCAGAGGAACATGGAAGGACTAGACTGGCTAAATTTTATGTCCTCCATCTTTGTGCCATGCTGATACTCCCTGCCCTCAAACATCAGACACCAAGTTCTTCAGCTTTTGGACTCTTGGACTTACAATGGTGGTTTTCCAGGGGCTCAAGAGCCTTCAGCCCCAGACTGAAGGCTGCACTGTCAGTTTCCCTACTTTTGAGGTTTTGGGACTTTAACTGGCTTTCTCGCTCCTCAGCTTGCAGACGACCTATTGTGGGACTTCACCTTGCGATTGTGTGAGCCAATATTCCTTAAAAAACTTTCTTTCATATATACATCTATTTTATTAGTCATGTACCTCTAAAGAACCCAGACTAATATAAGGAACATCAATTAAAAATGAAAAACAGGGTTCTTACCTATTAGACATTCTGTTATGACCAAGAAAGTTACCCATTCTCAAGGTAGAAACACATATGGGTGTCAATAGTCCTAAAATAAAAGGAAATTCACTAATTGATCAATATGCTTAGGTGGGTATCTCAAAAAGCTATTTCGTTCTCAGTACAATCAGTCAAGATTTTAAATCTACTATATTTACAATCTGACCCCTAATTGAGGAATTTAAAATCTTCCAGTTTAAAGTCCATGAACAAGATGGTAAATTAAAACAAATTGTATATTTTAACCATCTAGCTGGACTTTGAAGACACTCAACAGACTATGTGACTCCCTTGCCCCAAATTTAGTCTTTGGCATTAACAAGATCACTCATCATGGAAAAGAGAAACTACAAAAAAATCCTCTGCCAACATTGCTAGGCAAATTTCACTTTCTATCTAGTGCTGTCTTTGTACCCCAGCTGTTGACAGCATAACCCTGGTGAAGATGTAAACACAAGAAAGGAAGCTAAATCAATTAGCAGGACATTTTCTTAATTGGTAATTAGATTTTAGCCATTTACCTAAATCTCATGGATATCAATATTTGCTTAAGTATTTTCTGCATGTTCTTTCACTGACTTGAAGCTTCCCATTGTAAAAGGGTCATTGCCATACTATTGCTAAGCCTTTGTTAGAAAACGTATTCTCCACATGGGAAATTCCACTGGCTCTTTCAAGTGACAGGGAGACTCATTTCAAAAGTAAAGTGATATAGTACATTAAATAATTATCCATTTATCTCAAAAATTGTACTGTCTTTATCCCCAGTTATCTAAAGTGAGAAAGACCTAATGAACTGTTAGAATTCAATATGACTAAACTTTATAAGAATTCATTTTTCCATTGCTCTTATCTCTGATTTCCCTTCAGTCCATTCCTGCTGGGTCATTTTAGCTGTCTGCACATGAAGTAATAACTGGACAACTGGACAGCCCATGAGAATTCCCTACACTGCCTGAACTCTCAAAGATTCTAAACTAGTTAACCCAGACATTCTAAAATACTGCAAAAGACATATTAATTATGCCCATCATTAGTTTCAGCAGGTTGGGTTGATTTTCCTCCCATCTTCCATCCAATCCACTCTACAATCAAGAAACGAAGATTTAGTATTCTGAAGAGAGCATCACTAGAAAGCTAATCTCAAACTCTGCAGGAAGGACATTTACATCATTCTTCTTATTACTAGCATGGTTGCCAAACATCAGGGGATCTAACTTTGCATTCATATTTCTCAACTAAAAAGGTACAAAGCTAGTATGAATGGAAGTCCATCCGAATGGGAGACCTAAATCTAAGACTGTCTCTCAGGAACTCCCCAGAATCAGATACTGTCATAAGTATCTTTTCCAGTAATTTCAGAACAAGTAGACATCATTAGGAGGAGGTAATTTTTCACTTTAGATGTGAGAACAAGACACCCTAGTATTCTCTTGCTTATTTCCTATTTTCAGAATTATAATTGTTCTTTACTGTATTTTTCTTATTCATCACTTTCAGTGACAACTTTGTTGTCTGTATAGTTCTCCTTATTGTAAACACAGCCTTCCATAAGGAGTCTTACTTTGTGTTACCTTCTTCTCCCCCTTACTCAAGCTGTTCTGCCTATAATGACTCCCCATTATTCCAATGATCCTCAATCTATCATACTTCCTCAATCAAGCCATAGCACAATCTTACAGTCCTATTTCTAACTGCTGGTTATGCACTCTTTTTTCACCTGGAAGCCTCTAGTTTCCCCCAAATACCTAAACTAGTCTTGATTCAAGGGCATCCTTTGTGTTAGCACAGGCAACTTTATCTTCTCTCTCTAGATTTCAAAAGGAACATCCTTCAACATTAATACTTTTCAAAAGGCCAACCTGTGTTTCTACCTAAACATAAACAGTATTCTTTTCATGAGCCTATGTATTTGCAATTGCACCTGATTTCTCACCAACACAAATATCTACATTATTATAGGAGTCAAGCATGCATATTCCTTGTCTTTTATTTTATTTTTTATTATAATTTACGTTCTGGGGTACATGCACAGATCTTGCAGGATTGTTACATAGGTATACACATGCCATGGTTGTTTGCTGCCTCCTTCCCCTGTCACCTACATTAGGTATTTCTCCCCCAATCTGCCCACACTCTGCTATCCCTCCCCTAGTCCCCCCACCCCCCCCAAGAGGACCCAGTGTGTGATGTTCCCCTCCCTGTGTCCATGTGTTCTCATTGTTCAACACCTACTTATGAGTGAGAACATGCCATGTTTGGTTTTCTGTTCTTGTGTCAGTTTGCTGAAAATGATGGTTTCCAGATTCTTCCATGTCCCTGCAAAGGACATGAACTCATCCTTTTTTATGGCTGCATAGTATTCCATGGTGTATATGTGCCACATTTTTGTTATCCAGTTTATCATTGATGGGCATTTGGGTTAGTTCCAAGTCTTTGCTATTGTAAATAGTGCTGCAATGAACATAGGTGTACATGTGTCTTTATAACAGAATGATTTATAATCCTTTGGGTATATATCCAATAATGGGATTGCTGGATCAAATCATATTTCTAGTTCTAGATCCTTGAGGAATTGCCACACTGTCTTCCACAATGGTTTCACTAATTTACACTGCCACCAACAGTGTAAAAGTGCTCCTATTTCTCTACATCCTCTGCAGCATCTGTTATCTCCGGAATTTTTAATGATTGCCATTCTAACTGGTGTGTGATGGTATCTCACTGTGGTTTTGATTTGCATTTCTCCAATGACCAGTGATAATGAGCATTTTTCATATTTTTTGGCCTCATAAATGTCTTCTTTTGAAAAGTGCCTGTTCATATCCTTTGCCATATTCCTTGTCTTATTATATGTATCTAATAGACTCAGGTAATCATGAGTTTAATTTTACCTGGCACACTTAGGATTGTCTTACAAAAAAATAAAATGGAAACAAAAAAACTGGGAACTCTTATTTTTTTAACTTGACAGGACAATGACTATACCAAAAGAGCTCATATAAACTCCAAAGAACAAGCTATGGGACAGTTATACCCAAGAACCCTGCATAGCCCTGTCTTAGTACATTTGGGCTTGTACAACTGAATACCTTGGAGTCAGTGTTTTAAACAGCAAACATTCCTTTTCACAGTTTTGGAGGCTGGTAAGTTCAATATCAAGTTGCCAGGAGATTCAGTGTCTGCTGAGAGCCCTCTTCCTGATTCATAGTCAAGGCCATCTTCTTCTGTCCTCATGTGGCAGAGGAACAAAGGAGCTTTCTGGGGTATCATTTATAGGGGCACTAATACCATTTGTGTGCACTCAACCTTCATGACCTAATCAGCTGCTAAAGATTTCATCTCCAAATACAATCACATGGAGGATTAGCTTTTAACATATGAATTTTAAGAAGACATAAATATTTTGTCTACAGAATCCCTAATGAGACATATTTTGTTTGACACAAACATATCCATCGCTGTCTGCTTGCTAATTGGACTGGATCCTGTGATCTGGCTAATCTAACTAGGCTTTATTGACCCTTTAAAAGACACTTTTTTCTGACCTTAACTACTTTATTACCTCTGGGTTAAGTTTTTCAGGCACTAGACAATATAAAATGTCTACCAAATGTTTTACAAATGCAAGACTAGGTTCAAAATCCTAGTCCTAGAAGGAGGTCCTGGCTATCCTTTTCCACCAGATTCTCAGGAAGCTTTAGAAAATAAATCTAAGAAACTGAAAGCAGACTTAAAAGGCTATCTACCATAGTAGCTCTTGTAGGCGCAACTTTCATGGCTGCTATAAGGCCACTCAGTAAGTTCTTTGAAATTTCCATAATTTCCATGCTATTCTCTGGAAAACAAGCAGAACTACAGGCATTTTCACTGAAACTATCAACATCATTGCCAGAGAAGTATAGGAACTCCAACAAGTGGTTCTCTGCAATTATCTAACATTGGACATGATCTAGCTTTCCAAGGGGACATTTATGCAGTGGTCAGAAGTGACTACCGCACATATGTTCCCTGAAAAACTATTTAATGTTTATGCTTTCACAAAAATTATTCAGACAACAAACTGAAAAATTTGTCAGATTACCACTGTCATCCACATTCTGCCATCTAAGGACACTTCAGGCTACATGTTCCTTCAAATCTCAAATCTTGGTTTTCTTCTCATATTCAAATGTCAATAATTATTTTTCTTATTTTATTCTGTTATTTTTCTATTTATTATAGGTCTCTTATGTAATACCTGATATGAAGATCCTCCAGCAGCTGTAAGTACAACAACATACTTTACAAACTGCATACCTAGTTCTCAAAGTTAACAAGAACATGAAAGCCAACCCAACCCTGAAGATCATTTTGCAAACTTTCACTTCACAATAAGTCTGATTCCATCCCTAATAATTTTTAAGGACAGATTTTGTTTGTGGTAAACAACAGAGGATAGGGTTATGTGCTGATCCCAAATCTGATCATAACTGATAATTACCCATAACTTATTCATTGCATTGACTTGATCAAATTTTATTCAATCCTGTTCCTCCTCTCAGGCCTCTGAATTTGGGTCACTACTCAATATTGAAAGGGCACTAACGTAGAGAACATCTCCCTTAACAACTTATTCCAAAAACGAACAGATTGCTGAGAGAAATGTTTTCTGTTGTAGCAGTCATCTCAGCCTACTGCCTGCCCTTCTTCCACACAAAGTTCCTACCGGCCCTGCCAAAGTTTCTGTATGAAAGAAAAATCTTTTTCTGTTTGATTTTGAGACATTTGTAGATTCAGAATTGGAGCATTCTGCCTTCTGCAATAGTCTTTTTGAATAAAGTTTATTTTTATCTATGTCTGGTTTATTTTTAAGTGGTATCAGTGAGCTTGGAAGACCTACACACCTCAGATATTGATTACAGCCTTTGAGACATTGATCACAAGAGCTGGTTAATCTCCTGATCCATTGAAATGTGAGTTAATAAATATGTGTGTTTTATCCATTAAGCTTGTAGTAATTTGTTACTCAGCTATGGAAAAACAATAAATGTGGAAATGCGCAATGTGAATTTGAGTCCCAGCAGAGATTAGAACTTAAAACATATTTTTAATAAAAGAAGTATATTAAACACTTAATACAGTCCATGTAATTATTTTCTCTCTATTTCACTTAGTGTTAACTAGAAAATTTTTTAATTTCATTTCATACAGTTCATATAATAATCTATATTGACTCAAATCAAATTTTATATTAAAGAACTATTTATTTCATGAAAAACTCTCTAGAAGATGCCTCAAGAGATAAACATCCATGATTAAGATATTTCTTATTCAAGCCTATAAGAAAAATATTGTATTTTAAAATGACATCATATACAATACTTGAATAGAGTGATCTTCCCATAGGGCACTACATCTACAAATAAGAAAATGTTCTATTAGCTAGCCAATGATACTCGGTTAAGGTAAATATCAGTAGACATATTTTCCATTTTATTATTACAGAGCTGTTTCTGGAAAAATAGAAAAGAGAGGCAGAGCATGGTAGAAAAGAAAATGTTTATTCTGAGATGTGTGAATTAGCACAACAATGGATCTGACATTTAGTATAGTAAATAATTTTGTGAAATAATAAAGCTAAGTTTCACGAATTTAATTTTGATTTTATAATAAGTAGATGATTATTTTCCCCTGCCTTGGAGTAAATGGCTGCTATGTGGCATTTTTTTTTTTAGTTAAGTAAGGCAAAAACAAATTTAATGTATAATCAATTATTAATAAGGACGCTGAAAATTTTTCATTCAAATAAAATATCTTTGTACCTTACAATTTGATGGAACACAGACATGTTAGTTTAAAAGTTTACTCTAGCAGAAATGCTCAATATGTATATGCAAACTGAGTAGAATGTAACAGCATGCACCTATTTTCTGATAATAATTTTTAAAATTGAAGACATAATAGATTTAGATTTAATTCAGTAATGCTACTACCCAGAAAACATGCTGATTTACCCAAGCAGAATCTCAAGGGACTCTGGATTTAAAACCAGAAAGTTCAACTGAAGGAAGGAATGAGCAAGGGAGGCAGGTGGAATGACAAAGGAAGCAGTAAGTGGAAATGGCTACCTAAATTAACTCTGCTATCTTCCCTGTTCCTTCCTCTGTTCTAGAATAGACTCAAACGTAGGTGAATTGAGCTATCCAGCAAATGTGGATTTTTAACACTAGGGGGAAAAAATATTCCTTATGTTGGTATTTAGAGTCACTCAGCACAATTGTTCTAGGCCTAAAGCTATCCTGAGAAGAGAAAATCTTACTTATGTGCATAGAACTTCCAGTCTATTTATTTTTTTTAACTATCAAAAAACACGTAGTCACCAGTTAACAGATAAGGAAACTCTGAAACAAAAACAAAAGGAAACAAACAAAAAACAAAGAAAGAAAGAAAAACAAAATAAAAGCACCGAAACAATTTAGGGGGAAAAAAATGAAAAAAAATTTAAATTGCTACTCTCTGAAGCATTTAGGAGGAAAATATATCATCTGCTCGAAAATGAAGCAATAGAGAAATATACATTTGGATATTAAAATATAAATTCTGGCCAGGCACGGTGGCTCACGCCTACAATTCCAGCACTTTGGGAGGCTGAGGCAGGCAGATCACCCGAGGTCACGAGTTCCAGACCAGCCTGGCCAACATGGTAAAACCCCCGTCTTTACTAAAAATGCAAAAATTAGCCAGGTGAGGTTGGGTGCACCTGTAATCCCAGCTACCAGGAGGCTAAGGCAGGAGAATCCCTGGAACCCAAGGGGAGAGGCAGAGACTGCAGTGAGCCAAGATTGCACCATGGCACTCCAGCCTGGGCGACAGAGCAAGACTCCATCTCAAAAAAATAAAGAAATAAAAATAAAATAAAATATAAATTTCAAAAGAAAAGGTTCATTATAATATTTGTAAAATAAAACTGTAAAAATCTCCGGGTGTAAAACAAAAACAAAAACAAAAAACGAAAACACAACCAAAATGTTCAGACAGAAAATTTGTGCACATAAAAATTATATTAGGAGGGCAGCTAAATAAGAAATACAAGAAAGAAAAGAGATGATGTGAGTTCCAAGATACAGTATCTACAGTGAAAATGTAAAAAATAACATTGGAAAAACCCTTCTAGACACTTGCTTAGGAAATGATCTCATGACCAAGACGCCCCAAAAAATGCAACAAAAGCAATGATAAACAGATGGCACTTAATTAAACTACAAAGCTTCTGCACAGCAAAATAAACAATCAGCAGAATAAATAGACAACCCACAGACCGGGAGAAAATCTTCACAATCTATACATCTGACTAAACACTAATATCCAGGATTTCCAAGGAACTCAAATCAGCAAGAAAAATACAAACAATCTTATCAAAAATTGGGCAAAGGACACGCATATACAATTATCAAAAGATGATATACAAATGGCCAAAAATCATATGGAAAAATACTCAACCTCACTAAAGATCATGTAAATGCAAATCAAAACCACAATACGATACCATATTACTCCTGCATAAATGGCCATAATCAAAAAATAACAACTGTTGGTGTGGATGTAGTGAAACAGGAACACTTTTACACTGCTGGTGGGAGTGTAAACTAGTACAGTCATTATGGAAAAGAGTGTAGAGATTTCTTAAAAAACTAAAAGTAGATCTACTCTTTGATCCAGCAGTCCCACTACTGGCTATCTACCCAGAAGAAAATAAGTCATTATACAAAAATGATAGTTGCACACGCATGTTTATAGCAATACAATTTATAATCACAAAAACATGGAACCAGCCCAAATGCCCATCAATCAAGTAGATAAAGAAATTGTGGTATATATGCATTCACCAACACCAACACACACACATATACATATGTGTATAAATATACACACACTGTGGAATACTACTCAGCCATAAAATGGAACAAAATGATGGCATTTGCAGCAACCTGAATGGAATTAGAGACCATTATTCTAAGTGAAGTAACTCAGGAAGGGAAAACCAAACACTGTATGTTCTCACTTATAAATGGGAGCTAAGCCATATGGGGATGCAAAGATGTAAGAATGATACAATGGACTTTGGGGACATAGGTGAAAGGGTGGGAGACAGATGAGGGGATAAAAGACTATATATTGGGTACAGTGTACACTGCTCAAGTGATGGGCACACCAAAATCTCAGAGGACACCACTAAAGAACTTATTTATGTAACCAAACACCGCCTGTTTCCCAAAACTTATTGAGATAAAAATAAAAAATAAAATAATAAAAGCTCTACCTAAAAGACAGAAAAGAGGAATAAATGGACAAATCAAAATGAAACTAAGAGAAGATAAACAAGAAGGTAGATTTAAAGCAAACATATAAGAAACTACCATAAAACATAAATAATCTAAAAACTCTAGTTAAAAGGCAAAAATTGTCAGTCTAGATAAAAAAGTAATGATAGCTACAGAAAGCAACCATACACACACACACACATATAACTTCATTAGTTTTTCATTATGTGTTTTAAATTAATACAAACAATAAAATTGTCTCAAAATTTCTATGGGTCAGGAATAAAAAAAGGGCACAGTGCAGCTGGGTCTCCTCAGCATCTTACAAGGCTGCAATAAAGCGGTCAGTCAGGTTGTGTTCTTATCTATTGGCCTGACTTAGGGATAATATGCTTCCAAGCTCATTCTGATTGTTGGCAGAATTTCTCTCATTATGGATGTATTGCTGAAATTTCTGTGTTCTTGCTAGCTCTCAGATACTAGAGGTTGTCCCTTCTGTACATTCCAGGGGCTTTCTCACATGCCCTCTCACAACAAGGCAGCTTATTTCCTCAGTGTCAACAAGGGAGTCTCTCCCTCTTCAGCCTGAGGCAGGTGGATCATGAGGTCAGGAGTTCGAGACCAGCCTGGCCAACATACTGAAACCCCATCTCTACTAAAGATACAAAAATTAGCTGGGCGCAGTGGCACATGCTTGTAATACCATCTACTCCTCAGGCTGAGGCAGAAGAATTGCTTGAACCCAGGAAGCAGAGGTGCAGTGAGGTGAGATCACACCATTGCATTCCAGTCTAGGTGAAAGGGCAAGACTCTCTCTCAACAAATAAATAAATGAATAAATAATAATAACAATTGCTTATAACAGAAGAAATATCTGAAATTAAGACCTAAGTTTATATCATTAATAAAGTAGACAAAGAAGAGAATACTGAACTCAAAGTCAGCAAAATTACGCATTAATAAAGTAGATGCCCCCTAAAATCAAAAAACTAAAAATCAGAAGAGAAAAAAATATCAATGTAAGCAAAACTGAGTTTTTACAATGTTCATAAAATATCTTAATCCTGAAACAAATTGATAAGAGGGAGGAACAAAAGTAGGGAGAAAAAAGTAGAAATACAATATCACCACATGAGCAATGAAAGAATAGGCACCAGATAAGATATTACAGATATTATAAGAAATAAACAGAAGTATTATAAACATTTTATGGTAATAAATTTGACAAGCCAGATGAAATATATACATTATGTGAAAATACATAATATAAATGTTTACTCGAGAAGAAATACATAATTTGAATAGCAGTATAATTTTAAGAAAATTGAACAGTTAGTTTAAAAATCACCACACAAAGAAAACGTTCATCTTAAATGCTTTGGTGGTGAATTCTGCAGTACATTTGTATATGAAAGAAGTAATACAAGTTTATTTAAGGTCTTCCAAAAAACACAATAGGAGAAAACAAATCCTAATTCATCTTTTGAGGCCCACATTGCCATGATACCAAAGATAGATAAAGAAAGAAAACTATTGCCAACATTTCACATTAACATAGATGCAAAAACTCTGAAATACGTAAAGGCAAATTTGAATTCAGCACTAGAGAAAAACATATTATGAAAAGTAGAGTTTATCCTATATCTTACAAAATGTTCTTAACCATATAAAATGTTCTTAACATTGGAAAATTAAGCAATATAATTCAAAAATTTAACATAATTAAAATCATAATCATCTCAATATATGCAATAAATTTATTAGACAATGTTTAACACCAAGTCAAAATGAATGTTCAGACAACTATGAATAGAGAGATTTACTCAACCTGATTAAGGACATCTATAAAAAATCTACAGTGAACACTGAAAAAGCCTCATTGTCTGTGGTGATACTGGAAGTTCCTTGTCTCACAGCTGAGGGAATCAGGGATGCAGACACACAAGTAGTGAGGTTAAGAGAAGAGGTTCAATAGGCAAAAGAAAGAGAAGAGCTCTCTCCTGCAGAGAGAGGGTCCCAAATGGGTTGCCAGTTCTGTGGTGAAATGCAGGTGGTTTTCTAGATAAGCCTGAGGAGGTGGTGTCCGATTTACATAGGGTGTATGGTGTGCCTTTTGGATAAGGTGGGAAAAATGGGTAGCTCCCACCCTAATCTTTTGTCATGCAGATAGGTTCTCTGCCTGGCCTGTGCCATGATGCCTGTTTCTTTACTGTATTCATGGTTACAAAAAATAAAGAAAGATGGAGCCTCCATATTGCATATGCCTGGCCCCCAGGTAGCCCTTTCCTATTGGCACAGCATTCCCCCTCTGCAAGCTTCTAGCTAGCCTATTCATGTTTGCAGCTTGATTTTTCAGGCTTCTCTTTGTTAGAAAAAAAAAATTATTTGGCTGCTTTTTGTTAGAAGGGAGATTTTGCACAGGACTCTTTTACTCTCACCATCTGCCTAAATAATTTTTTCTACTTCCTGTATCAACTCCATATTTATTATTCAAAACTAAAAGTTTTTCTCTTAATTTCAGGAAAAGAAAGATGTTTGTTCTCTTTCTTTTTATTCTTGTACCAAAAGGTATGGAATTGAAGTAAAGTAAAAGAAATGCAAAGAGTTTACATAAAATGAAACAAAGCATGCTTTTATCATAACTACATGATCATATAGGTGTAAAAGCTACAAAACACTTACTTAAATTAATAAGTATAGCAAGGTTTCAGGATAAAATATCAATAAAAAAATGTTCTACTTTACTGACAACAAGCAATTGGAAGTGAAATTGAAAATACATACCACTTAAAATAATGTCAAAATTTTGAAGTGCATAGTGATAAATTTAATAATATATTTGCAAGATTGGCATACTAAAACTACAAAACATGTTTAAACTAAATAAACATGACCTAAATGTGCCTTGATTGGAAAATTCAATATAGTTAACATATCACTTCTCAAGTTGACCTACAGTTTAATAAAGCCAATCAAAATCCCAAGTCCTTTTAAGCAGAAATTTACTCCACTATTTGTATGAAAATGTAAAGGATCTAAAATGATCATAATCTTTTAAAAATAACAATAGTGAATTCACTCTTTCTGATTTCAAGTCTTACTCTAAAGCTACATTGATCAAGACACTGTGGATTGTTTCCAAAACTTGGCTATTGTGAATAATGCTATGATAAACATGTAAACGCAGATATCTGTTGAAGATACTAATTTGAAATATTTTCAATATGCATCCAGAGGCGGGATTGTTGGATCATATGGTAGTTCTACTTTTAACTTTTTGAAGAACCTGCATTCTGGTTTCAATACTGGCTGTATTGTTCTACCTTTCCACCAAAGGTATACACAAAAGTTTAAATTTCACTACACCTCTGCACCAAAGTTGCCTTTTTGTTTTTGTTGTTGTTTTTTAAATCCCAGATAATAACCAGTTTTCTTTTTTTTTTTTTTTTTTTTTTTTTCCAGGCACTGTGATTCACACCTTTAATACTAACATTTTGGGAGGCCAAGGCAGGTGGATCACTTGATCCCAGGAGTTTGAGACCAGCCTGGGCAACATGGAGAAACGTCATCTCTACAAAACATATAAAAATTAGCCAGGCATAGTGGTGGGTGCCTGTAGCCTTTCAACTCAGGAGGCTGAGGTGGGAGGATAACCTGAGCTCCGGAAGTTGAGGCTGTGGTGAGCTGTGATCGTGCCACTGAACCCAGCCTGGGTGACAGTGAGAGCCCGCCTCAAAAAGAGAAAAATATTTAAGAAACTAGATAATAACCATCCTGATAGGTATGAGGTGATATCTCATTGTGGTTTTAATCTGCATTTCCCTGTTAGAAAGGCACTTTTTAAATTGAGCACCTGTTTTATAACTCAAATGTTCATTAACAGATTAATAAGTAACAAAATTCTTGTAAATACTTACAATGGGATATTATTCGGACTAAAAAAAAAAACCAAAAAAAATTCTGTTATTTGCAACAACATGGGTGAACCCAGATAACATTACACTAAGTAAGACAAGTCACAAAAGACAAATATTACATGAATCTATTCTTATGAGGTTTCCAAAATAGTCAAACTCATAGAAGCAGAGAATAGAGAATAGTGTTTGGCTGGGACTAGGAGGGAGAAATGGGGTATAAAGTCTATATTTTGCAAGATGAATACGTTCTAAAGATCTGATATACAATATATTAGCTTTAGTCAGCAATATTGCATTGCGAACTTCAAAATGTGTTAACAGGAAAAATCTCATGTTAAGTGTTCTTACACAAAAACAAGACAAACATGAAATCCTAAAATCCACAAAGAAAACAGGAAAATTTATGGAGGTGATAGATATGTTTAGTACCTTGGTTGTGCTGATAGTATCACAAGTATATGCATATGTCCAGATTTAGCAAGATGTATGTATGATTTTCAGCAAAAACAATTTAACTTATTTCATTGTGAATTGAAGTTGTTGCACTGTGAACTTAATACCATTCTAATATTTCTATTTCAATAAACTTTTTCTGAAATTTGTAAAAAAAGGTATAGATTATTACACATTGCAAAGCATTTAAAATGGTAACATGTTAATTTTTTTCAAGTTAGTATTTTGTCTTTCAAAAATCTCAATATAGATTTTCCCTCCAAGGACTATGTCGTAATTGCATTATAAGTACATAAAATAACATCTTTTCACCTATGCATGTGATTTAAGCACTGTTTGCCCAGAGATGACAGAAAACAAATTCAGATCCCTACATGGCTCCATCTTCCATTGCAAATTGTCCATGCTCTTACCAAATGTTTGCTTCATTTTGTTAGGTCATATCCACAGTTAGACTTCAATTTATGATTTAATTCTTGTAAACAGTTTCACTGTCTATTTTCCCATCACTTTGCTATCAAGTATGATATTTATAAATAAACAGTTTTAAAAGTAGTGAAAAATGCATAATCTGTCTTCTTGTAGAGCTTCCATTCTATTTGGGAGAGAGAGAAGATAAATAGATACACACACACACACACGCATACACACACACACACACACACACACACACACACACTAAGAGACACTATGAGAAATAATTTTGTATGGTTTTCTTCTGGCACAAGTTCTGGAGACAGACCCCCCAAACCCTGCATTTACTATCTGTCAGTCATTGGACGTATTACTAAGCCTCTATGTGTTTCTGTTTCTTTGTTTGTAAATCACATATAATAATATCTTTCTCAAATTTGTTGTGAGTATTAAATAAATTTATACATATAAAACACTTAGAACAGTGCTTCACACGTTAGGTATACTGTATTATCTGTTAGTTATAATTATAAAGAAAGGAAATAGAAACCATTAAGGAGAATAGATGAAAACTTTGTGAAATGCTATTTTATACAGGATTGCCTTGGAAAATCCATAAGCCATTGAGTGCATACTTTATTTATTCAAAAATATCTATAATGAAACATTTTATATTTAGTATCATGCTAGATCCCATTTGTCTGATACAGTAGCAATTTGTCTCATTTTTGGTCTTAAAGTTTGATTCTCAGGTTGAACAATAAATTGTAGGTTAATTCAATTTATAGGTAAAAGGAGAACTAAGAACATGTCTAAAGAAAATGCTACAGTATTATCTGGGAAGTATAGATGTTATAATAATGCATTTTGTGTTCATGGATAAGTATACACATTAAATTGGCACTCAGAATAATAATACATATTTATATAATTTCATACTTCAGATAAACTTGAATATGCTGTTTATTTTGCTTGAAAAATAAAACATCTTAATAAGCTTTTACTATGTATTCTGATAGGAAAAATAACAAATTATACAGGTCTTCCCTCAAACAATTATTATCTTACAATACATCTGCCATCTAACATCTAACAAGAAAAGAGACACAGAAAGTAGTACACACAGAATTAAGAAAAATAATAGTAGAGAAACTGAACTTATTTTGTTAATGCACAGAATAAGATCATTGGTGTTTTCCAGCGGACCAAACTAAAATTTATCCCAGCATCAAAGTGTATGCTATAAAGATTCCAGATCTGGGCCACTGAGGTGCATTTCATTACAACAGTAATTTTAGTAGTTCAGAATGGGCTGCTCAGGCTGTGTGGTTGCTTATCTACAAAAGTATAAACATTGTGAAGGACATTAGTCTCTACCTTTTTTCTTTTGTTCTTCTAATATCATTAATACTCTTTCACATACTAAAACAGAAACACTAAGAGAGGCTTAATCACTCTGCCCAAATTAATACACCTTTTCCTCTTTTCCTACATGAAAAATACTAACCAAATTGTCACTCAGTATTATCGTAGTTTTAGATATGTGATGTCTTTAGAGGTTTTTACTTTGGAATCCAGCTCACCATCACAAGCCATGAAAAAATATTTTTTAACACAGAAGTCGTTGTACTCTAAAATTCATTAATATCTTCAGAAAGCCATTATTTTGTCCAATGTATATGAGGAATTCTTAAAATATAAATGTCTTCTTATATAAACATTTAAATATCTCAGTTTGAAAAAATATTCAATCATTTTGATATAAACAGGAGGCAGGGAAGGACTGCACAGAGGAGGGAGGGGTCCCTGGTGAGGGCTCCACCCTCAAGCCTGGACTCATGGCCCTAAATGAGAACTTCACATCCCTGTTTTTCTGCTCAAATGTTGCCTTTTTCAAAAACACCCTGGCCTATCCCACCCCCGACTCTGTACCACTTAAAAACCACAAGTTCCACTAGCAAAGGAGCAGGACAGAGCAGCAGAGAAGGAAAGAAGTGGCTGGATGTTGGAGAAAAGCAGCTTGATTTCAGAGGAACGACTTGATGGTGGGACTTTGGAGAAGAGTTTGGGCAGGGACAACTGAACTCCAGGGGAAAATTATCTTCTCACGGAATCCCCCTTCCAGCTCCTCTTCCCACTGAGAGACAGTAGCACCATTCAATAAAATTCTTATCATACACCAACCTCTAGTTCATTCCTGTGACCCGATTCTTCCTGGATGCAGGACAACAACTCAGGTACCAAGAAGGCAGGGTGTAAAGGCTGTCACCATTATCCTCCACTGAGGTAGCTAACACTTAACTGTCCAAGGACAGCAAACATTAAAAGAACACTGATTGTAACACATGCCCTCTGGGGCTCCTGGGGTCTCAGACACCTGCTCTCAGATGTCAAAGCTAAAAGAGCATTTATAACATGCTTGGACCCTGCTGTAGGGCCAGCAGAGAGCCTGTTCCTGCCAAAGAGGAGTAACTGGTCAGTTCCAGCATTTGCTTGCCCCAGCTCCTGTACCCATTCACCTGTGTGCTTCCCCTACTGTGAGAGGTTCAGAGCTGCAGGCTGAGTACATGAGCCACTCCTTCATGAGTCCTGTGAAGGGGTCAAGGAAAGTATCCTTTCTCAATATGAATCAATAATCAAAGAAAAATTAGAAGCTTAGAGATCTATACAATCATGCGTGAAACTTCTGTTTTATAAGGCACCTTACCTAAGGTAGTTAGCTGGAACTCAGATCTCACACTCCTTTTCAACTATTTCAACTCAAACTGAAAATGACTTTCCTTTCTACTTGTCAGGAAAAGCAAAGCAACAACAAACCAAAATAATGCTTTTTGATTACTCGGAATCAGATACTAGCTTATTTCTGGTTTCCCTGGGACCACAAGAAAAGGGGGATGCTGGGCCCACCTGCATCATGAGAGGCTTGGTAAGCAGAACTAAAGGTCTCTGGGTGACAAAGGGTGAAGCCAGGAAACTCATCCAGGCTAGAAACTCTCATCAGGCAACTTGGTGAGGGCAGAATAAGGCCCCGCTGAAGGGCAGCTTTAACAGAGGCAAAGAGATTAAGGTGATTACAAGGCAGCAACTGTGATGGCTGTAACAGAAATAAGTGGCAGAGAACTTGGTAGAGAATTTTGAATTGAAGGAGAACAGGCTTCTAGTTGTATAACTTTTAGGACTCCAGCAAGACTTCCAGTTTGCTGCTAAGTTTAGAAAGACATACTTGGATTGCAGGCTTGTAGGATTCTCCTCAGAAGATGTATGTAACCACACAGGAACCATTACTTGAATTTTATTATTTGACCAAATACTTCTGAGATGGAGATTCTGAGGCAAACCTTTATAAGTAATTAAACATTGTAACAAGAGAAATGGAGATAATACAACAAAAGGTTGCTAACAACAAAGCATTATAACAAAAGTGTCTAAATCTATCTGAAATAACTGATGCATGTAAAAACCCACATTGAATGTCTCCAAAACCAGTTACATAAATACAATTTGGAGCCCAGGGAGAAGGAACCAGGAGAAATGTGACCAGCACAAATCTGCACAACTTCTCATCTCTGACAAGGCATCATGACATATGGTGAAACAAAAACAGAAACAAACAAACAAACAAACAAAAAACACACACTACTGGGCAATTCTACATAAATGTGTTTTATGTCCTGGAAGTACAAAGGTAGCAATTCAAATGCCTTCAGGATCCAAAAAATGGGCACATAAGGTACTGAATATGTAAAGGTAAAAGCCAATAGCTAACTAAGACATATATTCAAATTCATTCATCAACACATTCTGAGCCAATAAAAACACTTCTAAGATCCAGCCAGTTTTGGCTATGTACAGCAACCTTGCAGTTCTTGAAATGGGTAAGAATATGGACCACTTTATCACATTGTAAGTTTATTAACATTCAAGAACTTCATCTCAGGTTATTTAACACTCCTGCCTATATAGTAGAGTACTGGTTTTCATATGAAGGTAAGACTAATTTGAATGGTAATGTTTCTCAAATATTTTAAAGCCATCTATGATAAACTGGCAGCCAATGTTGTACTGAATGGGCAAAAGTTGTAAGTGTTCTCCTTGAAAATCAGCATGAGATAAGGATGCCCTCTGTCACCACTCCTATTCAACATACTACTGAAATTCCTGGCCAGCATAATTAGGCAACAGAAAGAAATAAAGGGCATCCAAATAGAAAGAGAGAAAGTTAAACTACCTTTGTTTGCAGATGTCATGATTTTATATCCATAAAATCCCATGGTCTCAGCCTAAAAGCTTCTTATGCTGGGGAAAAAAAAAAAAAAAAAACTTAAGTAAAGTCTCAAGATATAGAATCAATGTAAAAAGTCACTAGCATTCCCCCAAATCAGTAACAGCCAAGCCAAAAGCCAAATCAGGAAGAAAATCCCATTCACAATGGCCACAAAAAGAATAAAATATCTAGAAATACAGCTAACGAGGGAGGTGGAAGATCTCTACAGGGAGAATCAGAGAAAATCAAAGAAATCAGAGAGGACACAAATGGAAAAGCATGCCATGCTTATGCAGGGGAAAACTAGACATTGTTAAAATGGCCATACTCCTCAAACCAATTTATAGATTCAGTGCTATTCGTACCAAAAACATTCTCCACAGAACTATGAAAACCTATTTCAAAATTCATATAAAACTAAAAAGGAGCTGAAATAGTGAAGGCAATCCTAAGCAAAAAAACAAACAAACAAACAAACAAAAAAAGATGGAGTCATCATGCTACCTGACTTCAAACTATGCTTCAGGGCTACAGTAACCAAAACAGCATGGTACTGGAACCAAAACGGACATAGAGCAATGAGACAGAATAGAAAGCCAAGAAATAGGCTGATTACCGTCATCTGATCTTTGACAAAGCTGACAATAAATAAGCAATGGAGAAAGGACTCCACATTCAATAAATGGTGCTGGAATAACAGGCTAGCCATATGCAGAAGATTGAAACTGGACCCATTCCTTACACCATATAGAAAGAGTAACTCAAGGTATATTAAAGGTTTTAATGTAAAACATAAAACTGTAAAACACCTGGAAGACAATCTAGTCAATACCATTCTGGACATATGATCAGGCAAAGATTTCATGAATAATATCCCAAAAGCAACTGCAACAAAAGCAAACATTGAGATATAAAATCTAATCACACTAAAGAGATCTGCATAGCCAAAGAAAATGTCAATAGAAGAAACAGACAACCTATAGAATGAGAGAAAATTTTTGCAAACTATGCATATGACAAATTTCTAATATGCAGCATCTAGAAGAAACTTAAACAAATTTATAAAGAAAAAAACAAGCAACCTCATTAAAAAGTGAGCAAAGGACAAGAACAGACACTTTTCAAAAGAAGACTTACATGTAGCCAAAAAGCATATTAAAAGCTCAACAACAGTGATCATTAATGCAAGTCAAAGACAGAATGAGATACCATGTCACACAAGTCAGTATGGCTATTATTAAAAATTCAAAAAATTACAGACACTGATGAGGTTGTGGAGAAAGAGGAATGTTTGTACACAGTTAGTCAGAGTGTAAACTGGGTCATCTGTTGTGGAAAACAGTGTGGCGATTCCTTAAAAAGCTAAAAACAGAACTACCATTTGAGCCAGTACTTTCCTTAATAGATATATAACAAAAGGAATATAAATTTTCCTGTCATGGAGACATATGTTCATTGCATATGTTTATTGTAGCACCATTTACAATAGCAAAGACAAGGAGTTAACATATATCCCCATCAATTGTAGACTGGATAAAGAAAATGTGGCACATATACACTATGAAATCCCATGTAGCTAGGTATAAAGAGAACCAGATTATGTTCTTTGCAGAAACGTGGATGGTGCTGGAGGACATTGTTCTTAGCAAATTAATGCAAGAACAGAAAACCAAATTCTGCATGTTGTCACCTATAAGTGGGAGCTAAATGAGAACACATGGATGCAAGGAGAAGAATAACAGACACAGGGGCCTATTGGCAGGTGGAGGGTGGCAGGAGGAAGAGAAACAGGAAAAAATAACTAAAAGGTACTAGAGTTAATACCTGGGTGATGAAATAACCTGTATAACAAACCCCCATGACACCATTTTACTTATATAACAAACCTGCACATGTACCCTTAAACTTAAAAGTTAAAAAAAGCACCATTTCTAATAGTACTTATAATGACATTAAAAAATAATTAACATTTTTTATTTCCTGCAATGAGCCAAGCTGTAACTTAGTTGCTTTATAGGAGCAATTACTTTTAATCATCACAATAACTCTATGAGCTGGATAATTTATAATTATCATTATACTAATTGAGAAATTTTGGCTAAGTTAAGAGAAGTTCAAAGTTTTGTAGCTGATAAATGGCAAACCCAGATCTGTTTGAAATTAACGCCTACATTTGTCAAGCATAAATAATACTTTCTCAAAATATGAATTTGCTTATCCATAGAATGTAAGAAGAATAATGATACACTGACTAAAAATGCAACCAACTAAAAATGTACTCAGAAGAGTCAGTTATGGTTGTGATAAAGCTATGAGGATGAATTGGTAAAACAGCAAGAGTGAAGTTTGCCTTCAGTCTGTCGTGAACGTCCACCAGTTTATTGTGATGACTAGATTCTTCTGTTGATCATACTTAACATTTCTTGGAGCAGCTGGGAACCAACTTTACGGAGAAATATAATTTTAGGTCACTAGGTGGTAGAAGGGGAACTGTTGTTACTTACTAACAGTTCCAACAAGTTATATTTTTAAGTCTTTCCTTTTGACAGTTATGTTATTTTTGTGAGAAAAGGTTTTTTATCTCTGAAAAACTGTCATTTCTCTCCACATTTGAAGAATTGCCACATATTATCCTATATTTTGTAGAGATTTTGTATAGATTGTGTGCCACGCGAATGAAAGAAACTATATAAATAGCATTGTTCCTTATACTGTTATACTATATCACTATACTGCCATGAACTTTAACAAGTAGTCTCATTGACAAGAAAGGCAGAAAATTTTCCTTCTATGTTTTATTTGTATTAAAATGTAAATTTATGAGGAAGCCAAAAAAAAATGAAGTTTCCCTTATTTACTTCATGGTCAGTGTATTTTGTTTGTTTGTTTTATATATATATATATATATATATATATATATATATATATATATGTAATTGTACTTTAGGTTCTGGGATATATGTGTGAAACATTCAGGATTGTTGCATAGGTACATACATGGCAATGTGGTTTGCTGCCTCCATCCCCCCTGTCACCTATATCTGGCATTTGTCCCCATGTTATCTCTTCCCAACCTCCCTCCCGCCTGCTGTCCCTTCCCTATTCCCCTCCAACAGACCCCAGTGTGTGATGCTCCCCTCCCTGAGCCAGTGTATGTATTCCATGCATATAACCTGTTCTTACTTCAAATGAGAGTCCACAATCATAATCCCAGCTAAATCGTTTCCCTTTTATTGCATTGACTTTCTTTGGTTTGAAGCCAACGCAATGCCTTATGCATTCTATGCTCAATAAATCTTCCTCAACTCAAATATTTAAATCTTTTGCCTCTAATAAGTAATACATTAATGTTAAATATCAATATTATGTCTCTTATAACCCCAGTAATTTGCTTCTGAATTTCCCTTGGAAGTTCTTAAATGACGTTAATATCAGCATACCACTAATCTTTTTTAACCTCTCACCAATTCCAAACCTTGACTCTTGTAGTTCTCTTAATTGAATTGCCATTCTTCAATTCTTCCAGGTCATTAATGTGTTATTGTCATTGATTTGTCTGTATGTTTTTCTCCTGGTAGCTAACTATCCAATACACCTTGCTCACAGAGTCTTACCTCAAAAGACTTGGAGTCATTTCATTCTTTTTATTTCCACTGACACAACCAATGTTCATGCTACTTTAATCTCTCATTTTACATAGCTTCCTAAACTCACTGTTCATTTATAGAGATATACACATATCTATCTAACATCTATCTATCTACCTATCTATCTATATGGAATATTAAAATTGAAAGGTAACTGTTAGGACTTAAATATATCATTTAATTGCTGTATCTTTTGAATATTACTTAAATACCCAAACCTAATTTTTCTCAACTAGTAAAGGGGAATAATAATACCTAAAGCAAAACATGAAATATTATAAACACATTTGTCATATGGAAATTTTGTCATAATTGTATCTACTACTTCTTTTCCTTTCATTTTAGTCTCCCTCTTCTTAAAACAATCATTCATTTAGTCATTCCTTTATTCATTCATCCATGAATAATAATAATGTATTTTCTATTCTCTGGAAATAACAATAAAAATAATAATGTACTTTCTACTCTCTGGAAGCCATTTATGTAGGTCATACAAGTACTGGTGTATTAGTCTCCATTTCTCACAACAAAGTGGAGGCAGGTCAACTTCAATGTTCACAAGCTTTTATTACTGTGTAGTTTAATCTTTTCCTTAAAATAGTCCTCTCTTTGTAAATAGGGAAAATGTGCTATATGAAAAGTGACATGACATTCTGATTTTTTAAAGTACATAAAAGGAAATGGAAGAAGGAAGATATTACATCATTTATTTTCTTTCATCTCTGCTCCCACTCTCCACCAAATTCCACCCTTTCATGCTTCAAGTATTTTTGTCAGTGCCTAACAGAATGGAAACTACCTGGAGGGTTCCAGTGAGTGCCTAACCAGGAACACTTTCGTATAGTTAGAACATGATTAATTTGGGATTCACCACTCAGACTGCTGATAAGAACTGAAATGTTCCTCCACAGCTGTGCTCTGATGTGTTTATTAATAAGGATTAGATGTTCCTTTGTACCTTCAATTCCTAATACACTATTTTTCACCAAGTAGTTATGTGTGGATTAAAATAACTGTGTTAGGTAAAATCCTCTCTACAAGTTAGGGGAAAATATTTGAAGAGCAAACCTTTAAAATAGTTGAGAAAATATATTGTTAAATAAAAACAAAACATTTTCTTTACAAAACTTTATAATATTCTAAAAGTATTGCTGTTTTATGAAACATTTTTGTTCAAGTCCAGATTTTGGGGTTTAAAATGCTTGAACAATAAAACCAAATGTTTCACCTACTTATTTAAATTTGAATGTCATTTGTAGTATCTTTTTAGTGAAGCAAGCAGACTATTGTTTTTGCCCTCATTTACCTTCAAAAGGTTGATGGCTCACACCTGTAATCCCAGCACTTTGGGAGGCCAAGGCAGGTGGATCACCTGAGGTCAGGAGTTCAAGACCCACCTGAACAAAATGGCAAAACCCTGTCTCTACTAAGAATACAAAAATTAACTGGGCATGGTGGCAGGTACCTATAATCCCACCTACTTGAGATGCTGAGGCAGGAGAATCACTTGAACCTGGGAGGCGGAGGTTGCAGTGAGCCAAGATCTCACCATTGCACTCCAGGCTGGGTGACAAGAGTGAAACTCCATCTCAAAAAGAAGAAAAAAAGAAAAAAAAAAAGAGACAAAATAATTTGATAACTTCTAAGGAATTATCTGATGTAACTGTCAAATATGTTTGAACCAGAGCTACTCCATCTTGAATAGGGGCGGGTAACATGAGGCCAAGATATGCTGAGCTGCTTTCCACAAGGTTAGGCATTCTTAGGAGGTTAGCAGGACTGGTATCATGAGTTACAGGTCACAGAGACGCTGCTGATAAACCAGAATGTGGTGAAGAAGCTGGCCAAAACCCACCAAAACCAAGATGGCCAGAAAAATGACCTCCAGTTGTCCTCACTGCTCACTATGTGTTAATTGTAATGCACTGGCATGCTAAAAGGCATTCCCATCAGCACCAAGACAGTTTATACATGCCATGACAACATCCATAAGTTACCTTATATGGTGTAAAAAGGGGAGGAAGCTTCAGTTCTGGAAACTCCCCACCCCTTTCCCAGAAAACTCATAAATAATCTACTTCTTGTTTAGCATATAATTAAGAAGAAACCATAAATATACTAAGTCAAGCAGCCCATGCCACTGCTCTGTGTATGGAGTAACCATTCTTTTGGGTCTTCAATTATCTAATAAACTCACTTTTACTTTACTCTGTGGACTCACCCCAAATTCTTTCTTGTGCAAGATCCACGAATCCTCTTTTGGGGTCTGGATTAGAACCCCTTTCCAGTAACTAAACAATTTAAACACTAAAGGATAAATGCAACTTTATTGTTTAAAAAAGATATATAAGAAGAAACTCTGCACACATGTATATATCAGTTCTGTATTTTCAAAAAAAGTTTGTATTAAAGTGAGCTTCTATCAAATATGTGCTCTCTGAAAGACAAGGAAAGTAAGTTAGATAAAAGAATCTGAGTGCATGAGTGCATGACATAACAGCATTGAATGCATTTTTAATAAGGCAGAAATATACCACTTATAAACCAAAATATTCTCTGAACTTATTTAAAGCAATGCAGCCATATCCATTACTTTTTATTATGACTAATCATATTTCAGTATATTTGAACATTACCTCGCCTATTTGCATCCTCTTTCTATCTCTGAGATTGATTATAGCTGACATTCTCAGCAGTCAAAACATCTTGCAAATGACTTCTTAGCCTGGAGAGCCCTACCAGGATGATATTCACATTGCTGCCTGCCTCGCTTGTCTCCCATCTAGCCATTGAAGCATTTATAAGAATATTTTTATTAAATTTGCTCCACCATGTGTTCAATTAGATGAAATCTTCTTAAATATGGCATTAGATGTGAATTGGGAGAATGCTAAATTGCTTCTGTATGTGTTAAGTGTATTCTCAGAGGTAGATGAAGCCATATTATATCATTGGATTTAAGCAATAAAGTAAATAGTAAAAGATGTTATTTTCTTTTGATTATGTTTATAGATTAAGTTTTCTTTTCTAGATATTTAAGAATCTATTAAATAAACTAACTATAAGGTGGTAGCCTTGGGTGCAATATCATACTTTTATGTTTACTAGTTATAGGACAAAGTAGAAAAATGAGTGTTATGAAGAGTAATGTGGAGGAGAGAACTGAGAATTAACTTAGAGACATTATTCATTTTATTTTATAAGCGGAAAACTAAATAGTTCCTACTTTTTTGTTCAAATAGAGAATACATTTAGGATCAATGCTTTATTTCTCAGAAAACTGAACAGAAAATTTCAAATACATTCTAGATATTATATTGATACTATGCAGTGGAGATCGAATACATAATCTTAATATTAGATATTATTTAATAATAAGCATCTTTTAGATGACTATCTAATATGAGTAATACAATGTCTTGTATTTCTGAAATATTAAAATAAAAGTGACCTAAAACACTATGACTGGTATCTTCACAATATCCAAATCCAGGGGGAGGGCTGTTTGTGGAAAGGGAAAAGGGTTGCCCCCTGTTTTCCTTGTCATTAAGCTGGTTATTATCACTTGTCTCATGGGCACATGGATGTACCTAAATAATATAAAATGTTACATATAGCCAGATCTGTCTGTACTTTTTAATGAAATACATGTCAATGTTTTTATTCTTGCCACTTCAATATCAGATCTCTGCTTACATAGTCCTTTACTTCTGAAAATCTTAATCTTGATTCATAAACTGAAACTATGGCTCCCTATTTGTAGATATGTTTAAACTACATGAAAATTTTGTATGTACATTTTTCTGGAGAGAGTATCAGACCATTCACCAGATTCCTTAGAGGTTGATGAAAACAATCACTCTTCCAAGTATTTTGTAATTGATATTTAAGTCTTAATTAATTTGGAAATCTTTGTATACATTTTAAAGTCAGATATTATTTTCTTCTATATACACAAAATCTTTTAAATATATAACCATGTCTATTTATATTTCTATGCTTTTTATTTTTGCAGGAATTCCTTGGGATATTGTGGGTTTGCTTCCAAATAATTGCAATAAGGTTAATATTGCAATAAACAGGGTCACACAAATTTTTGGCTTTCCCAGTGCATACAAAGTTTTGTTTACACTATACGGTAGCCTATTAAGTGTGCAGTAGTAGCATTATGTACTAAATTGGATGTACAGACCTTAACTTAAATAATATTTTATTGTTTAAAAATTCTGATGAATCACTTGAGCCTTATTTTTTGCAATCTTTTTTCCAGACGGAGGGTTTTGCCTTGATGTTAATGGCTGCTGAATGATCAGTATGGTGATTGTCAAAAGATGGAGTAACTGTGGCAATTTCTCAAAGGACAATGAAGTTTGAGGAACTGATTAACTATTTCACAAAAGGTTTCTCTGTATCATGGACTGCTATTAATATCATTAAACCCACAGTAGAGTTTTCTTCAAAATTTGAATCAATCTTCTCAAATTACCATTGTTTTGTAAATTAAGTTTATGGAATATTCTAAATCCTTTGCTGTCATTTTTACAATGTTCAAAGAATCTTCATCACTTCATCATCAAAAGCAAAAAATCACTTTTTTTGCTCATCCATAAGAAGCAACTCCTTGTCAGTTCAAATTTTATCATTAGATTGCAGCAATTCAGTCACATCTTCAGTCTCCACTTCCAATGCTAGTTTTCTTACTATTTCCAGTATATCTGCAGTTACTTCTTCCACTAAAGTCTTGAACCACTCATGAGGGTTGAAATCAACTTCTTTCAAATTCCTCTTAAAAGTAATATTTTGATCTTCACCCATGACTACTAAAATCCATCAGAGGAATCACCATCTACAGCAACTATATACCTATGAAATCTATTTTCTTAAATAATAAGATGTGAAAGTGAATATTACTTTTTGATTCATGGGCTATAGAATGGATGTTGTGTTACCCAGACATAAAACAAACATTAATTTCCACATGTATCTTCATCAGAGCTCTTGGGTGACCAGGTTCATTGTTAATTAAAAGTTGTATTGTGAAAGGAATCTTTTTTTATGAGCAGAGTTCTCAACAGTGAGCTTAAGGTATTCAGTAAACTATACTATAAACAGATATGCTATAATCCAGGCTTAGTGTTCTATTAGCAAAATCCAGGCAGAGTAGATGTAGCATAATTTCAAAGGGCTCTAAAATCTTCAAAATGATAAATAAGCATTGGCTTCAACTTAAAATCACCAGCTGCTTTAGCCACTTAACAATAGAAGCAGCATGTCCTTTGAAGCTTTGAAGCCAGGCATTGACTTCTCTCTAGTTATGAAAGACCTACAAAACACCTTCTTCTAATATAAGGCTGTTTTGCCTACACTGAAAATCTGTTGTTTAGTATAGCTATCTTCGTCAACAATCTTAGCCAGATCAACTGGATAACTTGCTACAGTCTCTACATTAGCATTTGTTGCCTCACCTTGCATTTTTATATTATAGAGATGATTTATTTCCTTAAACTTCATGAGACAACCTCTGCTAGCTTACAACTATATTTCTTCAGCTTCCTCACCTCCCCCAGTCTTCTTAGCATTGAAGAGTTAGGTCTTGTTCTGAGTTATTCTTTAACTTCAGGGAATTCTGTAGTTGGCTTTATATTCTGTCCAAACTCCTAAAACTTTCTTTATATTAGCAGTAAGGCTATTTCACTTTCTCATCATTAGTGTGTTCACTGGAGTAGCACTTAGTTTCCTTCAAGAACTTTTCCTTTGCTTTCATAACTTGGTTTTTTTGCACAAGTAGTTATAATACCATTATAATTCAGCATTGTTTGTTTGAAGAGGTAATAAAAAGGGAATCAACGGGAAAAAATCTCATACCTTCTACAAATACAATATTCTCCCAAGGATATATGAACATATTATGCCTAATGTCAATTATTAATATCACAAATGCAAGAATCATATGCCATATGGACTCTGAATCCTGAAAAACATGAGATTTCTGCTTCATTTCATATTTTCTGAATGACTTTGAAATCATAAAGAAGTATTTAATTGACAAAATTATAAAGAAATATTAAACATATTCTGTACTTCATGAAATGAAGTGGATTTGGTTAGTTTGTATATTGAAACTTTTATAATTTCATAGCAGACCAGTATTTTCATTCTCTTCTCTGTTTTGTTGATAATTTTATATTCTTTCTGACAAAAGAGTTGACCATATAGTATTTTTTAGCTAATGAACTATGAAGGAAAATGATGTTTGCTACCCCTGGGTATACATGCCTTAGAATTAAATTTGTTTTTCTTCTCAGTTTGTGTCCCAAATTAAAGAATATGTGGAGCAGATTAAAACGTATTAATGTAGAGAAATATAAAATGAATCACATATTACATTATAAAATTATTTTTACTTATAAATAGATTAATAAGAAATAAAACAGGCATTTAGACTCTGCAATCTGCCACTGGACTATATCTTCATTAACCCATCTAAGAATGTATATATTTAGTTTACAAGTATGAGAAAGGTTGACACATTATTGGACTATAAACTTCATTGGGTTGGGTTTTGATTAATTTGCTCTTTGCAATGTCTCAACTCTTAATAGATAAGTAGCCTGATTAAATTTTTATTAAGTCACTGAGATTTTGATTGTATTTTATTATAGTGAAACCCAAGCTGTTGTGAATTATAGTCATGGTTATGTACTTTTTCTTCTCAACTTTTCCCTCATGGATCTAGCATTCTCATTTTCCTTACTTAAGTAATTAATCAATGCATACTAACTCTATGATATATCTAGTGTTAAATACCCTAATAAGAAACCTACACTTTTAGGGCTGAAGAAACTTCACTAATGGTGAGGGTGCCCTAAGTCTGCATGAAAAGTATAAATACTATACTTAGTATTTCATAACTGTTTGTTGTGTATTATAACTCCAAATCATAACTGTTAGCCATGAACTGATGGTTTTATGGTGGCTACCTAAATCTGATTTGTATATTTCTGATAATTTATCGGTTTTATATTTAGAAAAAATTTAAGTACTTACCAAGTTAAAGTTGCTAAAATATTCTGCATTATGTACATTACTTTAACAAATCTTCATACAGCCCTATATAGTTAGTATACTGCATCTATTAAACACATTTTAGAGATGACGACACTGATTTTGTTAGTTTCCTTTTTATCTTTAATCAGAGTATCATGCATTACTCTAATACTCGTAACAACTGTACTAAGTCATTCAAAACTCTCTTTTCTCTGCTAGACTATGACCTTATATTGGACAGGTCCTAACAATTTAAGTTACTATTTGCTGTATGAATGAATGAATTGGAAAAGTAAGCAATTTGCCAAATATGCACAGATTTTTAAGTTGTATATAATAGGATTGAAACTTGGTCTGTCTGACTCAATCCTCCTTGTATGTTGTCTACCTTTAATACCTTCTTTGCTTGAGCATTAGATATGGGCATACTGATCGTGCTTTTATAACGGAGTTACATATCAGATCAGCTCTTGCTTTCCCTGTAGAGTATCTTTCTAAGCAGTAATAGAGAGGCTGTACATACTAAATGACTCAAAATATTTAATCACTGCCTTTTTACACTTCTATTACTTTAAATGAGCATGCATTCTTCCAAATTTAATATTAATAAACTGCATAAATTTATTCAAGTTAATTTGTTGGTAACATAAGGCAACAGAATAGCTATCAATAAATATGTACTTCTTGAGTTAAAAAATATCTTAACCCAAATAAATTTATTTTAAAGGAGAATTTGAGAACTACATGAACTATCAAGTTTTTCAAAATAAAATTTGCAAATTATCTTGAAAGTATACTACCAGTAAAAGTGCATATTTTGTTTTATTTGTTTGTGTTTTGTTCCTTTTATTATCATGTCTGATATGAGAGAAGAAACTATACACTTTTTTTTTTTTTTTTTTTTTTTTGAGACAGAGTCTTGCTGTAGCGCCAGGCGCCAGGCTGGAGTGCAGTGCCGCAATGTCAGCTCATTGCAATCTCCGCCTCCTGGGTTCAAGCAATTCTCCTGCCTCAGCCTCCCAGAGTAGCTGGGACTACAGGCACACACCACCACGCCCAGCTAATTTTTCTATTTTTTAGTAGAGACGGAGTTTCATCATGTCGGCCAGGATGGTCTTGATCTCTTGACCTCGTGATTCGCCCGCCTCCTCGGCCTCCCAAAGTGTTGAGATTACAGGCGTGAGCCACTGTGCCCGGCCTGTTAATTTCTTATTCTACATTAGAAAGTTATTTTTTACTTGTAAGTAGATTCATAAGGAATAAGACAGAGGCGTTCAGACTCTGCAATCTGATATTGGACTGTATCTTCATAAACCCATCTAAGAACATATGTAGTTAATTTAGAGGTATGGCAAGTCTGACACATTACTGAAATAAAACCTTCATTGGGTTAGGATTTGTTTGATTTTCTCTCTACAGTGTCCCCCAAAAAAGTCTATAAAATATAGATGCTCAATAAATTTTTATTGACATAATAAAGAAAATTGGTGTCTGCTTAAGAAAGTTATTGTTGTATGTAGCAATCAGGTTGCCCTGTACAGAGAGGAAATAAAAACTCTTCAAGACACCAAGATTTAGAAAGATTAAAACATAAAGGTGAGAAGAAGAATTTAAAATTCAAGTAGTCATAATATCTGTTGTGTAATTTGAGCTTGGGGTACAAGCAGAAAGAAGCTGAAGCTGAAGAGAATAACATCTAAATGATACTTATAATTTAATGTCATGGGTAGGGTCTAAAGGAAAAAACAAGGGGAGAAGAGTTATACTGAGGTAGTCAGCTATGTAAAAATAAAAATAGTAAATGTAAGCCAAAACAAAGACTACTACAAAATGCTGAAGAACACATTAAAAATTCTAAAGATTTAAAGGAAAAATCAGAATCAAGTTGGGAGTCAGGGAAAGCTTTTGGGATAAAGATGATGCTGGGATAAGAACAGTCCAGGAAAAATTGAGAAATGCATAGGTTAAATGCCAAAAATAATACGGGAGGTTTCATAATTTGCCACTAGTGGTTGCTAAGCCAGTAAAGGTCAGATTTAAAGGGTGGCCTGATGAACTGTTCTGTGGCAAAACTATGAAATTCTGACTTATCTGAAAGATTATAGGGAGCTGCTGGAGACAGTTTAGCTGGAGAGTGACATGTTTATGTTTGTGTTTTGTAAAGGTCACTCTGGCAGCAGTGCAAAACATGTAATTGAAAATGGCAATAAACTTGAAGAACAAAATTTAGACTTCCTTGGAGTATTTAAACTTTTTTTAATACAAAAACCCTATTAATAATTAGATTGATATACAAACATAATCATTAAAAAGCACAAGAAATTCTGCTATGGAAATCGAATCAATTCTTTTTAATATAAGCAATTTATTTGTGTATTTAAAACCAGTAATGAATATAATAAACTTGTTATATCTTTGTCTTACCCTAGCTCTAGCTCTGATTTGCAAGTTACTTTTAAGCTGTATACAAAATTAATATTATGAAAGGTGGTCTAAGTACTTACATGGAATTTCTTCCACAGATATTTAAGCCCTTGTACTATACATACAATTCCAACTACACTTAAAATAATTAAGTGGCAAGGACTCAAAAACCTTTATGAATACACAATTCCATCATGCAAATTATTGAGGTTTTTCTTATAGTAACACAAACACGCCATCCTTTTTCCTTTCTCTCATTGTTTCAATTCTTTGAAGAATTTGAAGCTAGAGTTCAAAAATGTTACTTCACAAATGAATCTGCTGTTGATTTCCTTAAAAATATTTTTATTTATTATATTTAAAAAATAACCTACTGTTTAAAAGCACATAGGTGACCTGTATACTTAAGCATATTTAATAACAACAAAAGCTTCAGCCCTGTTATGGTTTGAATGTTTTGTCCCCTCCAAATCTCATGTTGAAATTTAATCCCCAGTGTTAAAGGTGGGGCCTAGTGGGAGGTGTTCTGATCATGAGGTCAGATCTCTCACGAATGGCTAGGTGCCATCCTTGCGGTAATGAGGTGATTAGATCATGGAGGCAGTTTCTAATGGTTTGGCACTATCCTTCTAGTGTTGTTCTTGTGATAGAGTTCTTACAAGGTCTGGCTTCCTAAAAGTGTTTATCTTTCTCTTTATGGTGGAACTCCTGCTCCACCATGTAAGACATCTGGCTCCCCATTCAGCTTTGTGAGGCATCTACAGAAGAGGAGCAGATACCTCCATGCCTTCTCTGCAGCCTGCATAAACATGAGCCAATTAAAACTCCTTCCTTTATAAATTATGCAGTCTGAGGTATTTCTTTATTTTTATTTTTAAATTATACTTTAAGTTCTAGCATACACATGCAGAACATGCAGGTTTGTTACATAGGTATAGTAATGCAATAATGAACTAATATATCAGAGATCTGTGAGAGGTTTAAGAGGTACATGGCCCAAGAAATTCTAAATGGCAGATCATGCAAGAAACATGACTGCTTCTAACAGCTTATGATCAGATATGAGAGCAAATGAATGACTTAAATTTGAATTTATATTTAAAAGAAAAGCATGGCGTAAAGGTTTGGAAAATTTGTAACCTAGCTATGTGGTAGAAAAGAAATAAGTATTTTTAGGAGAGAAACAGAAATGGACTGTACTTTTGGGAGCCCACCTCTTGCACCAGTGTAGCCTGGATATCAAACATGGAGTCAAGGGTTACTTTGGAGTTTTTTGAGTTGACTTTGGGGGCTATTGGGAAGAGATGATTGTATTTTGCACTGTAAGAAGAACATGAGATTTTGGAAGCCAGGGGCAGAATGATACATACATAAGTAATGTTTTGCACCTTCCAAATCTCATGTTGAAATGTAATTTCCAATGTGGAAGGTGAAGCCTGGTGGGATGTGTTTTGATCATGGGGTCAGATCTCTCACGAATGGCTAGGTGCCATTCTTGTGGTAATGAGAAAGTCCTCACTCCAAGTTTATGCAAGATCTGCTTGTTTAAAAGAATCTAAGTAAGACCTCACCCTTCTCTCTCTTGCCTATGTTCTCACCATGTGGCATGATGGTAAGCTTATATAATCATCAGCTTCCTGAGGTCCTCACAAAAACCAGATGTTGCACATTGTACCATGCTTTCTGTACAGCCTGCTGAACTGTGAGCTAATTAAACTTGTATTCCTTACAAATTACCTGGCGTCAGGTATTCCTTTATAGCAAAACAGAAATGTACTAACATAATCCCAATTTAAGACAATAGCTCCATTTTCCAAAGGTTAACAAATCTGTAAACTAAAAAGTGACTTGGGAAGATCTCAATCAGTTTAGAGGTTTATTTTGCCAAGGTTGAGGATACACCTGGTTGGGAGAAACACAAGTCAGTAGTATCTGTGTCTTGTGCTTGTTCCAAATAATGTTTTGGAAAACTTAATATTTAAAAATGAAAGAGCAAGCAGGAGGAGAAGAAAAATTGGGTGGGGAGGGTAAGTGGGTAGGCAGTGGGGCAAGTGGTTACTTTCTTGTGAAGCTCTGATTAACACCCAGTGAATCGACCTTTTATACATGGGAAAAAAGGAGTGGAGGGTTAATTATGCATTCACCTTGTACTCAATAAAACTAATTTTACATAAAATAAAGTAAGCATGTGAAATTATAGCTAACTGCTTGGGAATAAAAGACTATTTTTCCATGACTGTTTCCAGGATTAACTTTTCCCTTTGGCAAGATATAGTGAGTTTGTGGTCACAAGATTTTATTTTCCATTCACAATACAAACTAAACCTATGAAAGCATATTAAGATCTATCTGGTATTATAAATGAAATATTATGTATAGATATAATTATTTTATCTCTTGTTTTTATCTTTCATTCAACTATTAGAAATTTTCTTGCATATTGTAGAAAGAATAAACCTCATGTTTCAAGCTAAAAATTAGAATTAATATCATACCTTTTCCATAGAATTAATATGCTGATTTGTTAGAGGTGCTGTTAAGGATGCAATGAATCCTTTCTGAATGTGTTGTTAAATAAGGCCATACATTGTTAATTACTTTTGCCTCTGGTGGAAAAGGCCATGATTATCTACTATGAAACATTTCTTAAAAGTTCACATTTATGAAACACAATTCACTTTTCAATAGATATCTAAAATAAATTGAAACTATCTCATTTTAAAATACAATATGCATGGTTTTGTTTATTTAATCCAAAAGAGCTTTTAATATATTATTTTATTCAGTGATAAAGGTGATGGTAGGGTAATGAAACAATTGAAACTTAATGAAAAGCTCTGGATAACTTCTTTAATGCTTCAGAGTATTTTCTGTTTTCAACAGTATAATTCACAGGCAGTGTTCTAGTAATCTAATGATTAGCATGAATTAATAAAGAATTTAATGAGCACTTAAAATAATGATGTGACATTTTAGGCCTGTAATTGAACTATAGTGCATTAATGATAAAGTAATACAATTCTCATTCATTTTGCTCTTGAATATGGAATCCCAAATATATATATGCTATTTTAGGACACATTGTGAACTAAACATTTATGATTGTGAATTATCTGCATATCACCTGCACTGACCAAAGTAGAAAGGAAATAATAACTTTATTTTCAAATTTGAGGACCAATGAGAATATGATGAAATTTTCTTCTTGCTACTGTCTCATAATATTTCAAGAGAAATAATCGTCAAAGACTAATTCCACTTTCTTAAACACTGTAAGTTGTACAAATTTTAAAAAGTATTTTATTTTAAAATAATTTCCAAAAGAACTATTTATTTATAAAATAATGGGTCACAATACAACAAGAATATACAATGCTGTAAAGAATTGGCCCACAACACTTGTCCTCTATCAAGAAAATCAAGGACCTCCATACCTTTAAAGAAATTAAGAGTAGAATTTAATGGCATCTGCTGAGTACAATCAATGCATCAAAAACAGGCAAAGAAAGGCTGAAGATGGTTAATTACCAACTGAAGGTGAAGTATAGAATTCAGAGAACCTCTCTGGCAAAATACCAAGGGACAGTTAGCTCCTAAAGAAGGAAGATATAAAAAGCTGAAGGTTGATGCAGCAGATTTCAATAAAGTGTTGAATTCTAAACCCTGTTGAGTCTAGCATGACTAACTTAGACCCCATTTGTGTTTATCTACTTTTCCAGTTTCTGTCTTTGGATTGACTCATATAGTTCATTTGCACTTAAGGTAATGATTTACATGTTAGTGCTCAAGTCTGACCTTTTATTGTCTTCTGTTGGTTTTCTTTTGTTATCTTTCTCCTGTTTTCTCCCTTTTTTGCCTTCCTGTGGGTTACTTAAAAAACTTTTGCCCCAAATTTTACCTTCATTCACTTAACAGAGTTTTTGAATATATCTATTTGTTTAGTTTTTGTACAGTTTCTCAGGTATTACAATGTACATATGTGATTCATCACAGTCTACTGGTATCAACAGTTTATTATTTCTAGTGAAAGGATAAGAAAAAAATATTTAAAAGTGGGTAAGGTAGAGAGACCTTTACCCAAATAGAAGTGTGGTCCCCTCAACTTACCCACTTTTAAATATTATTGTCTTTGGTATCAGATGATGTTTTTGTTTTGTTTTAATCATAGAAGAGACAAAATTTATGAGGACAAAAAATGATATATTTTATATACAAAGACCTCTGCTTTTCCATTGTTTATTATTACTTTCTGATAATACAAGATTATTTTATTATTTAACTTTTTTCTTAAGGAACTCCCTTCACTCAGTTTTAAGGATAGTTCTGCCACTGACAGATTTCTTTTATTTTCCTTTGCTTTCTTCATTCTTGAATAATAGTTTTCCTGGACATAGAATCACAGTTGATAGTTTTCTTTCTAACACAGCTTGAAAAATATTATTTAAGTTCTTCTGGCCTCCATGGTTTCAGATAAGAAACTCACTGACATTTGAGTTAGAGTTCTCTTTTCACTTACAATCTATTCTTTTTCAGTGAATTGGATTGTCTTATAGGCTATGCATTCTTTCTCCTAACTTCCTTTTAAGACCATTTCTTTTTCTTTACATATCAAGTTTAATTATAATATGTCCTGGCATTCATTTATTTGGATTTATCATGTTTGGGATCACTTAGCTCCTTGAATCCGTAGATTTGTATATTCTATTACATTTGGAAAGTTTTCAGCCATTATTTATTTGAACACTCTTTCAATCTATGCTCTTTCTCCTATCTTCTTGGATCCTGATTATAAAACCATGTAATATTTTGTTATCATATAGGTTCCTAAGTCTCTGTTCACTATTTTTTACAGTCTATTTTCTCCCTGTTGTGCTGATTTGGTCAGTTTTGCGGATCTGTTTTCAAGTTCACTGATTCTATTCTCTGTCGTCTTCACTACACTACTGAGTTCAGCCAGAAAGGTTTTTTTCTAATTTCCATTAAATGTTTTAGTTCTGTAAATTTTATTTGCTGCTTTCATAAGCCTTCTACTTCTTCGCTAAGATTTTCTATATTTTTCAATTTGATTTAAGACAATTTGTAATTTTTAAAACATTTCTATAAAGATTTCATTAATATCGTTATTAGTTAATTTCAACATCTGATTCATCTCAGCGTTTGTAACAGATAATTGGCTTGTTTCATGGCAGTTGTGATTTTCTTGGTTCTTGGCATGATGAGTTATTTTCTATGTATACTCAACATATTTTTATGTTAGAAGACAATGAGCCCAATTTAAATATTTTATTTTAGGAAGCAGTCATCTGGTTTAATTTTAGCAGGTAGGCTCGGGCCTACTTTTGTATGCTGTTGCTCTGTGCTGAAAGGCTGAGGGAGCTGAAAGGTTGAAGAAAGAACCTACTAAACCTGGTTCTTCAGAAAAAAATCATTTGACAGTGACTTACAAACATAAGAGATGTCCAGGAAGTTGTGAGATAATTCATCCCTACACCCAGATCCCCCCAATTCCAAAAAATATCTTTTATATAACATGTTCTTTGCTAAAACATGGGTAGCTAGTCATGCCTCAGACCTCAGAGAGGTTAGATGAGCATCTTTATGAGGTATTATCTATTCTGTGGACGTTGCTTCTTTAAAAGGGGTTATCTGTGCTATCAGAATGTCTTAGTAGGCATAAGTCAAACATCAGTCATCATGGTGGTTTCATTCAAGATGACATCACTCTTGCCAAGAAACAGCCTGTTATACCACAGCTATGGTTCCAAGATGGTTTAATTTCCAGAGTCGTGGTGGCATTATTTTGGTCTCCTTGGTCTATCTGACACTGCTAGGCTTTTGACTAACCTCTGCTGATTTTGCTTACAGGGGTAGAAGGGGTTCCCACAGGCTGGGTCATCAGATGTCACTCAGCATTGGAGGGTAATCTGAGGCCTAATGTATAAGAGGCTTTCTAGGATTGGCTGCTTGTTTGCATTCTGGGTCTGTCTTGATGCTTTAGCCCATCCATCCAACTGTTTCTGGGTGTGAGAGGGAGTTCTCAGGCCCATACTTGCTGGGCTGAGCCAATTGCTGTGACTGAGTACCTCTCACTTGGTCAATTCACCTACTTCTGTGTCTCTCAGCAGAAAGGGGATCCTCAGGTCAGTTTATGAAAAGGGTTCTTCTGGTCACTTCTTTTTGGCAGGTCTCTCCATTAATCCTCTCTTCAGGTCATGTTAGCATTATCTAATGTTGTCAAAGGAACTCTTGCTTTATCCAGGAGAGGAATGAGCCTATCTGGGTATTTCTATGTTCTGGGTCAAGAAACACTGGATGTATTCAGCCTTCTTCTGTTGAGTGTGAATATATAAGACACACTGCTGTTCTACTGTTCTTGTAGTCCTGGGGTTAAAAAAAATCAGTTTTTATTTTTACCATCTTCAGAGTTCTCCTTTAGTTCACTATAGTTGTGCTTACCAAGTAGATGTGGGGAAGAGCAGGGAAAAACTATCTATACCAACTTTTCAAGACTGAAGAGTCTTCCATTAATTTAAATGCATGTAATTAGTTTTTAATGAAAAAAGATGTGCTTGCCTAAAAGATGATTCATATTCTTAAGAGTGAAAACACTAACCATAGAATACATTTTTCCTGGAGGTCTCTTATGTAAAATAAAATGCATCCCTCTGTGATATATAGCAAGTTTTGCTATTTTAAAATGCTTTACAAAGCATTTCCACATCATCATTACATAGACCCAATAAGGTGGGTGAATATTTTGGTTCAAGTATCGGCCACCTAAAGAAATGCAGAAAACTTTAATTTCAAAGTGTAGACAATAATTAAAAGTATTTCTCTTGCAATTTTCTACCATCTAAGCCTTTAGATGTTCTCAGGTTTATCTTTGGAGCTTGCCCACACAAATGATTAGCTATTGTCAATGTCAATAATGATAATAGGTCCATCGGCCTTATCTCATCTCAGTGACAAGAGAAAACTAAGCTGCAACTGAATATACAGCAACACAAATTTGTCCACTGAAATTAAAAGCCCCTGCTAACTGGATAGAAAAAAAAAACCTCTTAGCCATAGGAAAGCTTAAGCAATGAGGGATATGTAAGCCAGATGACAGAACACAGAGGATTAAAGGACATCTGTGTCTGTGTCAAAAAGAGATATTGCTGTGTCAAAGCTATGGCTCTGCTTATAATGTTTGTTATTTGCATATTAAGTGTATTAATGCTTCAAATGAAAAAGCACAATTGCCAATCCTAAATGAAGATTACACTAGTATGGTGTTTGAAAATGGGTCAGAAATTTCAGAGTGGTAGAAGGCCTTAGATTTTGAAATTTGCTGTTTAGCTTCAGTATTCAGCTTCTCCTGTCACCACCTGGAGCGAAGGAGTCCCTTTTATATCCACAAGAAGTGAGGGAATAAAATTCAACCTGACTTCATTGAAAAATTGCCTACATATGCCTATGAAATTCAGAGACAGATGAATTTTCTCAAACACTATCTTAGGAAACCTTGGCAAATAAGAGTAAGGAAAAAGAACATACTCCACTTGGAAACCTAAGGAGTAAAATAAACATCCATCTGCCTAAAGTAGTTTATACAATGCCTCTGCCAATGGAATGGTCAAGGTAACCTTCGAGTTTATTCTAGTTCAGTAGTTTCTGGCTCTTCAGCAAAACAGAAGATGAAGCAGGGATCAAAATTCAGAATGCTAAGCCAAACATTCCATGAGGCTTACTCTGAAATTTCCCTGGAGAAACACCACCTGTCCATGTCAGAATTGCACTGGAAGCTTGTTATATCTCTTCCTTACTTGTTCAGCATAGCATTTGACATTTTCCTCAAAGTCATGGCAAGATATGGTCTATGGTAAGGTGTTATACATGTGGAGCTACCTTAAAACAATTAGTTGGAATTAACATTTTAAATAGTTTCCTATGCACATGCCGGTATTTATGTTGAACTTGCAATATTTCTTGATACTCCTATAATGTGAAATTACTTCCCTGGAACCAATATTCTATAATGTTCCCAAGTTTCTCTAGTGTCCTCAGGGATATGAGCTGTGAGGCTTAGAAGCCAATGCACTAGGGCTATAGCCTGCTGGCCAGCAGCCTGAGACTGTGCACACTGCCAGCTAGCTTACTCCAGGCCAGCTGGCAGAATCTGATGTGAGGACAGATGCATCTTATAAATGGACATCTGTGGAAAGACTATACTCCAGACCTTCCAGGCTGGCATGGAATCAGGGACCATTCTTCTGCCTTGATTATGGGAAGTACAACCTAACCAAAGAGGTGATACCTACTTCACAGCAAAAAGACAGACTACACCAAAGGTGGAGATATTACATGGACCAAAGTCACAGTCTCTTAACCATATGATTTCAACAAACAAACAGAAAATCCCTCCTATTTGAATCATTATTTTGTTTAGCCTTTTGTTGGTGTATAAAACCAAAGTAATATTTAACTTCAGAAAATGTGATTTTTATCATTCTGTTTACCCAAAGAGTAAAAGTTCTACATGAGTATTTAAACACTTATTTTCTATAGCTATGGACATGTATTATGTCTGTATATATACGAATATGATCATATGAACACATACATGCACACATGCATATGTGCATGTGTATACATATATACATATATATGCACACATATACACATGTATGTGTGTACAGATATAGAAAGACAATATATATTTCAAAAATTTTACGAAGAGAAAATACTAGTTTGTTTAAGTTTTTAAGTTTTAACCATTCAGGAGTAAAAACTTGTAATGACATTGTGGGATAGAACTCTCAAAAGTCTTTCTCCATGAAAGATTGATTATATTCCTGTGAGAGATTTGTCTTAGTAAATTTTCAGCAGGAAGACAACTAGGCTTCATAGTAGAGTTGTCTTTGATGTTTCCACAGAACACCAAATCTCGCAATATGATTAGGTAACACAAACACACATGCACACACAAACACACACAGATTTATAGCATGCTGTGATAAAGTAAGCATAAAGTGAAAGAGATCAAACAAAGAAATGTCTTATTCCCTCATTACAACATTTCACAGCGGTTCTTGTAGCATGTGTTTGTGTGTGTGTTTGGTATAGTGAATGTTCATAACACTTAAATATGCCATATTTTCCCTAATTTATCTGATTGAGAATATATTACAGAACATTTAGCAAATACTGTCCTGATCAATAGACAATGCAGTGAGCCTTATTACATGATGTTTCAAAATTAAATATGTCTCTTGCCTCAATCTTATAAAAACTGACATCAGAGTACAGATTTGTGGGAGAAAGAAGCAGTGAGAGGAGGACAGGAGAAGGTAATGGACTGTTGCTAGAGCCATTTGACATTGCAGCATAAGCAATACTACTAATACTACTTGGGCCTATGTTGCAAAGTTTAGCACTTTCCTCTAAAATACAGCTCCACTTCAGGACAGTGAAGACTCCAGAGAGCCTTCCTAATGTCTTTGACATGTAAAAAATTAGCACTACACTGGAATGCCTAGTGAAAGCTGGTAGCACCCAACAGCATTGGTGTCTTTGTTCACCAAACAGTTGGATACTGAAGAGTGTGCAGGTAGACCCACATGCAGTCATTCCCAGCAGGCCATTTATTGCTCCTCAGGGGAATGTTAATGCATTAAGGAAAGGACAAGCACTAGTAGCTAGCAGTTGCAATGGCACCCAGGAACATACAATGCCTCATAAGAGGCACAAGTGCTATGTAAAGGGGTTGGAAGACATCTCCACAACCAACAAAATGGTCAGTCTTCTTGAGATTGGTGATACCTTGCGGATGTAATGCCATCTAGCTGCAGGGTCAACCAGGCCACAGGACGTGATGCTGCCTATCAAAAACAGTAGTATCCATGAACAGCAGCAGGAGTCCACAGCAGATGTTTCAGGCACAATGAGACATGAGTACTTAGCAAAGTGGATCTTGTCCAAGTAGATGAATAGCTTCATTTGTGGTAGAACATAAGTTGCCTTCTATGTGTCTCCGAACTACTCTGTACTATTTGTCAGTGGAATAGAGTCTAACTCAGAAGATAAGCATATAATTTTATATGTCAAACTACCACAAACTTTTTTTCTCCAGTGAATTTTTATTTCTTACAGTGTAATATTAATAAGACACAATATGAAAATGGTAAGTATAAAAACGTCATAAAATATATCATATATATTAATATGGAAATTAATATAGAAGTCTGAATAATTGAAAAAATAATGTAGAGAAAGTTAACATAGTATATTAAAACATTCTTATTTTTAAAATTTGTGCAGGCTTTCAAAAATCTCTACTGTTTGTCTGTATCAAATATATTTGGAACAGAAGAGCAGGAATGTGTTCATGCATTTAAGAAACATTTCAAACATTAATTTAGAGCCTACTGCATCTGAAGCTACTACCTGCTTTTCCCTGGGGAGAAAAAGTTTAACAATACATACTCCATGTATGCCAGAACCTCAAAGAATAGCAGAGTTGTCAAGCTGGGAGAAGGAGAAAGAAGCATAAACAAGGATTATGCATTTTGATATGCTCCATGGTAAATATATGTAAAGATTACTCTCAGAGGGAGGAAAACTAATCTTTCCAAGGGTATTAGGGAAGACATCAGAGAAGGGTGATGTTAAAGCTGAGTTCTGACGGGTAATTAGAAATCTTCCCAGCACAGAATGTGAAAGTGAAGTAAAACAAGCGGTGGGAACATTGCATAAAGGCATGCTTTGTTGAATGGCACAGACATTCAGGGAATTCTAATGGATTTTGGCTATGTGTAAAAGATACAGATGGAGGAGGAAATTATCTTCATATTTAAATAGAGAAGTCGTTAAGGGATTATTGTAAAATATCAGATAAGAAATTATGAAGCTCTGAAACAAGGTAGTGGGCTTGTATAAAGAAGGCAGATTCTAGATAAATGGACGAAGCAGAATATGTAGATGACATTAACAATCGGTTGATAGTTTAGCGACAATGAAGAGGGAACTATGATGATCCTCATATTTTAGCTGAGTGCCTAGAACTGATTTGTACCTATGTACATTGTTCATTCAGTAACTCTAATTTAGGGTAAATCTCTGAAAGCAATTCTAGAACATATCCTCTCAAACCTGTCTCAAGAAAAATTAGAGTGCATGAACCATTTTATGCCCATTAATAATATTTAAACAGTAATTAAAAATCTTCAACAGATAAAAATACTTTGCCCAGCTAAGTATTCATACTACGGGTCATTTTACAAAATTTTCTTAAAATAAATTATTTTGGATTTATATAAATGCAAAGATATTGGAATATAGAAATTTTTTGATACAAAATAATTTTGATACAAAGTCAGACTAGGAAAGTAGACAAATATTTCTTATAAATATAGATGTAATCAAATTAAATAAGAAATATGTCATGACCAAGTTTATTATGTCCTTAGAATGATGGTTTAATATTTTTTAAAGTCTGTAAATGTAAATATAAATTTCAAAAATATAATAATAAAGGAACACCTTTTTATCTTTTAATAGATACAGAAAACCATATTTAATACAATTCAATTATCATTTATGATAAAAAAATATTACCACCAGGAGTATAAAAAACCTTCCACAATCTGATAAATTATTTTTAAGAAAGAAAAATAACAAATTTTATCCTTAAAAAGCACTGCCTTGAAATGAGGACAATAACAACTGTACTGACTGCGAAGATTTCTGTTAGATTAACATGGCTAATCTAGACTTTGCTTTAAGATAAAAGAAAAATAATTATAAAAAGATAGGAGACTATAAAGTCACCTCCCATTTGCAAGTTAATTATCCAAATAGAACATGTTAAAAAATGTCTGTTTATGTTACCAGAAAATAATAAAACTTTACAAAGACGTTTGGATAAACTTCAATATTAAAAAGTTAACCAAATTTCCTCATACTACAACTAAAAATATAATTATAAATAATATTTATAATAGCAAGAAAACAATTTTTTCAGAATAAATCTAACAAAAATGTGTTCATTTTATGCACAAAAAGTTTGAAAACTTTTGTAAAATTAATGAAGAATATTAATAAATACATGAGAAATTCCATCATCATGGACAAGAAGACAATTTCATAAAGATATCAGAAAGATAACCCTTCCTCAATTATTTCATAGGTTCTATAAAACTTCAATCTTACTTCCTTTTTTTTAAAAAAAAAAAATGGAAGTTTACACACTTCTAAAATTTATGGTGTAAAAGAACAAGAATTGCCCAGAAACTGAAGGAACAAGGAAAAATGAGTGAGGATCTGCCTATTTGACTATCAGGACTTATTATTAAGCTCTGGTATTTAATGTGAATTCATTCATCATCAACTACAAGACCACTAGTGACTAAATAAAACATTAAGAACATATTAGCCAGACACGGTGGCTCACATTTGTAACACCAGCATTTTGGGCAGCCGTGGCAGGTGGATCACCCGAGTTTGGGAGTTTGAGACCAGTCTGGCTAACATGGTGAAACCCTGTCTCTACTAAATATACAAAAATTATCCAGGTGCAGTGGTGCACACCTGTAATCTCAGCTACTCAGAAGGTGGAGGCAGGAGAATTTCTTGAATCTGAAAGGGCAAGATCATGCCATTGCACTCCAGTCTAGGTTACAGAGACAGACTCCATCTCAAAAAACAAACAAAAAATAGAACATATTGACCTTACAGTGGTAGTATAGTTTTCACTGAATGCAGCACTTGTTAGACATATCAAATCTGTATTTACATTTTTCTATGTCATGCCCATATGTCCTCAGGTTATATTCATTCTGCCTTATCATAGCTCTCAATTTTACTTTAAAATCAATTTCTATAATAATTTATCTTTGAATTATACCTTTATTTATTTTAAATATAGAGTTTAAAATTGAAAAGTAAAAATTGTATATTTTTTTCATTTATGCAATATGTTGCTCTGAGATACAGTAGTCACCCTCTTTCATTTCCACAGCTTCAGTTACCCACAGAAAATTGTTGTCCAAAAATATTAAATTGAAAATTCTAGAAATAAATGATTTATATATTTTAAATTCTGAGTACTGTGATGAAATCTTGGGCCATTCCACTCTTTCCTGCCTGGAAGGTGAATTATTCCTTTACCCGGTGTATCCACACTGTACACACCACCTGCTACTTAGTTTCCTTCTGGGATATTCAGATTAACTGTCACCTCACAGCAGGGTTTATATTCAAGTAACCTTTATTTTACTTAATAATGGCTCCAAAGCACAAGTGTAATGATGGTGGCAATTCGGATATAGCAAAGAGAAGCAGTATAATTATTCCTTTAGGGGGAAATGATGAGCATTTTCAGCTTAATAAGGAAAGAAAATAATTGTCCACTTAGGTTGCTAAGATCTTATGGTAAAAATGAATCATTTATCCATGAAATCATGAGGAAGATAAAAAAAATTCATGCATAGGGTTTGGTACTACCTGTGATTTCAGACACCCACCAGGGGTCTTGGAATGTTTCGCTTGTGGATAATGTAGGTATATATTGTGGAATGGCTAAATTAAGCTAATTAACATATATATTTGGTTAAATTTCTAAGAAACAAGTTTATAAGAGGAAGTTTAGAAAACAACATTCTTGTAGATTACAAAAGAATTGGAAGACATCAGGAGATAGGAGCAATCATGCAAACAAAACAGGCCCAGTGTCATGAGCATTGCAGGTTGTAAGACAGTCCAGAGAAGAACATCTTCATGAAACTCCACGTTTCTGAAGTAGAACCACTCTCAGAAAATATGTAGAATATCAGAGAAGTATCTCAAAGCTACAATCTACCCTTGGCATAGGAAACACTTTTTTGTGGTTTGATTTGGTTTGTATTTCCCTCTACTTCACACTCTTTTCATAGAAAGGAAGATGTTGATGCCAAAGATAAGGCTTACCAGGCTCAACACCATGTGGAAGCTACCAAGGCTTGAGGCTTGCACCTCTGAACCCACAGCCCAAGCTCTTCATTGGCCCCTTTCAGCCATGGCTGGCACAGTTAGGACCCAGGACAACAAGTCCCTAGGCTGCACACAGCACAGGGACCCTGGGTTCAGCCCACTAAGCCATTTTTCCCTCCTAACCCTCCAGGCCTGGGATGGGAGGGATTGCCACAAAGGTTGCTGGCATGCCCTGGAGACATTTTCCTCATTTTCTTGGGGATTAACATTTGGCTCTTCACTACTTATGCAAATTTCTGTAGCTGGCTTGAATTTCTTCTCAGAAAATGGGATTTTCTTTTCTATCGCATTGTCAGGCTGCAAATTTTCTGAACTTTTATGCTCTACTTTTCTTATAAAATTGAATGCCTTTAAGAGCAACCAAGTCACATTTTGAATGCTTTGCTGCTTAGAATTTTTTTCTGCCAGATACCCTAAATCATCTATCTCAAGTTCAAAGTTCCAGAAATCTCTAGGGCAGGGGCAAACTGCCACCAGTCTCTGCTATAACACAACCAGAGTCACCTTTGCTGCAGTTCCCAACAAGTTCCTCATATCCATCTGAGACTACTTCAGCCTCAATTTTATTCTTCATGTCATTATCAGCATTTTGGTGAAAGCCGTCCTATAAGTCTCTATGGAGTTTCACATTTTTCCACATTTTCCTGTCTCTTCTGAGCCCTCCAAATTGTTCCAACCTCTGCCTGTTACCCAGTTGTGAAGTTGCTTCCACATCTTCAGGTATCTTTTCAGCAGCACCCCACTTTACTGGTACCAATTTAAATACTATTAGATTAAAAAAAAAAAGAGCAGCAAGAAGTGGCTTTACCATAGCCTGGACCTGTTAGAGAACCTTTTCTATATTAGTCATTACCATTTTACACAGTATGTGGGCTGGAAGTGGAATAAGCTGTTTCATGAACCTGAAGAAGCCTATCAGGCACCATATTTGCTTCTTGATGATAGGATCTGGCAAATGCAGAGATTTGTATTTTCCTTTGGAGTGATCATCCTATGATGGCTCTAACCATTAACTTCCTAAAATTTTTGAAGGAGTGGCAAGATTCTGAAATTTTGCAGGGCTTATCACCCACCATCTTGTGTTCAGGTGTCTTACCATTGACTCTAACACACTATTCCAGCTAATGAATATGATGTAATTGATACACAACGTTAACAAGATGTTCATAATATGGAAATGGTCTGGAACTATTGTGATATATTACAACTGAAAGTTATGGCAATAGAGTTCATATAGTCCTGGTTCAAAACTGTGAATGAATCCAATCTCTAATTCTAATTTATTAATTGAATAAATTCTCATCATTAATTGAAATATAAAACAATGCATTTGTCATATAAATGACCATATATCACGTACTTGGGCAAAAGACCATGTTCTTTAGTTGTCATTTGGATTGCCAGTTGTTTGAGAAGTCATCTTCCTGAATCTATCTAGTTAGAATAAGATCTGGTAGATAAGACAGAAAAGCCTCACTGGTTAATCACATGTAACTAGTACAAGAACAACTGTCTTCACATCATTTAGATCTTTAAAGGTGTTACTTATGCTCATTGCCCTCATTCTCTTGCATTCTGGAATGCAACATTATGTTTACTTGCTACCTTGGCTGATGGGAGGAATAAATTTAGAGAATTCCACTTGGCTTTCTACACTATGAGAGGTCTTATCTCAAGTGCCAAAAACCCAAAGTGAGGTTTACACACTGCTAGTCGGGGGAAATTGCAACTGGGTAAGTTGTTGAAATGGTGTGCTTTATCTGGACATCCATTTATCATTTGACCTGTATAGACCCCAACTCTAACAGGGAACACTTTAGATCTCTCTTTATTAATGTCAACTCAGATCCTTTGTTTGATAGTCCTTGAAATGTCTTAGTAATTTATTTTCCCCCAGAAAAAATTCAACTGAATTAATGGCTATATCTCTCTTTGTGGCAAAAGTAATCATTACAAGATATAATTGCTGCAGTGTTGTACAGCCATTCGTTTTAAAAACTGGCCACTTAATTTCATATCTGAAAATTGGTGGGAGCTCAGGTATTGAAAAAGTGATGTGACTTGTCATCAGGACAACAGTTCTCAGCTTCATGTTCCTTTACTCATGCTATCTTCTGCTTTCAGAAATTAAGCAGCACCTCATTTGCTTCACATTTTTCCCCCCCTAAGACAGAATACTATGTTCTATTACACATCTCCAGAATTCTCTGCAGGTGCAGCCCCATGGCAGTCTCACCAACCTGTTATTTGTTATTATAATTGTAGCACTATGGCACCTGGCAATTAAGAGCCGAAGATCTGTCATACTCATTGCTGTTAACAGTGAATCCAATGAGTGCTAACAATTAATTGCTATTAAACCAAGCTCTGTGACTACCTCTCCAACCATCAGTCCTGCTCTAAAGAGAAGAGCCAGCATTGGACTTAGCGGTTTTGTCAGCCCTTTCATTGCTACATTCATTGATGGTCTTATTGGGAAGTGTGTCATCTGGGCTCTACTATTGATTTACCTCTGATAAATCTTCAAGCATTACATAATATATGCATTCCATTATGCCCAATTCTCTGAGACATTTTTCCCCCATCCTCTACCATATGCCATGGCAACTCAGGCATTTATACCTCTTCATCATGAGGCATCACTTTCAAGATTTTAAAAGCCATTTTAGGAAGTGAGTTTTACCCTAAAATTCTTGCCAGAGTGTTAAGTTTCACATCACTTTCCAGGGACTCCATGTCAATGTAATCTTACTAGTTGTGACAAATGTACCATAATAATGTAACATATTAGAAACAGGGAAAACTGGGTCAGGATATGGACATTTTCCAAACAACCTTTCCAAAATTTCTGCAAATATAAAACTTTTCTAAAATTAGATTGATTAAATATTTAAAAATCTACAAAATAGAACTATAGGAGAGATTCACAGAATCATTTATATTTAAAATTTAAATATTTACATAATTTCCAAAAATATAATGTAAGACAGAAAAATTTTCTATAGGGCCACTATGTAATAAGGTTATGTAATTTTTCTTAAGAATTTGAAACATTTTAGTAAGTAGGAAAACAGTACATTGTAGTTTAGAGTCTCAAAAAAGAAGAAACATATGATTAAAAGTTTATTCTGTCAAATTGTTCTGGATATTTCTTTTTCTTTTTTTTTATTATTATCCTTTGTTAGAAAACAAAGTGTGTTAATTGGCTGTTGAAACTGTTGACATTTTAAAGGCAGAAATCAGGAAATTTTAAGTTAAATTGTCTTATCACCAAATTAAATGTTGTTGAATTTCCAATTACTTCATTTTCAGGACATTACGGCTGGTTACATCCTTGAAATCGCTTGGAATAATTGGTCTTTTGCTGAATCACTTGTTAACATGCAAGAAAATGAGCTTTCTTTACTCTGTATTATATGTATAATTGGTGGCATGTTTATGATTTAAGAATATGTTGGTCTAAGAAGAAATCTGAATTTTAATTCTAAATTGAAAATGCTGGTAGATATACTGACAACTTTAACAATACTTAATTATTTATTAAACACTGAAAAATCAATTTGCCTAAGAATATTATTTGCATGGTTTTTCAGTACTTAGTGATCTTGCAAATCAGTGAAATAACTTGAAAAATTGCTATTGTTTTAGTTCAATGTCCTACAAAGTAATTCACTAACACACTGATGAAAATAAAAGGATTTACTTTGGTAACTGTATTCATTCTTAACTTTATGTGCTTTTAAAAAAAAATTGCTAAAACTAATTTAGACCATGTATGTTATGTAGATCAAACATGTTTTGTACATGTACACACACACTTACACACACACACATATGTATTCACACAATTGTTTAATTGTGAATAATTCACTGAGTAGTTACTGTAGACTGTCCATTAAATACATTTTTTGGAACATATAATCAACAGATCTTGTTAATCTTGAAAACTCAATTCAGAATAGAAAAGAGTAATCTAGAGAAGCATCTCATTCTAGTTTTCATGGCCACCTGAAAATTACCCTTTGAGGAATAAAATGACACATTCTAAAAAATCCAGGAAAACTGTAGAGAAAGATAAAGTAAATATAAACCAAGAGTATTAGAATGGCCGACTGAAATAACATTTGATGCAACTAGTTTGCCTGACTCAGAAGTCTGGACATGGGTTCTACAGGAAATGGAACACTGTTGAAAGATTTGTATAACAGAACAATACTATACATTTTAATAAGCTAACCATGGGGGTTATGCAGATAATAAGTGATGCAATCAAACAGTAGATGCAGATAGATATATAGATATAGATATATAGTTGGAGCTTATTGCAATAATGCAGTTTAGCAATTAGAGATCCTAAATGCAGACAACAGAAAAAAATAGTGGAGACAAAAGAACATCTTGAATTTTATTTGGGAAGAAAACTGGAGAGACTGCCATCGTGGAAGGCAATATGAGTGCCTAAAACCACTACTTTGGATGTTGAACTGACTGCACTACTCAGAAAACTGTTATGTCAGCTGTGTTCAAGTTGATCTCCTAGTTTATTGGTGTATGTTTCTTAAAGTTAGTTTTAAAGCAATATATGTGGTTACTCTCAATTATGATTATACAATTGGTTTATTAGTTTTAAAGCAATATATGTGGTTACTCTTAATTATGATCATACAATTTGTTTAAAGTAAACTCATCAAAATTTTAAATAGATTGCAGTTTTTCTTTGTAAAATAGTATGTGTAGTTCCTAACATTTGAATTCATTTACTATTGAAAATAAAAAATTCCATTTATTATGGTATACCAGAAAATAGCATTTGTAATAATTTTCTGAATAAAGTTTATATACATATATTAGTTTTCATAATTAAATTTATCATATGTGGAATTTTTTATAGAATAAAAAATAAAAACTTTTAGCTTATGTCATAAATTGAGGATATTGCCAACAATTTTTATCTAAAATAGAAAGGTGTCTATCACATAAAACAGTATCAAACAAGTTTTACTAACTCAGTGATTAAATATACACACTTACACAGGCAAGTTGAAAAGTAAAGTAGAACTTTATCTACTACAGGTTTATATATTATTTTAGGAGAAAATGTGTTTTAACCAACGTACTCATATGCCTAAACATATAAAGTAAGCTTTTCTTGTGCTCTCAACTTAACCATATTGACAGGTTGAAAATTACCATTATGACTTGCATGCATTTTTTAAATAAACTAATAATTTGGATTGTACTTCTTGATAAATGTAACTATACATATATCATAATATACTATGAATGCTCAATGTACTAAAAAAGTTTCTATTGAGTCATGTTTCTATAGTTTGAATGTTGATTTTCAATTAACATGTGTGTGACCGGGTAAGTCAATTAGTTTTTTTAAGAATGCTTTTTAGAAAGTTGAGAATCCCATAAGGAATCTGGCAATGGTAATTAAAAAAGATAGTCCATAGTATTACTGAATATAATTATATACATATATATTCTATGAAATAGCACAACATAGTTATTACTGCTACAAGCAAGAGAAAAATTGTTAAGTAATTACTATGCATAATCTAATATTAAAGTTATTGAGGATTCAACAAGGTTTCTGTTTATATGGCCCATGCATTCTAATGGGGAGGTTAACGAGACTTTGTGTTAAAGTATCTTTTGTAATTTCCCTACATATTTTATTATCTGCAGTCCATTAAGCATGTCCTAAATAATGAATATTTTTGAATACTGTAGTTCTTAGTAATAGAATATTTTAAGGATTAAAATGTCTCAGTTGTGAATAATTCACAAATTCTTCATTTTCCAGCTATCTGACAGTTTTTTGTAAATCTGCATGATTATTCTTCCTGTTAATTACACCTTGTATTGAGCAGCATTCTCAGGGAAACCTATACAGATTTCTAGTCTTTCATTTATGTATACCTCTCAGGTTTTTTTAAGTCTTTCCTGAAAATCCAGCTAGCCCAGGCTTTTTAAACTACAAACTCTGCCTCTTGAACTCAATGAGATTGCCCCATTTTGCTTGAATTCTTCCTCCTTGTTCTGAAGTCCAGGAAGTGCTTCCAGGCAGAAAACGGGGGAGATCCCTGTTCTAGCTTTCTGGCTATCTGAAGTTTGAAAACATGTTTTCTCAAATTTTCATGTTGTTTAGAGAAGGTTAAGTCTAATATTAGTCATTCCATTGTAATCAAATTCAGTTTCCTATTTTTCAAGATTATCTTTTTTTATTATTTTACTACAATTAAATTATGTTTGAATTGATCAATGTGGTTAGTTTGTCTGTCATTCTGTATTGTTAGAATATATTAATCATAGTTACTTCAAAATAGTTTTCTGTTAAATAAGTCCTCTGATTCATTTGAGGGTCTAGTTCTACTGTTTATATTTTTTCTTATTGTTAATAGGTTCTTGCTTCTTCATACCTCTAGTTATATTATTATGTATGGCGAAATTATATACATAAAATATGCCCCCATCATATTGTCATCCACCAGGGAAGATCTGTTCATTCAATTGTTAGAGAAGTGAGGAAGTGATAATCTCAAAACCGTCAGGTTTGTATTGACATTTGTAGTATTTTGTTTGCAGTTTTACGAAGATTAATGTATGTTTGGTTCACATATTTCCTAATATGTGATTCTCAGTTTTTAATTAAGAGTTCACAGGTTTACTTGTTTTCAGCCATAAAACATTATGAGAAATATATTTTTGCTCTTCAAGTGTTCAGCCCAATTCTCCAGGTTTCTGACCACTAAGATTCAAAATCTGACACATTTTTTAAGTGAAAAACCAGCCTGTGCCTGAGGAAGTTCTCTTCCATTAGGTTAATGTTTTCTTGTCTAGGCCTCAGAAGACTGCAGGAGATTTTGTTCTGCCTTTCATTTACATTTAGCCTAGCTTTCCAGTGTCCCATGCAGATTCACAAATCAACAAATAACCCATAAGGAATCTAATGAATTTCAGTTGTTGCACTTTTACTTTTATAATTTACATTCCAGTCCTTTACAACTACTAAAAGATTTACTGATTTCTCTTAATCCCACCAGAGGTGTTTCCAAACCAAGCCCAAATTTCAGATGATGCCTGAATTTAGCAAATGTCCACAGGGAAAAATACATGAAAATACTTAATAATTTTACAAAAGTTTATCCTCTCTGAAATTTTAAAATTATTTAGTTTTTCTTACTCCCATAGTTCTTTGTGAATTGTAATAGGAGAATATGATTTTTATAAATTTATGTAACTCTTTTTTTAGTTCTTGCAGTTAAAATACTGGCACACCATGAGATACTATGTCTTACTTAGAGGCAGAATTCTGCATTATGCTTTTAATTACAAAATGATATTTTATGTGAAGAATCTTGAATTTTTTTTACTTTCAAATATTTTTCATTGTTTTTAATGGATTTTTGAACCTTCTTATATTTTCAAGTTTTTCTGTTAATTTTGAATATATAGACACTTTTTTTTTCACAAGTAGTGTTTAAAAAATCAACTCTCTTGATGTCTTTGTGGATTGCTTCTTGTTATCTCTTGTTACTGTTAGTCCTGTGACTTCTCATGTTGAATTATCGTTGTTGTTATTATCATCGTTGTTTTAACTGACAATGGGGGCTTATCTTTAAAAATTTATCCATGGGTATTCCTTGAGAACTGGATGAAGCTGAGCTCCACAAGGATTTAAGGCTTCTGCTACTAGTCTTCTGGAAACACTACCAAACTGCAACCACTGTAAATTGTATTTTTTTTTTTTTTGCTAGAGATTTTTAGACTAGATAGCATTAAGCTGTAAAAAAAAAATTCTCAGATGTGGTATATCTTACGTTTAGAAATTTCAGAAGTAATTTATTTTTCCCTACTCAATTCCAAATTAGAGATATGTATTTTTCCATATTTTTCTATGATTTGTGTAGATTTCTCATTCACTTGTCCATTACAATGTATCCTTTTAAAGGCCTACTCTTTATGTGTATTAAACAACTCCTTTGGGGAAAAACCATAAGCATTCTGTCCTCAAATCTCCAAGCTACCAGGATCAAGATCACCTTTTCTTTAAAAAAAGGGAATATAAAGAGTTCCTTACCTCCAAGATATCTATAGATTTGTTTTGGGCTTCTGTGGATTCTTTGACACTGACTTACCAATGTCTTATTAGACACACATACACTATAGTGTATGTACATATATGTATATGTTTGTACATGTTATACATACCTGTGCATGCATACATTATATACAAGACATATATACATGTATACATGTACATATGTACATATGTGTGTGTGTGTGTATATATACATACACATAAATATACATGCATAGATTCATACATACAAGTAGATAACATATACTCTTATCTTAGGGCTGCTACAACAAAAATATAAACTGAGTGGCTTATAAAGAACAGAAATTTATTTCTTACAGTTTTGGGGACTGGGTATTCCAAGATCAAGGGACATGCAAATTTGTTGTCTGGCGGGAGTCTGTTTTCTTATACATAGTGCCTTCCTGCTGAGACTTCCCATTGTATAAGGGGCAAAAAACTCCCTTGTGACTCTTTTGTAAGAGTACTAATCTCATCCATGAGGGTTTTGTCCTCATTACTTAGTCACTTCTCAAAAAAAAACCCATCTTTTAATACTATAACATTGGAGACTAGGTATCAATGCATAAATTGTGAGGGTACACAAACATTCAGACCATGGTGACATTGTGCATGTGTGTGTGTGTGTGTGTGTGTGTGTGTATATATATATATATGGACATATGTATGTATATTTAATTTTACATAATATTTTGTGCATATTTATTTAGGATTGTTTTCAAGTTATCTAATTAGCCATACCACCATAAAATATTTTTAAATTTAATTTTAATAATGTATTTGATAAGTATTATTATTATAGTCTATAGATATTTCAATATGGAGATTGAGTAAATCATAAACTATTTTATTAAAATGTTAAAATATTTGTTATTAATTATTTGAGTACATAGTTTAGTTACATATTTATGCACTTCACCACCACATTATGGTAGCTTGAATGAATTAACTCTTGAATAAAATAATAAGTGCTGGAATAAAGGAGAAAAGAGTTGTTTTTTCCCTCATGTGATATTTGAGAATAGTTTAATTCAATTTAACCCTTGCCTTTGAGTAGCAAATGCAAATGGCTGAAGGTTCCTGCAAAATATGAGAAAGTGGAGTTTATTTGCACTTGAAACCAGCTGCCTATATATATATAGCTTATAAGTTATAAGGACTGTGGTGTTTGGAAAGATATTGTTGTTCAAGTCATAATGGAAAACCTGCTGGAAGCTGGAAATTTAAAATTGGGTTCTCAAAAGCGTAAGTGAATGCTATTTCACTGCAATTTGGCAGTATACCAGAATAATATAAAAGTATTATTGTTTTCCATGCTGATCAAAATTCAGACAAAATAATAGATCTGTATGTATGCAAATTTTATTCCAATGATTTAATGATGATGTACTTGCTTCTAAAGCACAAGATACACAGGTTTAAACAATGTTCAAAGAAACTTCCTTTGAATGAGATTTTACACATAAAAAATGCAGCATGGGTCCCTAGCTCCAGCTCAGTTTTTAAAACCTTTCAACAGTTCTGTTTTCATTACTGTTACATTAGTTTATTCTGTGTTTGCTATCCTCAATCAAATGAGAAGTTAAATATGCATAAGGAGTCACACCACAATTGCAACATTAAAAACATACAATTTCATGTGTTGTCTATCTTATTTATTGAAGTATAATTTTCTAACAGGTAAAATTATGAGTCTAATGCAAATATAAAATTAACTTGTATCAAAGATGTTATTCAACTAATTAAGTCATCACAGTTCCAGTAACATGTTAACATCATTACAAGGAATATCAAAAGAGCTTTATAGCCAATGTTGAGGTAAGATTATTGGTTAGTTACAACATTGGTTAGTATCCAACATACCCGAAGCCGTAATCTTTGGTAGTTATCTGTTTCATTGGAAGGAAATTAATTGCTCTTCTACTGTACAAAAATTTTTAATCCTTTCTACTACCTCTGCACATAAAAACGTCTCTCAGTAGTAAAGAAGACCCAGTATCACACTAAATAAAAATCTTATTAATCTCTTAACTATAATCATTTTTCTTTTTTACTTTATAAAAAATATCTTTCCATTGTATTTTCTATCTGAATATTTATGCTTGCATACAGTAAAAAGAATAAAAGCATAGTGAGTGTATATATTAATAACATTTTTACACCTTTATGTTTAATTAACATACAACACATTGCACATATTCAAAGTGTAAATGAAATTATTTTCACATATGCATGTGCCCATTAAATAATCACAATGAACAAGATAATAAACATGTCCAAAACTCCCAAAACTTCCTAGTGAACTTTGTCATGCACACTCATATCTCTCAGGTGTGAAGCACTGAAATACACAAACACACACACACACATGCACACACTTGGATATCTAATTATTTCAGCAGCATTTGTTCAAAACATTATTCTTATACCCATGAATTGTCTAAAAACTTTTTTAAAAATTAGCTAAGAGCTTCTCAGAATACACTGCAATAAAATTATAATTCAGGATTGAGAAACTCACTCAAAACCACACTGAAACTGAACAAGCTGCTCCTGAATGACTACTGGGTAAATAACAAAATTAAGGGAGAAATCAAGAAGTTATTTGAAACCAATAAGAACAAAGAGACAATGTACTAGAATCTTTGGGACACAGCTAACGCAGTGTTAAGAGGAAAATTTATAGCACTAAATGCCCACATCAGAAAGCAGGGAAAAATCTGAAAATCTGAAATCGACATCCTAACATCACAATTGAAAGAACTAGAGAAACAATAGCAAACAAATTCAAAAGCCAACAGAGGACAAGAAATAACAAAGATCAGAGCCAAAATGAAGGAAATATAGACAAGAAAAACATTTCAAAAATCAATGAATACAGAAGATGGTCTTTTGAAAAGATTAACAAAATAGACAGCTAGCCAAACTAATGAAGAAAACAGAGAAGAATCAAATAGACCCTCAAAAAATGATAAACGGGATATCACCACTGATCTCACAGAAACACAAACTACCATCAGAAAATACTATAAACACCTCTACACAAATAACTTGAAAATCTAGAAGAAACGGATAAATTCCTGGACACAAACACCCTTCCAAAACTAAACCAGCTAGATGTTAAATCCCTGAATAAACCAATAACAAGTTCTGAAATTGAGGCAGTAATTAATAGCCTACCAACAAAAAATGCCCAGGACCAGACAGATTCACAGCCAAATTCTACCAGAGGTACAAAGAGGAACTGGTACCATTCCTTTTCAAATGATTACAAACAATAGAAAAGAGGGAATCCTCTCTGACTTATTTCATGAAACCATCATCATCCTGATACCAAAACCTGGCAGAGAAACAACAAAAGAAGAAAATTTCAGGCCAATATCCTGATGAACATCAATGTGAAAATCTTAATAAAATACTGGCAAAATGAATCCAGCAACAAATCAAAAATCTTATCCACCAAGATCAAGTCGACTTCATCCCTGGGATGCAAGGCTGGTTCAACATACGCAAATCAATAAATGTAATCCAGCACATAAACAGAACCAATGACAAAAACCACATGATTATCTCAATAGATGTAGAAAAGGCCTTCAATAAAATTCAACATCCCTTCATGTTAAAAACTCTCAATAAACTAAGTATTGATAGAACACATCTCAAAATAATAAGAACTTATTTATGACAAACTCATAGCCAATATCATACTGTATGGGCAAAAGCTGAAAGCATTCCCTTTGAAAACTGGCACAAAACAAGGATGTCCTCTCTCATCACTCCTATTCAACACACTATTGGAAATTCAGACCGTGGCAATCAGGCAAGAGAAAGAATTAAAGCATATTCAGATTGAAAGAGAGGAAGTCAAATTGTCTCTGTTTGTAGTTGACATGATTGTATATTTAGAAAACCTCATTGTCTCAGCCCAAAAACTTTTTAAGCTGATAAGCAACTTCAGCACAGTCACAGAACACAAAATCAATGTGCAAAAATGACAAGCATTCTTATACACCAATAATAGACAAGTAGAGAGCCATATCACAAGGGAACTCCCATTCACAATTGCTCCAAAGAGAATAAAATACTTAGGAATACATAGAACTTATAAGGGACCTAAAGGACCTTTTCAAGGAGAACTACAAACTGCTGCTCAATGAAATAAGAGTGGACACAAACAAATGCAAAAAAAATTCCATGTTCATGGATAGGAAGAATCAATATCATGAAAATGGCCATACTGTCCAAAGTAATTTATAGATTCAATGCTATTCCCATCAAGCTACTATTGACTTTTTTGCAGAATTAGAAAAAGCCACTTTAAATTTCATATGGAACCAAAAAAGAGCCCGTATAGTCAAGCCAATCCTAAGCAAAAACAACAAAGCTGGAGGCATCACACTACCTGATTTCAAACTATACTACAAGGCTACCGTAACCACAACAGCATAGTGCTGGTTCCAAAACAGGTATATAGACCGATGGAACAGAACAGAGACCTCAGAAATAACACCACATATCGACAACCATCTGATCTTCGACAGACCTGACAAAAGCAAGCAATGGGGAAAGGATTCCCCATTTAATAAATAGTGCAGGGAAAACTGGCTAGCCTTATACAGAAAACAGAAACCGGACCCCTTCCTTACACCTTATACAAAAATTAACTTGAGATGGATTAAAGACTTAAATGTAAAACCTAAAACCATAAAAACTGTAGAAGAAAGAAAGAGCTAGAGAAGCAATAGGAGAAAGAAGAAAATCTAGGCAATACCATTCAGGACATAGGCATGGCCTAAGACTTCATGACTAAAACACCAAAAGCAATTGCAGCAAAAGCCACAAAAACAAATGGGATCAAATTAAACTAAAGAGTTTCTACTAAGCAAAAGAAACTATCATCAGAGTGAATGTGCAACTTACAGAATGAGAGAAAATTTTTGCAGTCTATTCATCTGAAAAAGGGCTAATATCCAGAATCTACAAGGATCTTAAACAAATTTACAAGAAAAAAAGACAACTCCCTCAAAAAGTGGCAAAGTATAGGAACAGACACTTCTCAAAAGAAGACATTCAAAGGACCAACATATAAAATGAAGCTCATCTTCACTGGTAATGAGAGAACTGCAAATCAAAACCATAGTGAGATACCTTCTCATGCCAGCTAGAATGGTGATTATTATAAAGTCAGGAAACAATAGATGCTGGTGAGGCTGTGGAGAAATAGGAATGCTTTTACACTGTTGGTGGTTGGGTAAATTAGTTCAACCATTGTGGAAGACAGTATGACAATTCCTCAAGCATCTAGAACCAGAAATACCATTTTACCCAGCAATCCCAATACTGGGTATATACCCAGAGAATTATAAATCATTCTACTATAAAGACACATGCACACATGTTTGTTCCAACACTACTCACAATAGCAAAGACATGGAACCAACCCAAATGCCCATCAATGATAGACTGGATAGAGAAAATGTGGCACACATACACCATGGAATACTATGCAGCCACGAAAAAATGAGTTCATGTCCTTTCCAGGTGGATGAAGCTGGAAGCCATCATTCTCAGCAAAATAACACAGGAACAGAAAACCAAACACCGCATGTTCTCACTCATAAGTGAGAGATGAACAATGAGAACACAGGGAGGGGAACATCGCACACCAGGGCCTCTTGGGGGTTGGGGATAATGGGGAGGGAGAGCATTAGGACAAATACCTAATGCAGGCGGAGCTTAAAACCTAGATGATGGGTTGACAGGTACAGCAAATCACCATGGCACATGTATACCTAGGTAACAAATCTGCATGCTCTGCACATATATCCCAGAATGTAAAGTAAAAAAAAAATCTCAATTCTGCAATTTATAGTACATACATCTTAACAGCATGAACATTTTACTTTAAAACCTTTAGATTATATGAAAATTTATAAGGTAGCAATTTAATAATGTAAATATGATGGCAGTATAAAAACACAAAGACATTAATTTAATAATGTTAAAATGAAAAAAACAAAATTTTCTACATATTAAAAACAGTAAAAAATTATGTACATGTTAAAAAATTAGCTGATCATACATGTATACATCTATATTAATACCACATTGTCTTAATTACTCTAATTTTATGCGTAGTCTTGAAACCAGGTGTTGTTAGTTCTCCAAATTTGTTGCCTATCAAGGTGATTTGCCATTCTAAGCCCTTTGAACAGGTATGCAAATTTCAGAATTTTAGCTAGTTAATTTCTAAAAGAAGAAATCCAGCTAGGATTTGATTAGGGTGAACGATGTGGGAAGAGTAAGCATCTTAACAGTACTGAGATTTACAGCTTAGAAATTCCATTCCATTTATTTAGGTCTTTATTTATCTCAGCAATATTTTGTAGTTTTTAAGGTACAGATGTTTCTTACTGTTTTCAGATTTATTCCTAAGTAATACACATTTTGATACTATTGTAAATGTTTTAATTTTTTCTCTGTCCATTGATAGTCTTAAATCATAATTTTATTGGATAATACAATTGTTTTGAAAAAAGTGTGTATATATGTATAGATATACACATACACACACATATATTATATATAAACCAAATATATATATATATATACACATTTTTTTTTCTGAGTTTTGCACACTGGCTCTGCTATTATATCTTGATTTATAATTGCACTTAGTAACATTTGGCCTGTTCTCAAGGACAATATATCCAAATACATGGCATGTTTCAGTTTATTTAGCATCACAAAACTCTCAAATTGTACTTACTTTTTATGTGTCTGGAGCGGCCACTGTGAGAGTGCCAGCTGCAGTGGGGGAGGCTGAGTCGGGCCTGAATGCTCCGCAGAGCCAGCGGCGACAGGAAACAGGTGCACCTTACTGAGTTGGCAGGGCGGGAGCTCCACGATCCCAGGTGCAGTTGCAGCGGCCCAGCTGTGGCTCTGAACCTGGGCAACCCTGTGCTCTTGGGGGCCTGGGAAAACCCCTGACCCTGCAGGCTAGGCAATGCTTGCTCTTGCTCCCTGGCCTCACCCTGCTCCCAGTGCCCGCTTAGGTGTGAAGTAAAGTTGTGGCTGAGCTAGAGGAACTGTTGCTACCCCAGACTGGCGTGTGCGTAATAGGGGGCTGCTGACAAACCAGCCCCCTCCCCCCTCAGCCTCCTGCAGACTTTGGGGCACCAACGAGAACGGGAGGGAGGCTGTGGGGCTGAGGGTGGCTCGGCATGGGCCTGTGGGCACCCCTCAGCGTGGACAGCCTGGGAACCGCAGCCAGCATATTGATTGCGGCGGGAGGCAAACAGGTTCCTGGGCGGTAAAAGGTGGGTCCCCAGTGAACCCTACCCCAGTGAAAACCCACCTTCAAGCCAGGGATAGTCTAAAGCCTGGGGCCCAAGCTACCAGTTCCGGGTGGAGTCCGCTTCTCAGCTCGTGCTTTTCCAGGCCCGCCCATGGCTGCCCAAGGACCAATCAGCATGCACTTCCTCCGTTCTGCGTCTAAACTCAGACTCAAGACACTCCCTGCCAGGACCTGCCTGCGGCAAGGAGCTACCCACTTTGGGTCTCCTGAGAGCTGTTTTGTCACTCAATAAAGCTCCCTTCCACTTTTCTCACCCTCCAGTTGTCCTCAGTGTGACCTCATTCTTCCTGGATTAGGGGCAAGAACGCAGGACCTGCCAAAAGAGGGAGCAAAAGGAGCTGTAACACGCTTCTGGCCGGCTCACAGAGTTGCCTGAGGTAAAGGCTGCCGGACTTTGGGAGTGAAGACTGGAGACCTTTCTGGGTGCCTAGAACTCCGGATTCCCTGGGCCAGACCTGCTGTGACACTGTTGCCCTCCATCTGTGCCAGGTGGGCCGCCCCCACGTGACAGGAAGCAGCATCAGGGCCAGGAGTCATGGACCAGAGCAGGGCAGTGGGACTGAAAGTTGTAACGCAAACGGACTGAATCATGCCCCACTCCCCAATATTGCACCCATTCTGGTGCTGCGGGCAACAAGAAGAAGAGAAGAGCTACAGCTTTTCTGGGAGCACAGACCTAGGGCTCCCCCGAGCCAGGCTGTGACACGCTGGACCACTCTCTTTGGGGCTCTGCAGTTCCTGGCATCTCTGAGCTTTTGGACATTACCACGTTCCCCTTGTCCCGACGCTTGTGACCCAGTGGAAGCCTCTTGCAGTACATCTGGTCCAGTCACAGTTTCCCACGGAGCAGGTACCTGTGCAGGCACCTGGAACTGCCCATCCCGCTACCTGGATTTGTGGAACCAGATAATTGTCTGCGTCAGACGCTTGCTCACTCACACACCGTCGCTGCTCCACTCCTAGCTTGCCCTTTGCCTGCGTGGGATCTGGGCTGGTAGCCCAAGCTGAGTGCAGCCTGCTTGACTGAGTGGGCCGAACAAGACCAACAGGTAAGAGCATTACTCAAGCAGAAGGCACCGGTGGCCACAGAGGTTTCTGGCTGGTGAAGGGACACCCCAATGATCCTGTGACACTTTTTAAAACTGGAATGGAAAAGAATACAAATACTGGCTCATAGGCAAACATATAACTGCATGTGATATAATCTAACCACATTTTTTTTTCTTTTTTTTTTTTTCTTTTGCCCAGACTGGAGGGCAGTGGCACGGTCTCAGCTCACTGCAACCTCCGCCTCCGGGTTCAAGTGATTCTCCTGCCTCAGCCTCCCTGGTAGCTGGGATTACAGGCACCCACCACCATGCCCGGCTAATTTTTGTATTTTTAGTAGAGACGGGGTTTCACTGTGTTGGCCAGGCTGTCAAACTCCTGCCATTAAGTAATCTGCCCGCATCGGCCTCCCAAAGTGCTATGATTACAGGCGTCAGCCACCATACCCGGCAAACCACTTTTAAATTTTATATTTATATTCTCTTTTTTCCTTCTTTCTAATATTTAGTTTTTATTTTGACTCTTAAAAGTTGTGTAATTTTTTGCTTTGTATCACAAATACAAATACATATCCCCTTAAGTAAAAGCAGGTACTCTAACAGGTATTTGTGCTGGGATATTCATTAGCAATATTGTTCAAAATAGCCAAAAGGAGAAAAGAACCCAGTGAATATTTATGAATAAGTGAATAAACAAAATGTGGTGTATATTACAACATATTACTCAGCCTTGAAAAATTCTTACAAATCCTGCGAAATAGATGAAAGTTAAAGACATTATGCCAAGTGAAATAAACCAGTCACAAAAAGAAAAATACTGTATGATGCCAATTATAGGAGTTACTTGGAGATGTCAAATTAGTAGAGATAGGAAGTAGAATGTTGTTGTCCAGAGTCTGAAAGGAGGGAAGAATGTGGAGTTATGTTTAATGGGTGTAGACTTTTGATGGGAAAAGAAGAGAAGTTCTGGAGATGTATGGTGATGATGGTTGCACAACAGTGCAAATATGCTAAATGCCACAGAGCCATGCACTTAAAATGGTTAAAAAGGTAAATTTTATGTTCTGTATGCCTTTCCAGAATAAAAAACCCTCCAATTAAAGCATAGAAATCGAATGTATTGTATGGAGTTTCATGATGATATTTTACACATTTGCACATAATTAGAATTTCAAGATCCTTAATTTCAGTTAAGGAAATCTAGGACATAACAATACAGATGTAAGAAAAGCATAAAACATCTCTAGTTTCAATCAGATTTACTACGAAAATTTTATCAAACCAGTCAATTTTGTTTAATAATATTGCTACATTCTTATTTCTAATAATCAAAGTGTGGAAAAGCACCACATAAACTAAAATTACATTATCATACTGACCGCATTAAATAATTTTGAAAACAGTAGAAGTTGTAAGTAGCCCCTATAAGCAAAACATGAGTACACAGAACAAAAAATTAGTAGGAAGCAATTTCAGTAACACTGACCTGATTTCTTCATCTGGTAGAAGTATTTTTATAATGGAAATTCAGTGTTTCAAATAATTCATCTAAGCTTTTGTTTATATTTATAATTAATGTGATGCCATACAAACTTGAGTCAATGACACAGAATTCTACAAGATCAAGAAGTGTCTTCGGGGGCCTTTTCTTTTCAAGTTCTTTTTAAACTACCCAAAAGGCAGCTGGTGCTCCATAAATTAGATCATCTACCTTACAGAACTTTTTTCAAAAAAGTGTGTTCAGCATGAAATATTAGCTACAGGGTAAGCTAAGTAAATTAAAGATGAAATATAGTTTTGCTCTTAAAAATAACTTGCAAGAAGATCTTGGTATTTGTTTTTCTGAAGTGAAGCATTATTATAAAGTGTAATAACTTTATGGGAGAAAACCTGTGGGGAAAATGGTGAAACACTGAAGAGTTTTAATTTTCTTTCCTGAGGTTACAACCTTATAATCTCTCTTCATAATCTCTATATGTGATGAAGCTCTTGCAGCTTCCTCAAAAGTGAATGGCTGAGATTCCTGGTGGCATAGCAGAGCCTTTCATTCAAACTCCTTTCCTTTCCAGTGCCTGCATTTCAGTATACAATTGCTATCAATCTTAGTTAGCTATTTCAACTACAAATCAAAATAACAATATCTTTTATCTCAAGTTAGGCAGTTCCTCTGAGTATTTTTTTAATTCTCAAGACTGTACTTACTTGGTTTCTAAAGAATCTTCAAAAATAAAATATTTTAAAAAGGAGAGAGAGAGAGAAGAAACTATATATTCCATTCTGCTATTGTTACTATAACTCGACAGTATTTTCTGTTATTCTAATTAAAATTATTTAATTATTTAATATTTATTTCTTCAACAAAAATTTGAAAACACAAATAAGAAATTTAATTTGCTAATAAATATGTTTAAGTTGAATAGAAATCCCTATATGTAACCTTAAGTAAAGATTGCAAATTGAATTATGATACAGGAAATTTTATCCCTCATTATTCAAAACTTAGAGCTATATTAAACTTGAAAGAAAATGGTTTCAATGACAAAAATCCTGTAGAAGTTATACCTGCAATTTTGCTTAAATGAAATAGATTTATCTAAGTAATAGCACTATCTGCTTACATGTGTTCGGTCTAGCAACTCAAAGACCTTCTAATACCTACAATAGCTTGATAGTTACATTTAGGAAGCACTGATTTTCCTATCATCATATATACAGCATACTCAGAATTTCAGAATTTCAATTTTTCCTCTGCTATTTGGGCATATTGATTAACATCTCTATGACTCAATATGTTTACTCTTCAAACAGTAATAACGATAGTACCTAGATATTCACTTTCTATGATATAATGTGTATTACATGCAGCATAGTTTCTGCCAGATAGTAATTTCTCAATATATATTTGCTAATGTCTTAGCACAAACAGAAAAATGGATTATAATAATGACGATGCTGTTGGTTCTCCTCATATAAGACATCAACTTTTTCTAAAATAGCTTGCTTTTAAGTTAGTTTGTGTTCATATTGAAATACTATATAGTCATATTGAAAATACTATATAGTCATATTTAAGAAAAACAAGTCTTTCATGAATGTCTTAATAACAGAATTCATAAATGAACTTAAGCAAGGAGGACAGGGAAGATGGAATCATGTTTTATGGCATAGAAGGCATTTGTTGGAAATCTTTCCACTCAACTAAGACTTGAAACAAAATTGAAAATATTTACAAAAAATTTAAATGCAGTACTGATCCCTATAAGTTTCTGAAAAAAACACAGTCCAACATTATTCAAAATGGATGAAACAAAGTAGTTCTTAAGAAAATGTATTGAAGAGAACATAAAATGAAGATCAGGTATGTAATTATTTTAATGATCTAGTCATGAGCTAAAAAGCATTGAGTGTTTTTTGTTTGATTGGTTGCTTTCTTTTGTCACAGAAAAATGACAGTTTCAAGAGTTATTCTTTGTTAAGCTTAGAGAGCATTTTACATTTTGAACCAGTGTCATATGACCTAGAGAGCATTTTACATTTTGAACCAGTGTTATATGGTGCTAAGAAGGTTAATATCCCAATTTGTGACTTTATTGACAATTTTGTTCTCAATCAAAATACCTTATTCACATAACTGATGACTGTCTGCACTTGATTTAATGCTGAAATGCCAAACTAGGAGTTATGAAAAAAGTAACTTAATATTAGATTTGCAAGAGGCTTAAATTGAAAATAAGGATTACATTCAACTCATCATTACTGAAATAAGGAAACTAAACCAAAAATATATGCAACTACATGAACATTTGCTTCTCTAAGAATCAAAACCCTTAAATGGCTGAGACAGAAAATTATCTGGTTCCACAAATGCAGGCAAAATTTTACTGTTTCTGGAATATCAGTAGGTGCAAAAAACATCAGCTTTAGAATAGCTAAGAAACCTCTCAAACCCCATTTCATCCCCACCTGGAACCAAAGGATCACTGCTTCTTGGGAAGATATGGAGGAAAACTACTTCTGCACCAGGGGAGGGACAAGGATTGTTTCTGGGCCCAAAATTTTGCACTGAATCAGAAATGTGCAACTATGGTCAAAAGTGGGAAAACCAAAGGTGTATTGTTCCTATGGAAGAAGAAACTAAATATTTTGTGGGGTAGGAGACTTGTAATGATATAAAGCAAATGTTTTCTGCCAATGATGTGGGAGGAAGGCAAGGTAGTATTTCTTCCCAGAAAACTAATACAGATAAGTGATAGTTTGACTCCCACTTGAGTGAGAGTTAGGAAGTGCTGAGAATAATCCATCTCTGAATGTCTGATGTTGAGGCTGGCTCAAAAATAACCAGAATCATCCCTCTGCTTTCAACATGAATTTTGTACCTTGTCAAAAGAAATATTGGTCTATAGTTAAAGAGGAGCAAGAAAGTGGAGAGAGACCATCTCTATTACACAGGTGTGTAGAGACTGCTGCAATAAACATGGCATATTTCTTCTGCTTAACTAGTATTTGAGGTCTTTATTGTTTGCATGAAACAATGATATATTCTTTCTTTTTTGATATTTAATACATATAAATGCAATGGCTCTATACCAAAAATTGTACTTTATTTCTCTTTTTTTTTTTTTTAGATGAGCAACAACATTAAAAAAGCATTCTGAGCATAATACAGTCCAGAATATTTATACAAGGTAAGTAACATTTGCTCTCAATTGTAATGCTGTTGGCATTCTCTATAATCTACTTCTCTTCTGTGTCTCAGTGAGAATTTACTTCAAACTTAATATCTGAATTTATTCAGTGTATTCTCAGGCTTTCTACATTATAAGTAAAGTGCTACTATGGAGACACTCCTGGGATTTTTAAAGGAAAAAGCTTTTGGATAATGTGAAAATAACAAAGATCTTTCTTTGTAAGTTTGAGAATGACTGTCACGCTCCATTAGATTTCCTAGAATGTTCAAAGACTTGAGGGTCCTCCCAGTTTCTTATCCTCAGATGCCATTTCTCAAGGTGATAGTGAACTATTTCCTACTTTCAATTGTATTTTCTCTGAAATAAGTGGTTAGTGTGAAGTACAGAGACTCAATAGGTTCTGGTATAAATGTAATTGCCATATGTGCATTTTAAGTCAGTGAATAATAAATATGAGAAGAGCTGCTCCAAAAAGAGTTACTTAAAAAGACTTACTAGAACTCTCTCAGGTGCACTAAATTAAGGTTGAAAAGTGATCATTCAGCATGCTCACCAATATTGGGAAAGCTACAATTTCTCCCTGAAGAGCAAGTAAACTTTTCTCCCTCAGCAGCTTCAAGTTGCCTCTATTGCCCTTTCTACTATCAGGTCTCTTGCTGAACTATTTTTAAATTCAAAATACTTCCTTTCTCAATTGCTAAACCCCTAGAGAACATTGCCACAACAGGAACAAATTTTTTTATATGCATTAAGGGTAAAGGAGCTTGTCATCTAAATAGCATGAACTAGGACCAAAAAACCTTAGGTTATTGTGGTGAATAAGTACATACCCATAGCTGGTCCTTTGGCACTGAGCGCGTAAATACTGAGACATTCAGAAATTAGAAAACATATTGTAGTAGACAAAGAGATTTTTCAAGGTCTGTTTTATGGGATCCCACCTATTAGTTATCAAACATATTAAATATATACCTATTCATTTGGACCTTAAATTTTGATTTTATCCAAGCATAATCAAACACATTCCTTGTCTCTCATGAACATGAAGAAACAGAGACTAACTTCACTTATTTCCCTAGAGAATCATGCAAAACTAAAGGGCTTTTTATTAAAAGTAGAGTGTCTTCTTTTTATACATAAATCTGAATAGAAAATTCAGGCCTAACATGCATAATTTCAGCTTATTACAATTTTATATTAAATAAATATCACTTCTATTGTGAGAATTGTGAATATATATTTAGCTCCTTTCTTTTCTGTTTTCTGACTATATGATGACATATTTTTACATAATCATTCATATTTATATTTAACATATCAATACAAAATGCTTAACAGAATTATATTCAATACATTAATATCAAACGTGTTTAACATACTATTCTTTTAAAGTGTTGGAAAACTTTTTAGTCTCAGGAAGAATGAGTTCATGCTGTTACGTTTTTCAGAATTTTGTCAGAATACACAATAGCCACATTTGTGGGACTGCTGTTGACCATGTCCATAGGTCAAGGAAAAGTGACTTTCTCTGACTTGCTTTCCTCAATCAATTTTGTTTTCATATTTTAAAAGGATGAGAAGGGAGATCCTAGGCAGTTTGCCCAATGTAGATACTGACAAGGTGGTGAAAAATATGAAAAAGATGACCCAGAAGGAAAACATGAGGTATTGCTGAACATCTTAAATCTATGTAGCCTTTTGGAAAAGTGAGACTATATCCAGAGAACACTGAAGTAATGTTGGCAACTTCCACTGACACAGAACTCAGTCAATCTGAATTAAACTTAGAGTCACAGGGGAAATGTTACTCTAAGAAGCACGTATTAAAATTACTCAGCTGCTGTGAAATAGGCTCGCTGACAACATGGAGTAATCAATTATCCAACTTATACAGTCAGTGATACAAATTGGACTGCAATATATAAGGCTCATAAAGTCTTCTTTAAAGGACTGACAGATGATTTGATTCATAAGTAAACAATGTTTCTCAGCAGTTAACTGCACTGGATGCAACTTGATAGTATCTATTGCTTGAAGAAATTACATACTATATAATTAAATAAATAACCTTTTCCAAGAATGAATAATTTAATATTTTGGCATGTAGACTGTAAAATAAATTGGTAATATTTTAAGGGCTACTTTTAAAGAAGCAGGTTTAAAAATGAAAAACAATAATGTAGTTGAAAATAATTCAATTTTCTATCACATCTAATTTCAAAGGCATAGAAATATCATCTCAATAGAAGAAATAGCAACAATCCTATCATTTTTATACAAATCACTCTTAGTCCATCTATTTAATTTTAAATTGTATTTTTAAAATTTCATTTTTGAACAGGGCTAATTCTAAAAAACTGATTATATTTCACAATAGTTGAAGTTAAGAAAATAATAAATCCATTATTTCTTATAAAAGCATTCTACATTATGTTTTATTAGTCTAATTTCTAGTATCATGGTGCTTTCCTCTTTTAAAAAGTTATGATCAACTCAGATGTCCATTTAGTATAAGATCTGGGTTAATTGTAGCTATATGCAAAAGTGGTCATATTCTGTATACTTGTCAATAGCATAATTTACTATTATTTGAATCAGAGACCAAAGTATTCTGAATGCATGAGCACATATTTAACATTTCAAAGCATGCTTAATAATTAACTAGAGAAAAAACAAGAAATTTTGGTGATAGTTGCAATTTACCTGAATATATTTGAACATAAAAGAACGATTGGATGAGAAGTGTATGTTAACACTGTCTATGAAGGCATACAAAAATAAAAGTAGGAGAGTAAACAGGAGAATTTTTAAAAAACTTTCTGGTCATGTAAGTCAATTTATATCAGTCATTTTTTAAGGTTTTATTGAAATGCAGTATACTGCACATACTTGAAATGTACATTCTGATATGTTTTGGCATTTGTATATATCTAGGAAACCATCAACACACTAAAACAATGTGCGTATCCATAAATTTTCCACGTTTTTTTTTTCCATTCACTTCCTTCTGCCTATCCCAGTCTCATTCTCAGGCAACCACTGATCCACCTCCAGTAACTATCCATGAGTTTACATTTTCATGTAAATGGAGTCATAGAGTATTATGCTTTTTTGGTCCCTTGGCATAATTATTCTGAGATTTATTCATGGTGCTACATGTATCTTATTCTTACTATTGAGTAGTATTTCATTACACACATATGCCACAAAATTTTTATCAATATTAAATTCACCTGTCAATGAATATTTAGATGATTTTCAGTTTTTGGCTATTGCAAGTAAAGCTGCTATGAACGTTCATCTACAATCCTTTAAATGGGCATAAGCTTTTACATTTTCATTTCTGTTAGTAGTAGAATAGATAGATACATGTTTAGGGTTGTGTAATATGAAAGAATACAAAACTGACAAAACTTTTCCAACGTGGAAACTTCACTAAGTGTCAAAGAAACTGGCTTTGCTAATCTTAAATGTTGTTGAAAATACCTCACACATCTTTATGTAACGTATCTTTTAAAAACACACTTTTATGTACTACCCCCACAGATGTTCCAGTATTTATTTCAGAATGCTTGATGTAGTTGACTAAACTATTTAGGAGTAGTCCTCTGAAATTAAAGGCATTCACACTTTGCAATTTTAGGGAAATAATTTTATTTTTCCAAATAGAATAATGCAAAACCTTTATCTAATCATCATATAATACCCACTACTTACTATTAATACTCCACAGCTTTTATAAAGTTAGCAAAAACAGATCACTTAATAATATAACCTGATAGTCAAAATTATCTGCCTTAAGTTATTAAACCTAATTAATAACTTAACTGCCTATTAAACATAAGTTTCTTCTGAAAGAAAACACACCTTACTTGGAAATTTCTTTAAAGATCTAACACATCTGTTTTTTCATTTTTTCATTTTGTTTTTATTGATAAATAATTATATATGTATATATATGTAAATTTATGATATACAAGGTAGTACTTCAATACAGTAAATATTGTGGAATGAATAAGTCAGGTTAATCTATCCATCACCTCACATACTTATTACTTTGTGATGGAAACATTTAAAATTTACTCTTTTGGCAATTTTGAAATGTGCCATACATTATAATTAAGTACAGATATTTTGCTGTGCAATTTATCACCATAATTTATTTCTCCTGTTTTACTAAGGCTTTGTCCTGTCAAATATTTCCCCTTTTCCCACCCACTCTACCCTTATTCACTTCTGGTAAACCACCATTCTTCTCCTTACTTCTAGGAATTCAAATTTTTAGATTCCACACATAAATGATATCATGAGTCATCTATGTTTCTGTACATGGCTTGTTTCACTTGGCACGATGTACTCTAATCAATGTTCTTAGAAATGACAGAATTTCATTCTTTCAAAAGGATGGATAGCATTTCATTGTGTATATAAACCACAATTTTAAAATGCATTATTCAGTTAATGAGCACTTAGGTTGTTTCTAAATCTTGGTTCTTGTGAATAATACTGCAGTGTACATGACAATGTAGACATCTCTTTTGACATACTGATTTCACTTCCTCTGGACATGTATCTAGAAATGGGATTGGGATGATATGGCAATTCTATTTATAGTTTGTTGAGGAACCTTCATACTGTGTTCCAAGATGGTTGTAATTTCCATTTCCAACGTCAGTGTGCAAGAGTTCCCGTTTCTCCATGTCTTTATCAACACTTCCTGTATTAGTCCATTTTCATGCTGCTGATAAAGACATACCCAAGACTGTGCAATTTACAAAAGAAAGAGGTTTATTGGACTTACAGTTCCACATGTCTGGGGGAGACCTCACAATCATGGTGGAAAGCAAGGAGGCATAAGTCACATCATATGTGGATGGCAGCAGGCAAAAAGATAGTTCATGGAGACAAACTATCATTTTTAAAACTATCAAATCTCATGAGACCCATTAACTATCATAAGAAAAGCATGAGAAATATCCACTCCCATGATTGAATCGTCTACCACAGGTCCCTTCCACAACACGTAGGAATTATTGAAGCTAAAAGATGAGGTTTGGTTGGGGACACAGACCCAAACCACATCATGCTGCTCCTCGCCCCTCTCAAATCTCATGTCTTCGCATTTCAAAACCAATCATGCATTCCAAACAGTCCCCTAAAGTCTCAACTCTTCAGCATTAACTCAAAGTCCACAAGCCAAAGTTTTATTTGATACAAGGCAAGTCTCTTGTGCCTATGAGACTATAAAACCAAAAGCAAGTTAATTACTTCCTAGCTACCATAGGGATACAGAAATTGGGCAAATACAGCCATTTCAAATGTGAGAAATTGGCCAAAACAAAGGAGTTACAGGCCCCATGCAAGTCTGAAATCCAGCAGGATAGTCAAATCTTAAAGCTCCAAAGTGATCTCCTTTGACTGCAGGTGTCGCATCTGTGTCATGCTCATGTAAGAGGTGGGTTGTCATGGTCTTGGGAAGCTCCACCCCTGTGACTGCAAGGTACAGCCTCCCTCTTGATTGCTTCCACAGGCTAGTGTTGAGTGTCTGTGGATTTTCCAGGCACACAGTGCAAGCTGTCAGTGGATCTATAATTCTAGTGTCTGGAGGACAGCAGCCCTCTTCTTACAGGTTCACTACAAAGTGTCCCAGTGGGGACTCTATATGGGGGTTCCTATCCCACATTTCCCTCTTGCACTTTCCCAGCAGAGGTTCTCCATGAGGGCCCCAGCCCTGCAGCAAATTTCTGCATGGGCACCCAGGCATTTCCATACATCCTCTGAAATCTAGGCAGAGGTTCCCAAACCTTAATTATTGACTTGTGGAAGCTGCCAAGGCTTGAGGCTTCCACCCTCTGAAGCAACAGCCTGTAGTGTACCCTGGCACCTTTAGTCACATCTGGTGTGGCTGGGACGCAGGGCATCAAGTCCCTACACTGCACACAGCAGAGGGACCCTGGGCATGACCCACAGAGCCATATTTTCTTCCTAGATCTCTGGGCCTGTAATGGATGGGGCTGCCAAAAATGTCTCTGAGATGCATTGGAGACATTTTCTCCATTATCTTGGTGATTAACATTTGGCTCCTCGTTACTTATGCACATTTCTGCAGTGTATTTGAATTTCTCCTCACAAAATAGAATTTTCTTTTCTATTGCATTGCCAGGCTCCAAATTTTCCAAATTTTTATGCTCTGTTTCTCTTTTAAAACTCAACGTCTTTAACAACACCCAAGTTACATCTTGAATGTCTTGCAAATTGGAAATTTCTTCCGCCAGATTCCCTAAATCATCTCTCTTAAGTTCAAAGTTTCACAAATCACTAGAGCAGGGGCAAAGGTCACCAGTCTCTTTTGTAAAAATATAAAAGAGTCACCTTTGCTCCAGTTCCCAAGAAGTTTCTCATCTCCATCTGAGGCCACCGCAGCCTCTACCTTATTGTTAATATTACTAACAGCAATTTTTTTAAAGCCATTCAGCAAGTCTCTAGGAAGTTCCAAACTGTTTCACAATTTCCTGTCTTCTGAGCCCTCCAAACTGTTCCAACCTTTGCTTGTTACCCAGTTCCAAAGTCAGTTCCATATTTTCGAGTATCTTTTCAGGAATGCCCTACTTTACTGGTTCCAATTTACTATATTAGTTTGTTTTCATGCTGCTGATAAAAGACATACTTGACACCAAGCAATTTACAAAAGAAGAGGTTTATTGGACTTACAGTTCCTCTTCACTGGGGAGGCCCCACAATCATGGAGGAAATTAAGGAGGAGCAAGTTGCATCTTAAGTGGGTGGCAGCAGGCAAAAAGAGAGCTTGTGCAGAGGCACTCGTGTTTTTAAAACAATCAGATCTCATGACACACATTCACTATCACAGGAACAGCAAGGGAGAGACCTGCCACCATGATTCAATCATCTTCCATGGGTTCCTCCCACAAAATATGGAAATTATGGGAGAGAAAAGATGAGATTTGGGTGGGGACACAGAACAAAACCTTATCACTTATCTTCTATCTTTTTGTTAATAGCCATACCTATGTGTGAGGTGATATCATGGTTTTATTTGAATTTCCCTGATAATTAGTGATATTGAAGATCTTTTTCACATACCTACTAACTTTTTGTATGTGTCTTCTTTTAAGAAATATTAGTCAGGGTTTTTTGCCTATTTTTTAGTAAGCCTACTTGTTTTCTTGTTTTTGAGAATTTTGGATTCCTTATATATTTTTGTAAGCCCCTTATGTGATGGATGGCTTAAAAATATTCTTTCCCTATCTGTGGGTTATCTCTTCACTCCATTATTGTTTCTTTTGTTGTGCAAAAACATTTTAGTTTGATGCAATCTGATTTGTCTATTTGACTTTTGTTGCTTACGCTTTTGGTGTTACAGGCAGGAAATTGTAGTCAATCACAATGTTGTATTATTTTTGAAATCATGTAGTGCGATGCCTCTAGCTTTGTTCTTTTTGCCCAAGATTGCTTTGATTATTTGGAATATTTGTGGTTTTATATAAATTTTAGAATTTTTCTATTTTTGTGAAGAATGACATTGGAATTTTGATAGTGGTAGCATTGAATTTGTAGATGGCTTTGGGTAGTATTGATATTTTAATAATATTAGTTTGACAATATTAATTTATTTTATCTTATCTTCTAGTAGATTTACAGTTTCAGGTTTACATTTAGTCTTTGATCCATTTTTATTGGATTTGTGTATAAGAAGTGAGATATGGATCCAATTTTATTCTTCTATATATGAATAGCCAGTTTTCCTTACACCATTTATTGAAGTGATGTTTCTTTCCTATTGTATGTTCTTTGTCCCTTTGTCAAGAATCAATTGCCCTTAGAAGCAACATGGGTTTATTTCTGGGTTCTGTATCCCATCACACTGCTTAATGTATCTGATTTTATGCCAGTGCTATGCTATTTTAATTGCCATAATTTTGTAACATAGTTTGAAGTCACATAGTGCAATGCTTCTAACATAAATCTTTTTGCTCAAGATTGTTATAATTATTTGGGATCTTTTGTGATTCATACACATTTTAGAATTGATTTTTTTCTCTTTTTGTCAAGAATAACATTGGGATTTTGTTAGTTGTGATACTGAGTCTGTACATTGCCTTGGATAGTGTTGACATTGTAACAGTAATAATTTTTCCATTATATGTATATGAGATTTTAAAAATTTGTCATTTTCAATATATCAATGAATTATAGTTTTCAATGTATTAATATTTCACATCCATGATTAAATTTACTTCTATATCTTTATTTATATATTTTTGATTCTATTATGAATGAAATTGCTTTCCTTATTTTTAAGCTGGTTTTTATTACTGTAAAAAAACAATAATAATTTTTTTATAATTTGTAAATTTATTGAATTCGTTTACAAACTATCAGTTTTTCAGTGAGATCTTAAAGTTTTTTCTATGTTAAGATCATATTTTCAGCAAGCAAGACAGTCTAACCTCTTTATCACTTGGATGTCTTTTCTTTCTTTTTATTCTAGTTAGGCAATTACACATAATGTTTAAAGCCTTTATAAATTGACATCAATCTATCAGTTGTAATCTATTCAACTTGTAAACCTAGACAATTATCAATATTCTACTTTCCTCTTAGTCTAGCTCTCAACCAAAATAAAATAGCCTATCAATGTAAACCAGATTGTAAAGTTAGTCTTTTTATGAAACAATTTTAAATACATTTAAAATGTTTAATCTAACAAATTTTAAATTTTGTCTATCAATAATTTTAAATTATGTTCTCTCAAAACAATTCTAATATTTTAGTGGGAAAAATGTTTGTTTTCACACTATCATTGGTACTAAGAGTTGACCAAGGATGATATTAGTAGTTATGCTTATTTATTACCTTGTATTCACAATATTAGTATAAGACTTGAGACTCTAATATATTTGGCAAGATTATAGTTGAAAAACCCTTTTTCATGAGTGGCACAATTAGTTCAGAGTATTACTCAGAATAAGTTAGCATAATGCCAACAAACAAATATGTAGTGTTTTAAAAAATCATGATTCATATTTAAGTGTATTATATAAATGAAACATGTAGTCTATAGTATTCAATAAATATCTTAATATATCATAGTTATATAAAAATAAAGGGATCAAATACATATATATTGATCGTGTAAATGATTTTTAAAATACTTTAGACACCATTTTTACATAAGTACTAGTGTAAATGCTGACAAAAACAAAAATCTCATTCCCTACATTTAAATTAAATACATTGTGACATATTTTTCAAATGTGTCACTAATAGTTCAGGTAAGCAGGCAGAAACTATTCTACGTTTTTGATTGTGGGAAAATTTAATACAGGGGATACATTTCATGTGATGGAAGGACTTTAAAAGAACCCAGAGATTAGCAACAGCAGGAAGTTCCTATCATACTTAGTATTTGAAATACAGCAGAAATAACTAGAACACAAAAGCAGATTTATGTTATAAAAACTGGGACCATGAAATGAGTAGCTGTGACCATCACCTAATATGTCACAGTGAATGGACACAGGTAACAGAGAATTGGATGTCTTCTCTTCCACAAATTCCTTCTACTGGCCAGGCTTAGGGGCACTGAAGACTGGGAGCACTTGTTCTTCATGACAGAGTGCACAGCAGGAAAAAGGTGAGATATTTAGCAAGCCATCATAATAAATGCCTACTTTAGGAAAAAGAATGATGAGTGACTGCCTGATATGGTTTTGCTATGTCCCCACCCAATCTCATCTTGAATTTCCAAGTGTTGTGGGAGGGACCTGGTGAGAGGTAATTGAATAATGTGGGCAGGTCTTTCCCATGCTGTTGTTGTGATAGTGAATAAATCTCAGGAGATCTGATGTGTTATAAAAGGGAATTTCCCTGCACAAGCTCTCTTCTCTTGTCTGCTGCCATGTGAGATGTGCCTTTCACCTTCTACCATGATTGTGAGGCCTCCACCATGATTGCTGAAAAAACTTAATGTAAGTTCATTAAGCATCTTTGTTTTGTAAATTGCATAGTCTCAGGTATGTTTTTATCAGCAGTGTGAAAACAGACTAATACACTTGCTGATATCAAAGGAAAGTTGGGTTTTGGACAAAAATAAAAATTAAAGTCTTTTTTTAGGTATTTTAAAACTCAAATAATTCACACTCCTTTTTGTAGTAATTTCCTACCGGGCTCACTTTGTTAGGAGAGAGCATAATGTAGGTATGGGAACCACTTACTGTTTTATCATAATTTTTTTTATTAGAAGCTTAGTTTTGAAAGTATCCTTATTTGAAAACACAAATTCACTTGTGACCAGTTTCCACCAATTAAAATATTAATGTTTCTACTATATTCCTCAAAAAGAATGAAAAAGTTCTCCTAGTCATTTCTTCATTTTACAAAAAGAAATCTATAGCTTTAGGGGCACAAGTATTATTTGGTTACATGGATGAATTTTAGAGTAGTGATGTCAGGGATTTTAGTGTACCTATCGGCCAAATAATATGTATTGTACTTATTAAGTAATTTATTATCTCTCATTCCCCTCCCTGCTTCTGAGTCTCCAGTGCCTATTATATCACTCTGTACACCTTTGGATACCCATAGCTAAGCTGGCATGACATGGGATTTGGTTTTCTGTTCGTGAGCTACTTCACTTAGAATAATGGCATCCAGTTTCATCCAAGGTGCTGCAAAATGCATTATTTTTATTATTTTATATGGCTGTGTAGTATTCCATGGTGTGTGTGTGTGTGTGTGTGTGTGTGTGTGTGTGTGTGTGAGTGTTTGCACACAGGCATATGTATATGTATAAGTACATATACATCTTAGTATATATAGGTAAAGATATTTAAGATTTTCATAATTCACTCAACATTTGATGGGCACTTAGGTTGATTTTATATCTTTGCAATTGTGAATTGTGCTGTGATAAACATGTGAGTGCATATGTCTTTTTGATATAATGAATTCTTTTCCTCTGGGTAGATACCCAGTAGTTGTATTGGTGGATAGAATGGTAGATCTACATTTTCTTCTTTAAGAAATGCCCATACTGTTTTCCATAGCAGTTTCACTATTTACATTCTTACAATCTGTGTATAAGTGTTCCCTTTCACCACATCTGTGACAAACAACATGAACAAACGTTTCTCAAAAGATGATACACAAATGATCAACAAAGATGAAAAAATACTCAACATCACTAGTCATCAGGGAAATGCAAATCAAAACCACATTGTGACACCCACGTATACCAGACAGAATGGCCATTACTACAGAGTCAAAAAACAACCTCATATCTATTTTTATATACTACAATGTAATATGTACATTTTCATTGCATTAATACAGCATGTTAATAAGTAGGGATTATATGTTTAATTCACCAATACATTTTGAAAACTTTCAGAAAATAAATTAATCTAGGACAATGAAATAACTGTAGGTAAAGAATCGACAGGGAATATGCCTATTGAATATATTGGAATAAGCTAATTAATAAATTTACAAATTCTAGGTAACTAAATCCATCAAGACAGATCAATAGTGAGTCTATAACTAGAAGACCAAGTGTTGACTGACATTAGATTTTTTTTTCCTTTCTCTTCTTTTATCATCTCTTATGTATAAAAGAGTGATACTGGAAATCTCTCAAGATAATTTATTTAAATTGAATTTTGGAAGTTAAAAATGAATTTTTCACCTAATATCAGAATGGAGCAACTCAGGGGGAAAAATATTAAAATTTAACTGCAAAACTATTTTCTGGCTCATCACAAATGATTCTCCAGAATCTAAAATAAGGTATACTTGTAAAATACCACATTTAAAATAAATGCATTTAAATTTAAATATTCAATATGTTTTCCATAAAACTATGCAGAACAAGTTTAATTTAACAATTGCATTTCTGTGACATATAGTATTACTTCACTGGCTGTATTTTCAAGTCATAAAACACTTTTAGAATGTTTTTGTCAGATTAGTCTTTATATACTCTGAAGCTCTTTAATGATTTTATTGTCCAGAATTATATTAATATATAATGGAAGAACTTTCCAATCATGCAGTCTGAATAGCTGAATCCATGTACAAATGCAGTTTCTCCTTTACACAATAGCACAGAACATAGTTTTTAAGCCAGTTAGTGCATTATAATGGATATAACATGAAATACTGCTAGCATTTTCTTCAAAAACATTGGATGAATTTTAACATATTTAGTCAATATCTACATCAAGCAGAAAAGTCTGTCATAAATCTTATCACTTTGTTAGAGGAGAATAAAATAAAATTATTTTAGCAAATGAGAAATCATAATATGTAGTATTTACCCCCAACATTTTAGATTCAAAATGCTATTTTAAACTAAGGAGCCAATTATATATCAATTAAACTGAAGCATAAATTAATTTTCTGTTACTTGCCTGTCTTATGAAACTTTTTGTAATGATAGAAATGTTCTCTATTTGTGTGTTGTCCAATAAAGTTATCTACTAGTCTGATATGGCTACTGAGCACTTGAAATGAGTTTACTGAAACTCAGTAACTGATTTTTTATTTTATTTATTAATAATTAATATTTAACCTTAATAGAACCATGTGGCTGCTGACTGTTGCATTACACAGTTCAGTTCTAAGAAGTAACATAAAGTCACAAAGATGTATTGGGTAGCAAAAGGGTGCTTTTCACTTAATGTAGGACTAGCAAATATTGTAGCCATGCTTGTTGGCACAGTTATACCAGATATTACCAAAGTGTTATAGCACTCTGTTCCTTAGTTTTCATATGTCTCAGAAATACTTTCTAACACAATGCTGAAGACATGCACAATCAGTTAGTATTAAATACTACATAAAACAAACTTTTCATTTATACTAGAATGACTTCCAAAATGAAATCTGTATCACAGTAGAAAGGAGTTTGTAATATCAATTCTTGGAAATGCTGAAAAACTTAAAATGGCATCTCTCTGACTTAAAAAAAAAAGGAGAACCTGTTTTATGCTGGGGAAAGCAAATAGAAGTGGTGATCAGGGAAGGTAATAACAATCGAGTACATGGAAAAAATATAAATTATGGTAAGTTTTTAATATCGTATATTGAGAGCATAGATGTGACAAAATGATAAGCAGATGACTCATATGGTTTGGCTCTGTGTCCCCACCTAACTCTCATCCCAACTGTAATCCCCATGTGTTGAGGGAGAGACCTGTAATCCCCATTTGTTGAGGGTAGGAGGTGATTGGACCATGGAGGTTGTTTCCCCCATGCTATTCCTGTGATAGTGAGTTCTCACAAGAGCTGATGATTTTATAAGTGTCTGCATTTCCCTTATTATTCTCTCTCCTACCGCCATGAAAAAACATCCTTGCTTCCCCCTTCGCCTTTCTCAGTGATTGTAAGTTTCTTTAGACTTCCCCAGTCATGTGGAACTGTGAGTCAATTAAACCTTTTTCCTTTATAAATTACCCAGTCCCGGGTATTTATTTATTGTGGTGTGAAAATGGACCAAGACAATGACTGTGTACAGAAACAAAATTGTCAAGAAAGAAAACTGTCATAAACCAATACAATATAATTTTCAGCATCAATATTTAAAGATATACATATACATATATATGTATATATAGTGGGATTTCACAAACCTGTTAAAAGAATGCTTAAGAGGTAAATAAAAATGTTGTTGATATCTCAAACTAAAATGTAATAGTTCATTTAGGGTTGGGGACAGTCCAAGGTCTGACCAACCAGACTAGGCAGCACTTGAACATCAGTGAATTAAGTAGAAACCAAAGAAAAGTCTCAGGTTTGACAAAATTCGCATTAAAATAAAAGATATTCTGATAAAAATCCATAAAAACATCTTGAAAACAACTCAGAAAGTGTAAAGGGGAAGAAGAGGCATAAGCAAACTAACTGTTGGCCAGAACAAAGTAATGTAGTCTTTAACAAAAAGATACAGATCAAATGCAATTTAAAATTTTTAAATAAATTACCTTTTATAATAACATTCCAAAATAAAAATATCTTTGTATAAATAGGTGAAAACATATGCAGTCTCTGTATACTGAAAACTACAAAACATTATAAACCCTTCAGATGTAAATAAATGGGAAGATAAACTGTGTTAATGGATTGAAATATAGATACTATTAAGATGATAATTCTTTGTTAGTTGACTTATAAATTGAATAGAATCTCAATAAATATTCCAACAAGTGTTTTTGTAGACATAAATAATCTGATTTTAAAAGTTATATGAAAAAGCATAGAGACTGAAATAACCAGACAGTTATGAAAAATAAAAGCAGTGTTGGAGAGTTGATAGTATCCGATTTCAACACTAACAATAAAGCTATAGTAATCAAGGAAGTGTGGTATTGAAACAATGAGAAACGGCTAGATAATAGAACAAAATAGAGAACTCATAATAAGCCCAACTAAATATGTCAATTAATTTTTTATAAAGTTGCAAAGGTAATGCACAAAAATGAAGTAATTGCTTGAACCCGGGACGCGAAGGGTTGCAATGAGCCGAGATTCCACCACTACCCTCCAGCCTGGGCAACAGAGCAAGACTCCGTCTCATAAATAAATAAATAAATAAATGACCATATGTTGCTGAGGTCATGAGCTGACTCATTAACATGCTGGTAGTGAAAGTATATATTAATATATTAACTTTGTATTACTAATTGACAGTACCTACTAAGATTGATTGTAAAGATACCTAACATCAAGTAATTTTATGACTAGTTGCAGTCAATGAAATGTGTGTGTATATGTATCTATATACACACATATATGTGTATATATACATAGGTGTATAGATATATATACATGCACACCAATGTATATATAGATATATATATACACACAAATGTGTGGATATATCGATATATCTATATAGATAGATACATATGTACCTAAAAAATATATATACACACAAATGTGTGGATATATCTCTATATATACATAAATGTGTGTGTATATATACATATATGTGTGTATGTATATATACACAGAAAATATGCACATGTGAATCCATAATAATAATACTGCCAATAGCCTTAATGTGGAAACTACTCAGATGTCTATCAAAAATAGAAAAAATAAACTAATTGTGATGTTTTCCCACAATTGTACATTTACAAGAGTAAAAATGAGCACACTACACAAAACTACCAGAAAGAATCTCCCAAACTTAATGTTAAATAAGAGATGCCAGACATATAAATTTATTTTTGTATAGGTTCAAAAAGCAGATAATCTGATTTATTGTTTTAGAAGTAATGATTTCACTACTTTTTTGCAGTGGCATGTTGGAATGGCTCCTATCTGCTCCCAAGAGCAAATTCTATGCCGTTCTTTCTAATCCCTCATTTAGTGACCTTATGTTGGTAGCTTAAAATAGACCATGGTGTGAGTATTCACATCCTAGTAGGGGAAATTTCTACAAATTGGGAGTTGGTTTATTTGCTTTCCCATAGTCCTAATTACTCATCACGTTACTGGCTTTGTGGGTCAGATAATGTCTTGGAAGATTAAAAAAAGGCCTTTTGTGAATTTGCTAACCACATTTCTTAGTTTGGGTATTGACTCATGGCTGGTTTTGCTTTGGCAAAACCATCAAGTAGGATTACAAGGAGATTCATGTATTCAACCACCTCGAAGGTTCTGTATGGATTGTTTTATTTTCTCTAATTTTCTTTTCCCAACAGCTAACACAGTATTTGGTACATAATGAGTCCATAGTAAATTTTTGAATAGTGAATGGGGGACTGGATAAAAGGAGGGAAGGAGGAAATAAAGGAAAAGAGAAGGAATAAAGCAGAGAAAAAGAAGAAGAAAAATAAAGAAAAAAGGAAGATATTTGATAAAAAATAATCTAGTCAGAGCATTTTATTTTATTTTATTTATTTAATTTTTTTTATTGTCCTTCGGTTCTGGGGTACATGTGCAGATCATGCAGGATTGTTGCATAGGTATACACATGGCAATGTGGTTTGCTGCCTCCATTCCCCCATCACCTACATCTGGCATTTCTCTCCATGTTGTCCCTCCCTGAACTCCCCATCCCATCACTATATTTTAAAAACATCAAAAGGTTATATTTAGTTTATCAAACATTTTTTTTCTGGTCTAGATAATGCTAAGAATTTATTCTGGAAATAATATTACTTTTGAAATATTATTTGAATTACAGTATAATAAATATTAAATAGTCATTTTAGTATAGTCATTTACATTCTAGTAGAGCATGTGTTGTGATTCTAAAACCCTGAAATAGCTGGTAACCAGTTTTATATAGATATGCAGTTCTTCGGCTTCTTTAGATACTTATCGTTTGGCTTTTGTTACTACTGCATTTAAAAATAATATCAAGAGACAAAAATATAACCAAATATATCATTTTATATGACAAAATATATAGATTTTAAATACTTTAAATTGTATATATCTACATAAATGTTATTTTGCGAATACCAGTTGTGCACTTCCCTCACAAATAAATTCAGTGAGTTTTCTGTAAGCTTTCCCAGTAAATGATAGTGGCAAGGTGAAATTAGTTTTATACAAATTTAGATGGCTGATGGAATTTGAAGCTGCCTAGCAGATTTTGTGTTCCACTTGCAAAGGTAGGAAACAACAGTTATTTTGTAATATTTATAAAATGCATATGAAAACACTACATTTTAGTGAGTATCCCTTTCCAAGAGCAAGAGGAGCAACTACTAATTCCACTAATGTATGCTATATTCTTTTAATATAGTCATCAAATAATGTCAGACCAGTACGCTTCTGTAGTTCTTTGTATCCTCCTCTATTAAAATAATTTTGACAAGTTAGAAAATCTTATATCTATGAATTATGTAAAATATATAAACTATTTATTATAATAATGTGAGACCTATGTTTGTTAATCGGAAATCACTAAAAATAATTACCTTATAATCTTGCCATAATCAATTTATCTAATTTCTCCTTTAATATTTAAAAAGAAGTGATAAACTTCTAACATGGTATTTGCAGAAAAAATGGAGAAGTGATTTTATGTACCCATAGGAAAAAAATGAAAATATACTCTAGTGAAAAAGGAAACATGCATAAGATATATTTTGCTATGGACAGTAACTGTTACTGATGAATTAAGCTCATTATATAATTATTATATTATGCTAATTATTTAAGCTATTGTGCTAATTATATAATTAAATTTATTATGCTAATTACATAATTGTATAATGGCTTTGAATTACTTAACAACAAGATTTCTTTTCATGGCATTCATTTTTGCTTAAGTACTAGAATATTATTGATCCCTAAAGCATACAAAAAGTCTTTTCATTTATGTCTTGGGAAACATATTTGGATTTTATTTATATATAATGACAGTCCTTGAATATTCATATCCACTTTCATGTTTCCTAATTATCTTGCAATTAGAGATGTAATTATTTCTGGTCTGGTTGGTGAACAGAAATTGTATTTGTCCCTTTTAGGACATGGAATTTAAGACCTTTAGATTTACTTCCTTGCTCTGGTGACCTGGAATAACTTGTGCCGCGTTATGTATCTGTAGCTTGTGTTTTACTGACTGGTGGGCAGATTCCCAAATTTTTGTTACTGCCAATTTATGTAAGAAATGAGCAAAAACTATAAGGTTTAGAGAAAGTAAAGTCACAGATATTTTTATGTATATAATTGTTGAAGCACAATCTAACCTAACCTAAGTAATATAAGCTAATATTAAAAATGTATTTACTTCTTTCCCTCAACGCATACACTTTCTCCTCTAGTTTTTCTAAATTCCCCATAATCTTATTCAGTATTTATATGGATCTAAAAATAAAGAATCTAATATCTGTGTTATAAGCTCTTCTGACTATTTTTTTCCAAATTTGTTTTATCTTTCCCAAATCCTAAATGGTTGACATGTGGAATTGGGGATATAATATTCTTGTGTATTATTTGCTCTCTTGTCATTTGAATAAAGGTAATACTTGCATTTCAGTAAATCAAACATTGAAATTAATAATTATTTAGCATTCTATGTAAAGTGAGAAATTTAGCAGTAAATATGTTAAGAAAAAGTTTATTTAATTGTTTTAACAACATGGACAGAAGTGTTAGATTTAGGAACTTGTCAATATTTTTTCCATCTGTGTTTCTCAGCACTGCATTCTGTCTGTATTAGCTTGATTCTCCAAGGGTAAGTGGACTTCCTCCATGGAGGAAAGAATTGTGAGGCCATAGTAGCTACAGGCTTCCATAAAATGGAAGTTAAAAGTAAGGAGACCCATACACAAAGTGAAGATATAACCTACAGAAAAGGAAAATATATTTTCAAACTATTTAAATGACAAGGGATTAATAACAAGAATATATAAGGAATGCAACTGAACAGCAAAAAATTGTTTGATTTAAAAATGGGCAAATGATTTGAGTAGACATTTCTCAAAATAAGACATACAAAAAACCAACAGGTATCATACAAAATGCTCAATATCATTAATAACCGGGGAAATGGAAGTCAAAACCACAATGAGATGTCATCTCACCCAAGTATATGACTGTTATATAAAAAGATGGAAAATAATAAACATATTATTATATTATTATTAACTGGTATATTTTTAAGTACAAAAAAGAATTAAGACCTGTCATTAACAATATTATGAATCAAAATGAATGACATTATATTAGGTGAAATAAGCCAGAAACGAAAAGACAAATCTCACTGTCTCACGCATATGTCCAAGTTAAAATAATTAATTTCATGGAGGGAGTGAGTAGAATGGTAGTTTCTAGAGGTTGAAAAGGGTAACAGGGAGGGGGAATAAAAGGATTTTTTAATGGGTACACAAATACAGTTAGATAGAAGGAATAAGATCTATTATTCAATTACAAAATAGTGTGAGTATGATTAATAATTTACTGTATATTTCAAACTAACTCAAAAATTAGATTTGGAATGTTCCCAGCATAGATAAATGATAACTATTTGAGATGAAGGATATCTCAATTACCCAGATTTGATCATTACACATTATATGCTTGTGTAGATATATCACATGTACCCCGTAAATATGTGCAGCTATGATGTATCTATCCAAATTATAATTTTAAAAATTAGGAAAACATTAGTGGTTTTCTAATTGGAAGTGCCAAAAGACATACATGAAGTATGACTTATTTTACCAGAAAATCATACACAAAAACTGCAGGTAGTAACTGCAGTTATACAGGTGTTAAAGGAGTTATACCTAATTATAATGAAAGGGCTGTTACTGTTGAAAGCTAATCTGACTGTTCTGAGACACATCTAACGCATTAAGTAAGTTTAAATTGAGCTGACAAAAGAGAAGTGGGAGACATCTTGGTATTCTAAATTGTCTGTGGGGGAGAAATAGTAGATATTGATTGTTAATGGGTTTATAGTTTGGTTTTGTTTTAAGGGGACCTTGAAAAGCCTTAATAATGGGAACCATTTTGCATTTTATTTTTTGTTTTTATTGTGTTTCGGCTATATGTTTATGTTCAATTATGCTTATATGCATCTTCACTTTTTGCAAGTTTTTGTTTATAGACATGGGTGAACAAATTGAATAATATTCTTGAATTAGTACATAAAATAATGGTGATATGTTTGTGTAGATTTGGGTTTTCCCTAACTAATACACCATGGTGAATGTATTTGGAAACTTCTGGAGAAATTTTCAAGGTCTAAACAAACAACCTAGATTTTTCTGATGAATCTATCTTACTAAAATTGGAAATAATTGTTACAACCACAAATATAGTATATCCATAATTCAAGCATTTCATTGTTTTCCTATACAAAAGTTTCATAAATAAGTACAGTAATTACCAAAACTATAGTTGCTTATTTTCAAACTTTATACTGATGATAGAGTATAATGAAAATGTTAAGATTTCTATGGAAAAATTCAGTCTTAATGTGAATATAATAAAGTCAAGAATATTTTATTGATACATAGGATGTTATATAGAAAGGGAGGAAAGGAAAGCCAGTCTGTTATTAGAAAGACATTATCAATTATTATCATAAATGTATTGTACTATTTTTATAAGAGCAGCTTTACAGGTGAGGTTATGCTGCCATTAATATATTTGATTTTCTGCAAAGTATTTTATTCTTTGTTTCCCACATATTTATTTGTAAGACTGCTTGTATATGAATCATGTCTTACATATCTATGTGGCAAATATGGTCTACTTCTATAGCTTGACTTTTACTTATGTTTTTGGAATTGATAGTCCTAATTTCAATGTTCTGTAATTGATATTTTTCTTATGGATACTGTTTTTGCATTTTCTTTAAAAAACTGTTGTCTACATCAATGATATGAAGGTGTCTACCTTTATCAAAGAGGCTTATAATTTTATATAGCATTTTAACATTTAAATTTTATGTGGAAAAGAGTTAAATATATCTTTATATCCAATTGACCCTGATCCAATTATTAGAAAGACAGTTTTTTTATCCTAAGGCACTACAGGGTCACTTTGATTAGAAAACTATTTTGACAATATACTTGCATGCAAGTTTCTGAACTATTATCTTCCTGTAATATTATTTTAAATGCATTTTGATCATTTTCTTAATATATATAAATGGTATTATTAATTTAGACATGGCATCCAACAATCTTGTTAAATTTACTTATTAATTCTAAAATTTAATGTTCTTTTGTTTTTACTATATGTAGAATAATATATGCAGAAATAATATTTTCTAATTCTTTCATCTTTTATAATATTCATATATTATTTTTTTTCTAGTTTTTTTTTAAATTCTAATGCATCCAATTAAATATTTAGTTGAAATGGTAATGGTAGGCATTCTTTTCATGTTACTTACCTTTAGGGAAAAGGCATCAATAATTCACCATTATATATGCAATGTTCTGTGGATATTTTAAAAATATTCCTTAATGGTTTGAGTTTCTGTTTCTATTTTGAAATGAATTTTTAATAGTCTATACATTTCAAGTGATTTCCACTTATTTGTCTATTATTCATGAGGTTATAAACAGACTAAAAATGCAACCTACAAAACAGGAGGAAATATTTGCAAATCATGTATCTGATAAGGATTTAATATCCAGAATAGAGAAATAACTCCTATAACTCAAGAACAACAAAAACAAAAAAGTGATTCGATTAAAAAATGGAAACAACTTAAGTCAACATTTCTGCAAAGATGATATTCAGATTGATAGGAAGCACATGAAAATTTGCTCAGTCTCACTATTTGTTAAGGAAAACACAATTTAAAGTCACAAAAGAGATATGCCCTCACATTACAATGGCCACTACCAAAATAACAGAAAATAGCAAAGTGTTGGTGAGAATATGGGGAAAATAGAACACTTGTGTACTGTTAATGGTCAAGTTAAATGATGCAACTGCTTTGGAAAGCAGTGCAGCAGATCTTCAATAAAGTAAAAATAGAATTATTGTGTGATCCAGCAATTCAGTTTTGGAGATTCCAAGAAATATTTGCAAACAATGGTTTGGCTGTTTCCCCACCCAAATCTCATTTAGAATTGTAGTTCGCATAATCCTCACATGTCCTGGGAGGGACCTGGTGGGAGGTCATTGAATCACAGTGGTGGTTACCCCCATGCTGTTGTTCTCATGGTAGTGAATAAGTCTCATGAGATCTGATGGCTTTAAAAATTAGTGTTCTCTTTCTCAGGTCCTCTAGGAATCGCCACACCATTGTGGAAGACGGTGTGGCGATTCCTCAAGGACCTAGAAATAGAAATTCCATTTGATCCAGCAATCCCATTACTGGGTATATATCCAAAAGACTATAAATCGTTCTACTATAAGGACACATGCACACGAATGTTCATTGCAGTACAGTTTACAATAGCAAAGACCTGGAACCAACCCAAATGCCCATCGATGATAGACTGGACAGGGAAAATGTGGCACATATACACCATGGAATATTATGCAGCCATCAAAAACGATGAGTTCGTGTCCTTTGTAGGGACATGGATGAACCTGGAAACCATCATTCTCAGCAAACTGACACAAGAACAGAAAATGAAACACCGCATGTTCTCACTCATGGGCGGGTGTTGAACAATGGGAACACATGGACACAGGGGAGGGGAGTATCACACACTGGGGTCTGTCGGGGAAAAAGGGGAGGGATAGTGGGGGGTGGGGAGTTGGGGGAGGGATAGCATGGGGAGAAATGCCAGATATAGGTGATGGGGAGGAAGGCAGCAAATCACACTGCCATGTGTGTGCCTATGCAACAATCTTCCATGTTCTTCACATGTACCCCCAAACCTAAAATGCAATAAAAAAATAAATAAATAAATAAATAAATAAATAAATAAATTAGTGTTCTCCTGCACAAGCTGTCTTGCCTGCCACCACATAAGACATGCCTTTGCTTCTCCTTCACCTTTACTTGTGAGGCATCCCCAGCCATATGGAACTTTAAGTCCATTAAATCTATTTTTCTATATAAATTATATAGTCTCAGGTATAGCTTTACTAGCAGCATGAGAGTGAGCTAATAAACACACTCTTGTTTATAGTTGCGTTATTCACAGTAATCAAGAGGTGGAAGCAACCAAAGTATGCATCAACAGATGAATGGATAAACAAAATATGGTATATAAAGTATTATTAAGTACAATAAAGTATTAAGCTTTAAAAAGGAAGGAAATTCGAACACCTACTGTAACATGGATTAACCATGAGAACATTATGCCAAGTAATCTGGTAATATAAAGACACATACTGCATAATTTCACTTATAGCATATTTCTGAAGTAGCCAAATTAATCACCTCACATTTGGCTCATCATGGAAAACAAAGATAACTCAGAGGCAATCTGGTGTCAACTGCTGATCTTATGGGCAGAAGGAAATGATTATTGAGAGATCCTGTAATCTGTATTGGTGGAAGTAGGAGGGGGTTACTAAAATGCAGCTCAATCATTTATGGATCAGCCACAAGAAATACTTACAGCAGAATACAATGAAGATTTATTAATTAAAGATTTTGAAATATTTTAGAACTTCACAAGCAAACAGATAAGGGACATGAATTTTAATAATTTTTTGCAAAAGTAACAATGGCAAGATTCATTTATAAGTTGTTTATAATATCAAATATGTATCCCAATACAATCAACTGAATACTTTGCAACATCACTCTTGTACTGAATTAGTATTATATTTTTTTCTAATTTTATACTTTCTGTTTTCTTTCAGCTTTATTTTAATCTGATCGATACCACACTTAATTTATATAATTTCATATACAGTTTATTAATAGCATTTATATAAAATATCAATTTAAATATTTATTCCTTTATTTCTCTATTTCTGAAAAGCAAGGTAATTATTGTCCTCTAGTATATATGTACCTTATTCATCATATTTATCAATAGTGCTTAACCCTATTCCTGACACATAAGCATTTAATTAATGTTGACTGCATACTGTAAGTCACCATTAGGCAAAATGTTGGTGTTGGGTTTTGCACAAAATCTTTTACCATGTTATGGAAGTTTTCTTATATTTTCAGTTTTCTGAATATTGTGATCATGAAATGCTGTTACATTTTTCCAAATGCCTACACTGTGTCAAATAAAAAGAACATTTTCTTTCTTTCTTCATTTCATTAACTAGTGTGTTACATTGACTGATTTTCTTACCTCAAATCACCAACATTCTTGGAATCAATCCCACTCTGTCATAGTGTGTAATCCTTTAATCTGCTGTTGGATTTGGTTTGGTAGTGTTTTGATGAGGATTTTTGCAACTATCTTCATATTAGTTATTGATCTGTAATTTTTTTTGTAATGTCTTTTTCTGGCTTTGCTATCAGGGTAATGATACCTCCATAGAATGAATTAGAAAGTCTTCACTATTCACTATTTTGGAAGAGTTTGTATTAATTATTCTTTAACTATTTGGTAGAATTCAAAAATGAAGATATCTGATACTGGACTTTTAGAAAGTTTTTTTTTTTATTTCTAATTTAATTTCTTTACATGATACAGGTCTACTCAAATCTTCTATTCCTTCTTGAGGCAGTTTAGATAATTTGTATGTTTCTGGGAATTTATCTATTTTACTATAGGCTATCTAATTTATCGGTTTATAAATATGTATACTATTCTCTTGCAGTTCATTTTTCTACTTCTTTTGTTAATGCAGCTAAAGTTTTGTCAGTTTTACTAATCTTCACAAAAAAATCTTTTTTGTTTTGTCGACTGTAGTTACTATTTTTCTACTTTGTGTTGAATATTTCTGTTCTAAGTTTTAGTGTTTTCTTCTTTGTACTAGTTTTGAAATTAGTTTGATCTTCCTTATATTCTCAAGGTCTAAAGTTATGTAATCTATTTGAGATCTTTCTCATTTCTCTAATGTAATTATTTAATGGTATAAATTTCTCTCCAAGCCCACACATTGTAGCATCTCATACATTTTAGTATGTTATACTCATTTGCATCTCATCTCTAAGCAATTTCTAATTCCACTGTGGTTACTACTTTGATACATTATTGTTTGAATATTTAATTACTTTCAATATATGCATGAATTTCCTAGTTTTCTTCCTGTTGTTAATTGATACCTGCATTTTATGTGGTCAGAAAATATTCTTTGTATTATTTCTGTCATTTTTTTAATTTATGGAAACTTAATTTTGTTGCTTACCATACAAACTTTCCTGGAGAATGTTACATGTGCTACCAAGAAAAATGTGTATTCTGCTGGTATGGTGCAGAGTGTTGCATGTTTGTATGTTAGGTCTAATTGGTTTATAGTATTCTTGAAGTCCTCTATTTTCTTACTGATCTTCTGTCTGCTTGTTCTATCCACGATTGAAGGTGAGATATTGAAGTATATTAATATACAACCATCTATTTCATTGCTCAACTACATCAATACTTTCTTTATATATTTGGAGGCTCTATTGTTTGTTGCATGTATATTTGTAATTGGTATGTCTTGTTGATGAATTGACCCTTTTATCATTATAGAATGTCTTTCTCATTCTCCTGTATCACTTTTGAATGAAAATTTATTTTGTCTGATATTACATAGCTACCCCAGCTCTCTTTCGGTTACTATTCGCATGGAATATTATTTTTCTATTCTTCCACTTTCCATGTATTTATGTCTTCACATGTAAAATAAGTCTCTTGAAGACATTATATATATGGATTGTTTCTATGTTACTTTTACAATACATTCTGTCAATTTCTACTTTTCGATTAGAGAATAAAGTAATTCGTGATAAAGATAAAATTACTTGCATTTTATTATTTGTGTTTTGTATGTTTTGATGTTGTAAGCTGCTCCTCCCAGGCTTTCTGTAGTCTATTGTATACCTCAAATGTAAGTAATGTTTTGCTGCATGCAGCTGTGAAATTTTGTTCATTTCTCAATGTTTTTGAACAATGCTTACCATGTTCTGTCTTGAGTGAGTTTTAAATTAAATGAAACAAAGACTAACACATTATACCAGTCCTTCAGTTAGCAATTAGACAGTTTTAAAAAAGGCTGATGCAGTAATAATCTGCTTAAGCTCTGCTGCACTCCAGAACCAAAAACTAGGATTCCATATGGGAAACATCAACTGCCATTTTCAAGACCCCGCCAAGCAGGTAAGATAAAGGCAAATAAAAATATTATAAAAATCTCCTACTGATTTGAAGATGCCTTTTTCTTGTGTTGGTGTTTGTTCTATGGCTATAAACATTTGACTGTTTCCCACAGTCCTCACCAACCTGGTTCTGACAGTTCTTGCTTCTTTTGCAATATTAATGCAATGTAATGCATTGACATGAAAAAAACTATGAGGAAATTCTTTAAGCTATTAACATTTTCTTCTGTTCCTGGACGCTTCATGCTATTCTAGCATAGGCTATATATGTGTGTGACTATGCACGTGTGCATGTGTATGTATGTACATGCTTTATAATTTTTCTTTTGTCAGTTATTCTTAGATAACTAGTAATTCTTTTATATTATCAGTAACTTTTCTCCAAAAATTTGTATCTAATTTCCCAGGAAAGGAATATGTATGTATTTAAAGAAATACCTTAAAATTGGCTTATTCAGTGTGGTATTTGAATATGTCTTATGATCTCTTTTGTAACATTTCAAGTTCAAATGTTTTGAAAATATGAACAAATAATGTATAGGAGTGAGGTTTCAGCTTTCATCAATATTTCACTGTTGTCCCTTACAATGGTTACCTTTGACATTATTTCTCACTATCTATGCCCTTTTAAATATCACAATGTTTAATATCAGAATGTTTTGTTTTTATCATGTCATTTGGGGCTTAATCTGAATTTCACTATTTTGTAGGTTTCTGTTATTGTCATATTCTCTATGAGTACTCATATTTATAATTTCCTACTAGCTTACAAAAAGTCAATCTCTCAAAGGACTACCTTTGCAGCAAGATGTTGACAGACTTTGATTTCAAGTAGATTAAGTGAAAAAATAAAAAAAGCAAAGATTAATATAAAACATGAAATAAAAAATGAAACCATTTACTTTTTACTTTATATTTTATAGTTAATTTTCTTTTATTTTAGATTGTACATTTATTAATGAAAATATTGCATAAAAATCAGATAATAATGTGAGTATAATGGTTCAATTCCATAATCAAATACAAAAATATTCAGAAATATATTCAACAAAAGAAAATAAGTGAAAAGAGGTACTTAATTATATACATAAAATTAAGGCAGGATACAGTACCAATACTTTAGATCTGGAAATGAAACTAAGCATGATTAAATACCAAGGGAGATCAAAGAAAAATAAAAGAAAAGTTGCCTTATAAGTTTTTAAGAGATGAATCAATCTCCTGCAGGGAATGAGAGAACTAGAGTGATCTCATTTGAATTTCAGTGGATTCTGAAAAAGGTTAATATAAAATGATGAAATGGCTGGAAACATAAGTTTAGGACAATAGTAGAGTGAATAATGGTCTTTGAATAGTCTGTTGTGGTAGATCTCTAGGACCAGTGCTTACTTAATATGTAAGAAAAAATAAAGCCTCTAATAGTGAATCAGAGAAAAATTCATAAAGATATGGAATCAATGAGCAAGAAGTATGCATATATGAGGACATAAAGAAAATAAATGAATAGTAGATATTTTCATAAAAATTGATAAAGTAGGTGTAGAACTTGGATAATAAATTCTAAACAAAATTATGTTGATCCAGAAATGCGATGACCAAAGATGTCATGCAAAATTAACGAAGCGATTTACCTCTAGATTCCTTCTGGTGAAATTTTAAAATGTATTAGAAAAGACATAATTGCAGAAACATCTAAGAAAGATAAAATCAAAACTTGCCTATAATAGAAAAATGTCAGGTTGGCCTTATCTACTTTTCTACTAATAAGTGGGAGAAGACAAGGAGCATAATCATGGTATGAAGAGAGAGTGATTGTAACCCATCTTTGCCCAGTTGTGTTTTTATGGATTTTATATTACAAAAAAAGAACAACGTAAGTTATGTACACTAAGTAAAATATGTAAAAACAGCATTTCAATATAAAATGTATACATTATATGAAAATTTAAAGAAAAAACAATAAGCAACCATTAGTGCGTGAAAGATGAGTATGTATATTGTTAATAATAAAACAAATACAAATTAAAACTAAGCTAGATGTATATTAGCCACCTATTTGAGGGTTAAATTGCAAAATTAAAACTAATATTACACAAAGATAAAAAAGAGAACAACTAAATATTTTTGATAGAAAAATATTAATAAAGATGAAAACCGCAAATAAATAATTGAATAAATGTGTTACATAAAAGACAAACAATTCTCTGTGTATCATAATGAGAGTTAAAATAACAGAACCAAAATTTTAGCAGGTATACCAACATTTAAATATGTAATAAACATAAAATAATATATGTTAGAATGTAAATATATACTTTGAGCGCATAAGCTAAAAATGAAAAGTATGTAAATGCACAATTCAAAAGCAGTAAAATCTACAGATGTGTGTAATAAATGTATGCATTGTAGAAACATGTAATTATACACAAAATAATATTTAATATCACTACCAATTGAAAATTATCAAGTTAAAAAGAGAAACAACCTTTTGAAAATTACTATCAAAAATTCAAAAAATAAAAAGTATGAAAATAAGTTTAGCTGTATTTATTGCAGTTGTAATATTAGTGTTATTTTATTTTTATACTTTAAGAATGTTCTATATATTATATGAATAGCATATATTACACTAAAACAATGCATATGTATATGGTTACAATTGGAATAATAATGACAAATATGAATGTGTGGGATTTTATTCTAGGCTCATATTAATGATAGTGCTGTTTTTTACTGTCTATTACAATTATTTCTATATTATTTAACCACTATAAAAATGTAAATTCAGACTTTTTTTCCTTAGATAGGAGTATCCAGTGAAAATCATATTACCAATTTTTTCCAAAGCCATACAATAATCAATAGTTTTAAGAGAATGTACCAAAGAAATAATTCTAAATAAAGGGTAAAATATTTGTAGCAGCATACTTACAAAATAATCAAAATATTTAAAGTGAAGTGAGAGATAATTTTGGAGAAGCAAACAAGGGCCAAGTCATGCAAGATTTTAATAGGCTTTAGTAGGAGTTTGGACTTTATTAGAAGGGTGATATAAGGTTTTTAGAGGAGTTTTACGTGGGAAGTTACATCATCTGATTCTCATGATTTTAATTTCTTAGGAAAGTAGCATCACGAAGTGAGTAAGAGTGTGGACTCTGTAGTGCCATGCTTTGAATCTTTTATTTTTATCTTTTGTATACCTACTACAGATTTTCATTGTCAGTGTGTATACTGTAGGTTTTTGCTTTCTGTACATGTACTATAGGTTTTTCTTTTGCGGTTGGATGGTGAAGAGGGAAAAAGGGGCTAGGTAAATAGGTTAGTTAAATAGGTGGATTAAGTCCTACTGATCTATAGACAGCATGTGACTATAGTTAATAATAATTATTATATGTTTAAAAAATTTCTAAAAGTGTGTAGTTTAAATGTTATCACAAAATAATATGGGAAGTGATAAATATGCTAATTAGTCTTGTTTAATCTTTAACATTGTATATATATCTTTAAATTGATATATACAATTATTATTTGTTGATTAAAAATAATTTCTTTTAAATGTGAACTCTGTAGCCGTACTACCTGGATCCAAATATGAGATTTGTTATTCACTAGCTCTGTTGCCCCAGACAAATTGCTTAACCTAGATATGCTTCAATCTCCTCATCTGTCTAATGGAAATACTACAATATTAAAAACCTCATATAGTTTTCATTAGGATTGTGAGATATATAATATATTGCAATATAAAATGTTTTATGGGGGAATAGATAGTGGGTAGTGGGGCAAGAGTTTGAGGGGACTAGTTTAGAAGTTATTAAGCTTTGAAGTTTTGAGAAGCGTTGGAACCAAGTATTTTAAACGCAGAGCCTGTAAACTTTACTGAAAAACAGAATGTGAGACATGAGAAGAAGTGAGCAATTCAAGGACCTATTTTTGGCCTGAATAGCAGAGTGTTATTATTTAAAGTGAGGAAGAATGGAAAAGAAGCAATGTAGAGCTGGCTATTATATATCCAGTTGGAAATGTTAAACAGAACTCAAGAGAGAGATGTAAGCCAGGAGCTTACAATTGGAATTTATATCTTTGAGACTACAGGAGAGAATATAAGTATGTGTAGACAGAAAATGAAACCAGGAGCTCACCAACATTTAATCATTGAGAAGAAAGGGAATAATCAGTAAAACAAACTGAGAATGAGCAGCCAGTGATTTAGGAGAGAAATTAATAGACAATTATTATGTCTTAATATTTACTGAAATAATTTATGCTGCAAATGTACTTATCATTTATTTGTACAACTACTTGAAAGTGCATAGAGAAAATATACGTTACATGCTAGAATCTTAATAGGATTTTACTTCTTTTCTCTGGTTTTCTATTCCCCTACTGAAGGAAAATATTATTCGTATAATGGAAAAGGGGGAGAATATTTAAATTAACACAAAAGGAAATAAAACGTGTTAAGATATATTTATGGAATTTATAGAATAAATATTTCCTGGGCTAGCACTAATTATGTAGTACATTGAAACACTAATATTTTGTGTGACTGGAAAACTAAAAGTCCATCAAAAAAGCAAATGTAAATCCAGATTTGTTTTGTTTTTAAAATGTTGATATGGATCAATATACAACTTTTATAACATATGGCTCATACAATTTTTAAATGTGTTACTTATGTAGACAATGTGAATTCTTTAACTTAAGACATAGGTTATCTATCCCAAGAGATATTTTAATAACTTTTCTAAATAAGTTTTCTTGCTGAATCTAGTTTAGTGTAGATGTAAGAGGAAATAATCCCAATATTGGTTAATTTCAAATTTTTATTTTTAATTATTTATTGAGATAGAATCTCACTCTGTTGCCCAGGCTGGAGTAAAGTGGCAGCAATCTCCACTCACTGCAAATTCCACCTCCCAGGTTCAAGCAACTTTCCTGCCTTAGCCTTTCTAGTAGCTGGGATTATATGTGACCACCACCACGCCTGGCCAATTTTTGTGTTTTCGGTAGACACAGGGTTTCACCATGTTGGCCAGACTGGTCTCGAACATCTGACTTCAAGTGATCTGACCACCTCGGCCTCCCAAAGACCTGCGATTACAGGCATGAGCCACTATGCTTGGCCTCAAATTTTTAGATTATTGTTATAAATAACAGTATCATGACTGAAGCATACTTGTGAGTCAAAAGCAAGCAAACCTCAATTGCATTGGTATGAAAAATGTAGAGAAGTGATAGAAAAAATTACTTATAACTGGACAAAATAAAAACAAAACCAATCAAACCAAACCAAAACAAAAATGACTGTTTTAACACTCTTCCTGTGTTTTTTGAGTTCATGATTAACTTAGACTCAAGGAATAAATATTCAAAACGAGTCATTTTTAATGTGTATAATAAGTACAAGTGAAATTCTGCATGTAGAAAAAGCCAATCAATAAGAAAATTATTGCAAGGGATGACCTTAGAGTTCATCTAGTTCAAATGAAAGAAAATGAAAAATTGTGCTTATTTTCAGTGTGTCAGAAATTCTTTTATAATGTTTTAGTGTTTAAAAATAGAAAAATGCCGTAGTATAAGAACTCAAAGTCCCATTAAACAAAATATATAAAAATGAGATATAAGAATTAATTAGTATAATATTTATGTATTTATGTAAAAAGGAAATATTTCAATACTCAATTGTTAAAACTGACTTTGCTGCTTTTCGTATATTTCCTCTCACTAGTAGTTCAAGGATTGCTGACTTGCTTTCCTGGTAATCATGTAAACCTGAGTGCCTCTCAGACCCAGAGTGCCTGCTTGTTTGAATACCTCTGATTGTCTTCTCACCTACAATGCTCCTAAATATTTTTGACTAATATAATCACATGTTAATCTTGGAATTTAGTATACCTCGTATATTAAAAAAATCAGTTGCTGTGTAATTACTACTCTTTTATGTTAGATTTTCTTGAATTTCACAACATAAAAATAAAAATTTCACAAACAATAGTCTTATTTTCAGTTTTTAGATATGCTAATCTCCATGTTTTAATTATTTCTATTAATTAATGCTGTATATATTCTAATTATTTACACCCTTTAAAGAAACAAAGACAGTGCAAGGGCATATTAATACAAAATCACCTTTTTTTCATAATCCCTTAAAACTAAACACACATGTTATCACTCATAAGTGACTGTTGAACAATGAGAACACATGGACATAGGGAAGGGAACATCACACACTGGGGCCTTGGGGGCTAGGGGAGGAATAGCAGAGGGTAGGGGGATTGGGGAAGGATAGCATTAGGAGAAATACCTAATGTAAATGACGGGGTGATGGATGCAACAAACCACCACCATGGCAGGAGTATACCTATGTGACAAAGCTGCACTATCTGCAGGTGTAGCCCAAAACTTAAAGTATAATAAATTAAACAACAACAAAAAAAAGAATTCTAAGAAGTGAGGAGAAGTCTACCTCCAAACTTACTATCAGATGGTGATCTCGTGAAATAAAGAGGGTTTAAGGTAGATTCTGCTCACCAATGAAACTGCTGATGTCAATAGCTCTGAAAGATCCCATTGATACCAGCTGTTCTGAAGGAAGGCAGGAGGAGCTGACTCACCAGAGAATTCAGTTTCCACATTCTGATGATTTTATCACCTTTGCCAAGACCAATCAATGACCCCAATTTTCCAGCCCTTGCACTATATGATTCTTAAAAATCCAAGCCCAGAACTCCTTTGGGACATAGACTTGAGGGTTTCCTTTCATCTCCTTTCTCCACACCCTGTGATCATTAAGCGGTTTCTAATACAAAGCCTGCTGTCTCAATGTATTAGTTACTAAAAAGCAGGCATATATATCTGTTGGTCCTCTTAAATTTTTAATTAACCATGGTTTTCCCTACTATATCAACAACTGTAGGCCTTAATGTTTTGTATGATTTAGTGCCAAAGGAAAAAATGCATCCGGAGGAGACAGTCAATATTCCATCTCTTTGGGATCTGAAATAGCCATTCACAAATTTTGGGCTGTTTAAGAGATGGCTGAGTGAGCAGAAAACAGATATTTTACAATGTGTAAAATTGTGGCAGGTGTGAGGGTTCCTGACACTGAGATGAAAATGGGGTTGTTTCTGCACAACGGGGCATGGAAGAGTAAAATGAAAAAGAGGAGTTTCTCTGGACATATGTTCACACTAAGATGCCTGTTGACAAAAACCAGATGAAGAATTTGCAATCCAATAGACAGGATCACCAAGGAGTAAAATCCTTTGGGAGTGATGGACTGCATTTCCTTATCAGATCAAGAACCCTAGCCAGTTATGGTGACAGTCAAAATAAAAGGGAACAAAGAATGAACTTCAGAGAAAATACTTTCCTCAAAATGATCTGACAGAAGTAAAAAATGACATATTAATTTTATTTACTATTTAAAAATAAAACATCATTTCTCTTTTCTCTACTTTTTAATATAGGCTATGATTGTGCTAGTTATATGTATGATTTAATCTCAAAATGTCATGTGATTAATTATAAAATTGAGATGGAAAGGATGTCTTTCAGTAATATAGGATTTAAAGCTGTCAGTGATGGAATTGAAGTTATTTCCTCTGGGAAAGACAAATGTGTACAAGACGTAATTAGTTGTATGAGGCATAATTACCATATGTACGCTAGGAACATTTTTAGAAGACTAATTGTGTGATGAAAGATATTTCTGGTTATTGGACACCTGAGTATAGCTGTTTGTATAGGAGAGATAATCAGTGTTTCAGGTACATAAGACACAAATACCTTTCTATTTGGAGGTTATGAAACAAAGCCCCAGGGACAGTTGATTTACTATTCACAGTAGCTGAGGGAGCACTGAGATTCCAGCTATAGCAACACATCTGAGAGTCCATTAGAGGCAAGCAATCAGTGGAGACTGTGTTCAGTAGAATACCAAAATGGGTATTTGCTGTGTTCACTGCCTCTTAGGCTTCCTTTCTTTCTGTCCATTTTCCATTTTGAGCTGTCTAGAATTCAACTAATTATTCAAGCTACGAAAACATCTTATGTCATTGTACATTCACTGTTGTGAATGTACGTCAGTTGCTTAACACCAAGAAATCTGACTCTCCATAGCTGTTATGGTTATTTTTAATAGTAGTAGAGCAATACATTATTATTATTAAATTTAATAAAAATTGAAATCAATACATAAACTTCCATTTTGAGCACACATAAAATAATGTTATTCTTTGTGAAAATATGTACCATGTACACACATCATAATACAAACTGTGTTAGCTTTCCTTAGCAGGACTTTTGAGCTGTGATATTCAAATCACTGAACATGATATGAGTAACATGAATGCTTTTATCCTCATCCTTTAGTAAATATATTGCATAATTTGCCTGGGCAGTGGTTTCACTATATAGAGATTTATAAAATAAACCATTTGCTCTAGTATGCCATAGTGCATGAAAACAATAAAAAGATTCACAGAACCTAAAACAAGCAGACAAATCACATAATTAAAAGGAAGCTTCAGAACCTTAGACAAAAGGCACTTCAGACTTAACAAGGCAGAAATGTTGCAGAAAATTTTACAGTAATATTTATTGTCATAAGAGTAATTTAGTGGTTGTATAAGTCCATTCTGTTTGTTTACCATGATTCGGTTGACTACTTCTTAACATTCCTACTTAACATTGTTTCCTTTATTATTAGTAGCAGTAGTATAGCAATGTGTAAACATTTTTATGCACAAAAACTTCTTTAAACAAAAATATTTTAAAGGCAAAATTTTGGTTATTCCTACTAAAATATTTTCGTAGATCAATTTTTTTTCTTTTTTAGTGTAATATTTTTTAATATTTTCTTCAAATTATGTATCAGTGCCTTGTTATTTGCCTTTCCAAGAACAATAAAACACCTCCTTATTTAGTGCTTTATTGATTTAGCTAGAATTTTCAGAAGAATGTTAGATAATTCTGCCAGTTGACGGCATAAACTTGTTTTTAAAAAATAATACCCCAACAGCTCCTGCACCACTGGTGGCTCCTGCATGTGTGCCAGCTCCTGCAACTGCAAAGAGTGCAAATGCACCTCTGGCAAGAAGAGCTGCTGTTCCTGTTGCCCCGTGGGCTGTGCCAGATGTGCCCAGGGCTGTGTCTGCAAAGGGGGAGTCAGAGAAGTGCAGCTGCTGTGCCTGATGTGGGGGACAGTTCTGCTCCCAGATGTAAATAGACCAACCTGGACAAACCTGGATTTTTTTTTTTTTTAATACAACCTGGAACCATTTACTACACTTCTTTTTCTATTAAATATGCAAGTGACAATAAAGATGCTTATCATCACTGGTCATTAGAGAAATGCAAATCAAAACCACATTGAGATACCACCTCACACCAGTTAGAATGACAATCATAAAAAATCTGGAGACAGATGCTGGCAAGGATGTGGAGAAATAGGAACACCTTTACACTGTTGGTGGGAATGTAAATTAGTTCAACCATTGTAGAAGACAGTGTGGCAATTCCTTAAGGATCTAGAAATAGAAATTCCATTTGACCCAGCAATCCCATTACTGGGTATATATCCAAAGGATTATAAATTATTCTATTATAAAGACACATGCACATGTATGTTCATTGCGGCACTGTTTAAAATAACAGACATGGAACCAGCCCAAATGCCCATCAATTATAGACTGGACAAGGAAAATATGACACATATACACCATGGAATACTATGCAGCCATAAAAAACGATGAGTTCATGTCCTTTGTAGGGACATGGATGAATCTGGAAACCATGATTCTCAGCAAACTTTCACAAGAACAGAAAATCAAACACTGCATGTTCTCACTCATAAGCGGGTGTTGAACAATGAGAACACATGGACACAAGGAGGGGAGCATCACACACTGGGGTCTGTTGGGGAGGACTAGGGGAGGGACAGCAGCGGGTAGGGAGGTTGAGGAGGGATAACATGGGAAGAAATGCCAGATATAGGTGACAGGAGGATGGAGGCAACAATCCTACATGATCTGTACATGTACCCCAGAACCTTAAGTACAACATATGTGTGTGTGTGTGTATGTGTGTGTGTGTGTATGTATATATATATATATATATATATATATATATACACACACATGTATTTCTTATAACAATGACTCTGAAGGATGGGATTAGGCATTCCAAGTTCTTTAGAATTATATAATTTTAGAAGCTATGATGGCTTTAGCAGGAAATTCTTTTGCAAGTCCAAAGCCTTAAAATAAACGTACAAATACAAAAAAGAAACATGTGCTGTTTTATCATGTTTGGCAGAAATTTTAGGTATTTGACCAGTCATATATTTTTCTTTCCAAATTGGATCAAAATGTATTTCTGGATTTTATTTAATCTGCTCCCAAACTGCCACAACAAAACTCCCTCAAATCTCTCTGACACCAAAGACATTTGCCTTTAACTTTGCTTTTGATTTGCAATCTTTCCTTTTTGAATGTCAACTACCCAGATTTTGACATGATTCCTGGAACTTAAGTACGATATCATGAAAAAGAAGCACTTTTCTTCCTCAGTAAACTTCTAGATTTATTTTTAAAATTTGTACTGTTTTAAAATATTCTATGAAACATTTGCTACAAATAAAATCTCCATGAAAAACTGGTGCATTTTTCCTTTCTGTGTTCAACAGTAAAAAGATGTTCTTGGAAATGAAGGAATCCAGGCTTCTTAAATCAATAGATAAACCTTCAGAACTTAGCGAATTTGTCATATTTTACAAATTAATCAATTAAGCTCTTGCAGTAACTTTAATTTTAATGACAACAAAATGTGATATGACTCTAAATCTTACTGTCTAGTAAAGGCAGAAGACCTTTCAGGAAATATTCACAATGCCACCAAAAACAAAGAAAGAAACTATTGATATTTAACTTTTTGTAAGCATTTAATTAGTAAATGCACATCATCTTATATCAAGTGCAAGACTAAAAGCACCCCGCCCCCACTTTCTTTTTAATGAGAACTTGGAGCTATGTCAAGAGTGCATTCCTTGGCTTCATGCACCTAGTTGAACATTAAATAATGTGGATCTTAGCTCTGCCTTTCCTTGGGAGTTGATATTAAAATTCTAATATTTCAGCAAAGACATTGTAACCAATAGAAGGAAGATATTTATATTTATTCTCAGCATTTTTATTTGATTATACATACATAAATCAATATTATTTTCAAACATTACAATGATTTTTGTTATAAAATGTACTTAATTTAGGATAAATTAATCTATTAAAATCACTTTTACATACCTTAAAACTATTTTTACTGAATATTATGGACATTTGGATAGAAATGGATATATATGATATATATAATTTGTCTATTTCTACATATATATAGAATACAAGATTTCAAAAAACATTGTGTATTAAAAATGCGAATAGATTATATTAGCTAAGAATGGAATGTAGAAACAGATGGCTTAAGTTTGTGTCCAAGCACTGCATTTAGAAACTCCAGGACTGGAAAAATTACTCCCCAGTTCTGTTGTTTGATCTTCTTAGGTTTGTATTTTGGGTAATAATTTTATATCTCTAGTAATATTACTGTTGTTTAAACATGATGCTATACATAAAATTATTTTCACATACTGCTTGTAACAGTGATGTCTTTGTAAATATCTTTTATAGATTAGTTTGGTTCCTGATGCCTAGTCCTTTAAATTTTTCCTTCTATGTATTTCAGTCTTTTAAGAAAACAAATACACACTTTAAGCTATTTTCCCTTTCTGTATTAATCACAGCATTAACTGAGAGTGACTTCATTTTTACCTATAACTTTTTAAATAGATTATGCTCAGTAATTTAATATTGTTGAATTTTGATTGGTACAAGAAAGGGCTTTCATGTTTGGAAAATATTTCACTTCTTCAATGTTCAATTTCTCTAAAGAGTTATTTAAAGGAAAACATTTTTAAAGATTATAAATTTGTAGATGTTTTAAAAGCTTTTAAGTACTTCAGAAGTAAAAACTATATGCATTTCGCATTGATTTTGGTGATTTTTACCTTATTTTCTTTGGAATTCCCCCTCATTAAAGGTAAAATATCATCAGACTATTAGTAACTGGCTAATCACTTTTTTAAAGACTTATAAGGATGTTTTGTAATATACCCACTTTTTGTTTCAATTCTATTTTTTATAAAGGCAAACATATAAAACAAAATTTATACTGTTAAACTAAGCGAAAGAAATTTCAGTAGTTGTTCTCTAGTCCTCAGCTGCTCACTGATATCTGTTTTGTTTGCTTTTGTGACTCTCCCGATAATCTTTTTTTTTTTTTTTTTCTTATTCCCTACTGATAGACAGTGGAATTGCTTTCCCCTGGCCTTAATTCTGATTTGCCTTGGATTCATCGATTTTTCATGTATTCTGCCTTCCCCTTTAATGCTGCTATTAATACTTCCTTGAGTTACTTTCAGGCCAGGTAACATTTATTGATGGTTTATTGTAAGCTACTTATGTACTATCACAAAATCCAATTAAATGTGTGGTCATTTACTCTCCAAAGTCCTTTTTCTGTATCAGTTCCTGACAAATTGTGCATTGTTCTTTCAAAAGCACTTATTTTTTCTCTGCCTGGAGGAATTCTAATACAATCATTATCTTACAAGTTAGGGATTGCTGCTATGTTCTTTATAACTTGCTGTGGTGAGCTGAGTCTGTGTGGCCTAAATACTGCAATTATAGGATTTTTGAAGCAGTTTTATTTTTTCATCGAACCTATAAGTAACTGTCTTACTTTAGTAGGCAATTTTAATTATTTGAGATTGCATCACCATGAAACAAAAACAACAGAAGCAAAATTTACCCAAAATATTGATTTCAGCAGTCACAGAAATAGAAGCCACATCTAAAAGGAGTATCACTGTTATTTCTGTTGGAAATATTTTCAAGAAATCTATCTAGGTGACAAAATTGCCACAGGGCCAGTGTCTTTGTTTGGGACTGTTACTGAAAGCTAAGGGGTAAATGAATGCAAGCTCATGGCAAAATTAGGATAAGTCAAAACGTACCTCATGATTTAACTTGACATTCACTCTCTGTCATCTCTCAACATGATTAAAAACTCTAAATCCTGGTAACCCAGTAGTTTATGGTTCAGTAGAAATATATGCCAAAAGGATATTGAAGGATATATTTATATATTCATTATTTGTCCTTACAATCATTTTTAAATTTACAAATATGTAATAGTAAATTACCAAAATGTGTGGAAAGACTATCTAAATAATGTCATAATCTATATTTACATATACAAATAAACAAACATATATGTTTAAGTAAATTCACAATTTGTATTTTGGGCTCTGATTCCACATTTCCTGAATATTCACTTAACCTGAAAACTGTTTTGGGCTTATGGCAAATGAACCTCTTTTGCCTTCGATTTTCCTTTGAGTTCTATTTTACCTTTATCTTGGCAATCCAAAAGAGATATCTTTGCTTTTCAAACAAAATTATGCACCAAATCCATCGTAGCATATAGATAGCAATCCAAAATGAAGGCAGAGGATGAAGTAATAATAAATAAGAAGGACGCATTGCTAAAATGTTACTATGCAAAAGACATTTCTGTTTACGTATAATTGAAAATAAAATAGCCCTAGAGTATACAGTGAAAACCTTGTTTTCCAGAGTTATTTAGTTTAGCATCTTTTATTCTGACTCCTGGCAAACACTTTTCAACCACATTTGTACTATAGTTAGATTAATTTGTTACAGTCTTCATTTCACCTCAAGATTCTCCAAAATCTTGGTAGATTTTTTTTTTAATTTGCAAAGAATTAAATTCATTACTGGTGTTATAGAGATTTATGGGTTTTGGTAAATGCTTACTCCACCACCCTCACAGCACTACACAGAACCATTCAATCACTGCAAAAATTCCCCTGTGCAGCCCCTGGCAGTCAGTTTCTTGACCCTTCTCCAATTCCTGACAGATACAGATAACTTTTCTAACCCAATGATTTTGATATTTGTATAATGGTGTCTCAGGTGTTTTAATTTGTATTTCTCTAATGACTAATAATATTCATCATCTTTTCACATGCTTATTTGCCTTCCATACAACTTCTTTTTACTAATTGCCTTTTCACATCTTTATTTTTTCATTTATTAATTGGGTTGTTATATGTCTTATGGATGAATTGAAGAGCTCTCTATAAATTTGGATAAAAATTATTTATCAGACATGAGACTTGCAAAAGTTTTCTTCTTGTCTGAGCTTGTCTTTGAAGTTCCTTCACAATATATTTTGCAGAGCACATTTTTAAAATATTTTTTTTAAATTCAATTAATCAGTTTTTTTTTCTCTCTCTCTGGGATGATACTTTTAGTGTCATATGTAAAAACTCATCACTAAAGCCAATGTCATGGATATTGTTACATTTATTTTCTTTTAGAAATACAAAAGTTGCATATCCTATATGTAGATATAATATATATGTTAAGTATTGTTGCGAACTAAATTGTGTCCTTCAAAAATCATATGTTGAAGCCACAATCCCCAGTACTTCAGAATGGACTGTAGTTGGAGATTACTCCTTTAAACAAGTAACTCGTTAAAATGGGGCTCTTAGGGTGGACCCTAATCTAATCTGATTAGTATCCCTATGGGAAATAGAAATTTGGACACAATAGAGACACCAGGGATGTGCATGCCAAGAGGCACAACTATATGAGTAGGCAGCTAGAGGATGTCTATCTGCAAGAAAAGGAGAGAAGACTCAGAAGAAACCAGGACTGTTGACACATTAATTGTGGACTTCCAGAAATATAAGAAAATCAGTTTCTGTTGTTGAAGCCACTTAACCCATGGTATTTGGTTAAAGCAACCTCAGCAAACAAATACATATACTCTATGCAAACAAGTTTTATACAAGTTGTGAGATATAGGTTGAGATTGATAGTTTTTGCATATAGACATCCAAATGTTCCAACGAAATTTATTGCAAAGACAATCCTTTTTTGATGAAACTGACTTTGAAATTTCATCCAAAAATCAGTTGCCTATATCTTTGTATCTTTATATCTCTCTTTTGTTTTTTTCTTTTTTAACTTTTATTTTAGATTCAATGAGCACATGTGCAAGTTGGTTACATGGGTAAGTTGTGTGATGCTGAGGTTTGAGGTAAAATTGATCCTGTCACCCAGGGAGTGATCATAGTACCTAATACATTGTTTTTTAACTGTTACTTCCCTCACTTGTCTCCTTGAGTAATCCTCAGTATCTATTGAATTTCCCTTTCTTTCCATTAATATTTTTGTCCTTTTACCAATACCACAGTTTTTATTACTATAACATTATGATTATTTTGAAATTGATTTATGTGACTCCTTCAACTTGTTCCTCAAACTGAAAATTCTCTTGGTTATTCTACGGACTTTTCATATAACTGTTACAATCTGTTTATTAATATCTATACAAATATTACTAAGATTTTGATTGTAAATGTCTTGATATCTATAGATCATACTGGAGGAATATTAATACTTTTGCAATATTGAGTCCTACAGTTAATATGGATATAAGATATTTAAAATTATATTATTTTGTCTTCTATTTTCATTTTTTATCATTTATCTAGAATCTAAGAATCCAAGTTTAGTTTCTAAGGGCTAATCTTTGAGAATTCTTTTACAAGAGAAAAGAAATACATATTTATCAGTAGATTATTTTAATCTGTATATATAAATAATTAGATTATCAGCTTTTGGACAGTTTTAATGTTTCTTTTCCAACATTTATGAAAATCATGTCTAAAGAAAATGGATGAAGAATAAATAATTTTCTCAGAAAGCATGTCTAAATTTGCCATCAACCATTGGTGTGAAATATCTCATTGCAATGAAAAGCAGTGTTTACTAATCTACTGATTAACTATTAGGATTCATTTTAAAATTATATATTCAAATTTGATATTTATCAAGTGATCACAATTGTTTACTTTGTCTTGACCAAACTTTAGTAGGCTACTTTCCTACCCATAGATCCTTTAACTTCAGGTTGCCCCCAAGGCTGAGCAAGCAATAATATAAGGAATATATCCTTTTAACTCATCCCCAGAATCTACTAACCAGAGTAGAACACATTCTTGCTAAAGGCTGCCAATTGTCCAGTCTGCATACACACCATCATCTTCCCAACATCCTCTTTCTCACTACTTACCCCTCCCTGTTACAGGAAAACCTTTGCCAGCTTGATTCTGAAATAATTACAGTTCTCAAGTTAGGAGTATTCTTATGGGAATTGTCTTTCTGTATGAAATGTCACATTATGTAATCTGAATTTATTTTTGACACTATAACTGTAGCAATGACAAAAACATATGTAGCCCATGATGTAATAATGTATTATTCATTGACATAAGACTTTTTTTTAATGAGACTTTGAAATAAATTATACTCATATTTTATATCCTGATTTATCAGGCACATGCTAAGAAGTGCTGCTCGTCTTTCATGTTTCGTTCTGTTAAAAGCAGAATTTCACAAATAATTTAATGACTCTACTTTTATATCACTATAATTAAATGACTCACAAATGGTATTTGTTAATTCCATTAATCTTTTTCATTGAAAACATCAATTTAACTAGAGTGATAGAAAGTTTTGGCTTTTTTGTATCAAAGAAAATATTTGACATTAATATTATAGTTATTTCAAATTCAGTGAAGTTTAATTTGAAAGGAAGGACAATTGGGTTAATGTGATGATATACTGGCAAAATTTGGCAGGCAATCATGTTGTAATAAATAAAAATCATAATAAGAAGCAAGATAGATAAATGGTGAAATGAAATATCCCATCATCTGAAATAGAAACTGTAGTTTTCAAAATCCACACATGCATATATACACCACACACACATAAATACATATTTTAGAAAGCAGTTGGCCAACTTTTTCTATAGAAAGCAGAAATACATAAATGAATGAGCATGGCTATATTTCAATAAAATGTATTTGCATACACTGATTTTGAACTTCATATAATTGTAAATCTCACAAAATATTTTTCTCCATTTTAAATGATTTTAAAATGTAAAAACCATTTTTAGCTCATGGGCTGCACCAAAACAGGCGGTGGGCCAGATTTGGTACGTAGGTCTACTTTTTGTGATTCCTAATTTGAAAAATGAAAGTACAAAATTTCTGTGATGAAGCTGGCATTAAATATATTTTAAGAAATAATTTAGCATGGCAATATACACTGTCTTTTCTGTTTAGAATGAATTTTTATTTAAAGAATTAATATTTAAGTTAACCAATGTGTCCTACCTTGGGATTACCAGATAAAATATAGTAGGCATGGTTAAATCTTAATTTTGGTTTAAAAATACTTTATAGTTTACTTAAAATCCAAATATTACACAGGTCATATTGTTAGTAAAAAAAAAAAAAAAAAACTCATTTTATAAGAAGTTGAAATTTAACTGGGTATATTATTTTTCCTCACAAATCTAGAAACTTTACCTACAACTGTATTTAAAAATTAAAGTAATTTTGTTCTTTAGGTTTTGGTTAGATCTTGTTAAAAATCAGCTGGATATCTCTCAAATTATTGAATGGATAGAGCACAAAGAAACGTTTCATACTTGAAAGCTTTTTATGAACTTTTATTATTGAAAGCAAAATTTGCCAATATGAGGTCTTCACAATTTATCCTTATAATAGCAAGCTAGTAACTGCAAACAGTTAAAATATTAGATTTCAAAGACAAAATATTTAACATAAATAGCTACAACTAAACATGGAATTAACCTTTTAATGAAGTTTTTATTTTTAATTGGAATAATTTTGAAGCATTTAGTTTTGGTAAACATTCAAAAAATGATAAATAAAGATAACTTATGTGATGAGTCTTGACTGACAATATGTTTCATCAAACAAATGCTCCTACAATATGTTTCATACTCATAGCTCATACAAAATGCTCATATAATATGTTTATTCAAACAAATGCAAAATTCAGAAACCATTTAAGTATTTAGGCTAAAGCAGTTATACACTTCTACATAACAATTAGAATTGAGAATATCCTCCATGTGGTAGAAATTTTTCTTAATTTATCAGTACCTGAACACCTGAGAGACAAAGAGAAAAAGTATTTTCCCAAAGCTATAATGGTCCATGAATAAATTAAAGTTGAAAATGAAAAATATTTAATATATATTAATTATGCAAGGCAACTTAGAAGAACATTGAGATGAAGTTATGGAAATAAACTTATAAACCTATATTGAATGAAAAATATACATTTTATGATAATGTCAGTATAAAATACTAAAAAGATTTCAGGAACAGATTTGTTTAAGAAGCTGAAAAAAAATGTATGAACATGTATCAGGAATAACTATTCTTATGTCATTGTTAATATTCAGAAAATCAATATTAATATTATTTAAATTGTCCACAAGTTACTTATATAAATATATATATAAACACACACAGATACATGAATATATAATACAAGTATGAATATGTTATTTTATGACCAAATTTTATGTGTGGAAATAGTTTTTAAAATGAAAAATTTTGCTTAATAGAATTAATTTATTGGTGTGTAAATACATGCTTATAAATTAGAATAACTAATTATTTTAGTCTTCATTTACCTTTTTAAAAAAAGCCCTCCTAATTTGAATACTAAGTCACATGGCTGCCCTAATTCTTAATCTTTACCTCTTCTGCAATGACATCTTCCACCAGGATTGATCAGGTCTTTCTCAGTGCTACTGTCCTGTACACAGTTCTATTATTTTTGTGTAACCATGCATTTTATTTATCAATCTGAATGTCTCTCATTCGAGAAGACTCTTGACAGCAGATTTGTTTCATATTTTTTTTTCTGGTTTCTAAAATGCCATATGCAGAATTTCTCAGTAAATGCTTTATGAACTGAATTAAAGTCATAGCTTTAGAAATAAAATGAAGTCTTATATTTTCATTGCAAATTTATTTTGTATTTAAGTTTCAGGTTTTGGGTTACACATTTTTTGTTTGGGTGCAATAGTAAACATAAAATGTTGGATGTTTATTAAGTATCATTTTTCTTGTGTTTTTCTACAGAGAAAAAAATTAAAAATTTGGGTTGTCAGAAATGGTTATATAACTTGGGTTAGGCTGGTTTAGCCCCAGGCAACATAAAATATCAGGTAATTTTTCTCTTTAACTTATTTCAAGGTATGGAGAAATTTCTGCTCTATTTATTTAGAAATACTCTGCCACTTGCAAAATGTATATGGATCAATTTCTATAAAGGTCTTACTTTGAAAATTGTGTTTGTGTTGGCAATGTGGTGAGGTAGATACAAGCAAAATATGTAGATAACATCTTACTACTTTGCTTTCAATTAATGTTTTCCTTATGTAGTTTCATACTTTATTCTGAAGTTTATGAATATACAGACTTAAAAAATTTATTGTTGTAATTTTGTGAGGTTAATTCTTGGTTCACAATCTTAATTTTTTAATATGTGACTAATATCAAATGAGATAGTTCAACTGTTTACTCTCATTCATGACATGGAACCATAATAATATCTTTAAATATATATATAATGTTTGTTACAAAAGAAAGAAAATTTTAAATAATATCAAGAAATTAATAATCTAGTAAGAAAATCCATATAAATATAACTATAAAGCTTTTTTAATTCCACAGTTTTAAGAACATACAAATATTATACACAAACATACAGAATATATTTTTTCATGACTGTCTAGTTTCTGAAAATTAGTATTTCAAATATATAACTATTTAAATGGAAAAGATGATAAAAGGGTAATATCATTGGAAAAGTCTTTCTTCATTTTTAAATATTTGTTTAGTAGCTTTTACTGAAATACACCAGAAATTAATTGCATTAGATAATAATTATATGTGACAGTTGTGTTTCATTTATTATTTATGTAGAGTTACAAAATATGCTATTATTTTATAGTTCATTATGTTTATTTTCTTCTCAAAACAACCATGTATATAGGTAATATTTTATCCTTATTTTGTAGATGACAAAACTGAGGCATAAAAATTCTTCCTAAAATTACACAGATTCTAATTGGAGATGATAGAGCTTGATTCCAGGGTTTTTTTCAAATGCTTTATTGCTTCAAGACAAGAAGCAGTTTCACAAATATATAATAAAACTTTATACTAATTTTCCAGGGAATTTAAGAGGGCTACTAATCTTTAAATAACTATGAGAACAATGTAATCTTGATACATTTATCTTAAGGTTTAAAAAAAGAATTTAAAAGTACTTAAATCATCAGCTTTAAAAAAAAGGTAGTTAGTTTTTAGCATAAAGGGCTGTTGAATTTTGTCAGAGGCCTTTTCTGCATCTATTGAGATAATCATGTGTTTTTTGTCTTTGGTTCTCTTTATGTGATGCATTACGTTTATAGACTTGCGTTATGTTGAACCAGTGTTGCATTCCTGGGATGAAGCCTACTTCATCATGATGGATAAGCTTTTTGATGTGCTGTTGCAATTGGTTTGCCAGTATTTTATTGGAGATTTTTGCATCTATGTTCATCACGGATACTGGCCTCCAGTCTTCTCTTTATGTTGAGTCTCTGCTGGGTTTTGATATCAAGATGATGTTGGTCTCATAAAATGATTTGGGAAGGATTCTCTCTTTTGGATTGTTTGGAATAGTTTCAGAAGGAGTGATACCACCTCCTCTTTGTACCTCTGGTAGAATTCGGCTGTGAACCCATCTGGACCTGGGCTTTTTTGGTTGGTAGGCTATTAATTGCTGCCTCAACTTCAGCCCTTGTTATTAGTCTATTCAGGGTTTCAACTTCTTCCTATTTAGGCTTCATAGGGTACAAGTGTCCAGGAATAAATCCATTTCTTCCAGGTTTACTGGTTTGTGTGCATAGAATTGTTTGTAGTAATCTCAGATGGTAGTTTGTATTTCTGTGGAATCTGTGGTGATATCCCCTTTATTGTTTTTTATTGCATCTATTTCATTCTTCTCTCTTTTCTTTTTATTAATCTGGCTAGAGCCTGTCTATTTTGTTGATCTTTCCAAAAAAACCAGCTCCTGGATTTTTTGATTTTTTGTATCAATGGAAGATATCTCAAAATAATAAAAACTGTCTATGACAAACCCACAGCCAATATCATACTGAATGGGCAAAAACTGAAAGCATTCCCTTTGAAATCTGGCACTAGACAAGGATGACCTCTCTCACCACTCCTATTCAATATAGAATTGGAAGTTCTAGCAAGAGCAATCAGGCAAGAAAGAAAAATAAAGAGTATTCAATTACGATAGGAGGAAGTCAAATTGTCTCTATTTGCAGACAACATGATTATATATCTAGAAGACCCCATCGTCTCAGCCCAAAATCTCTTGAAACTGATAAGCAAGTTCAGGAAAGTCTCAGAATACAAAATCAATGTGCAGAAATCACAAGCATTCCTATACACCAATAACAGACTAACAGAGAGCCAAATCATCAGCAAACTCCCATTCATAATTGCTACAAAGAGAATAAAATACCTAGAAATACAACTAAAAAAGGATATAAAATACCTTTTCAAGGAGAACTACAAACCACTGCTCAAGGAAATAAGAGAGGACACAAACAGATGGAAAAACATTCCAAGCTCATGGTTAGGAACAATCAATATCGTGAAAATGGCCATACTGACCAAAGTAATTTACAGATTCAATGCTATCCCCATCAAGCTACCAATGACCCTCTTCACAGAACGGGAAAAAAACACCTTAAACTTCATATGGAACCAAAAGAGAGCCTGCATAGCCAAGACAATCCTAAGCAAAAAGAACAAAGCTGGAGGCATGCTACCTGACTTCAAACTATACTACAAGGCTACAGTAATCAAAACAGCATGGTACTGGTACCAAAACAGAGGTGTAGATCAATGGAACAGAACAGAGACCTTGGAGGCAATGCCACACATGAACAACCATCTGATCTTTGACAAACCGGACAAAAACAAACAATGAGGAAAGGATTCCCTGTTTAATAAATGGTGTTGGGAAAACTGGCTAACCATGTGCAGAAAACAGAAACTGGACCCCTTCCTGACACCTTACACTAAAATTAACTCCAAATGGATTAAAGACTTAAATATAAGACCTAACACCATAAAAACCCTAGAAGAAAACCTAGGCAAAACCATTCAGGACATAGGCATAGGCAAAGACTTCATGACTAAAACACCAAAAGCATTGGCAACAAAAGCCAAAATACACAAATGGGATCTAATTAAACTCCAGAGCTTCTGTACAGTGAAAGAAACAATCAGTAGGGTGAACCAGCAACCAAGAGAATGGGAAAACATTTTTGCGATCTACCCCATCCGACAAAACGCTAATATCCAGAATCTACAAAGAGCTAAAACAGATTTACAAGAAAAAAACAAACAAACCCATTCAAAAGTGGGCGGAGGATATGAACAGACACTTTTCAAAAGAAGACATATATGAGACCAACAAACATATGAAAAAATGCTCATCATCACTGGTCGTTAGAGACATGCAAATCAAAACCTCATTGAGATACCATTTCATGCCAGTTAGAATGGCAATCATTAAAATATCTTGAGGTAACAAATGCTGGTGAGGATGTGGAGAAATAGGAACACTTTTACACTGCTGATGTGAGTGTAAATTAGTTCAACCATTGTGGAAGACAGTGTGGTGATTCCTCAAGGGCCTAGAAATAAAAATTCCATTTGACCCAGCAATCCCATTACTGGGTATATATCCAAAGGATTGTAAATCATTCTGTTATAAAGATACATGCACACGTATGTTCATTGCAACACTGTTTACAATAGCAAAGACCTAGAACCAACCCAAATGCCCATCAATTATAGACTGGACAAGGAAAATGTGGCACATATACACCAGGGAATACTATGCAGCCATAAAAAACGATGAGTTCCTATGCTTTGTAGGGACATGGATGAATCTGGAAACCATCATTCTCAGCAAACTTACACAAGAAAAGAAAATCAAACACCACATGTTCTCACTCATAAGGGGTGTTAAATAGTGAGAACACTTGGACACAGGGAGGGGAGCATCACATACTGGGGTCTGTTGTGGGGGGCTAGGCGAGGGACTGGGGTGTGGGGAGGTTGGGGAGGGATAACATAGGGAGAAATGTCAGATATAGGTGATGGGGGGATGGAGGCAGCAAACCAGATTACCATGTATGTACCGATGCAACAATCCTACATGATCTGCACATGTACCCCAGAACCTAAAGTACAATAAATAAAATAAATAAATAAAACAATGTAGTTAGCCTAATATCATTAAATTAAACATCCTGTCTTACATTAGTTCTAAGGATGTAAAGTTTGATATTACAGAATTAATAAAATATATCACCATGTTAATAATTAAGGAAACTAATAGCATAATGTCATGTTAAGAGAAGCAGAAAATAGCTTTCAAATAATTAACGTTCTTTCATAATAAAACTTCTTAGATATCAAAGAGAGAAGAAAAACTTATTTAACATAATAAAGTGTATTTACAAATACCTTCAGTAAACATCAAAGTAAAATACTGAAAGAATTTTATTAAAACCTGAACAGTAGAAAAGACAACAGCAACTTTGTAATAAAAGATACTGTACAGTACATAATGAAAAATCAACAATGACTATAAAGGGTTTAATAAGAAAAAAGTGTGAATACTCGTAGTTATATTATCCTACAAAGAAAACTCAAAATACCTACATTAAATATAAATCAAATGCAAAAATAAAATGCATTGATATAAACCAGCAATAGTGATTTAGAAAATACACTTTTATAGAAAATATGTGAGTACATGAATAGAATTGTAGGGAAAATGAAGAATTCATTTGGGACATACTGAATTTGTGAAACCCATGGAACAATAAATTACATATCCATTAATTAGTTTTACATGAGTCTAAATTATTAGAGGCTTAGGTTTGGTCAGCATCAGCAGCAATAAAATTTTACTCCAAGTCATAGATTTGAAAAAGTTAACCTAAGAGAATGTAGACACATACAAGAGCATAAGAGAGTGACTAAACAAAAGGAAAGCATGTTAAAGTTACAATCTTTAAATGCACAAGCATCTAAGCAGTTGTTTTAGTTTACTAGGCCTGCCATAACAAAATACCACTAACTGGGTAGTTTAAACAACATAAAAGTATTTCCTCACAATTATGGGAGCCTGGAAGTTTAAGATCAAGGTATTGGCATTGGGAAGTTAATTTCTTCTGAGGCCTCTTTGCCTTGAGGATGGCCACCTTCTAACTGTCTCCTCACATAAGTTGACCCTCTGTGTTGTCTGTATCGTAATTGGCTCTTCTAATAAATCATATTGGATTAGGGTCTATTCTAAAGACAACATTTTAAATTAATTACCTCTTTAATGGACCTATGTTGAAAGACAGTCAAGTTCTGACGTTTTGGAATTCAACATATAAAGTTTTGGGGGACATAAATCAAGCTATAACAGTAGGAAATAAAGTGAGATTAGTCTGAAATGAACTATTTTCAAATAGTAGTTCGCATATCTATAGTGTAAGCGTATCATGTGCATAAGCACATTATTTGAGCAGAGAAGATTTTACTTTGGTTATAAGCTATATTAATGGAGAATATCCAAAGAAGGAAGAAAAGAAGAAAGGAAGCAAGGAAGGAATGAAGCAAGCAAGAAAGGAAAGAAGCCAGGAAGGAAGGAAGGAGAGACAGAGAGGGAGAGAGAAAGAAAGAAAAGAAAGTCCCATTCAATGATACAATAAGAGAACATTATAATATCTCTCTGATTTTAAAACTGCATCTACATATTTATCTGTATGTTGTTCTGAATATGTCCTAAGAATACTTTAGGTGATAATGAAAATAGCTTGAAATGGTTAAGTCTTATATAGACAAGAATGTTCTGACAAAGAAAAATTTTACCAATGATATTAAAAAATCAGACACAAGGGAATGAATAAATAGGACCTACTTAAATTAACACATATTGCCACTACTGTATTCTTTGCGAACAAAGAAAGGAAAATATACATAAAATAAAATGTATAAATCCTCAGGTTAATATCACTTGTAATATAGAAAACTGAAAATAGCATAAGTCATACAGTGTATTTTAAAATTCATAGAGCTTGTCAGGCACAGTGGCTCACATCTGTAATCCCAGCACTGTGAGAGGATGTGGGCAGATTTCTTGAGCCCAAGAGTTCCAGATCCCGTCTTAGAACAAAAACAAATCCCATTTCCAAGCAAAATACAAAAATTAGTTGGGTGTGGTGACTTGGTGGCATGGGGCATGGTGGTGCATGCCTGTAGTCCTGGCTACTCAAGAGGCTGAGGTGGGAGGATTGCTTGAGCCTGGGAGTTCAAGGCTGCAGTGAGCCATAATTGCACCACTGCGCTACAGCCTAGGTGACACAGGAAGAAAAACAAACAAACAAAAACAAAACCCTCGTAGTGGTTCAGTGCAGTTATAAAAATACTTTCTCACTACATTTTCATAGTGATGGTTAATAGATAGATATAGGCATACAGATTGTCAACATATACATACATATTTAGGTTGCCCCCAAACATAAACACATGTGTTTCTAGATTTAATATCATAATCCTTCATCTTTATGTGCAATCTTCTTTAAGCTATATAGTAAGTAAAGTATTACACCTTCTATTTTAAAATGAATTAGCTAAACATTTAAGTCGTTATCCTGAGATTAATTGACTGTACTGAAGGTTTATCGTATATGATATAAATGAAATTGGCTCTTTCTTTAAGGCACTGAATTTTTTTTTCTGTTAATTCTAAATTATATACATGCTTTTACATCCTATTACAATTTCTCCAGTTTTTTACTGAAACACTTTTGCTTATTGCTGGATTTCCACTACTTCACCTGTTAAAGCAGACTTTAAATGGAAATATACAAAACTTAGTTTCAATTTTCTTTGTGTTCTTTGTCCAAAATACTGTAATTCCTTCAGACCCTCTAATAAAAATGGCTTCTAGTAAACCTCTTCAGCTGGTTACTTTTTGAAAGTAATCCGAGGCTCCAGTATTGTGTCAAGTCCATAGGGAAGAACCTTTCTTTTGGCATAATTAGTTCTTTTCTGCCCTGAGTATATATGGCCCTAAGGATATAATAAATAATATTAACAATTTCTTCTCTGGATCCTGAGGCCTCAATCTCCTAAATTATACCTGGAAATAAATGTATGCAATTTTAGGGAAAAAAATGTATTCTATCTACTCCATGTGATTGAAAAAATAAGTAAATTTAAGCAGTATCAGCAGAATAGGCAACCATGACAATTAAAATGTCTTCCAGTTTTATTTCAAAGCTATTCTAAGAAATATTTTTAGATGAGAAAAATGTCTGAAATAATGTAGATTATTTTTGGGCACTGTAAATATTAAGACTAGCCAAACTTAATGTACTTATAACTTATGGGTTTTGTAAATCATTAACCACTTAATTTTTACAGAATTGTAGTTACGTCTAGTCCATTTAGTTAGGTGCATATATTAATTGTTTACTCTCATTAGAGATTAGCTGTGTGTATAAATGTGTGTGTTCACTTCTATATCACAGATTCCTTGAGAATATTTTATTTATTTTTAAATCCATTACCAGTACCTCCAAGAGTGTCTTATACATAGTAGGCATTAAATATTTATAGTTTTGAGTAAATCATTTTTAAGTTAGTAGAATTGTCTTTTTTTAATTTCTACTGTCTTTGTCTCTTCCTCATTTAAGATCAGACTTGAACATTTATATCAGTTCACTAAATCTGAGTTAAGAAGCATACTCCAAAAGGCCATGCATTATTCATGCCTTATTATGTAGAATAATGAAAAAGGATAATAGCAAGAAATTTTCTGTCATTAAATAGTACTTTGTGATTTGTTAATTATAATTTATGCCTTACTTTAAGAGTCATCAAATTTTTGTTTTGAGGAAAAGTTTACTTGGTTTATTTAGTATGGTACTCTGTCTTATTTTTTTTTCCTTTAAATAAATTTAAGCCTATTTTTAAGTTTCACGGTAAATTTTAATAGGAGATAAAACATGAAATTCAATAAGTAAATCTGCAAATGGTATTTTTTCTTTAAATAAATTTAAGCCTATTTTTAAATTTCAAGGTAAATTTTAATAGGAGATAAAACATGACATTTAATAAGTAAATCTGCAAATGGTATATATTTTTTTGTTCTAACTGTTTTTAAATCATAGTAAACCTGGTAAGGAAAATATTTCTTACAGAAAGAGCCAGACAGGCTATAAAATCCTTTAACACTTAAATTTTTTCCTAAAATGCTTGGCTAATGTTTAAGAATAAACTGATTTCAAAGTATTTTTAATAAATAAATTAGGTTATTCACATTTAAATTAAAATAAGTTTTATTTATACCTATGTATTTCCTAGGGATATAAAAATTTATATAACTTTAGAAAAGATGTGCGTTATAAATACATGAAAATTCATAATAGCAATACTAAATTTTCATAGAAAATTCAAGTTTTTTAAAAAAATTTTCTAATCTTCTGGAAAAAATACGTGTCTCTCTAATCAAATAAATCACATTACAATAATCACGACTATCTCTACCACCACCAAAAAAAACAACCCGGCAGGTTGTGTGCCTCTATGAAATTTACATATATATTAACAAATCTAGTTGGCATTCTTCATGTGCCAAGATATGTGATGTGCAAAACTAATTAATTAAAGAAGACATCCTGTTTTATTTCCGGACAGATCTTTTCTTGAGCTATACTACAAATTAGGTTTCAGACAATAATAATTAGATAATTATTACATTTCAGGTAGTTCCTTATGAGGGGGGAAGGTTTCATTATTCAATCAGAAGAAAGAATGACCAACCAAAGAATGGTTATTATTAATAATTGGAGATGAAGATCAAGAGTCAAAAACACATTATATGGGAATTTACAGAATCCCAGACACTATGCTAAGCATTTGCATGTATCACCTCAATTATTTCATCCTATTTAACTATGAAGAATATACTAATACTATGTCTATTTTAAGGGTGGTCATACATAGATTAGGATGCTTTGTCTGCATTATATGTAAAAAGAATGGACATGATGCAAACTTACTCTCAAACCTAAGAGCTTCTACTCTTTCTTGTTTTTAGTTTCTTTACAATTGACATGTAGTAAGTCTACATTTTTATGGGGTACAGTGTGATGTTTCAGTATATGTACACATTGATCATTATTAAAGTAGTCAGCATGTTCATCACCTAAAATCTTTTCATTTCTTTGCTTGGTTAAATTTCAAAATCTTCTGTTGTGGGAATTTTGAAATGTATAATACACGGCATAAATTAACACTTCCAAGAATGTGAATAACATATCAATGGACCTCTTCTTTTATTGAAAAAAACCTCAAACACAAATTCTTATGTAATTTTAATATTTCTGCATTTTACCACTTACTCTTTTAAAACTCTCAAAATATTATTTATATTTTTCTTTAATTGGAATATAATTTTGGTCAGTGGTGCTGATATTCTAATAACATTGTCATATAAAGTTTAAGTACTTTTAGTGGCAAAAGTTTCTACACATATAAACATATACACACACAGAATTACCTGCTTTTGGATATATCTGTGTGAATTTTGTTTCTTATTGTTTCTTACAATAAAGAAGATGAACTATGTCATTATTTCCCTAACTAATGAATTCTTGTAACAATATCATAATAGCAATGACAGCAGCAATATTGCAACTCTTTGGCATGTTAGTTCTATGCTGTAGAGAATGTCCAAATGATAGCAATCAGTTGTACCCCTCCTAGTTGTTATGCTAGAAGGCATATGTGACAATATTGTAATTAATGAATTTAAGTCTGTGATTTAGGCAAATGTTCAAAGGAAACTTCTTTACAAATTTTTATAGTTAAACCAGTAAATATGAGAGGATTTACCAAACTGTTTCTAACTTTTGGAGAAAACGTAGTAATAGAATTACTTGCCACCAGATTGAGCTTTCAAATGGTCACTGTGATAACCAAATTAGAGAAAATATTGATTAATATTTATAAATCATTCAATTATGTACCATGCTATGTGCTTGCTAATTGCCTGTGGGGGATTAAACACTATAGAAACACATCTTATTCCTTCTTTCTGGAGTTTACACTGAGGTCAGGTAGTAAATGACCATCTTAACAAAGTGATAGGATGAGTTCAGGAATTGATAAGTATATTGAAGAAAATTAATGAGTTATAAACTTGATTCTCAACTAAATGAGAGATAAAGGGCAGAAGACAAGTCCCTTCTCAAAAGGCATTCCTCATCTATACCACAGAGCATAGAAAATTATATTAGTGATTGTGTTCCACGTAATCCCTAGAGCTCATCACTAGTCATAGTCTAGGTGCATCAGAAAAGCAGATAATTCAATGAAAACCTTTAATATCTTAAAGCAAGAGGGTTTAATTCACTTGAAGAAACCAGCTGGAAAAGGAGTCTTCAGAAACAGTCTTTTTGGGTTGTTATGTTTGACGTTAGACTTAAATGTTAAGAAGTCTGTCATATGAATGTTATGAAGGTCTTGTACTCTAGTAGAAGAAGACAGAAAAATATAAGGAAAAGATTTAAGGGAGAGATAATATTCATTCTTTCAGCTGACCCTCTACTAGACGTTTGGTGAGTTAGTTCAGATACTCAAAGGCATATATCTTGGCTCAATGAAAATACGTATGATGCAAATGTTGATGTAAGATGCCTCTAGATTTCAAGAAGATTCCAGTAAAATCTGGATGATTTTTATTCACTATAATATTCTGAATTTTTGTCCTAAGACTTCGCAATTTTTATTCTGGTTCCCATTGGCTTTGATATCATTCATCAAACTGCTTAGCCTAATAACAACTTTCAAATTGCTATGTTTCTTTTTCTTTCATAATAATTTGAGCAAATCAATTGTCTAATATAGGGTGGAATTACAGAAAATGTGTTATTTTAAAAGACATTTTAGAACCATATTCCATGTTAATTTGTTTTATATGTTTTTCTGAATTGATCACATCATAAATTCTAGACTTGCTAATCTCTCACTGATGCTCTTTTGCTAATCCCCCTGCAGCTGCCAATCTTTTGTATTATTTTACATATTAGAATAGTATAGCACCTGAGAGATTCAAAACAAACAATATATCACACACTAAGAACAAATCATAAATAGAAAATATGTTATCTAATTCCCAGCACAACTTTCAATAAAATTTGTCATACTAACTTGTGCATATTTATTTACCTTTTAATGACATTTTCTTGGATTTATCTGCCCACCTCTTTGAAAATAGTTACTATCCTCAGTCCTCTCATGTTTCCCCCTCCTACCCTCCCCTTTCCCAGATTTGAAGCTGTTTCTAATATAAAATTACGTATGAAATCAGGTTTATATAACCATTCTTTTAAGGGAACATGAACTCAAGTTATGTCTATGAAAGAAAATATATGACCTAAGGTGTCAGTGAGACATAGAGTCAAATTTCAGTTCTTTAACTTACTTCTATTATAAATTAACTTTTTTATTTAAGTGAAATGAATTAGGTCGTTTATTGGCACATAAATAACACAATGTAATCACTAAATGCATATATTTTCTTAATTCCCTTCATTTCTAATGTGAAAAACATTGGAAAAATTTTTGCATTAGAATTCCAATCTTGTCAAAATTCTTAAATTATGCCCAATAACACTATCAGTATTTAAATTCAAATCTCTATTCTGTTCGAAAGTATAGCATTTAACCTTTTTAACTGCAAGCCGATTCTAGTTCTGTGTCCCCTATCAAATAATCATGGCAATTTAAACTGGTCACTCAATCCAGAACAAACGAAAAATTCAAGACATCTTGTTTCACTTTTTCTTACACTTTAATTATTAATCTCCATATACAGCTATTCCACTTCCTAATTAAATTCAAATATATTCTTTTTTCTCCAATTTGATGGCCTGTTCAAGCTCAGGACCTTGTTTTCTCTTTTGCATGCTCTTCTAATAAGAACACATATAAGATAAACATAAATGTTTGTCACATATATAAACAATATATGAACTATATATAAAACATATCTAAAGTGTAATATATATATATAAATGTAGTTCTAATGTATTTACAAATACATATAGTTCTTATCAAAGTGAAACATGCATATGGCAATAAATTACTACAGAAAAGCTGTTAAAGGAAAGCAAGTATTTTCAAATTCATACCTTTCTAAATGCAATTCTGTATCTCTAGTTTATATTTATTATATAGAGAATATCTCCATAATGCTACACAGTAGGCTTACAATGCCATTTTATTAGCCAACTTTAGACCATTTCTGTTTAATTCTCAGTATTAAAGATGAGGATTTACATTACCGAAGCTAACTACATCTGTCCTTTCTCCTCTGAATTTGAATTTGCTTTACTGTTGGATTGCTTTGTATTGTTAATAATTTGAATGTCTGACAATATGTCTAGCTCCCCATTTCGTAACAGAAAAATAACTTCCATACCCTTTCCCTCACCTTCATCACACTCAGCCTTTTATATTCTTCTTTCTATTAGTTATAGAATCGTTTTTTAAATTGTCATTAAAACTGTCAGAATTTATACTTTTCCCTTTTGGCTCAAACAGTATTTCTATGCTTTAGTCATTGGTCAACTCTAAAGTGAATACAAATAAATGTTCACTTTTTTTCAATGACGGATTACTTAGTTTTTTAGGGTCATGTACGCTTTGCAGAGTTTAATAATCTTTAGGCCTTTAAGGGAAATGTTTCTGATACCCAGGTCAAATAGATTCTCTAGTTATACTATGTTAGTTGCTCACTACCTTGTAATCTTCCTTTCGCTTCATATTGGATTGTTACTTTTAACTTGTTATTGCAGCCTTTCCTTCCTTCCTCACCAGAGGATTCCATTGTCATTGTTTGATTTTCTTTTATCTGTAGCCTTTAATATATACAGTTTGATATATTATCCATTCCAATGCATTACATGCTGTCCTTTGTTTTTTTCTTGAAATCTCCCTTGAGCAGTTTCTGAATTTCTTGCACTAAAAATGGTCTATTTGATTATTTTGGTGGGATGAACTGATTGCATCCTGATACTGAGCTGTACTGATCTTTCACATAGAAGCTACTATTTTCTGTAGCCCACGTCTTCTGCTCTCTTGGTTTTCGATTTCAGTTTGTTGGAAAACTTCTTCAAGTAACTTCCTAACGTAATTGTTTGATGGAGGTACAAGTTCTTTACTCTTATTTGTCGAAAGACAGTTTTACAAATTTTCCGAGTATAGAAATTAGATTAGAAATAATAACTGATAAGTTGTTAATGTATTGTCTTCTTGTTTACAGTTTGCTCATGAGAATTCTGGTGTCAGCTTTATATGATCTTCTTTGCAGAAACTATTTCTTCCCTAAAGTTTTAAGATCCTACATCTTTCTTCTTCTACTGAGATATCATGCGGAATTGACTAGGTACAGAAACAGATGAGGTATAACAATTTTGAGAGGATTTGGGCTTATAATGTCTTTTTAGTTGATCATATTTTGAACCTGTTTTATCTTTTCTAATTTTGTGGGATTTACTAATAGTTGGATATTGTATTTCCTTAACTAGTAATGTATAATTTTGTCTCACTTTCTCATATTTTTTTCTTCTTTTAGCAGACACACACACACACACACACACACACACACACACACACATTCCTTAATTGATATATCACTTATGTCTTTGCTACTTTTAATTTAGTAACTTAAGAACACTTCAGTTTTTTCCTGATGTTATTTGTTCTTATTATTCGTGATTGCTATGCTCCTTAAACTATGAATACATTAATTAGAAATGTTATTGTTTAATTTTCCCTTCCGTTTTCTCTATCTAATTTCATTTTTTATTTGTTGATTTTGGTTTTCAACTCTCATGCTTGTGGATCTGTCCAAGTGTTTTAGTTGCCCCTGGGTATCTACTGAAATTTTAAAAAGAATGATAGGTAACTAGTGTTGTTTTCTAAATCTCCAGCTTCCACAATAATGTTTCCCAATGGCTCTCTCCCCTAAATATTTCTGATTTGCAAGTTAAATTATTAATGAAATTTGTTGACATAAGCTATAACATTTTACTATATCATAAAGACATCTTGAAATCTACCAATTATTAAGCTTTTTGTTTATATCAAACAGATAAATACATAAACTCAAAATCAAAACTGCTATTTGAACTATAGCCATTTTCCCAATTTATTTCTAGAATTCAGAGAAAAATCACTGAGCAGTTCACGTGATCATGTGATGTTCTAGTTACATAAATTAATAAACTAAAACAATGCATAAAATATACATCCAAATATACTTAGTTTTCTTAACCAAATCTTTATAATACCCAGTGTTAGTCCACAAGGCAGTAGCAGAAGAAAAATTATTCTTGCTCAGAAATAAAAGACCTTCTCTCCATTAATTATTAAAAAGACAAGAACAGGAACTCTTACAAAGCAACAACAACAAAAAAAGAAAAACCAATGTCATAAATTTTCAGCAGCAGTTACCACTTGTGATTAATAAAATATAGTTAAAGCAAAATCTTGCATTTCTCACCAATGCTTAAATGTCTTTAAACGTTTAAAGGCTTTAGTTCCATTAGTTACTTTACAGTACTCAGAATCACTGGGATTTTGATGTGTATATATGCAATAAATTTGTATATCTTTTCTCTTTTAGAAGGTATGAATTTTATCAATGGGAAGTGTATGAATTATTGCATTTATATGTATATTTAATATTAAAAACAGAGCGAGAATATGCAATTTTTATATGTTTAAATTCAGGAGAATAAGATAGTTTGTAATAACATTTAAAGAATATTAGAAAGCATGGAGTAGACAACAATAATAGAAATTCAACAAGTTTGACAATGCCACAAGACAAAGAACTAAAATCAAATCCACTTTTTCCAATTCATTAAATTTAATAAAATTTAAGAAACTATTGTAATTTTAATGTGGAAGTAGATATTGCATTCTTTTTAAATAAAATATACGTTCAATATTTACCCATGTAAATTTATAAATTAAACCAGAGTATTTTCCCATAAATGACTCAGACATCTTTCTTCTCAGTTAGATAAAATTAAAGTATAAATTAGATGAAAATTTGTGTGGTATTTTCAAAATTACCTAAGAAAAACCTTTATGTAAGTATACTTTGATATTAACTATATATTCTCAATTAAGTTTGCTAAGTATTCAGGAGTGAATATCATTTTGTGTGAGTAGAAAACTAAATACCTTAGGTTATGTAAACCCTATCTTTTTATCTTAATGAGAAAAGGGAAAAGAGCATTTCTTTTTCCAACCATTTAAAAGCTTATAAAGTTTGAAATTTATACTGTAGGTGACATTTTGGCTTCTACCTCTGCATTTGTGTTTAATAGCAAAGATCTGGGAGTATAAGAGTACAGCTTCTCATTATTATTAAGAAAATAATAAAAATAATATGAGAAACGAGAAAAAAAAAAATTTCTGATTTGGTTTTCTATGAACAATTGGTCAGGATAGCACAAAGCAAATAGTTTTGCTTTAGGTTGAGAATATAGAGAGCATTGATATGAGAACTGAACTAATGCAATTATTAACATACAGATTTTGTAACAAACCTGCATGTTCAGCACATGTATCCCAGAACTTAAAGTAAAATTTAATAAAAAGTGAGAAGTAAAAAAAGTGAAAAAAAAATTTTACGTACCAGATATTTTTTCTGAACACCTGGATTTTATCAGGGAACAAAAGAGACAAATATTTCTGGTTTAGAGGAGTTTTCATTTTGTTGGGGAAAGAGAGTAAAATATTAAATATAATAAGTATTTCATAGAAGGTAGTAAGTACTATGTTAAGAAGAAAAAATGGAATAGGTTAAGGATGCTACTTTGAAATTCCTCATACATGCAAAAGTGTATTTATATATATATATTTGAATAATTTTAACTAATAATGAAACCCACTCTTTTATGTGAATGAAATACTATATAAGGAAGTGAATGTAATATGGCTGGTATATGACATTACTCAAATCAATGAAAAAATAATTTTTTCCATCAAGGTTGCAAAGATCTTGTTTTCTTATGTGTAAGCTTTCACTGGGATTTGCTCTACTTTATTCATCTCTCAGTGTAATTTTGGTATATTCAGCTAAAAATGACTTTTTCCACCTTAAGAAAAAACATCAGTTTTGACAAGTGGCTTCATTTATTAAACCAAGATATGATATATATGTGTGTATATCTACATATGTAAACATTCACATTTGTATATATATAAATACACATGCACTCATGCTACTTATTTTTATAGGAGGCAAAGACAATTAAAATGCACTAAGGTACAAAGATATAATTTGATCCCTAATCTGCATTTCCTTCAATGTAGCACTTTTACCAAATAACTTGAAAAAATAATGACAGCATGAGAATTTTTGGCACCATGCCAAGAACTAGTATAAATTAAAATAAAAATGTAGTCTGTACAAAAATACCATATTACCTCAAAATTCTAAGATAATCATTCTATATTGATTCTATTTACCTCCCTGAAAACCACACTATCAGAAACATTAACAATCTTTAGGTTTGTTAAGCAAGATTAACTTATTATTGGGTAGAAAAGAATATTAACACATTTAAGATATTTAATATTTAACATCTGTGTCTGACTAACAGAAGATATTTACCTTTCCTTTCTTTCCAACTATACTGCCATTAAAATACAGATAATGGTTTTGTTGATAATATTTATGACAATGGCATAAAAACAGAAAGTATAATCCAGAATATGAAAACAATAAAAAATATATAAAGTAAAAAAAATTAAAAGATGAACATCATCATAATAAAGAAATTATAATCCTACAGATGGGAAAATAGAATATATGAAAATACATCTTTTCAGCAAAATTTTAGTATCTATCCAAAGTGTTTGAGGAGCCGATACTTACAGAAAGAGTGAGGTATGGGTAGTCTATCCTCAAAGACATTAAGGAAAAACCAGATAGATCTTTCCCACACTCTCAGTGCTATTTCCAGCTTTAAGAGCTTTTAAACGTCTCCTTCTCTGAGAAAGGTGCCCATTATATTAAATTTTATGAGGGCTGACAGCATATCTTCCTTGTTAATCATTGCAACCATAGCTCATAACAAAATAACTTTGTGGCAGGTTTTGTTATGTCAACCTAGTGAAGCTGGAATGAATTGCCCAGAATCCCCTTTCTTACATAATTTTAGATTCATATTGACTACAAGAGATGTGGTCTTAATTTGGAAGGGTGATTCAAGCTGCAGCCATCTTTTTACACACAGTAAGTCAATGAAGAACAGCAGGTCATTGTCATTTGTGTGTCATTTCTGCTGGCTCACAGGAGAACAACAGGGTCTACAACTCCTACAACTCTGACCAGATCTTCAGCTTAAGCTTCTCTGACTTCTGGGTCTAGCTTTATGTAAGACTTCAGCTTCTGCAGGATACCTGGAGCACTAAAGTTGGAGGCTTGAAAGAGGTGAAATACATTATAGGTTCCAACTGTCCTTACAATTTTCAGAACAGCCTAGCAAATTCTAGTTTGTTTTTGCTTCCATAATTTACATCCAATTACTGCTCCTGGCAGTCTGCTCAGAACTAGACAAAGAAACATAGCCTGACTAGTATAGCACTTTTAGTCAGACTGCTCCATTGAGTAAAGTCAAATTCCTACACTAAATCTCTGATTTTTTATAAATCTCTTGGTGCTCTAGATGAACCATCACTGATTTAATCTAATATAACTTTAGACTTTCAGTAAATATTAATTGTATTAATGAATACATCCTTAAGACCATTTCTGCATTTCTAGTGTCTAGAATGGAAACTGTCACATACTGTGACATCAGAAATTATTTTTAAATAAATATAAAATAATAAATGAATAACCTGATTAATCAATAAATGAGAGTCCCCACCAATAAATTAAATTAAAGAAGGATACAGGAAACCTTAGGGAAGATTGTCATGATTTATTTCTACTAACAGATCTTTTAGATTATAATAAAAGAAGAATATAAAATACTGGTTTAAGGAATAATGACCAAGGAATCAAATTTTTCTATTATGCTGTTTGCCTACTTTGTTCATCTATTTATAAAAGACTTAGTAAAATAAAATACCTGAAACAATGTTACTTCATTTCTTGTGTTATTAAATTCATTATGTGATATTCACAGTTTGAAACTCTCAAGGAAATATTTATTTTTCTGAATAACTGTCAATATAGTAATTATTGTTAAAGCACAAAGAGCTGTGTCAAAACCCTGAGTATCTTACTCTACATAAGAAAGGATTTATGCTTAAATAAAAATATTTGGAGCAGAGTTTAACATCAGGATAATGTTTGTCCTGGTAACATATTTATATCAAAATGCATTTAAATGCATCAAGAGATGGTGCTGGAAAACAGTAAAAATGTTGTCCTGCCTTATTCTAGTAAACAGATTAGTTGTGGAAAGTTATAAAATCCTCATTCTAGTAATAAAAGATATTGTTCTAAGGAGAAATCTAGACAACATTCTTATAAATGGTAAAGTACTGTCTAGCTATGACAGCTCTTGTCTTGAAAACATCCTTAAATCAAGGAAAATTAGATAATGGGGGATCAACTGTGTGCATAATTTTAATACATACATAGTTTTTAAAAGGGTGCATGATAATTTTATTGATTACAAAGTTAATTTGTCTAGTAGAAACTATATGTGAAATATATCTTAAACCTCTTGAGAGTCATTTTTGCTATATTATAAGACAAATATTTTCTTCTTTTTGCACATATTTAAAATATCATATCAGAGTACAGTATGCATATAAAAATATACAAACTGCAAGTATACATACCAATAGATTTTCAAAAAATGAACATACACAAAAAGAAAAATTATTATTGCTAACCTAGAATGGTCCACCTGTTCCCCCTTCCAGTCATCAATACCCAAGAATGGCTAACCTCTATCCTGACTTCTAATAACCTCATCTGTTTGTCCATTTTGAAACGTATTTAATCCAAAGCATAGAGTAAACAATCTTTTGTGACTGGACATCTTTGCTTGATATTATGCTTGTAGTGTTTATCCACATTGCCATAAGTGGCAATGACTCATCTTATTTTTACTGCTCAATAATGTTTCACTGTATGAATCTAAAATTGGCTTTGCTTATCCATAAGGTTGGAGGGAGAAATATGGAGGGATCTTCATATGTAGCCTGAGATATTCCTCACTCTTATTACACAAATATTTGTTCTGCTTGAAAGTAAATGTTTAACATATTATGACCATTTTCTATAATATTAAGCAAGGTACCTTCTTGAGACACCATGGTTTCTCCACATGAAGGAAAGGTTAATTATTTTTTAAATAAATGTGCTTTATCTGAAGATTCTTCATCTAAATTTCATTAGAAAATTACATCTGCTGCATATTTAAAAAAATTGTGTCAACACTTAAAAAGGAATTGGTTTAAAATTCATTAAAGAGCAATTAACCAGTTTAAATCATTAAGGAGCAGCTTATATACCAAATAATGATTAGTTGAAATTATTTATGTATAATTCATACACTGGAAGAAAATTTTATAATATATTTGGCTACACTTGTTATGATAAATTCTCCATAAGACAATCCTCTCCTTTAAAGTGCAGTTCAATGGTCTTTTTCATTAATATGGAAAGTATACACAAGCAAAAATATTAATATTAGTCCAAATGAAAAAACTAAATTTTTATCTACAACATTATGGATAAGCAAAGCCAATTTTAGATTCATACAGTGAAACATTATTGAGCAGTAAAAATAAGATGAGTCATTGCCACTTAGTAGCGTATTCTCATGTAAGTTGAGTTTCTTTTATGATGTTTAAGGATTGATACACTGGGACATCATATCTCATCTTCTTCTGCCCTTAAGGTAGGTATGATTTACAACATCAGCTCCCCTGCATCTCAAGACTTCAGACTTGACAGAATGCTTTCCTGGGTCTTCAGCTTTCAGACAATAAAGCAGGGAGTTTCTCAGTCTTCATAATTCTTTGAGCCAATTCTTCATAATCTCTCTCACTCTCTCTCTTTCTCTCTCTCCCTGTTTTGTAAACTTAGGAAGTCCTTATAAATCATGACTGTAACTCAACTGAAACATTAAGTTTTCAACGAAGTTTCTACTCCCCACCCTTCTACTGAATGTCCTTTCTACACTGTTACGATGAAAAAGTAATCCTCACCAGCATGTGAAATCTCTCACAGCAACTTTCCTATTCTGAAGGAGACATCATCCTGTACCATCTTCTCAGAGATTACCCAGAATTAGATGAGCAGTTATGAAATTCATTGTAAACAAATCATGTATGGGTAAAAATGCTATTCTATTTGAAACACCCAAATAGAGATATTTGAAGGTATTTGCACAGCCTCCTCCTTAGCAATGCCCAACTTGATCTTGCCCTTGTCTGTGTGGCAGCTGAAAACCTGCTTCTTCCTCTGAAAGATATAAGTTGTAAACATACAAAATGGCTCTCAGCATTGAATTTCAAAGGCAAATTGTAGTTGACGTAGGTTAACTACATCATTAAACTGGTATAGAAAAGATTAAGAGATTTCAAAGAAGTAGAAATGTAATGCATATTGAAAGAAAGAGAAAAAAGATAGCAAGTACAATAATCGACAAAAGAAAAGATTCTTGGATACTATTGGCCTATTTTCTCCTTATTTCCACACTCAGCATTTACCCTTCTTAAGAGAAATAACACAATTCAAAATATGAATGATTTATGAGAAAGCTCAACCATAAGTAAAATAAACCAAAAGACCCTAATCCTGAAAAAAATAAACAGAACATTTCAGGCTATGTTTTATGGGACCATTAATAGATGTTGTGGCCAATTGAAGAAAAGCCCTTTCTGAGTCTTGTCTCTTAAAGGAATCAGTGTCTGCTTTGTGACTTTCTGTACTATAATACTTCGCCATTGGTTACAGCTTAATTAATTCAGATTTTTTATTTTCTGATGAAAAAGAAATGTGTAAATATATGGAAGCAGGTTCTGCTAAAATTTTCAATGTAGATTTAGGTAAACTCATTATTGTTGAATACTATTAAAGCCTGGTTTTAGAGGACCATTTGAAAGTAGCACTTCTAAAGTAAACATTTTTAAATTCTAAGGTAGCCCATAGTGGATTGTGTGAAGTTCATGTTTTGAAGAAAGATTAAACAGATTTGTGAATAGAACTATAATTTTGTAAAAGCATTTTGTGGATAACACATTTATAATTTTTAAAATTGTGTCAATATCGAATGGCAAAGAATACTACCTCTTTGTATTTTTCTAAAGCATAAATAATACCACGGTCAAAACCTGATACTTCTTAGGCCATGAGAAAGTTTAATTGATTCTTGTCTTCCAAAGGCAAATATGAAATGAGGATGATCTCATTACAGCCAATACTGCCTTTTGGTGGGTCAAGGAGATAATGCTAGCTCAGGTATTTTAGATTAACAAAGTATAAGTGCTATGTGAAGAGAATCCTGAAATGTAGTTTTCTGTTAAAATGTGTTCTAGACAAGGACTTAAATTCAGAGGCAATTCTGTGTCTCTAGAGTTTATTGGTATTTTTATCACCATTTTGTTTACAGAGCACAGGGATTATTCACTGACAACTTCACACTTTGACCAAATGAAAAAAATATTCACTTTAATAAGCTAAGTAAACCTTCAGCATTAATCTTAATCAATAAAGAGTTAAGTCTCAAGTTATTACCTCAGTAGCTCAGTAATATGTAATGCCCTAGAATTTAAACCCCATGTAAGAACTGAGACATAATTATAAAACATATTTATAATATCTCAGGAATTATAAGCATGTTAAATGAGTCATTAAATTAGACACAGAGAAGTAGAGATATAAATATTGAAGCAATAATTTCTTCTGCAGACTTGTCAAATGAGCATCCCCACACATCAGATTTCTGTCACTAGTGCACAGGAATACTCCGTCATTTTCTCTAGGGACATGAGCTTAGCCTGATACTTGTTTTCCTACTTAAGCTTTATTATTGTTAACATTTACTATAATTCAAAGAGAAATATTCAGTGACAAAATTGTAATCTGCTTGAAGTCTTCCAAAGCAATTGGATAATTTATATTTGTAGCTGATGGTTGACATTTAACGTGTATCTCTGTGGTGTGCATGATAAGAAAAATATATTGTGAGAAGCTTTATGATGAAAACCTGCTTTATTTACACACAAATGCAAAATTCTGATTTTTGATAGGTTGTTGATTTTATATATTAACTTTCACTCAGAAGTTAATATTTAAGTAGTTACATTTAGGCAGTGTAGGGTGTTTTTACAACTATGCCTATAAACTCCTTCAAAATTAAAGAATAAAGGCTTTCAGAATTACTTTTGGAGAGTATCACTTTTGAAGGAAAACAAATTCAATTTTTCAAAAATTTTGTTGCAAACAACAGTTATTAACACTTTATTCTGGCACATAATTATCTTATTTTTTATGATTTCAATAAAAGATACACAATCTATCTGGATCATATAATACAGTACAATGCACTAGAAAACAGAGAACTAGAGAGAACACTAGAACTAGAAATTGAAAGTGACTCCACAAGGTAACTTCATAAATAACATAACTTTCTATGTTAGATATTTTTAATGTTTAGGTAATCCCCAGTATGGGATTCAAGACATTATTATATCAATAAGATAATAGTAAATATCTACATAGTTTAAAGATTACAAAGCACTTACCTATATATTATATCCAATAATCTCATGACATTGAACAGCTATTATCTGAATTTTACAGCTGAGGAAATTGAGATTCAGGAGAACTTGTAACTCACCCAGTTTTACAGTCAATAATGGTAAGAGTCAATATTTTGACCCAATATTTAAACCATACTCTATATGTTATAGTAAGTTGCCTCCAATTTTAATATGATAGACCAAATGATATATAATTTAAATTTTAACTAATATTTATATTAAATAATATATTAATTTTAAAGACTTTGAAGTGTAATATTTGGAAAAATTGAAATCTGATAAGTCTAAAAGATTTTTCAGGCTCACTGCAAAGTTTTACTGAAGTGTTTTCTATAAGACCCTCATTTTTATTTTCTGTTTATCAGGTTTTTCTCCCTAGTACAACATATAGAGAATAAAGGTTATTGTCAGTGATAATTACTAAACTTAATAGAATTATGAAACTGCCTTTTTAATATGTCATTAAAGATACCACTTAATATTGTAATTGTGTCAGCTTGTTCAGTTAACATTGAGTTAAATAAGAGTATTTGAATGTCAACTCATTAGACATGACTTTAATAGAAAGCCTGAGTAATTAAAGTGAGTTTTCAAAGAAGAAGAATTGGAAGCAATGGAAAATGAGGAGGAAATGATATTGTGTGATGCCTTTAGACTTAGCATTTTGCTTGTGTGAAAGGTAATGATGGTGTGTGTAAGTGTAGTCATTTGTATGACACTTTGTGTGCTGCTTACTTGCTATGTGAGCTTTGGCCATTTGCTTAAGACTCTCATTGACTCAATTTTCTCACTTATAAAATGCACATGGTAGTATACCTTACTCATTGGGCTGTTGTAAAATGTGTATGAGTTTATGTAGCTAAGAAATTTAGAATAGCACTTGGTTCATATTATGTATTCTACAGGCCTCAGCTATTTGATTACTATATGTGTTTGATTTGTGAGTTTCTAAAAAGTATAAGATGTCCAGATTTTATTGTTTTATCTAGTTAATGCTATCATCATATAGAAATAACCAAATTTTATTTCACAAAAATATTCTCACAAATCACAAAAAAATATGCACACACTGCATACTTTTATGCAGCTCACCTCCTGGGTACAGCTTCTGTTGACTGATAGTTACTAGAGTAGTTTAGCTTTGCTACTTGTTTTAGTAAGTGTTAAATAATTTGAACTGATTAATTAGCATATTGATTGATGACCCAGGGGAAAGTTTATCATGTTTCAAGATTCAAGTCTTTTTTCATGTTTTTATAACACCATGCACTCTGAGTACATGACTTTCACTAGTTTAGATTTCTGAGCAAGAATAATTGTAAACTGTTGTATTTTATGTTTAAAATAAAATGTATTATGTAAAGGTATAAATGTTGCATATTGAAATTAATTTTTAAATTAGAACAATTAATTAATTGCTTATGAAACAAATAAATTTATTAATTTTACCAATATTACCTTTATAAAGTCTACAAAGCATATATTACTATGTATACTCTTTTTGTGAGCTGAGAAAAATCAGTTTCAGAAAGAAAAGGAGATATCCTGAAAGCAGGAGCTAGAAAACTGAAAATCTGAGATTTGAACTGTATCAACTTTACTTCTTTGAGAATTAACATTGAATTGTATAAATCTATCAAAACACAATTAGGTGAGAATTGAGGGCAACTACAGAAAATTATAAGCAAAGTTGGAAGAAAAGGTCATAATTTAGCATAAATTTTGGGAGATAAATATCCACTATATGCAGGTTTTTATAATGTTTCATTCCCCATTATTTCTTTAAATTTTATCTTCAAATGTTTCAAGAATATTTTTGATCTGATATAATTTGAAATAATACTTTCTGTTTGTTATATTAATTGAATTGAATACAATGTTGTGAATTAGTTATTTTTGAACTATTGTTCAGGCTTTTGTTTTCAACAGACTTGATAACATTGCCAAAAATTTTATATCTTACCCATTCTAAAAACCTTAAATTGTTTTAAATCTACATTACACAAATACATATAAATAAATGCATCGTATTTGACAGAACCTTTATCTAAAAGAGATATTAATATATGCAATGCAAAGATATATTATATGCAGTTATGACTGTTTTATTTCAAGAATTAAACATTATGCTGACCATCACCTGAAAAACACACAAACTTGATTTGGGATATTTATGTTCATAGTCATGAACTTCAGTAATACATATTTTTACATAAATGAGTTTTTTCACAATTTAAAAAGTGAATTTGGCACTTAAAATTGAATTGTTTATTACAAACAATTGTTTTGCAAATAACTTTGAAAGTAGCAGCTTTCTTTTTTCCCCCAATGATATAAATAAAATAAATCATATTATCATGCTATTTTGAATCTATTGCTACATTCAAATGTAGTAATATGTGCATTTGTTTTATTTATATTTTGCATTTGTACACAGCATTTTTGTTGGTAGAAACTGAGTGTAAAAGCTAACATGTAAGTGTGTGCTAAATTGTAAATTTTAATTAAGACTACTGGGTTTTATTATGCTATTATTAAAATTACCTCTCTCTATGTGTAGGTATATGTATATGTGTATACACATACCTACACATATATAGAGAGAGGTAATTTTAATAATAGCAAATGTATATACGTACACATACATATAGCTTATATATTTGCATAGTTCTATAGTTTTATATATGCATATTTCCATTACTTTTAATGACAAAAAGCACAATCACTTTTGCACAAACATATATTCACACAGATATGTGTCTATATATAGGCATATATATACACACACATTTTTATATTCTATTGAATCACACATATTTATTTGTATGTTTTGTCTTTTGCTTAGATCTTTGCTAATAACACAATTTGCCTAGTGATTTTTCTTCAAGAAAAAAAAAACAACTAACAATCACAAACTCATGAAAACCAACAAAAACAGCAGGAAAGATTTAGACAGTGTCTTTAAAACAAGACATTGATAAACAATATATTTACTCAGTTGAGCAATTTCATAAAATAAATCATCTTAATGAAATTAATGCCAACTCAGTTAACACTGTTAAATAAAGAATTGCAAGTTGGTGTCATGAAACTGTACTGAAGAGTTGTTTCCACATTACCTTGTCCTTGTAAGAAATGAGGTATCACCGTAGAGATCTGCACACTTACTATCTTCAATGGCACTATTTAGGAATTTTACATTATATTTTCATTTTACCATTTTCTTCCCTCAACTAACATTTCAATCTCAGCAATTCTCCATCATCTAGTGAGCCATGGACATGTCCTTTCCAATAAACTGAATCCCAGTTCTGGGGTGAGAGGGGCACAATCTTTACTAAGTGTTTCATCTCAGCCGTAGGAGCAGTGGCTGGTCTTTATATCTGTTATTCCTATACATAATTATTTGTACTTCTTATTTGCCAGTTGTTTATTACTATAACTTTCTGATACAGTAAATATACTTATATTAAACTATTTTTCTTTAAATTACTATGCAGTTTATGCCTTCTAGGTCGATGCTGAATTACACAAGTGATATTATCTGAATTAAAAGTATACATATTTATCCAGATGCAACTTTAAGAGTAGACTCACAGAGGACTGAAATAGAAGCAGATTGTCCAATCAGTAAGCTGTAACAGTTAAACAGTCAAAAATATATGACAGCTTGGTTCAAATTTGTATCAGTCTTGAAGTGGAAAGTGCTCAGATTCTAGATGTCATTTAAATGTAGAGTAACAAAATTTACTGAAGTATCAAATGTGAATATGTTACAAAGGAAATTGCAAGATTGACTCTAGGCCTTTGGCATGAGGAACTGGAAAAATGGTTACCTATATCACAATAAAGAAACCTGTGAGAAGGGCACATGTTGAGAAAAATATCTGGAGTTTACTTTTTATATAGTTAAGTTTGAAATGCTTATTAGATATACAAGAGACATGTTATATAGAAATTTGGGTACATAAGTCTAGATATATATAAGTGGATAAATAAATTTGATATTCGTTACCCTACTCACAGTCATAAAGCAAAGAACTGCTAGAAGGCTGATTTTTGAACATCGTATTATCCAAAAGTAAAGAATACATAGGATTAAAACATAGATTTGGTCTTTTCACATAATCCCATATTTTTTGGAGGCTTTGTTTATTTCTTTTTACTCTTTTTACTCTAATCTTGCCTTCTCATTTATTTCATTCTGTTGATCTTCAATCTCTGATATCCTTTATTCTGCTTGATCGATTTGGCTATTGAAATTTGTGTATGCTTCATGAAGTTCTTGTGCCATGTTTTTCAGCTCAATCAAATCGTTTATGTTCTTCTCTATGCTGGTTATTCTCGTTAGCATTTTGTCTAACCTTTTTTCAAGGTTCTTAATTTCCTTGCATTGAGTTAGAACATGCTCCTTTAGCTCAGAGAAGTTTGTTATTACCCACCTTCTGAATCCTGCTTCTGTCAATTCGTCAGTCTCATTCTCTGTCCAGTTTTGTTTCCTTGCTGGTGAGGAGTTGTGATCCCTTGGAGGAGAAGAGGCGTTCTAGTTTTTGGCGACTTCAGCCTTTTTGCAGTGGTTTCTTCCCATCTTCATGGATTTGTCTACCTTTGGTCTTTGAAGTTGGTGACTTTTGGATGGGGGTCTCTGAGTGGATGTCCTTTCTGTTGATGTTGAAGCTATTTCCTTCTGTCCTTTCTGTTGATGTTGAAGCTATTTCCTTCTGTCCTTTCTGTTGATGTTGAAGCTATTTCCTTCTGTCCTTTCTGTTGATGTTGAAGCCTGGCCTGTTAAGGCCTGCCCTGTGCTGCCCTGTGGTACCTGGGGTCACCTTCAGCTAAATGGCTGGAGGTGTCTGGGGTGAGGGATCAGCCTGTGTCAGCATCATTGGAAAAGACTCTTACTCCTGCCATCCCTGAAGCAGGACCCTTGAGATATAGGAAGCAGCATGAGAAAATCTTGGTCTCCTGAGCATCTCCCACCAAGTGAGCTGACTACAGGGCTGACTCTAGGATATGAGCGCCTGGTTATTAGAGTTCTAAGTTCTGTTCAAGTCTTTCATTCAGAAAGTGAGGTTGCTTCTTTACAGTTCTGTCCCCTTGGCCCCATCCTGACATAAGACCTACTCAGAACCCCACTGGGCTGCAGACTGCTCACCCTCCCCCTAGGTCAACTTCATACCTATGCACAGTTATGACCACCTAGGGCCTGCTTGGACACCTGCGCCTGATGTTCACCAGAGGCCAGATGTCCTCCTCAGGCCTGCATGTCCACATGGGGCCTGATGTCTGCTTTGGTCCTATGTTTCACTTGGGGCCTTGTGTTTACCTGGGGACTGGTATCCAGCTGTGGACTGATGGCCTGTTAGGTCCTGTTGTTCACCTAAGGCCTGGTATCCACCTGGGGCCTGGTGATCGCCTGGGATCTGGGTATCAACCTGGGACCTGGGTGTCCACTAAGGCCTGATGTGCACCTAAGGCCTAAGTTTTCACCTGGGCATGATGTTCACCTGAGGACTGGATGTGTACCTTGAGTCTAATGCCCACCCAGAACCTACATATCTACCTAAGGCATGGTGTCTACCTGCAGCCTGATGTCCACATGAGTCTGGAGTTCAACATGGGTCTGCTGTTCACCTAGCGCCTTGGTGTCCATCTGGGGTCTGGTCATCAACTTGGGGCCTGGTGGACACCTTGAGTCCAGTGTCCACCTGGGGCCTGATGTCTGCCTGGAGAACTGGTGTCATTCTGAGGTGGAAGTACCGCTGGAGCCCAGGAGGTTGAGGCCACAGTGAGTCATGATTGCACCATTGCACTCCAGCCTGGGTGACAGAGTGAGATCCTGTCTCAAATAAATAAACAAACAAAAAATCAAATTATACAGCTGTATATATATATATATATATATATATATATATATATGTATATATATATATATGTGTGTGTGTGTGTGTGTGTGTGTGTGTGTGTGTATATATGCACCCATATGTATGTATGTACATATATATGTGTACATATGTATTTTAATTGGGTAAAATTATACACTGTGGGAAATATTTAAGTAGAGAAGGAAAAATCAACTGAACATAAAAGGGACAGAATTGCTACAGCAATATTCTTGAGTTTTGAGAGGATATTAGCTTAATTGCTTAAGATTAGGAGTTGTTCGTATCTAAAGGCACTGAGTATTGGCAGTAGTGAACGAGAAGGTAGTAGGTATGTCTAGGTGAAAGTTTTTGGTGAAGATGGTAGTGAAAACCTAGACAAGTTCTTTTAAATTTACATTTACTTTGTAGAAAGAGGATAAAGCAGTGTTCTAGTAGGAGACTGGGAGGGTACATAGACAAGAGAAATATCCATTGAAGTATTGTGAGTTCACCTGTTAGTGAATCATACATTTAAAGTGAAACTAACCAGCCAGCATTTTAAAGGATATGTAGATTTAAGGTTTCATTCCAGCCACTTTCACTTGCACAGAGGCAGGCAAGATATAAGTAAAGCATTGCATTTAAATAAGGCTGTATTAAGAGCCTAACATAAAGTGATTGAGAAACTAGGGTATAGGATAGTATGAATGGCAGTGATAACAATTGATCATGAAGTTCAAACTGAGGAAGGAGAAAAGTAAAGATGTGATTGGGTAAAAATAGTAAAAAAGTAAACGTGATTGATTGAGTGAACATGAAGATATGATTGGGTAAAAGATAGTTGGATCCGTGGGTCAATGTTCTTAAATGGTTAAATTATTTTTGGAGTTAGGAGACTAGAAAGTGAGCTGGAAATACAGAAGGTGGTATTTGGGAAATGGAATGTTTGAAATTGATTATGGAGAGGTGGTAGTTTAATGGTATTATAAAAGTCTAGGACATGGTGAAAATAAGATGACTAATAGTGAGAAAAAGCATTTAGTGGTAGACTTCTAAGGTATTAGAAATGTTATCCCTATGGATCATTTCAATGGTGATCCCTGGGTACATAAGGATGGCTTCCTTAGAAAATTAGATTGAAATGATGTCTGTGAAATCTCTATTTTTTAATTGTGAAGATAGTTGAGAGTTTTAGCTGCATATTGGTCTACCAATGTATTAATGTATTTATAGCCTACAGAAAAAATGAAAGTCTTTTTTAGAATACACATCAAAGGAGTAATTATTTTTCTTCTGCTCACTGAAAATAACCAGATATTACTTATGAGAGTCAGGTTTTAAGTCTCTCTAGCACAGATATAAATATCTTGCACTATTTGAGAAGTATTATTTCATCATGTAAGATCAGTCAATTTCAATAAACTTTTCAATCTCCTATATTCTGATTTAAATAATTATGGAATGCAGAGGAAACCAAGGATATGCTGTATAGAATAAAATGCTAAGATAATGCAGGTTTGCATATATGAGGATTCACAACCTATTTTTAGTCCACTTAATATAATTTGGATTTGTTTTATTTCTTATTTCTATTTGTATAATATGTAGTTTTTTCCATTTTCAACCAAGAGAGTGAAATGGTTTAATTTTTAGAAAATACAAGAAATTATGATTGTTATACAGTGGAATACTTACTATTAAAGCTTTTAATAAATAAAAAATATATTTTCTATTGCATTTTATTTAATTTTACTGTTATATTGAAAGAAGGTCATACTGAAAGAATGTTAGCTAAGATAACCAAAGTTTAATATAAAAGCAGTCTGTGTATATTATTAATATAAATAATTGTATGTTGTTCAGTTCCTTTTACCTTTAATGGCAGGACAAATTAATTCAATACCAAAGAATTTTGTTAATCATTTATTGTGTTTAAGGCAATGCTTCAACAAAATAATCCTTAAATAATATAAAAAGAGGCACCACAACTCAATGAAAATAAATATCATTGAATCATATATACATAGTGTAAAAGAATGAGAATATTTAATCTCTGGTGAAGGATTTTAAGACAAAATTATAAGAAAATATGTATAAATAGACATTTTGACAAACATTTAAAATGATGCCTTACTATCTTAAAGAAGGCAAAATTATTAACAGGTTAAAATTGTACATTTTTTTAAACAATTACAAATGTAGGATGAAAAATTGATTCATATCCTTCATATATACTTGTCAAAGAATTCAGTAAAATGGCAATAAAAATTTCCCAGTGGAAACACTGGAGAGAGGGCAAGGAGGGAACAGTTAGAATCAAATGATTAAATGGAGAATTCTCTTGGATTCAAGGTGGACAAATGAGAAATGTTTTTTATATTCTAAGAGAAATGAGAGTAGTGGTAATCTTTTTGAAAGATAGCTTTAAATTTTAATGGAGCAACACTGAAGCCAAAATTTGCAAAGGTATTAATGCTTTATTGTCAATCAAGTATCACTTAGAAGATTATGTTTGCCTCATGATAGCAAATCCCAAGGCCATATAACTGTTTGGGTTTGGATGATAGAAGGGATTACTGATAATGTTCTTAAGTTTTTATTTATAAGCTTATGATTAGAGGAGAAGACAGTAGACTGGAGATTGTAACTTAGGGTGATGATTGTGCAACATACTATGCACACACTATAACTGATATAATAAATATAGAGTTATAAGCCAATGTTGGAATTGCTGAATATTCATAATTTGAAATTCATTCTCAGAGTCTCGAATTTACCTGTAGTGAAATTTTACTAGCTGTTGCATTTTGCTGACTGAAGGCCCTTAACATTAATTGCTTGTCCCGTCTTCCAGTAGAAAAGTAGGATGCTGGTACTATTAAGCATGACAGCTCACTTTTTGTATCTCTACTCTTGAAACACGTTTATGAATCAATCCATGTTTTTCTCTAACTTTTATAGATCACTTTATTTTCCTTCTCTCTATTAATTAAATATTGAATATTTTATTTTTCATTCAGCTCAATAATTTCATTCTTGGTTAATTTACAAACATACAAATGATATATAATCAAGTAGAGCTAATAGGCTTTTACTATTCTGCAATTTCTTGGAATAATATAAATTATTTGCATTTAGTATCAATGGACCTTAACCAGCTAGAATTATGATTTCCAGCTGTGTCTTAGGCAAAAAATTAAACTTGGGATATATATACATATATTTCTGATTTCTTTTTCTAGAAGCTATGTTTAAATTTTAATAGAGCAGAAACTTGCCTGCAATAACTTTAGAAAAGTAATTTCACAGTATGACGCATTGGTATTTTCAGAATTGATTTAGATTCAATAATTCAGTTACTAAGACCTTCAGTCACAAAATAGTATCTACTAGTGCTGCCTTTGACCATCATAGATTTCAGGTAGACTATTTGCCTGCCAAGTTTAATGTCTCATCATATATCTCTGCCTTGTTAATACACACGGCTGACCTTGTTCTTTCTCACAATATTATGGCCCATACTTACCCCTTATGTTTCACCTCAGACCTCAGCACATTAATTTTCATCTTTTAAAACTTCCCTACTCATCCCAGAAAAACAAAGATTTTAAGCTAATGTTTAAGTTTAAATTCTTATTGCAATATATTACAATTATACACAGTTCCTTGAATCATTCATGGTAAGAAGGATTACTGTCAAACTGACAGCAGGATTTGTAATGTCAATAGAGGTAAACTATGAGAAATATATCATTAACTTTTCCTCCAATCCCTTTTAAATGAAAATACAGAAGGAAATAGTAATCTTAATGCAAAAAAATAAGCAAAATATGTTTTAAATTGTTTTATAACAGGTTTTGTTAACCACTGATTACAAAAATCCAATTGCAATATTCTCAGTGATTATAAGGAAACAAATGCTTAAGAACTCTTCTATAAATATCACAGGAAAACAAAATATCACAGGTTACATGAATGAGCAGGAACATAAAACAGCTGACAGCTATTTTGTGATTGAATTGACTGTTATGTCAATCAAAATATTCTGCATAGGAGCAGGAAAACTAGTCATTAGTGCCAGTAGTTATTTTAGGGTTGACATATCTTGCATTTGCTTCCCTTATCCAGGATACTCGATCAGTACAAGTTAACTCTTTTAGTTCAAGTAATATTATATCAAAGAGTTCTGCTTGACTGTTAATGCTATAAACAGTCATAACAATCTTAGATAAGATTTATCAAGGAAACAGTCACCAAGATAGAAATGGAAAACAGCCAAGTTGAATTTTATGTTGGTTTTCACAGAGAAAAGGGAGAACTCTAGTATATGGGTGGTTTTCTCTGTTGAGTATACACGTCTGAGACCTGATTCTGATCAATGCAAAAGAGAAAAAGGCCCTACATATCTGGATGAAATCTCTAACACAGCACGACTATTTGAATCTCAATCTTGTTACCTTTGGGTTCTAATGTTCAGACTTACTCTTTGAAATACTTTGGGCTTGAGAACCATCCTTCACTCTACTATATTAACCCTGAATATTTCTCAGTTATTTCATCTTGAACTCAATTGTGGTTGCTTTTTGTAAAACCACTGAATTAACTCATACCACTTATGCCCAACTTTGTTTGTAATCAACTTGGTCAGGTCCACCAGGAGTGAAGTAGTTCTCACCTAGAAATTATGGATACTAACAGCTTAATATGTAGGCATGTTTTAGATTTTTATTCATAGAAATTAAATATATAAATAATGTAATGTGCAAATATGTGATTCACAGTTAATGTTTGGTTAAAAAGTATGATATGAGCACACATAGATAAATGATGTAAACCTGAAAATTGTATATGAATGAGATGTTTCTAAAAATGGAAAGCTCCCTATGAAATCACATTAGACAAAAATCTTGGTTATACAGTTGTTTAGACACTTTCATTTGAATTCGGTATCTCTAGTAATGCCTGGTACATAATAGGTCCTCGATATAGATTTCTTGAATTAATAAATAAATGTTTTAAGAAAAATTAATAAAATTTATCATTAATTTATCTTTATCTCTGCATAAAAAGACAAAGATTAAACAATAGAATAACAATAATTTCTTTCGTGGTGGGGGAGATTTTAGGTGAATTTAAGGTGTATTGTCTTCAAAATTCTTTGTTACTATTCTAATCTTCTATAAAGCCAATGATTATTTATCTCTCTCCCACACACAATCAAATGATATCAAATAAGGTGTGTGGCCATATCTCAAGTAGAGGGAACTCCCACAAAAATGCAGATATAAATAAAAAGCATTTTAGGAGCAAACTTAAAAGTAGAGTACTTGAAGTAGTATAATGTCCAAAGTTCCCAATGTAACACACTTTAAGTTAGATATAGATAGTCTGCATGCACAGTGATCAACATTCCAATTGAGAGGGAACCCACATTTTTAATACTCTGAATATAACATTGCATAAGAACCAACTCCCATTTCAGTGGCTTAAAATTATACGGTTTTATTTATCTCATGAAGCTGTAGGTAGAAAATTTATCTTCGTTTGGCTGGGTAACTTTTCTAGTTATTGTTTCATTCCCTTACATAAGTGTCATTTTATTGGTTGTCGTCTGGGAGGTGATTAAACAATGCATTTCTCTTCTTTCATCAGCCTAGTTTGAGTATTATCTTCTGTTAGAGATAGAGAAATTATAAGATCCAATGGACAGGTGAAAAAGTTTCTTATGGTATAACATTTACAATTATCTCTTTGGACAGAGAGTTACATGGCTGAGTACAAAGTCAGAAAAGCAGGACTCTGGAAAGTTATCTATAATAATAAAGAACATCTACACAGGGAAGGGTGAAAAATGAGGGCCATTAATATTATCGTCACACAACAGCTATGTGACAATATAAGCTTCCTTATCTGGTAAAATGGCCTTGTCAAATGGGCCAGGTTTTGAGAATCCAGTGATTGTTACCAGCCTCTGTTTCTCTTCTGCTAACTCAGATTTGTAGTTAGATCTGCTAAGTTACTAAAAATGTAGTAAATTAGAGTCCAGTCCTTATTCTGTCGACGTTTGGTCCATGGGCATTCATTAAATCTATCCAGTGGCTCAGACTAAGATCAGAGTTTTCCACAGTGATGTCTGTGGATGAGACATGCAAAAATTGACCCATCTAGTTGGGTCATATGGAAAGTGAAGTCTGCAACATCATGCCACAACATCTGTCAACATAGATGGGGAGAATTTTGTCAATACATATAATAGAATAATAAAAAACTGTTTTAAACTCTTTGGGCACTATACTAATCTATTAGGGTTGTATGCATTCATTTGCAATAAATTAAGGTCTGCCACTCTAAAGTGGGATAAACCATAATGCTGTTTGTTTTTCTGAAACAATTCTTCCACAGGATTACCAAGATTTGTTTTTATTATGTTTTCATCAGAAGCAGAGAAGTGTAGCCATGTAAGCACCCAAGGCAAGGTCAGCATCCAATTTCATGTAGGTCTTACATCCTTGATCTGAGTAATATGAACTGTCAATCCATTCATTGAGGTCATATAAATTATCCACACATCTACTGAAGTCAAACCAGGCATAAAATGAATTACCCATCCATCAGCTGAGTCTTAAAAAGAGAAGTTTCCTCTTCTTTGTGGAAAAAGAAAAGACACATACAATGTTCTTCCTCAAATTTCCTCCATTGCTCTACTAATTTCTGTGCCTAGAAACTAACCCAAGATAGAGGGAAGTATGGCTGTGAATAGCCTATAAATAGCTGACTAAAAAGACAATGTGTTGGTTTACTGAATTTTTGTGACTAGCTATGTGCCTTAATTTTGTTGTTGTGGTTGTTGTTGAATATACCTAGTGCTTTCATATCTCATGCAAATAATTTTATGATTTTTCAGATATCAACAATATTGTGCATGATGCCTTTTATTTGGTGTATTTCCTAAGGTATTTACATTTGTCTACCATGATGGTGCTCCTCAGATACCTGAAGAAATTCTAAATGTACTTTTGCTTAAAGATTTTCTTTTTTTCTTTAAAATAAGTTGCATCAAGACTATCAAGTCAAGCAGGTTAAAATCGTCATTGTGTTTGCTTTCCCATGGGTGGGTGGCCACAAGCACCTCAAATAAGTCTGTTCCAGATACTAAGATGGTGTCAGCAAAGGTGTATATCAGCCAACAAAGGTCTACAGCAAATAAGTAATTAAAAAGATAGGTGAGTTACTGCAATAGGAAATTTCCAGTTTGCCATGCTGCTAGTATGCAGAGAATGAAAGACCAGGCCTTTCCACAATTCTATCCCCGAAGGAAAAACAAACAAACACAAAAAGAAGCAAACAAACTCCACATGAATTTGAATGCTTTATAGCCCAAAACTAAAGGATCAAAAAAAAAAAAAAAATTAAAGGGACAAGGGAAACTTGTCAAGATGCCTTTTATTTGGTGTATTTCCTAAGGTATTTACATTTGTCTACCATGATGGTGCTCCTCAGATACTCCTCAGCTACAGATTGCTGCTCAAACAGCAGCAAAGCAAACGGGCAGATTAAGCAGATACACACACACAAATTTGATTTGGATGCTCTTTTAGAACATACTGCAGCAAGCCACATGCTAATATCAAAATCAGAGTGGACTTCAGAGACTTACAAGGATTGTATGAAGAGAGAAGATCTATATCTGGGGTTCAGTCAACCTACTTCTCTCTCAGAGGAGGCTCTAATTATTCCAGAATATGTTTGGTATAGAGCTTTCATAGCTTGTGTGTGTGTGTGTGTGTGTGTGTGTGTGAATGAATTCTGCTTGCATTTTTGTGTTTTACATTTACAGCTCTGGTAACATAAATTCCTGTAGATGGCCAGTCAATGTAAAGAGAATATTCTGAGTGTATTTAAAAATAGTTACTGTATTAGTTTACCAAAGTTGCTGTAACAAAGTATCACTGAACAGAGGACTTAAAAAAACAGAAATGTATTTTCTCTCAGGTTTGGAAACTAGATATCAAGATATCTACAGAACTGCTCTTTGAGTGTCTCTCTCCTTGGCTTCTAGATGACCATCTTCCAATTGCTTCACATAGTTTTCCTGTTATGCCTGTCTGTGTTTTATCCTTTTATTACAAAGACAGCAGTGGTATTGAGGTGAAGCACATCCTTAAGACCTCATTGTAAAGGTTCTGTTTCCCAATGTGAAACAATTCCTAGTCATATTAAGATGAAAACTGACAGTAAAAGCCTAATTATCCTCATTTAATTGGATTGCCAGAACAACAAGTAAGGGAAAAATAGGCAGACAATGTATTTAATGTCACCATGGCAAATAATTTTTAGATATTAATGGAGACACCAAATAATAAATTCAGGAAGTTTAAAGAGAACTGTACAACAACTAGAAGACATCCACAACCAGATTTATCATATTCACCTGCAACAAATCAAAGATAAAGAAAACATCTTGAATAGAGCAAACAGGGGAGGAGAACACCTACATATAGAGTATCAAGGCTGAGAATTCCACTGGATTTATTGTCAGAAACCATGAAAGCATGAAGAGAGTGGAGTGAAATATTTTAAGTATTGAAAGAAAGAAAACATCAACTTAAAATTCTGCATCCAGCAAAATTATTTATAAAAATGGAGAAGAAATAAAGACCGTCAGAAAACAAAATCTGAGGGACCTTTACTCTAGTAGACATACCTGTATTACAAACTCATACATAAAAGATTTTCAAAGTAATACTACCCAGAATATATTGAGTAATTATAGCACATAGATAAGTGAAATGAATGGCAATAATGTTATAACAAGCGAGAAGAAGAGTTGAGAATATACTGTTACAAGTTACCTGCACTACTGCTGAAGTGGTACGTGTTATTTGAAAGTGGACTTAGGTTACTTGTAACTCTTTATTACTGAAGCAGTTTAGTAATTCTGGGGCAATTTACTAAATTTTTTAAATGATGTAATAAAAGAGAAGAGAAAATGGAATCATGAATAAAATGATCAATTAAAACAAGAGAAGACAGAGAAAGAGGGGGAAGACTAAAACGAAAATAAGGAGTAACTGCAATTAATAAAAAATTAAACATGGAAGATTATTTAATGTATCTTAAGCAAGGGAAAATTAGCCTGAAGTACAGTTATTTGGCTTCTTCTATCCAAAATGGCCAATGCAAGAAATATAGGTCATCCAATGTCAGTTAAAATGTTTTAGGGGGTAGTCAAAGTTTAAATCTATAACCCACTGATCGAACCTAGCAGCTAGGATGATAACAACATTTAAGTGAATCTCAAATGAGCATGTTTAGTTCCCTTTATATTGGCAATTGGAGGTTTTTGTGTGGAGGAGTGTATAAATTGCATAACCATGTGGTTTGAGATAAGTTAGAGTGAAAATAATAAAAGTGAAATTGAACATCTCTCAATCTTAATTATTCAACACTTTTTGAAATTAAAACAAAGTTGCTGACCAAAAATAAAATAATCTTTTTTTACTAATATATTACTATGATCTTGAAATTGTAATTATTTTGAAAGCTAATTTGAATTTACTTTAATTAGATTCAGAGAATATTATCTCAGCAATATTCCATTTTGAAAAGGTTACATTTAATTAGAAATACAAAAATAGCTATTTGAAATAATATACTGAATACTTAAATATGTTAAATGCTAACATCTTGTGCTTCAATCATGATTTTCCTCAAAAATATGACCTTGTAGATTCAAAGCCATGTGAAGTAAGAGAGGTATAACAATACACCTACAAAATGGTTACTAGAAGTTCTTCTCAAATAATGTCTTCAGAAAATATAAGTGAGAAAAATTTATGGTCAAGACACAGAAAACATGCACAAAAATTAAAAAATTATAAATAAGCCTTTATAAAAATTAAAACATTTTATTTTCAAAAACATATTTAAGCAAATGAAAATGTAAGCTACCTGATGGAGAAACACACACACACGCACACACACACATACATTTGCATACACAAACACATGTATATTTGATGGGAAACACACATGCATACACATACACACACACATATGTCTTACCATGACATTTTTTCCAGAGTACATGATGGTATAAACAACTCAAAAAAATCAAAACAAAAAAAATGAACTAAAAATGGACAAACTATTTTGAACATATATATATATATATATATATACACACAAAAGAATATATAACCAATAAACACATGGAAAGATTCTTAACATTAGTTATCAGATACATTCAAATTAAAGTAGAAATGGGATAACTTGCTTACCAGCTAGAATAGCTAAAACAAAATATAAAATTTAAAGTTTTGTCAAGAATGTGGAACTCTAACTTATTCCCACATTTGTAATGGAAACATAAAATGATTCAATAACTTTGGAAAACATTTTGGCGTTGTCTCATGAAGGTAAACATAGTCTTACCTAACCATGTAGTAATTCTACTCCTAGTTATTTACCCAAGAGAAATAAAAACATTTTTACAAAAAGACATACCTAATAATTTGCACACAATTTATATTAGTTTCCCATTACTGTGAAAAAAATATCTGAAAATGAGCAGCTTAAAACAACACCCATGTATTATATCACAGTTCAATAAGTCAGAAGTCCAAATAGACTTGACTAGCATTTTCCCCTTAGTATCTCACAAGACTTAAATCAAGATCTATTACATATTATTTTACTTTGTGAAATATAGGGAAAATCCACTTCCAGTTTCATTCAGGTTGTTGGTATTCTTCATTTCTGTGCAGTTATAAGAGAGAGACACACCCTCCTTGAGTTTTCTTGGTGGCTATTACTGAAGAGTCTTTCATTTAGAGATTTCTCTTTGCTCTTTGCTCGTAAAACCATCCCTCTTCAAGCCTTAAGAGTGTGACAAATCCTTTCAGTCCATTGAAACTCTCTGACTTTCTCTTGTGCTATCAGACAGAGAAAATTCAATAATATAAAGGGTCCTTGAGGAACTGCCACACTGTCTTCTGCAATGGTGGTAACTAATTTACACTCCCACCAACAGTGTAAAAGCTTTCCTATTTCTCCACATCCTTGCCAGCATCTGTTGTTTCCAGACTTTTTAAAGATCACCATTCTAAGTGGAGTGGATGGTACTCATTGTGGTTTTGATTTGCATTTCTCTAATGACCAGTGATGAGGATCTAGAGCCAGAAATACTGTTTGTCTAAGCAATCCCATTACTGGGTATATACCAAAGGGTTATAAATCACTCTACTATAAAGACATATGCACATGTATGTTTGTTGTAGCACTATTTAAAATAGCAAAGACTCGGAACCAACCCAAATGCCCATCAATGACAGACTGGATAAAGAAAATATGGCACACATTCACCACATACACCACAGAATACTATGTGGCCATAAAAAAGAATGAGTTTATGTCCTTTGCAGAAGCTGGAAACCATCATCCTCAGTAAACTAATACAGGAACAGAAATCCAAGCACTGCATGTTCTCTCTCTCGTAAGTGGGAGTTGAACAGTGAGAACACATGGACGCAAGAAAGGGAACATCACATAAAAGGGCCTGTTGGGGGTTGGGGGAAAGGTGAGTGAGAGCATATATACCTATGCACAAACCTGCACATTAAGCACATATATCCCAGAACATAAAGTTAAAAAAGGGGGGGGGGGGGGCATGTAAATGGCCATGCGGCTACATAAGGCAAAGCCATATAATCTTCCTTTTAGTTAACCCCAGGTCAACTGATTAGTAACTTTAATTATATCTGTAAAATTTATTTTGCCATGTAGTCTTACAAAACCTTGAGGTAATATCTCATCATATTCATAGTCCCTGAAATATGGGTGGGAGACTGTACAGGGAAACATTTTAGAATCCTACTTACTACACCGCTTTATTCACAATAGCCCAAAGCTGGCAATAAATTGTCTGAAGCCAGTGTTTTAGAATTTTGTTTTGGTACTATACCAACTGCAAGCCCCAAATTCAGTGCCAGTATTGATTGTTTTATAACAAACAAACCAAACGTGGTGGATTAAAACAACAGCAAATATTTATTTAAGCTAGAATATATTACCTAGGATATGGACAGTAAACTGTGTAGACAGACACTGTGTCTGCTTTAATGTCTTAGCCTACGTGACACAATGGTTGAGTGCTGGACAAACATCTCTCCACATGACTTGTCTGTGTAGCTAACTTAACCTCCATAGCATGGTACTCCAAGGGGATTAAGACTACTTATGTTGTGATTCACAGATTTCAGAGTTAATGTACCTATATATCACAAGTAGAAGATACTTGGAAATTGAAATAACCTCACTTCTACCGTGTTCTATTGATTATGAACTCACAGAGGCCCCTAATCAAGAGAGACAGATATACATTATATCAATGGGAAGACTGATAAATAATTATCAGAATTTGGGGGGAGGAATTAAAATATTTGATAACACTTTTAAGCACTAAAAATTACAGGAAAAATGATGAAATACTGGAAATGAAGGAATGATAGCTACAGAATGCCAAAGATGGCATTAACTCTGAAATTCTCAAATATTTTTTAATTGAAAAAATAAAACGTACATTTTGATGTATATAGAAACTCTAGTAATTAAGATTCTTGATTTGTTTGATAATTTTGTTGCAAGTTCCTGATCAATTCACATAAATTTCAATCACAATTTTTTTTCTGAATGAAATGAAGAATTATACAATGTCATACTCATGTGCCTTTTGCAACTATAGCTGACTTACAGTTTAATGGAGTATGATTATGAATTGGGACTGTAAATATAACATATTAAACCTATTATTATGTTACCTTACATGCTGCCTTGGTCCATTTAGGTTGCCATAGCAAATGTCTTAGACTGGGTGATTAATAAACAACTGGATTTTTTTTTACTTTACAGTTCCAGAGGTAGGGAAGTCCAAGATCAAGGATCCAGCAGATTTGGTTTCTGGTGAGGTCTTGCTTTCTGCTTCCAAGATAGCACCTTGTTGCTGTATCCTCACATAGTGAAGGGGCAGAAAGGGGTAAAAGTGTCCCCCTCAAGCCTCTTTCTATAGAAGCACCAATCCCCTTCATGAGGGTAGAACTCTCATGACTGAATTACCCCCTAAAGGGCCATGCTTTTAATCATATTAAATTGGGTACTGTATTAGTCTGTTCTTACATAGCTATAAAGAAATACCCAAGACTGGATAATTTATAAAGAAAAGAGGTTTAATTGATTCACAGTTCCATAGGCTGTATAGAAGACATGATTGGAGATGTCTCAGGCAACACCCAATCATGGCAGAAGGTGAAGGGGAAGCAGGCATGTCTTGCATGGCTGGAGCAGGAGGGAAGAAAAAGAAAGGGGAGGTGCTACACACGTTTAAACAACCAGCTCTCATGAGAACCAACTCACTATCAAGAGAACAGCAAGAGGGAAATCTGGCCACATGACCCAGTTACCTCCAACCAGGCCCCTATCCCAACATTGGAGATTCCAGTTTGACCTGAGATTTGGGTGGGGGAAACAAATGACAAACATATCACATATTATGTTCCAACATGAACATTTTAGAGATAAATCAACATTAAGTTCATAGCACATAGCAAGAACAATTTGTGGATGTAGTTATTGGTGTTTAATTATGTTCATGCATGTATACAATTTGACATAAAATTAAAATGTTTCCAGCATACAGCTGTATGAACCATTTTCAAATATTAAGTAATTATAAGTAAAATCTTACTCCATTTTTTATTTTTGACTGAGACATCTTTCAGGACCCACCATTTCCCCGTTTCTCCATGAGAAAACCACAAAGCAGTTGGCACAATGAACAGGGTGTCTTTGGCAATGACCACCACCAGTGGTGTTTCTTCACTTGCTTTAGCTTATTATGTGGCACTGCTACCTGCTACTGTTCATGCTTTTTGGGCTGATTCCTGTAGCGATTATGTGTTTTTAGCTCTGCTATTGCCCTTTCACAAGCATTCACATTGAGTTATGCTGCTGTTTGCTCCATTTGCTCAGCTTGACCAAGCTTCTGTTAGAGATTTAATTAAGTGAGAAGTTTGTTTTGATAATTGGCATTTAGGCACAGTAATATGATATTACGTCCCTCCTTAGAGTGGCTCTGATTCATGTGTGTTTGTATGGATCTGTCAGGTGTATTAGATTGAATTGTGCTCCTCAATTTTAGCATAAGACATAGCTACCATTTTTAGCTTAAGTCATGGTTAGGACTCTTACCCTGTGACCACTAGTAGTATGTTTCAACAAAATGTATACCCCATTCTATTAAGTGCTCAGGGAAAATAATATATTCTATGCAATATGAACCGTTTGGATGGTCAGTTAGATTTGAAAGAGCAGTTGCTATCTGGCTTGCTGAGTCCATTGACCCAAAGTAGATTGTCCTGCCACTGCAATAAACATTTGTGGACTTTATTTGGTCAGTCAAATTATTTCTTGACACTTTTAAGAAATATATGAGAAATAAGCATTTACCCACTTAGAACTCACAACATTTAAACAAGCCAAACATTATGTAAGTTATTTGCTTTCTGGAGACAACCTAGTCCCCATTTAGAAATTACATTTAAGCATCTTTATGCTAATATTCCTAACAGCCATTTTAGAATGAGACTGCTACTGAAAAGAAAACTCTAGAATCTGTCCAAATTGCAATACAACAGACACTTCTGTTAGTCTTCTTCTAATATTCCTAACTCAACCATTTTAGAATGAGACTGCTACTAAAATGAAAACTCTAGAATCTGTCCAAATTGCAATACCACAGACACTCCTGTTAGTTACTTCCTCTGAAGGAACTCTGTTCCTTCCAGAGCTTTTCTTATAGAAGCTTTAGTGATCTCCTCTCATGTCTGCTGGAATCTCTGGTCCAACAGTGAATTTCTTATATAAAAACTGGCCTTCCTGGCCCTGCACTGCATACCATTAGAGCATTATCTGATAGCTGCATGCTGGGTTCTCTGGGAATGGATGTTATCCCATGCCTTGAGACTATGACTTTCCCTGCCTGGATGCCCTTTATGACTGAGTCGTGGAGGCAACAACTGAAGCAGATAAAAAGAAAGCTTTCCAAATTTAAACCTATTATATGCCAAAGCATGAAATATTTTCATGTTCTGTGGAGGAGAAAATGGTAGTTTAAATGATAGACTAGAATCTAGGACCTCTGGCATATTCCACCCACCTAGAGTTAGAAATAGCTTCCCTTGTCAGATGCAACGAACCAACAGAAGGACACCCCTCTCTCAGGCTCATCTATCAACTGAAGAACAGAACTTAGGATAAACTAAGTGGAGGGGAAATAGAGTCCTGCATACTGTATGGATGGCAATGATATCATCATACATGATAAAAGCCATGGGAGAGCTGCTGCCATCCATTTCCTAACCAGGATATCTGTCATCAAGGGTAATACACAAGGGTCAGGAAAATTGGCTAACTTCGGGCAATTACCTTAGTGTTAGAGGATTCCCTGGCCAACAATAGGCTCCATCTACACATTTGATAGACTCTTTGGCCATTGCTAATAGCCTGAGTCTTGATCCAGCCAATGGCAACAATTCTTTATTTAAGTTGCTCCTTTAGGGTAAAGAACTCCAGTAATTTCTTGCCCTATAGATATCCAAAAATATAAAGTAAAGCCCACACATCACACAATCTAAAGCCACAACAGAAGTCATTGACAAGACACTCTTTGTGCCCTTCAAAGTTCACAATATCATTGATAGTGACCAAGGCACACATTTCCTTCACAAAATGTTAGATGGTAGGCTCCATTACATGGCATTCAACAGAACATTAACCTTTCTTACTGGTTTCAAGCTGTGTGCTTCAATGCCGTACTTAAGTTCAAATTTAAACATAAAGAGGAGAAAATAATGTAACTTAACTTTGGATGTTTGACTCCTGATAAATTTTATATCATGTTATTTCCCTTTTGTTTCATATCTGGACAAGTTGTTAAGAAAGGCCAGATATTCACTCCCTTGAAACCAACATGGATGTTCAAGCAAGATAAACCCAACCAGTGTGTGGGAACGCAGACTCAGGCCCCACCATCTATTACACAAACACACATACACACACACACACACACACACACACACACACACAAGCCACTTGCTCTTTCCTTTGGTTAAGTCATTTTTTTCACTGACATAGTAGTCTTCTCTTACTCTTATCAAAAAGCCTCAATATATGAGTAACACATCTTTTTGTAACATCTTGGCATGTGTCCATCTCAACACCAAATAAAATTTGGGTAAAGGTCAGTCCCATCCTCTATGGGACCACCAAAAAAAACCCTGGTCCTTTAGAGAAGGGATAGATAAATGGCATAGAGCTAGTCATTATATAGCTGTCAAAAATTACTTCACATTGTATATTGAAATCCATGCACTGTTGTAAGACCATGGAATTATTTATGGGGCATAATTATCTTTTATGTTCCACAAAGTCATAATATGTGGTATGAGTAAAAAAATTAATAATTGATTAAATGAAATTTGTTCAATATGTATCATGTTATGTAGTACACAAGGTAAAATAATTACAATGGTTAAATTATATATATGTGTAATATATATATAACTTAGGTATTATATATATAACATATATTACATATACATGTTATATATATATATATATAGATATATATATATAGATACATATATATAGTAAAGCTCCCTAGATTTAAGCCTATTATGTGTCAAGATGTGAAATATTTTGTGTGCATAATTCAAAATTAAGATAATCATATTCTGAAAACTAACAGGATTGGAGAATTTAAAACTCATAATTATGTGTGTAGATTAAAATTTTTTTATAGTAACCAGCTTCCTTTCAATAAGTTGATCCAAAAAAATTCAAGTAGAAATTAAACAGCATTTGAGAAACTATACAATCAGAAATAATATCAATGGTAAAGGCGAGGAATGGGATAATATATTTTGAAGTGCAAAGCTCTCATTGTAACTGGTAAATGCATTAAATATGAAACTTTTCATTAAAAATATTAGAAAAATGGCTAGAAATAAATTGTTAAATACTGAGGAAAACTCAAATGCAGCATGAATACACTACATAGAGAATTTATGAATAAGCAAACAAGGGAAATTTCATTTATTCAGTACTTAGGGTGCTATGTGAGTGTGGCCATAAATGATCCCATTTAATTAGCAAATCATTATGTGTTAAATTCTGTTTTTAACAACATAAATACAAGTAAAAATAAGTTTGTTTTTCAGTGGCTATGTGTCAGTTGCCATGCCAAGAAATTTAAAGACCAATATCAAACATTGTACAAATGTTTCAACAAAGGATTCAATTTCTCCAATTTCTTTTTTGTTGTTTTTTTTTCTCAGTGTTTATAAAAGTTATGTTTTTACTATACCATAGTCTATGAAGTGTACAATAGCATTATGTCTAAAGGAACAATGTACATACCTAAACTGAGAATACTTTATTGCTACAAAACACTGGTGATCATCTAAGCCTTCAGCAAGTCATAATTTTTTTTTGCTGGCGGAGGGTCTTACTTCAGTGTTGATGGCTGCTGACTTAATCAGGTTGGTGGTTGCTGAAAGCTTAGGTCATTGTGACCATTTCTTAAAATAAGATGAAAATGAAGTTTGCCATATCAATTGACTCTTCCTTTCACAAAAGATTTACCTATAGCATGGAATGCTGTTTGATGGCACTTTACTCATCATAGAAGTTCTTTCAAAATTGGAATCAGTCCTCTCAAACCCTGCCAGTGCCTTCTTATATAAGTGTAAGTAATATAATGAATCTTTTGTTGTCATTTCAACAACATTCACAGTGTCTTCACCAAGAGTAGATTCCATCTCAAGAGACCATTTGCTTGACCCTAAGAAGCTTCTCATCCATTGAAGTTTTATCATGAGATTGCAGCAATTCAGTCACATTGTCAGGCATGACTTCTACTTTTAGTTCTCTTGCTGTTTCCACCACATCTGCAGTTACTTCCTCCTCTCGTGAATCATGATTTTTTTTGTGTGTGTGTGTGGTTATTTCTTTTTTTAATAGTTCTTTTTATACTTTAAGTTCTGGGGTACATGTGCAGATCTTGCAGGATTGTTACATAGGTATACACGTGCCATGGTGATTTGCTGCCTCCATACCCCCTTCACCTACATGAGGTATTTCTCCTAATGTTACCCCTCCCCAACCTCCCTACCCCGTTATCGCTCTCTTAGACCCCACCTCTCAACAGACCCCAGTGTGTGATGTTCCCCTCCCTGTGTCCATGTGTTCTCATTGTTCAACACCCACTTATGAATGAATTTCTGCAATTTCTTGATGAGAAACTCAAGTCTATGGCTTTGTTTTGGAGGCAATGTAAAATTAGGGTCAAACTCTTAGTAGACAAGATACCACTTAATTATCACAATAAATTTCAAAAAGGAAATTGCTAAATATGCATCTTGAGATTATACAAAATAAACATGAAACATAAATATTTTGTTTACTACTATCAAAGTAGCGAGGTAAGAGAAAGATTGATGAATATAGAAATAAACAGAAACATTTTCTATTTATTTTTCAAACTTCAAATACATGATTTTATAAATTAAAAAGCAAATAAAATACTATGCATAATTTATATTAAAAACATCAACATGTTATGCATGGAACCCTATTTATCAAATCCTTATAATAATCATTTTACAAAGCCCATATTTATATGTGTGCTTGCTCTTTATTCTGTGCTTAAAATTATTTAATTTTCAATATTATTATAAAACTCATGATGTTATCAATACCAAATAAAAAGCCACCATTCAAATGCTTATCAAAGTTAGCACATAATAAGCAAACAAATACATAGTAACTTTGTATTATTTTTATTTAGCAATAAACTATTAATTCTGTGAGGACAAAGGCCTGCACCTCTTTTACTCACAATTATGACCCTGATGGTTGAAAGATGATGTCAAACCTAATAGATGCAAATAGATTTGCTTAATGAATGCCAACAAATAAATGGATGAATTAATTAAATGTATACACACATATTTCATAGTTTTCCAAAATTTGTTTATTTTAGAATACTTATTAAAAGCTATACTGAAATAGTAAATGTTAGCATTTAATTACCATGCCTTTTCAATTAGGTGTATTCCTTTATATTTAATTTCAAATGTGCTTCCCTCAGTACATGGTGTTCTCAGGTACATTTAGAATTACATAGATAAACAGTTGGCCTTTGAACAACACAAATTTGAGCTGCCTGGGCCTGCTTTTACATGGAATTTTTTTAATACAAGTTACATGGAATGTGCCTGCCTCTCCTGCCTCCCATGCCACATCCTCCACCTGTGCTGGCTCCTGCCAATCTTGAGAAACCAACACTAACCCCCCCCGTCCCTCATCCTTCTCAACTTACACAATGTGAAGACAGCAAAGATGACGGCATTTATGATGGTTCATTTCCACTTGTTGAATAGTAACTGAATTTTCTCTTCCTTGTGATTATCTTATTAATATTTTCTGATCTCTAGCTTACTTTACTGTAAGGATTCAGTATGGAATACCTATAACAAACAAAATATGTGTTAATTTGCTATGTTATCAGTAAAGCTTCCAGTCAACAATTGGCTATTAATAGTTAAATTTTGGGGAATTGGAAGTTATATGTGTATTTTTGACGGTTTAGGTGTCAGCATCTCTAACTTTCGAGTTGTTCAAGGGTCAACTCTAACGTCAAAAATAATAATAATAATAATGATGGAAGCAGCATTTAACAAACAGGTCAAGTCCCTTCAGAAAATTATATTATTTGTCCAGTAATATCTTGAGATACTTTTCTGATAAGTCAAACATACTGGGATGAAATAAGACATTTTGTTGCAAATTATAATAGTTTATTTAACACAATATTTGAATACAAGTAATTCACTTAGGCTTTCATTTCTATATCTGAAAAACAAAATGATTTAAGTAGCTTATTTTTACATCAAACATTTTGTATTCTAGTTCAACACAATTCCATTGCATCCAATTTAATCCAATAAAATGTTGACTAAACCCACATCACATATTGGATACCTGCAGCTGAAGATAGGAAAGATAAGTAAGATGTGGTTCAAGAAACACAGCCCACATTGCTCATTCATTTATGTGCCAATTATAAATACCTTTGTGTTATAGTAGCATAGTATACTAATTGCAAAAGACTACAGCAGATTGTATTATTTTACTGTTAATCATCCAGCCTTTACATATGTGTCTTACAGAAATTAAAATGTAGTGTAGAAAATTGTTGAAATTGAGAGCTAGAATTCTTATGGATAGTAGTACAAATATTCTGAATCTTGCCTTTTAATACTTTATGTGTCTCACCTGTCTGTAAAAGGGATATAACTCTTACTACCTTGCATTAATTATGCATTGAAATATTTACTATCTGGAACTTGAAAAAAAAAGTTTGCTGACCCCTATTGAAGATGATGATGCTTTGATCCTTTATTATATCCACATACCTGGAGATTCAGAATGAGCATGTCTGGGCCCCTGGCAAAGAAATTTAAAAAACAGATACCAAGCTGATAGTGACATTTTTCTTCCCTGCCAACCCCCCAGTCCTGGCTTCACCAATGCATGCTTCTAATGAGGACCTCTCATTTAAATTAATAGAGCTGAGAAGAGATATATTGGTAAGCTATATAAACTGAAGAACCCCTAGTGGAACAACATTCTGAATGGGATATTTTGACATATTGATATATCCCTAAGGGATCTGTGTCTACTCTACAGTTTGTAATTTTAAAAATGTACAAATATATCTAATAAATCTAACAAAAATGTCAGTATGTAAGAAAAAACTTTCAGAAACGTTAGTAATATCTTTATTCATCAAGAGAAATTTCATTATCAAAAATTTCTTGGAACAATATTGTCTGAAAATACAAAATGATCCTTTGAAGTGGATAAACTCTCTCTCTAAAATGGATAAAACCCCTTTCCAAGATCGTAGGAGCACAATATTAATTTGAGAATTTCAGTATCCACATTAAAAAAAAAAGAAAAAGAAAGAAAAGAAAAATCCTGCAAGCCACCCTTTATTACACAAACTCTATGCACAGTTTTAGATCATATTATTTTACTATTAATCATCTAGCCTTTACACATGTGTCTTAGGGAAATTAAGATATAATGTAGAAAATTGTTGAAATTGAGAGCCAGAATTCAAATTATGGATAGTAGTCCAAATATTCTGAATCTTCCCTTTTAATACTTTATGTACCTCACCTGTCTGTAAAAGGGATATAACTCTTACTACCTTGCATTAATTATGCATTGAAAGTATAACATATTTTTACTGCCCCAATTCCATAGCAATGGAAATTATTGTGAAATACTCATATTTCAAACTTAAAGTATTATATCTAAAATGAGTCACGTGTGTATCTGTTCTTTGGGTATTGTTGTTGGTGTTTGTTTGCTTACATTCTTTGCTTCATCTTAGGTAACTGTTATATATTCAATCATCAGTATTTTAAAATTAAATTGAAATAGGATCATTGAAAATAAGGAAATTGGGTGATAAGTTATATTTCTAGAAATGCTGATTTTTCCCCAAAAGTAGGTAGAGAGGAAAGGAAAGGTTCCATACACTTTTAAATAACCAGATGTTGTGAGAACTCACTCACTGTAATGAGAACAGCAAGGGGAAACTGCCCCCATGATCCAATCACCTTCCACTCAGCCCCCTCCTCTAACACTGTGGATTGTGACTGGACATGAGAGTTGAGTGAGGACACAAATCTAAACCATATCACTTCAAAAAGCCCTACCTCTAATCAACATATAAATTTGGGAGTTCTGATTCAAACACATGAAATTCTATTGACACATACACATTCAACCATAGTAGTTCTTTTTTTAATCTGTAGAATGTTGATTCTAAATCTCATAGCTTTTTTAGAGGTGTGTTCCAAAGATTGTGATTTGTTGTGCCTCTGTTTTCATTAGTTTAATTTTTTTTTTTAATTTCTGCTTCAAGTTTGTTCTTTAACCAAAAGTCATTCCGGAGAAGGTTGTTCAACTTCCATGTAATTGCATGTTTTTGGTAGATCTTCTTGGTATTGATTTCTATTTTTACTGCACTGAGGTCCAAGAGTGTGGTTAGTATGATTTTGATTGTTTTGAATTGTTAAGACTTGCTTTATGGAGGAGCATGTGGTTGATATTGGAATATGTGTCATATGCAAATGAGAAGAATGTATATTCTCCTATTGTTGGATAGAGGGAGTGTTCTGTAGTGGAGTGAGCGTTCTGTGAGAATTTGATACTGTCATTGTGGTGTTAGCTAATTGTTATGTAGATTTTATTGTATAATTCATTTATAGGGTCAAGTGTGTTTTTGTTGTGGCAGTAATTGTTCTATCATTTCCATGTTTAGTACTTTCTTTTGAACTTCTTGTAAGGCATGTATAGTGTTAACACATTCTATTAGCATTTGCTTGTCTTAAAACAATTTCATTTCTTCTTCACTTATGAAGCTAGGTTGGTAGGATATGAAATTATTGGTTGGAATATTTTTTCTTTGAGGATATTTGAAGTAGTCCCCTAATCGCTTCTCACTTTTGTTTTCTGCTGAAATTTCCCCTGTTAACCTAATGGGTTTTTTGGAAGTGAACAGCCTCTTCTCTCTAGCATTAAGTTCTTTTTCTTTTACATTTAACTTTGATAATCTGATGACTGTGCATCTTGGGGATGCATATTCTTGTGTAGCGTCTAAGATGAGGTCTCTGAATGTTTTGAAATTGCATGTAAACCGCTCTAGTGAGATTGAGAAAATATTTGTGGACTATATCCTCAAATATTATTTCTAAGTTGTGTGCTCTCTCTCCTTCTCTTTTGGGAATATCCATGAGTTATAGGGGCTTTGTCTCTTTACATAATCCCATATTTCTTAGAGGATTTTTTTATTTTTAAACATTTTTTAAAAAATTTATTTTGTTTGACTATGTTGCTTAAAAGAGTGGTCTTCAAGCTCTGAGGTTCCTTCTTTAGCTTTGTCTTTTCTATTAATGCTTCCAATTTTATTTTGAAATTCCCATAGCAAATACTTTATAGCCAGAATTTCACTTTATTTTTTTTCTTAACATAGTTATGTCATCTTTCAGCTCTTGCATTATTTTACTGTTTTCTTTGGATTGTGTTTCAACCTTCTCTCGTATTTCAGTGAGCTTCTTTGTCATCTAAATTCTGGATTCTATGTGTGACATTTCAGCCATTTCAATCCAGTTAGTAACCATTGCTGGGAAGTTAGTATGATAATTTGGAGGTATTAAGACATTTATTTTTTTAGTTTCCAAGTTCTTGTGTCAGTTCTTTCTCATTTGCGATGGCTGATGCTCCTTTATCCTTTGAAGTTGCTGTCCTGTAGATGGGGCTTTTCATTTTTATATTCTTTACTGCCCCGGAAGGTCTGACTGTGGCACAAGTTGGGTATAGTTGAGTTGCTTCATTTCTGAATGATTTCAGAGCACCAAGGCTCAGCTCTGGATTATGGGGCTTCATGCTATGATCCTGGATGGCTAAGGCTGGGTCTCTGGCTTTGTCTTCTGGTTCCCTCAGGTCAAACCCTGCCTGGGATGGAGGGACCAGAGTATTCCCAGACCACAGGAAATAGTGCTACAGCAGGCCCAGTGTGGGTGCTGCCAGCAGAAGGCACTCTGGTGGGCTGCAGTTATGCCACAGGTGAATGCACTCTGAAGGGGGAGTGATAGGATCTCGGGTGAATGTATCTGGTGGAAGACTGTCAGTGAAAGCACTCTGATGGAAGGAAGGGCTCGGGAGAAGCACTTTGGTTGTGGTCACTAGTAAAAGTTCCTCAGCAGGATAGCTGTGGCTGTACTGCATGCCAGCACAGTCAGGCAGGACTATAGGAGAGATGGCAGACAATGACCTGCAGATTGGACTCATTCCAGTCCCATGAAAAAAGAGCCTTTCTCTCTCCCAGGTCTGGCTGATCACACAGGTCAGGAACACCTAGAAGAGTATGTAAAACCTTGGGGGATGGGAATTTATGGCCATGTTCCACTAAAGCTATTCCTACACCAGACTATCTGTACTGTGTGCAGATTCAAATCCTGGCTCTGCTTACTCACTGGGACGTTCCTCTTGCCTACTTAAATGTCTGGGGTTGGGGCGATCACAGGGTTTCCTGCAGCTATGATTCTGCGTTTATTTCACTCACCTGTTGACTAGGAGCTGTTCAACACCTGGAATGCATCCTGAAGCTTGGCAACCCAGCATGGGGTGTCCAGCTTCCTTCCCCTTCATCCTGGTCATCTACGTCATCTCTCTATCCACTCTCAGTGTGTTATCTCTGATGATTTGTTGGGAATATGCCAGTCTACTCGATATTCTGATATGTCTCACTGGGAGAAGTTCTTTCTGACTGCATCTAGTTCGCCATCTTATCCACTCTATAATAAATACCATTTTAACTACCTAAATAAAAACAAGATGGAAAAAACTGACTGCTTTTAAGAAATTAAAGATGAAGAAGAACTTAGATATGCAATCTTTTATAACATTTACTCTTTTATTCATCTTTATCATTTATTACTCTCTATCATTCATATTAACCGTTATCAGTTGAGACAAAATCAAGCCTAGTTAGGTGAGGAGGTCGATTTATTGATACCATTAATGATATTCTTAGCAAAAAACTTTAATAACACAACATCCAAATACAGACTTTCCTGTTTCTCATTTCTATATATTTTTCAAAATTTGCCTTTGTACAGTTTTATCAACAGCCACATGTAGCATAACTCTGAAACCCAGATAATTATCAGTTAGTGAGATTTCAGGTAAGAATTTTTTGAGCATAATGTCTCTGACCTCTCTAATGGGACAAAGGTAATATTATATTCCCTTCTCTGGCTACACTCATGAGACTTCATTTTAAGTATAATAGGGCTTAAACAGTTATGGATGTCTATGTTTTGAATATAAAAATGTTAAAATATTCATTGGCCTAAAACTTGAGCAGTGACTCAGTTTTTCAATGCAACTTTACTCCATTGATAATTCAGGAACCAAAGGTTTACTTGTCTTGTGGCTATATCATCTCCAAGATCCTTGTCATTTTTTATATGTAAACTTCCAAGGAGGAAAAAAATTATAAGCACCCAAATATAAAAGTCTTAATGTTGCATTACTGGATCAACAAATTTCTTCTACTCTCATTCTGTTACTTAAAATTCAGTCAGATAGTCATGCTTTAGAGTGAGTGAGTTTGAAAAATGTTGCCTAGCTGTGTGATACGTAAGAATGGTAAAAATGGTTTAAATGGATAGCTAATAATAATTATCTCCCACATGTTCTGAATCAAATCCTGGAGCAAGCATACAAAACAGAGAATCCTCATTGTTATAAGTCTTAATGATTGTGAATTTCTCGTATTATAACCCCATTCAATATTCACTAAGTACTTTTTTGTATCTTGTTAATCATTCTTTACCTAATCTCTGCAAAATATAGGTAAGGCAGATGATGTTATGACCATTGTTTAACTGAGATAAACTAGCAGTATAATTTAGGTTTTGTCAGTCTAGATCTCCAAACACCATTTGGAGAGAAAGAAGGCTAGTTCATTCCTAGAGACAATCCTCTAAAAAATGTATAGTAACTGGATTTGTCCTAATTCTGATATGACATGAAAGATCATTACAAAACTTCTAGAGCTGTTTGATCAATTAAAAATTCTATGTGAGAATATAGTGTTCAGGAGACAAAGTGATGCAAAGTAGTATGAACAAATATTGTAAAGTCAGTAAATTTTTTTAGAGTTGGATATACAAAATTCAAACTCTTAGGAAGAATAGTGAGTTATGTTTTATGAAAACATCATAGAAATTAAAAAATTAAAAAAACATAATTTTTCTAGTATACTTTAAGTATTAAGGTAATATTACTTAAAAAAATTTTAGCTCAGTATTGAATATCCTAGTTCAATTTAGATGATTCATAGGGACTTGTTTTATGGCTTTGACCAAATGTTGATAATGAAATGGACAATGAAATCCAGGCTGAGTTGTTCTCAGATGGAGATGAGGAACTTGTTGGGAAGTGGAGCAAAGATGACTCTTGCTATGTTTTAGACAAGAAAAAGGCCAAATTTCCCTTGCCCTAGGGATTTGTGGTTCTTTAATCTTGAGGAAGATGATATAGGGTATCTGGCGGGAGACATTTCAAAGCAGCAAAGCATTCAAGAAGTGACTTGGGAGTTGTGAAAAGCATTCAGTTTTAAAAGGGAGGCAGAGTATAAAAGTTCAGAAAATTTGCAGCCTGATGATGTGACATGAAAGAAAAACCAATAATCTGAGGAGAAAGTAAAGCCTGCTGCAGAAATTTACATAAGTCACAGAAAACCAAATGTTAGTAATCAAGACAATGAGGAAAATGTCTCCAGGGCATGTCAGAGAACTTTGTGGCAGCCAGTCCCATCACAGTCCTGAAGGATTAGGAGGATAAAATGGTTTCATGGGCCAGGCCCAGGGTTCCCCTTGCTGTGTGCAGCCTTAGGGACTCAGTGCCCTATGTCCCAGATGCTCTAGCCCTGGCTAACATGAGACAAGGTATATTGGGCTGTGGTATCAGAGGGTGCAAGCCTCACGCCTTGGTAGCTTTCATGTGGTGTTGAACCTGAAGGTCCACAGAAGTCAAGAATTGAGGTTTGGGATCCTCCACCTAGATTTCAGAGGAAGCATGGAAATGACTGGATGTCCAGGCAGAAGTTTGCTGTAGGGGGTGGGGTGATCATGGAGAATATCTGCTAGGACAGTGCAGAAGGTAAATGTGGGGTGAAACCCCCACACAGAGTCCCCACTGAGGCACTCCCTATTGGAGCTGTGAGAAAGGGGCCACCATCCTTCAGATCCCAGAATTGTAGATTCACAAACAGCTTGCCCTGTTTGTCTAAAAAAGCTGCATACAATCAATGCCAGCACATGAAAGCAGCTAAGAGGGAGGGTATATCCTGCAAAGCCACAGGGGTGGAGTTGGCCAAGACCAGGTGAACCCACGTCTTACATCAGCATAACTGAGATGTTTTAGATATGGGGTCAATGTTAAGAATTGAAACTTTAAGATTTGACTGCCCTGCTGATTTTGGACTTGCATAGGGCCTTTAGCCCCTTCAGCTTAGCCAATTTCTCTCATTTGCAATGGTCTATTTATCTAATGCCTGTACCTACATTGTATCTAGGAAGTAACTAACTTGCTTTTGATTTTACAGGCTCATAGGCAGAAGAGACTTGCCTTGTTTTAGATGAGATTTTGGGCTGTGGACTTTTCAGTTAATGCTGAAATGAGTTAAGACTTGGGCACTGTTGGGAAGGGATTATTGGTCTTAAAATGTGAGGGCATGAGATTTGGGAGGGACTGGAGCAGAATGATATGGTTTGGCTCTGTGTCCCCACACAAATCTTATTTTGAATTGTAGATACCATAATTCCCACAACTTGTAGGAGTGACCCAGTGTGAGATAACTGGACCAAAGGGGCAGTTTCCCTCATACTGTTCTCATGGTAGTGTGTAAGTCTCACAAGATCTGATGGTTTTATAAGAGGTTTTCCATTTTTGCTATGCTATCATTCTCTATTTCCTTCTTCCATGTAAGACATACTTTTTGCCTTCTGCCATAATGTGAGGCTTTCTCAGCCACATGGAACTGTGAGTTTATTAAACATCTTTTTCTTTTAAATTGCCCAGTCTTCAGTATATCTTTATCAGCAACATAAAAACAGACAAATACAGTATCTTTGTCTAAAAATAAGACATTTAGCATTTTTTAAATTCTTTAATATGCAAATTAATTTTTAACTAAGACAGGAATTATGTTTTATATAAATAAGTAGAAATATATATTTGAAATTTCATCAGTGTTAAGCCTGAAGAAATAATTCTGAGAAGTAGGACAAAATGCATCTTTGTAAGCAGCAAATAAAATGTAAAATCATCTTTCCAATCTTAGTTGTTTAAAGAGCCAGGAGAAAAAAAAAACAAACCAAGAAGTTCTAATATTTCAGTTTTACATGTGGAGTAAATTTATTTCACCACTCATATGGTTTTCAGTAATAATGACTTCTTCCTAAAATTGCGTGGGTCAGGTCTCAGTCCAACAAGTTGTGACATTTTGGTGTATTCCTAGCAGTTGTGATGTGCCTAACAAGTCATTTATCCTAACAAATAATTAAGGCTAGAAGAATTCATCTGTAGGTAATGCAATAAATAAATGAATAAATAAATAAATAAATGGTTTTAATGAATTAACAAGCTAACTAAAAGAAACAGAAACCATATGAGAAGTGTCAGTTGTGTGGCTGAAGCATCAGAAATTCCTAATATAGATGATGGGGTGATGGATGCAATAAACTACCATGGAATGTGTATACCTATGTAACAAACCTGCACATTCTGTACATGTACCCCAGAACTTTGAGTATAATAATAAAAAAAGAAAATAAATGATAATAATACAATATTTAACTTAAATAAAAGAAGCTAATCATAGGATTTTATTAGTCTGATTTCTACTTAACAGTCCATTTAAACTTTTATAACACCTTTTTAGTAGTTTAATTTTATTTTTAATTGACAAATAGTAATTTTACATGTTCATAGAGTACATAATGATGTTTCCATACATACAATATATAGTGATAAGATCAGTGTAATTAGCATATCCATCGTATCAAACACTTATTTATTTGAGTTGGGAAAAACCAATATTCTCCTTTTACATAATTTGGAACTACATATTATTGTTAATTATAGTCATCCTATAGTACTAAAAAACATTAGAATTTATTTGCCTTATTTAGCTGCAATTTTGCATCATTTAACAAATCTTTCCCTATCTTCTCCTTCACCACCCTTCATAGCCTCTGGTGTCCACCACTCTAGTTTTTACTACTCTTAAATAACTTATTAAAATATATTTTTATAAGTGTTACTTTTGTGTCAGTGATATTGTCTTTAAAAGTCCAAGCTACAAATTGTATCAGTATTTCTTTAATTAGAATTAAAAAACAAATTTTATACTGATCTCAAAACTATTTCATATAAGAAAAAATCAATTTCTTGACCCTCACAAAGTAAGGGTAAGATATTATAAATAAGTACAGTTTATTTTAATCTTTCATTAATAGAAATATGAAGTGAATACTTGACACAGTATAGTCAACAGTTATATTTTTATAAATGAAAACTGTAAAATATAAGAAGTATAAAATTTTCTTGACAGTGAAGGACGTGCTTAAGAAAACATTAATTATTAAAAGAAATATTATGTATTAAAGATAATTTTATTTTTAAACTCTAGTTTGAGGTTTCCCAAATAAACTACTGAATGTCAATTCAATTTGAACTTCAGCTAATATGCAAGCATTTTTTCCCAGCAAAAGTATCTTCCAAATATTGCATGGGATACACTTACACTAAGAAAAGTATCAGTTGCTTATCTGAAAATCAAACTTAATTATATATTCTGTTTTTGTAACTGATAAATCTGTTAACTCTAGGTTTATGGGTACTTTCAATTTTTCTAATTTTCTACAAGGGAACACAATCATTAGGAAATAAAACAATAAACAGACAAAAATAAAACAAACAAACCTAAGGACATATAATCTTTTTAGAAGTTGCAATGTCTTGTATTTTAGAAAGGAACATATGCCATAAATTATGCAATCCACCTAAATAAAATCAGAAGCACTAATATGAAAATCACTTAAATATTTCTGTATCAAAACATATGAATATGAACATTAAGTGGATTCAATATGGGTATAAATAGACTGAAGTCCCTTTATATTTTGCCACCAAATGATTTTTATGTACTAAACCTATTTAAAATATACTTTTCATTTTGAGAGCTCTTTCAGATTGTGGATTGCAAATAAGTGGTTATAGCCATGTGCAATATATTAAAGAGGCAATTTACATCTTTCCATTATTCAAGCATCATGTTCAAGGGATATGTTATTGTTTTAGTGTCTGTTTCCTTATGTCTCTTCTCTTGCAAAAGAAGTTAGCTTCTTCCCCCAAGGATGAGGTTTATATTTGCTGCTTTGATTATGGATCAGAGCATGTTTTCTTCCCAACTACATGCCTCTCATGGTTGTTTTGCTATCCTAAAAAATTATCTGATCTAACCCAATCTTCTGTTTTCCAGGGGGTGGGTAAAGGGAGGAGGGAGGTACTAACTAGGCAGTTGTATTTATCAGATAAATTCAATTTTCTATTTGCAAGGCACAGAATGTCAGTTTCTAAGCAACAGGCTACAGTTGAAAGTGACTGAATACTGAAATTTACTTGCTTACTACCTTGTCCTGGGACCTCTGTTTCTTACTTAACTACTCTGTTAATTGGCCACTGTTGAGTTCAGGGAAGTGCTAGCAATCTAATAGGATCTCCTACACTCAACACTTCTTTGTCAGTGGGGTAAGAAATATATACTTCCCATGTTTGAATTGTCACATATTAATTAGGTATAAAATTTTCAATAATTTAAGTAACTACTATAAAGTAGATAAGAATACAAAATTTTGTTGATATTAAGAAATACATTTTTACTTTAATATCCAGGTAATCATGCTCACCATGTTTGTTTTTTATTTTTTTATTCACTAATTTTCTCTATTACTAACTACTTATTCCCCTTCTAACCATCTATTTAAATTTGATCATCTCCAGAGTCTATTGATGGGATGCATTTATCTCATGGTCCATATTTATATATTTGTCCCAGTCTTTCCTGAGAAACACCTCAATATTTTCAACTGTCTGCTAACAACTGTCATGATATTATAAATATTCCCCTGGTGCCTCAGACCACTTTATTGGTCTGGGAGTCCTTTCTTAATGTTCTCTTCCTGGCCATCCCACTTACAGACATTCAAGAAAGGACATCTGAAAAGTCCTCTATGGAATAAATTCAATTGAGATGCTAATTTTGGAGTCAACACTATTACAGAAGACAGTTATCAGGTACATAATTCATAATTTACTGAAGTATTGAACTGGACAGTTTTTATACTCTAAGAGCCTATTTTGAAAAACCTAATTATGACTTCTTAATTTTACCACCTAGAACATTTTAGTAACAATAATCTCAAACAGAGACAATCCCCACAGAAATATTGAAGTAGTTAATGTTGAGTGATAAGATAATATCACATATTAGGTCACATTTTTATATGATATTTTATATTGTTTGAGCATAATCAATATTTACAATGGCAAGATCTTTATCATGCTGAATCAACATTAATGCTTTCTCTCTACTTTCAATTTATCAGTAAAGTTTTGCAATATCAATTTCAATCTTATTTTCAACCACTCTATTGCCCTTCAATATTTCATAGATGTTTTTCAGTTGAGTGAATAATTAAAAAGCAAATGAAGTGTTAAATCAAGTTGAGCCAAAAGCTACCTCCTTACATATTTTAAGTTCAGTCTAAACATTTCTCTCTACATTGTGAACTATATCCTAAATGGAAGTGTAAATAGGCTGTAATCTACTCTTGTGCCAATCACTCAATTCTGGCCAATCAAATGTGGCCAGAATTGGCCACAACCCCCCCACAGGCCCCAGTGTGTGATGTTCCCCTCCCTGTGTCCAAGTGTTCTCATTGTTCAACACCCACTTGTGAGTGAGAACATGTATTTGGTTTTCAGTTCTTGTATCAGTTTGCTGAGAATGATGGTTTCCAGCTTCATCCATTTCCCTGCAAAAGACATGAACCCATTCTTTTTATATGGCTGCATAGTATTCCATGGCGTATATGTACCACATTTTCTTTATCCAATCTATCATTGATGGGCATTTGGGTTGGTTCCAAGTCTTTGCTATTGTGAACAGTGCCACAATAAACATACATGTGCATGTGTCTTTATAGTAGAGTGATTTATAATCCTTTGGGTGTACCAGCCAGAATCAAGCCCAATATTGTCACTTTTTTCTCTAAATTCCCTGTTTTGCCTCCTGGCTGTCTGGGGATTGGTTGGATCCTCCAGGTATAGTCTTCTTAGCTCTGTCCAGCCTTCATAGTCCTCCTGTGTGCCACGTGGCACTTGGGACCTAGAGTTACTTGGGGAAGGCATTATTAAAGTTACATATGTCATAGTCTAAAAATTCCTTTCAGTAACGTAAAATATTAGAGTAATGTTATGTTAAATTAAGTAATCATAAAATGTCTGAGTCATTAGTAAGCTAAGATACTAAAATATTAATGACTAAACATGAGTTTAAGTCCATATATGAGAATATGTTATTTTTCTATGGTATAGAAAAGCTAAATGTATTTGGCTATGTTAATAAACTATAATTTGAGTAAGTATTTTATCTAAAAACCAATAAAATGGTTTTAATCTACAAATACTGCTATAAAACATTTCAGAATTACTTTCTAGGGTTTTCAGTAGAAATTAGGGTTACTAAGAGCTAAAAACTACTAGACATTAGGGAAACAATTACATATATAGAGTCCATAAACAAAACAAAAATATACATTTGATGAGAAAAGTTATATAGTCATAAAAATAGGTGTTAAAAATTTTGTCTACTTCAAAGCTACTTAAAGGTTTCAAATTGACAAAGTAAAAAAATATAGATAAAACAAGATAAATATAGAAAGTTGAAGAAATAGGTAAAAGGAAAGGTTTATAAAACTCTTGTAATTAAAAATGATAAATTTCATAAATTTGTGTATGAGGCTTTATTAACATTAATTTTAGTATTAAGAATACACTAACACAAAGGTTTTATTTTCTCTTTTGAACAAAAATGTTGTGTAGTATTAATACCACATAGTAGAATCTTTTAGTTCACACTTTGAGTAAACTGCAAAAAGAAATAAAAAAAGAAAAGAAAAGAAGAGATATTCTGACTTACGCTGTGTTAGGTCCTTTGATTGCTTGGAAAACTGAATCTCATTTATGAAAGAGTATGGGTTTTTTTTATGTTTCAATTATCACATTGGTTAAATAAATGACTATTGTTTTATGGTAACATGGGATCCTATTTTGGTCAAATGTTTTAAACTTTTAACATATTTGACAGGCTTCCTCAAATTAAATTTCAGCTTCAAAATTAATTATTTTTTGACATCTAACTTCAGGATGCTACAGAGGGCCACTGAAGCATCCAAAAGAGATATAAATAAGACTATTTTACATGTTAAGTTTCATAGTAAGGATTGCCAAAGTAAGAAAGGTTTAACCTTATTCAGGTTATATTTTAATGAATGTTATTAATGGATGTTTCAGTATCGTATGGAATTTCTAAAATTCTAGTATCTCTGAGTATATGCTATCAATCACAATTATGGTTATTATGTAAAGTTATTGTAGACCACAAGAATAACTAAATTTTCTTGTCCACTGTGTCTTTAACTATGACTATTTAAAGTCATTTCCCATTAATTGCTTAATTTAATGCAGTTTCTGAAAATTTGACAAGCATACAAATTCATAGAATACGACATCTTTTAAGGCAGTTCATGAAATGTTGGAAAATATCTCGAAAAGCACTCTTGAATACCGGTCTGATAATTTTAAAATTATACATGTCATTTGGACTGGGTAAGAATTCCTGAAACTTTGATAAAAAGACTGGCTGGTTTATCAAATTGCCAACTCAAGTAGAACAACAATTAAATACCAAGATACTTTCCAGATTTTCATGCTAAATAAGCCAATACTGAACTTGCTCAGATATACAATTTGAATTAACTTCATAGTCTAGGTTAAATTACCTATGTTAATCCATCAGTTATCAATGCTATATACCTAAATTAGAGAAATAACTGGTATTCAAAAGGACATAAATTTGTTCCATGTTAAGCAGTAACTCATGGAGAACCAGGATGGTTGCCTTGTCCTTGAATCTTTAAAACTTTTTTTATAAAAAGTTCTGCATTTCATGACTCATCATGGAAAAGATAAAATGACCCAAATTAAATATATATTTGTATGGTAACTTCTAAATTGTTGAAATTATTTATGAGTTCATGACCAATGTTTGGTTTGCCAAACTGATAGTGACAGGAGACAGACAAATTCCTAGGCAGACAGGGACAGGTCCCTGCTGAAACCTGATCTTCAAGCCAAGGACAGTTCAAAGCCTCAAAACTGAGCTGCCAGCTCCAGATGGAGTACACAACCTGAGTGAGAACTTCTATCCCCATACTGCTCACACTCTCCCAATTGGTTTCTTCTAAATCATACATTTTAACTAAACAAATGGTGCGTTTACCAAGATCACCTATGGATGAATAAGCATACACTCCCCCACTGTAAGCCCGTAAAAACCCTGGACTCAGCCTCACAGATGGCTAACCTATTTTCAAGGTCCCCCTCTCACAAATGAGAGCTTTCTTTCTGTGGCTCAATAAAATTGTTCTCTGCCTTATTCACTCTCTGGTGTCTGAGTACCTTATTACCCTTGTCCATGGAACAAGAACCCAAAAGTTGCTAAGCTGTGGGCAGTGTGAGTAAAAGAGCTGTAAACTTTCCTCCTGTTCAATGAACTGCCAAAGTGAAAAAGATGTTGGTGTGACTCCATCTGGCTTGCAGAACTACTGAAGTAAAAAAGCCACAAAATATATATATATATATATATATATATATATATATATATATATATATATTTCTGGGAAGACAATTAAAGCTTTAGGTACATTCTACTACCTGATGGGCCACTTAAACATTTATAGTTTTATTCAATTGTTATTTTCACCACATGTTTTCTGGTTGTACAAAAACTTTCACATACAATAGGGCTAATTATGTTGCAGTGTATTTTACCTGGTAAGGAAATCTTTCCATGATTCACTGACTGAGGACAATCAACCCCTTCATAGTCTAGAACCTGAAAATTGGATTTTCTGAGAACATCAAAGACAGCCCTTGCCATCCACACTATAACAAAACTTCAGGACATTGAAACTTGGGTTCATAATCTCACAACTGAGAAGGATCCCTTCACACTCTTGGAGCTATACAGCCATTGAAACGCTAAGGGAAAGCTAAAAATGGACATTTTCCCCAGAGAAGATGACATCTTTGATGTGAACAGCTTTTCCTCAAGATCACACATCAAGAATTCTCTACTATTATGAGACTCTTATATTTGAAAAATAAAGTGGTCTGTTGTGTGCACTCATTTGGTATACTTTTATTTGTGAAAGATTTTGCAGCCAGTCTTATACATGGATAACCCTATGCCTTGATAGATGGAAGATAAAGGCCCAATGCAGGTGAGAAATGTTAATGGTATACACATTGCCTCATAATCAGTCAGAAAGAGAACATTGGTTTACTCCTCTTAACCTACATCATGGGTTAAAGAGAACATTGCCAGAAGGTCTTTACTCTTCTAGAAGGGTATCATTTGCTAGGTCCTTTCTTCCATGGTTTGGAGTAAGAGAGCCAATGATTAGAAATTTGCACCTCATGATAGGCTCTATAGCAGATTCTACTGTAAAAGCCTTAGTTACACAAGATTTAAATTCTATTATGGAAGTTATGCTAAATAATAGAATTGCTCTAGATTAATTCCCAGCTAAACTGAGAAGTATCTGTGCAGCTTCTGGCACTTGTTGCCCATGGAAAACACATCACATCAGGTATTATAGAGATTCAGCTTTAGAAGATTAATGAAGAGACTCTATAGCTCATTCTTTTATCTATTTGATTTTAGTTGGTTTGGTTTATGGGAACTCTGAGTAAGGAGCAAACTCCAAAATTTTCATATTATCCTCCTAATAGTCATAATAGTATTCTCCTGGGAGAACTGTATTATATCAAATGTTTTCAATGTTTGCATGCAACCATCTCTAGCATGTTAAATGGTCTCTCTTTAACTGGAATGACAAGAGATGAAACAAATGTGTGACCATGAGGATGCCATCACCTATGACTGACGTGCTTAGACCAGAAACTCAAAATCATGGTAGCCGAGAGTGGCACTGAGGCCCTAGGTTTTGGTCACACTCTCAACTAAGTGAGAACCTGACCAAAACGGTAGAAATATTTTAAGCAAAATTATTAGAGGCCATGGTTTTGGACGGAGATCATGCACTAGACTGCAATAGACCAGACCAAACCAAAATGGAGTCACTCATGATAAATGTAGCTTAACCAAAATAAGACTTTAAGGAAACACATGGATCCTAGAATAGACCAGTTTTTTTTTCTCTATAAATAAGATGTTCCAACATGAGGAGATACCCTCTACACTAACCCTTACAAAAAAAACGACCTGAAGTCTTTGTTGCCCCCTTATAAAACTCACTGTTCTACTATTTCCCAGTAGGTTTCAAGAGCAAATAAGTATATTTACAATGGTGATAGTGCCATCAATGACAAAAGTTTTGGAAAATCTCTCACAACTGACAGAATAACCAAAAGGAGAAAATTGTTAAATCAAATTTAGCCTAAAACTGCGTCATAACATATTTTAAGTTTGGCCTAAATGTTTCTCTGTACATCATGAACTATAGCATAAATGGAAGTGTAAACAGAAGGTAATCTACTCGTGCCGGTCACTGAGTTTTGGCCATTCAAATGTGGCCAACTATTCAAACCATGTTCAAATAAGACAAATGCCAAGCTGTAACCTATCTGGCTGTTTATGGACCTCACTTTCATTTTCTGTAGGTCACTTCCTTCTTCTTTCCATAAATCCTCTTCCACCATGTGACTACACTAGAGTTTCTAAGCCTACTCTGGCTTGGGAAGTTGCCTGATTTGCAAATCGTTCTTTGCTTAATAAAACTCTTTTAAATTTAATTTGGCTAAAGTTTTTCTCTTGACACAAGCTACCTTTATCCAGAACAGCTTTTTTTTTTTTTAAACATATTTTTTATTATATTTTAGGTTCTGGGGTACATGTGCAAATCATGCAGGGTTGTTACATAGGTACATACAGGGCAAAGTGGTCTGCTGCCTCCATCCCCCCATCACCCATATCTGGCATTTCTCCCCATGTTATCCCCTCCACAACCTCCCTACCACCCGCTGTGTTCTCATTGTTCAACACCCGCCTATGAGTGAGAACATGCAGTGTTTGATTTTCTGTTCTTGTGTCAGTTTGCTGAGAATGATTGTTTCCAGATTCATCCATGTCCCTACAAAGGACACAAACTCATCATTTTTTATGGCTGCATAGTATTCCATGGTGTATATGTGCCACATTTTCCTTGTCCAGTCTATCATCAGTGGGCATTTAGGTTCATTCCAGGTCTTTGCTATTGTAAACAGTGCTGCAGTGAACATACGTGTGCATGTGTCTTTATAATAGAGTGATTTATAATCCTTTGGATATATACCCAGTAATGTGATTGCTGGGTCAACGGAATTTTTATTTCTAGGCCCTTGAGGAATCACCACACTGTCTTCCACAATGGTTGAACTAATTTACACTCCCACCAACATTGTAAAAGTGTTCCTATTTCTCCACATCCTCTCCAGCATCTGTTTTAATGCAGGCAAAGAATGAGACACTCTGAAAAGAATTCTACTCATCAACTAACGTTTTATTTCTACCCTAGAAGTGTTGGCCTCTTTCCAAAACTTGTAAGGCTCTTAGATTGTAAAGCCCAGCATGCTTTTCTCTTACTGACATAAGCCTTATGGTCACTTTGCTGTCTCAAAAAATATATATCAAATTTTATCCATCCCTCTCCTATTTAAAATATCTTCTCTTTTATTTGTTCTACCAAGTTATTTTGAACCTGACTTCTCGAAGTTTTTGGAGAATCAATTGAGGTACTATATAGGGACTTACTATGAAAAAAATTGAAGCACTAAATAAGCAAATGATGCTATTTTTTGAGAGGAGTGCAGTAAATTATATGAGATCATGTATGTTGGAGTGCATTCTTAAGCAGCACATACTATCAGAAGTACAATATAAATGTTTTATGTAAGACAATTTCCAGTTATTTTTTTTCTAAAAGCACTATGTCAATCTTCAAAGAAAACCTTGAGAAGAACCAGAAGAGGCAATACCATTCTAATTTTCTTTTGTTATTTGTAGTCACATATGCCTTTCACATGAGAATAAACATTTATTTTTTTAGGATAGGGCTCTGTCTTACTCTTGTATCTTTTTCCTCCAGACAATGCCTCACCCACAATATAAATGCAAAATATATATCGCCTTTAAACAATTGGAGAAATTAAGTAGATCTTTAGTAATGCCTCTTACACAAAAGCCACAGAAGAATTTTGCTTCCAATCTAGCAGTAATATCAAGGTAGATAAATTATAAAATTAGATTTTTTGAGCCTATCAGAGAACTGAGGTCACAAGGTAACCCAGTGAACTGAAATAGAAAGAATGACAATAGTTTCTGTGGAGACTATTAGCTGCTAAAAGTTTAAAGAATACAAAAAAATTATAGATTTTCTAAGAGAAAAATCTGTAAAAATAAGAACATAATGAATAAGGAGATAATCCCTCCATTGAATTGGAAATGCCTTATAATGAAGTTTTAAAATATGTGTGAATTATGATAATTTTAGATGTAGACTATGATAGTTAAAAATTTATTTTGTAAATACTAAAGAAACCAATAAATTAAGACAAGAAATAATAGTTAAAAATGTATGAGATAAAAAGACATGCAACATAATTAATTTACTGAAAATAAAACAGGAAATTAGGAACTGAGGAAAAAAGAATGTATAGGAAATATAGAAATTAAACATTAAGAGAGTAGACTTTTATTCATAAAGATAGAGACTAAAATGATGGTTACTAGAGGCTAGTGAGGGAAGGGGAAGGTGGGAAAGTTTAGGAAAATATTGATCAAAGAAATGAAATTATAGGTAGCTAGGAAAAAGTTCAGGAGATCTATTATATAGCAAGGTGACTATTGTTGATAAAAATGCATTGTAATTTTAAAAATTGCTAAGAGAATAGATTTTAAGTGTTCTTACCACAAAAAAAAAGTGTTAAGGATGAGGTAACTTATAATTAGCTTAGTTTAGCCATTTCACCAAGTACACATATTTTAAAACATCATGCTGTACATGATAAATATATACAATTTTTACTTGTCAATTAGAGAAATAAGTAAATTATAGAAAAATCCAAACATATCAATAATTAAAATTAATGTGTCAAAGACTCCAATTTAATGGAAGAGCATAATAATAGATATAAAACAAGATTAATTATGTGTTTATGAGACACAGACTTTAAACATTAAGACACAAACAAGTTGAAAATAAAAGGATGGAAGAAAATTACAATATGAACACTAAGCAGCAGAAAGCTAGTATAACTTACTAATAACAGACAAAATAACGTTCAAGATACAGTGTTATCAGAGCTAAAAAGCACAATTCTGCAATCAATGAGCGGTCTGATAATGAAGAAAACATAATGCTAAATGTATACATACCGTATAACAAAGTTCCCACATATAGGAAAAGGATTTAACAAAACTAAAGAGAACTAGAGACAAATCTCCAAATCATATTTGAAGACATTAAGATACCTCTTTCAATAATAAATAAAACAAGTAGAGAAATTTATAGAAATGTGGAAACTATAAACTCAATCTCAGTAACCTGAACTCACCTCATGAGTTATTATAGATAAGCAAATTAAACCAAAATGAGATACTACTGAATATCCACTATAATGGAAAAAATAAAAATATTTAACAGCACTATTTGCAGAGTATGTTGAGCAACCAGAACTCTCAAACAAGGCTAGTGCAAATGTAAAATATTACATATATATTAAAACTGTTTTCTAGTTTCTTAAAAGTGAAACAGTTTTACTCGTGAGATATTGTATCCAAGGGAATGAAAGCATATATTTACAAAAAACCTTTTAAATAATGTTAATTTAGGTTTACTTATAATAGCCATACGGCAACCAATTTGCTTTTCACCCTAAAGAAAATAGATAGACAATTTATGTTGTATTTGAACCAGTGAACACTACTCAGAACTAAAAGGAATAGAACACTGATATACCTAACAATATTAATAATATCAAAAATGTTATAATGAGTGAAAGAAACTAGAAGAAAAAGAGAGTACATAGCATATGATTCCATTTATAGTCATGTATCCTTAATAATGAGGATGTATTTTGAGAAATGTGTTCTTACAGGATTTCTTCCTTGTGCAAACCTCATTGAATATACTCACACAAACCTGTATCATAAAGTCTGTTAACACACCAAGGCTCTATGGTATAGCATATTGCTCATGCTATTATTACTGTAATAGCCTATACATTAGGCTATTATACTGAATACCATAGGTAACTGTAATACAACAGGAAGTATTTCTGTATCTAAACATATGTAATACATATAAAAATATGGTATAAAATAGAAAATGTGGCACACCTATAAAAGGGACTTACCATGAATGGAGGTTGCAAGACTAGCAGTTACTCTGGGTGAGCCAGTGAGTGAATATGAAGGCCTAGAGCATTATTGCACACTACTGTAGACTTTATAAACAATGTGCATGTAGGCTATATGCAATTTATAAAATATTTTCCTTTTCTTAATCATAAATTAACCTAGGTTTTTTTACTTTATAAGCTTTACTTTTTTAACTTTTTTCGCTCTTTCATAGTAAACATACAACAGTACACAAAATTTCTTTGTTTCCTTATTTATAAGCTTTTAAATTTTTAATTTTAACATTTTTACTTTTTGAAACTTTTTGTTAAAAACACAAACACACACATTAACTTAGGTCTACACAGAGTCAGAATCACCAATATCAATGTCTTCCATCTCTACATCTTGTCCCATAGTGAAGTCTTCAGAGGTAATGACATGCTTGGAACTGTCTTCTCCTAGGATAAAAATGCCTTCTTCTGGAATATTTCCTGAAGGGCCTGCCCAAGACTGGTTTACAGCCAACTTCTTTTTTTTTTAAATAAGTAATAAAAATATATTCAAAAATAATTATAAAAACATAGTAAAAACATAAACTAGTAACATAGTCATTTATTATTATTATCAAGTATTATGTGCTATATGTAATTGTTTATGCTCTGTTTTTATGTGACTGGCAGCCCAGTATGTTTGTTTACACATCATCACAAACATGAGTAATAAATTTATCTATACCTTATAATAGCTATGATGTCACTAATTGATAGAAATTGTAAGTTTCATTATAATCTTATGTGGTCACCATCATATATGCAGCCAATCATTGATGGAATTTCAGTTATGCACATGACTGTATATAAAATTATAGAAGAGGCAAAACTCAACTGTGGTGATAGTAAAGAGATTTTAACGGGTTCTTCTTCATAGGGCCCTTGTCTGACTTGACTGCAGAAGTGCCCATGGGAACCCTGCATGGTGATGGAAAGATATTGTGTCTTGATATTCTGTCATTACATTTGATTAAATGTTACATTTAAGATTTAAACATTTCATGGTGTGTAAATTATTCTACAATAAAATAATCTTAAAATTCCTTTAAAATGCATCCCTCTTTAAAAATGCATTTAAAATGCATCCCTTTTTAAAAAATCAATTTAAACTGTTTTAAAAAGCTGAAAAGAATAGTACAACCTTGCCATTACAGATTAGCTCAAAATAGGGCTATCAAGAATGAGTTCCAACCTTAAATATACGTTTATGAATATGAAAGACATCATTACTTCCTTCATATGGCAGACAGTCTGTACCAAGTCATATATGCATATACTTATGCTCTATTTCTCCATAAATAGCTTGTAATTTGCTTGAAGACAGTGCTAGTTTTTTGAGTGCTGAAGATAGATCATGTGCTTATAGAGAATCTGTGACCTCCTACTTTAGGTCTTTTCAGGCAGAGGTCTTGATATTCATTTAAATTATTCTCCCAATGGATATATTACCTGAACTTATTCTGCTAAGGTAATCAAACTATAATATATATGTGTGTGTGTATGTGTGTGTGTGTGTGTATTATATATACTAGTATAAATAATAGCATATATATATGCATACATACATATATACCGTTACTCTATATTTAGTATCACTAACCATTGATTATATGCCATGCATTTCCAAAAAAAACTCTCTACCTTTTCAATGTAATGTAATATAATATAATATAATATAATATTTAACATTATCTTTTAATGGAAGATCATTTTATCCCTTAAAATAGGCAAAAAATCATCCTTCAATATGTAAATGCTTAATGTTTCACAGATACTTTATTGGTAATAAATAGATTTATTTATTGACAAGTAAATAAGTCTAGGATAAAACATAGATTCAAACCTGGTTCTGCCTTATTCCAAGATTATGTGTTTAACCATCCTTATTTATATATAACCTCCCAAACGAAAACACACTACCTTTGAGGAATAAAATTGACTATCCTGTTTTATATACTTTTCTATCCTGAGCATAAAACATGTCCCTGCTGAAAGGAAAATCACATATAAATATTTCATATGTTGATCTGTACAGAATAGAACACACAAGAATTGAGGGGAAAAAAGACAAAAGGAAAGAAGGAAAAATAAGACATTTTGACCTCAAATAGGCAATGCCATTTCTACAAAATGTGGGGGGGAACAGAGCTTCTTTGCTTTATTTTTTTCTTTAATCTTTTGATCAGAAGGTCAGGTCCTTCAAAGAGTACCTGTAAAGATTTCAAAGGGCTGTACTTGAAGCAGACATTGGAAACAGCACCTACTTCTTTTTTCAGATGAGAATGAAGGAGTGTTCATTGTCTTACTTGTTCATGTGATTCAAAAAAGAGAAGAACAACTCTAAAAGGTTTGGAGCTGAAATATGGTGGAGTCTGTCATTATTAACTGTCTTTAGGCCACCTAACTATAAAAGAAACAGAAGTATATTTTAGTAAAAGTATTGAGTGCCCATAACCTTGGGATAAAAATATTTTTAATATTTTCAAATATGTTGAATTTGTTTTACTTTTCAATTTTTATTTTAGAATCAGAGGGTACATGTGCAGGTTTGTTACAGAGGTATATTGTGTGCTGCTAACATTTGGAGTATGAATAAATCCATCAATTTTTTAAACCTAATTAATTCTTACTTATTTTACTATTAATATAACAATTTTCTGGGGAAAATAATCTCAGCTCAGCTTTAGAATTGATATATTTTACAAGATAGGAAATCAGTTTGTCATAAAATTTAGAAGAAAGCTACTAAATTTATTCATAGTATTATTATTTAAAACAGTTTTAGAATCAAATTTTAGCATATTTAAATTTGACAAATTATTTTGAGACAGAAAATCTATTGGATATACAAATTTACAAAAAGCTAGATGTTAAAGCCCTCATTATTTTCCAAAGCAAGAAATGTATGCAAATATTTTTAAATACTTTCTCAGTAAAAAATAAAATGAAGGAAGCAAAAATCAAAAGAAGAATGAGAGTCTATATTTCTAGTGATCATATATGATGTGGCAACATTTACAGAAGAACTGTATAGCTGTGTTTAATTAAAACATGAGGCATTTTATCTCTAGATTAAACTGTCAAAATGTGTGTGATGAATATTGGTTTGGGGAGAGTTCAATACAGATTTTCCCAAAGGAGTATTTTATGCCTCTCTAGTTATGTAGCAAGCCAGGCTGACAAAGCAGTTAGACCACACGAAAGTCACTACCAAACTGACTCTGGAAATCAACAGAAAAGTTTTGAACTTTACCCAGCACATCATAGTTTATTAGTTAGTTGGTTAGTTGGTACATAGACTTGACAGTCTAAATCAGGTATACAGATACTGCTGGAGATAAGCTTAAAGCTGTTCCAATCCAGCTGTGTAATAAAATTCTAACCTATGTAACATTCATAATCTAAGTTCTAACCTTAAGATGCCAGAAAACGAACAAGAAATTAAATCCAAAATAAGCAGAAGGAAGTATGGGATACATAGAAAAAAGAAAAATCAATGAAAGAGACTAAAATAATGACAATTAGCAAACCCAATATTATTTATTTTAAAGATTAATAATATTAATTAGTATCCAGAAAAGATGAATAGAATATGTAAAAAAGAATATTTATGGAAAATATACAGAAAAGAATGGAAGATGCACACTGTCTGATTTCAAGGCTTACAAAATAGCTAGACAGGTCAAGAAAGTTTGTATTTATGTTAGGGTAGACAAATATAATAGACTTCATGCCTAGACCTATCTATATATGACCAACTAATTTTTGGCAAGACAATTCACTGGGTAAAGGAAAGTATTTTCAACAAATCATGCTTGTAATTTGAATAAATTGCCAATTCAGAGTCCTCTCAGTCCAGAAAGTGGCTGACTTCATGGTCTAATTTCAATCATTTCTTTCATTATATTTTTGGAATTAAAAAGTAAATTGAAAGTTAAAGGTAAATTTGAAGGTTATATATATATATTATATATATATATAATATATGCAAACATATGCATATATATCACACACACATATATATACACACACATACATATATGTGTATTTATGTATACCATTCTTCTCATATATTATGTATCTATTTATTAAATTTCTCAAATTAAGGGGTTTTTGTCTCCTATAGTGACTTAATCAAGATTCCTTAATCATTAATCAGGAATCAGAAAGGTTCCTATTTCTTGAGAACAAAACTCTTTTCAGATCCTTTGGCATAAGTCAAATCAGATGTTGTTCTGTCGTAGTATATTCCGTTTTGAATTGCTTCTCCCATAGGCAGAATCTATAATTGACATATTTTTACTTCCCCTGTTGTGCCATGTTTTATTAAGCTAATATGTCTTTAGGGTATTGTAGGTTCAATTAACTGTCGATACAAATCTTTGTGAAATATAGCTCTTAAGCTTTATATCACATATACTTCTAGCCACTTCTTGTCTTTTATAGAATAAGCTACTTTTAATTCATCTTATACTTACTAACACCTATTAAATTCAAATAATTGTTTCAGGAATTATCAATGGTATACATGTTAAAAAAAGTTGAAAGTGTTTTAGTGGGCATGTATTTTATTTTTTCTTTCAAACACAGAGACTCTCCTATGGAGATCCAATATCTTTACAAACAACTACAGTAGGTGGATAATCATTATTTGGTTAACTGTAATTTTTAAATGTTTTGCCTTAAATAGCTATATTTTCTCTGGAAACACCAAGAACTTCACAAAAGAGCATATCTAAGTGGTCCCTGGACATGAAAAGATTGCATTTTATTAGTCGTCATAAAAATGTATTGTAAAATAATAATTCAATATCACTATACATCTGTTAGAATGGCTAAATGCCATACAAACAACTAAAGATTATATTTTGATTGTTCTGCTGCCTCCGATAGGACAAAATCTGCATAGTTCTGCCCAATATCAACTTGTATTTCTGGGTGCCTGAAGAAGATCTCACTGACGTCATAAATAATATTTGCATATTTTTTCACTTTTGTACCCCTAAGTTTTCTGCCAACAAAAAAAAATCTTAAAGAAGAAAATTACTACAAGAAACGATGCAAATATCAGTCTGATAGCACTAAATAAAATTAATGACCGGTCAGCTCACAAGAATTCTTCCAAGGTCATATAATATGTATACATTTAATAAAAACACAAGCAAAATATTGTTGATTTCATCTCTTGCTATACACAGAAATAAAATCTGGATGCACTGTAGTTATACATAAAAAATGAAACATAATTCTAGAAAAAAATTCAGAGTAGTGTTTTCATAACCTTCAAATAAGCAAAGATTTATTGAAAAGGACAAAATGTGTGCTAATTATAAATAAAATAATTAATAGCATGAAATTTTTAAAATGAATAACTTTTATTCATCAAACAGCAAAATATAGGTATAGGTTAGTGACTGAATGAGATACTTTCAGTAAACATACACAACAATAACACTCATATTGAGAATAAATGAACTCTTAGAAATTGCTAAGGAATAGGCAGACAACCCAGTAGCAAAAGGAAGAAAAATAAAACATGAATAAGTACTTCACAATAGAGGATATATAAATGGCCTCTGGACATAGGAAGGTGTTACACATTATTTTAAAATAATAATTGAATGGCACTACATATCCATTACAATGTCTAAAATGCACACACACACACACACACACACACACAAATACCAAGCATTTGGAAAACTATGGCACAACTAGATCTCTCATGTACTTACTGTGACATGTAAATTTGTTGCAGTAGTAGAAAAACTGATTGACATAATCCATTTATATGTAAAATATATGTAGCATGTGACCTAAAAATTTTAATCCTAGATAGATATGTACCCAAAAACAATGAATGCATAGTTGTAGCAAATGTTATACTTACAAATGATCATGGTAACTTAACTTGGCCTAAACTAGAAATGATCCAGTTGTCCATAAGTAATAAAATCAATTAATTGTGGAATATTATACATTTGAATACAATAGAGCAATAAAAATAGAGGAACCATTGCACATTTTAAACATCTGAATTTCAAAAACCTTAAGTTTAAATATGGTTATACACAAATGAGTCAGTAATTGTCATTTCAAGTTTATAAATTTTTCAAACAAATATAACTAATGTATGATGATAGACTTTACAGTAGTTGTAACTTCTATGCTGTTAGTGACTGGAAGAAGGCAAAAGGGCACCTTTGGAATGCTAGTAGTGAAATATTTGTGATTTAGTTAGTTGTTACAGATGAAATATATGGCCTCAAGATTTGTGCAGGTATTTGTAGGTATGTTATATTTCAGATAACAGGGTTCTTAATAAATATGTAAATAAATAATCCGGGGAGAGAGAGAATGATAGTTTGCAGTAGAGTACGAATAAAATGGTAAGACGTGGTTCAATCTATTTGGAAGGTAAAGTCAATACTATATGCTGAAAACTAACTGTGCAGTGCCATAGAAATAAATTATAGATAACCTCTGAGGAACTAGAAAGTTATACTTGGCATTTAAAAGAAGAAACAGCAGGATTTTGGGGGTAAGATCAAGTATTTGTTTTGTGACATGGTAGGTTTGATGTGCTTTTAAATAGTCAAGTGGAGAGAACCGGAAAAAAATCTCATATTCCTATTCACCATGCAGAAGTGAAATCTTGGAAAAAATTAAAATACAAAAAGTTGAAAGAATAAAAGATTATACAAGTTGGCATATCTACAGTAACATAAAACTAGATGTCATTTTAGGAGCATTTTTTAGATACAGTGAGAAAAATTCATACATACGAAATATTCATTATATAATTTCTAAGATTCATAAGCCTAATATAGCTGTAAAACCATAAATTTAAATTGAATTATTATTTACACATCTCTTTCATAAAGTGAGAATTCTGTAGACATAAACAAACAATAGTTTGGATGTAGAATGTTTGTGAAGAACAAATACATCTTGTCTAATGAGCATATACATACACTGAATACAACAAAGAATATATATCCTCTTTCTAAGCACACATGAAAGATTTTTTAAATTGAACACAAAAAACCATAAATCAAAAGTCAAAAATATGTGACAATTGTACCTATTAGATTTCTAAACACAATACAATTTTGTTAAAAATGCAGTGAGCATAGACAGTGGTTTAAGCTGGGAGAGTTTATTTTTATGTTCAATTGTCCATATCCATGGAAAGATAAATTAAAGGATACCGTTAAAAACACCTTTATTTGTATGTTAAATTACATTATCATTCCAGTTACACATAAATAATGAAAAATATTCTCAAATAATTATGTGTTGAAACAAATTAAAAAAAATAATCGGTTAACAAAAACATCTTTTAAGAAATGATACTTGGAAATGAGCAAAAACAAATTTCTATAATTGTGTATATTGGTTCTTTAAAGACGAATTTATCCGGGACGACAAGGCCCCCCCCCGGCAAAAATTTTTATTCTCAAGACTGTTAAAATACTAGGCATTATTGAAGAACCTTAGAGATCTTGCGCATGTAGGAAATATCTTTCAATATTTTCTGTATTAGAAAATAAAGCAGACAAATTTTAAAATATAATATTGCACAAGCACGAATTTTATTAGCCATAAGAACAATTATGTTGTCAGATATTATCTAGCTCTAGAAAATTCCACCTTGCTTCATGAGAGTAGGAGAGTGAAAATAGTGAATAATATGTAAATATTATTTTGAAATAGTTTTAAAGTCATAACCTTTTGATAAGATCTCAGAGACAACCAGGTGTTTCTAAGTCACACTATGAGAGCTTCTACTTTAAGAAAATATATTGTATATATTCCTTTAAATTATTTTTAAGAGAATTTTGTAGATTTAAATAAGATCTATTTAATTATCACACAAAGCTCTTACTACTAAAATTTATGCAGGCTATCAATTAATGAGTTAAGTAACATCAGTGAAATAGTAGAATATAAAGAATTAAACTATAAAAATAAAGAAGAAAATTATAAAAATGACAGAAATTAAGTATAAAATTAAATAGTAACAAAGAATATCAACAATAACCTAGTTACTTTATAATATTAAATAAAATAGACATACTTCTGTCTATACTGAAGAAGACAAAATATAAATATGAATAATATGAGGAATAAAATAATATTCATAAATAATATAAAGAAATACAATAATATAAATAATTTGAAGAACATAAAGTGAGCATATTACAAATACAGTAAAAATAAGCAAAATAAGAGACAGGAAAGATCCTCAGGAAGGATCTCGTGGTCTTTTTGTGTTGTGTCCCCTGCCATAAAGTCATAAGCCTCCTCTAATCCCAGATTATATAAAGAACAAAAGGTGGAAAAGAGGACAAGATAATAGAAAACACTGATAATTAAAAAGAGAGAAGGAGAAACTCAGAGGAAAGATTTTTAAACTCAAGAAGGAATTCACAAACTTAATGTTTACATATTAAGTCCATACATTCTACTACATAGATAGATGGTAAGCTTGTGATGAAAATCTGTACTGAGTTAGAGAATTTTTTCCATACAGTTTAATGAACATAATAAATGATTAGTGTGAATAAATGTGCAGTTCTAATACTAAAACTTATTATTTAGAGGACCCGTTATCTCAATTTTTCTCTCAGACTATTTTCACCTAGTGATAGTTCGTAGTAAAAGTCTCCCTCTTTCTCAAATCCTGTTGCTAAGAACAGCCTTGGGACTGCCAGATACTGCTGATCCCAGCCACATCAGTGTTGTTAGTGTGAAGGTGGGGCTAGGCCATGAGCCACAGTATGATTTGCCTTAGACAAGTCTGTCTACCAGCCCAGGGAAAGATTAATTGCTTCCCTGGTTTTTCCTTCACAGTTCCTTACATGGGGTTTCATTTTCTGGGCCCCCAGGGCTTTTGTAAAATAAGCAAGTGAAAAAATAGAAGATATTTTATTCTACTCTTCATTCCCTTGGTTCCCATAGGCAGTGAAGTGAATTAAAAATGAAATGTGAGAGAGTGGGGAAGAGAAAATCTCTTTAATAAAACCGTGACTCTGTTCCTATTACAAGTGTTTTACATTCTGGCTACATATTACATGTGGCACAGGGACCCAATTCTTTAGAAGAGATATTTTTAGGGGGAAACAAATAAGAAGGCATCAACTCTGAAGCTGTTTCAGTATTTGTGGATTTTATGCAGGAATATAACCTCACAGCTCCTCCACTTTCTTCTTTCTTCTCAGGAAAAGCAGCTTCTCCCACTGGCATAGAGCTACCCAACATTGACTGCCTTTCATCTGGGCCAATTATCTTTCTTCTGATTCTCTTAGCAGAGGCAGTAGTCCCTCCTTATCTGCAATTTCAAGGTCCTTATTTGACCCATCTTGGGCATGAATTATGCCTTTGTCCAGCCTATCCACACCATCTATGCTATCTGCCTTTTAGTCACCGAGTAGCCATCTCAGTTATTATGTCAACTGCTGCAGTATCTCAGTGCTTGTGTTCAAATTTAAAAACAAACAAACAAACAAAAAAAACCCTTATTATACTTAATAATGGTCTCAAAGCTCAAGAGTAAGGATGCCAGTATATTGCTGTAATTGTTCTATTTTATTATTGGTTATTTTTACCAATCCCTTTCTGTGTCTAATTTATAAACTAAATTGTATCATAAATATACGTGCATTGAAAAATATATATATGTGGTTTGGCACTATCCATGGTTTCAGGCATTTACTGGGGTCTTGGAAAATATTCCCTGCAGTTAAGAGGAAACTACTGTATTTCTCTTTCTGTTGATTCATTAGCTTTAGTAATTTATAAAAGGATGAATTCGGGCTAGCTCTTTTGGCCCTTATTAGAAGTTTACTTTCTCACTCAGGGTGGTGATGGAGAGAGGAGCTACTCAAAGCTGCAAAGGTATGTTTAGCAAATTGATAAAGAAAGCTCTCCAGCACATAGCCAACCGTTAAGGGCTCAAAAACCATCACATTTTGAATGATGAGTAGGACTTATACAAAATTCTGTATTCCTTGGGGAAATGATTCTCTAACCATTTACTAAACTTCCTCTTTTATATGCACTTAAAAATGTCTTATGTATATATATAGCTCTTAGTTTACCTACCTGGAGCATGTATTTATATAGAACCCATAAATAAATTGTAATTTAAAAGATTTAACTTGTTCCTTGAGGTCATCACAAAGCTCTCCACGATGTAGGAATTTTAAAAATTAAATGAAAAGTTAAAGAGTTGCAGTTGCACAATGAGATTTTAAAATTAAATTTTAAGAAGCAATATGACATTGGGGATTGAAAGAAGAAAAATGGATAGGAGTTGGGAAGCTGGAACAGATACACAGGATCAACAACATAAAGCACCCATGAAACATTGATCAAGTGCTCAACCAGATAAGATTTTTTTTTCCCAATATAATATGAGCACCTTTATCTGGCAATGATTTACATCCAAAGATAAGAATCAGAAAAAATATCCTAGAAAAAGTAGTGAAGAATGAAATTATAATAATCCCCAGTGCAATTAAACAACTAGGTTATATAACATGCCTCTTGCCCCTTTAATTATTCCAATTATTCGTAAAAAGAAGAGAGCTATGTTACTAATAGAAACTAACAAAGTGGTCCATGGATACAGGCAGAATAAAATTCAGTGCTTATTCACAGCTAGGTCTATTTCAGGTACTCGGATTTCTATTGATTATTTTGTTTGTGTGTATTTTTCTTATTTAATCTTTATAAAAACCCAAGTCCAACTAGTTCATATACATTTTTGTGGGGGGAGCACTGAAAGTATTTTTATAAAAATAAAAAATAAATAGAAGATAAGATATAAATATAATATGACAACATTTTAGGTTTTGAGTTTTATATGATATACAATATGTAATATAAAACTACAATAACTGACAGAGCTTTTCTAGAACAGCTCAGGGCCTGCATCCACTGGGAAAGACCAGATAATTGAGTCTGCTCTAGTAGGCATTGAGCCTGTATTCCTGGCCAGCAGCCCAAAGCCTGGGACCACAGGGGCTGACTTAATGGCAGGGTAGACATAGAGCCAGAAGCTGCTGAGGACAGCTTCATGCTGAGGCAGGCCTAAAGCTCAGTGCTGCTTGGAAAGCTTGGCATTGGAGTAAGTTGAAGCTGAGTGCCGCCAGGCGTGGCCTGGTTTTGAGTGTAGATCAGTGTGTGTTGCCACTAAGTTTGACCTAGTAGTGGAGCAGACTAAAGATAGATTCTGCCTTGCAGGTCTGGAGCCTGGGTCTATGAGGTCCAGCCTAGCACCTGAGCAAGCCTGGAGGATCAATCTGTGGGCATTAGCATAGAGGTGGGGGGTCAAAGTGGCCTGCTCAGTGCTAGATTTTACTGTATCAAGTCTGGTTTTGGAGTCCAAGGCAAAGTTCTGTGCTCACTTCTCTGTCCTTCCTCCACATGGAGGGTATCTCTGTCAATATCTTCTTGACTAGGGGTGATATAGGTAACGCAAAGCTATACTTTCTACCCTCTTTAATGCAATTTTTCTTATTTTTGTGTTACATCTGGATGATGTAATTTCTCACCAGTTTTGCAAAGCTAATGTGAAAGTATTTAGATATGTGAATAGTTGTTCAAACCAATGTTTTTACAGGGGACAATCTCTGTAGAGTCCTAGACCACCATCTTGCTCCCTTGGAACTTTCTTAAACTAGTTTTTCTCTCTGTGTCTCTGTGTGTGTGTATGTGTGTTTGTGTGTGTGTGCATGTGTGTGTGTGTAGCATATATATATTTTCATTTATCTTGAGTAAATGGCAAATAGCAAGATATTGAATTGCTGGATCATAGGATAGGTGTATATGTAACTTTGTCTGAAACTGTTAAATAGTTCTCCAAGTTGGTTATATCATTTTTGCTACCCACCACCCACCAAAAATGAATGAATATTTTTTGTTTTCTCCATTTAGAAAACATTTGATATTATTAATCTTTTCTATATTAGCTCTTTTAATATTTGCAAGGAGACACTTTATTTTTGTTTTAATTTACATTTTAGTAAGGACAATTTTCATCAGCTTTTTAATGTGTTTGCTAACCGCTCATACATTATCTTTCTAAATCTATATTCCAGTCCTTTTCCATATTGAATTGATGTGTACCTTGATCAAGTGTCAATATAAAGCACATAATTGACTCTACTTCTGGACAATCAATTCTGTTCCAGTGATTCATTTTAAATTTTACTACACTGTCTTCATTACTTTAGCTTTAAGTAAGTCTTAAAATCATATAGTATAAATATTCTGATTTTATTTTTTTACTTAAGAAGGCTTTTGCTCTTTAGTTCTTTGTGTGTCATACAAAATGATTTTTGCACATCTTGCACTGAAGCTATTCTAGAGACAGATTACATTCCTTTCTGAGAGCACACACCTTTAACATTGTTTTCATATTTGAATAGGAATGTATTTGAATATAAACTTATAGGCTATTTCTTTTCTTTTCAACAGTTTGAAGATATGATAATTACCCGTTAAAAATGGTTTGGCTTTGGTGCTATCAGCAAAGAGAGTAATCCATTTTTCGTGAATCTCACTTTATCTGTGTTCAGAAATGATTACCTAGTTTTTTGTTTTTTGTTTTTTTGTCAGTTTGTCATAGTCACAGGGTGATTATCTAATGTAGTTCTGAGAGATTGTTTGTGCTTAATGTAAGACCACCAACCTACCTGTGAGAATTAGGCTGTTCCTATCCACATAAAAGTATATATATTAGCGAGTCTGGCTTCCAAATATCAGAGCTTACTTGCCATTGTTTCTTTTTTTTTTTTTTTTCTCATTTGCCATTGTTTCTAAGATGTTTTATTTTTTTCTGGTTAAAAATTATCCATTATTTATTTTTAGTTCCCCAAACACAATGCGTAATTATCTTTTCTAGTTGATGTTAACCTTTCCTCTTTTTCTTTGATTTTCACCAGTGTCACTATAATGTGCCTACTTTCAGTTTTCACCCTTTTTGGTGTCATGTGTATGTATGTGTGTGTGTGTGTGTGTGTGTGTGTGTGTGTCATGTGTGTGTGTGAACCTAAAATCTTACTTTTATTTTAGGTCAGAGGCTAGATGCACAGGTTTGTTATATGGGTAAATTGCATGTCACTAGGGTTTGGATACTGCCACCCGGGTAGTAAGAATCATATTGATAAGTAGTTTTTTAACCCTCTCCCTCCTCCCACCTTCCCACTCTAGTAGTCCCCAGTTCCTGTTGTTCTCATCTTTGTGTGCATTGTACTCAATGTTTAACTCTTACATAAGATGTGAGAGAACCTGTGAAATTTGTTTTCTATTCTTGTGTCAGTTTGCTAAGAATGATGGTTTCCAACTTCATCCATGTCCCTGAGAAGGATATGAACTCATCCTTTTTTATGGCTGCATAATATTCCATGTTGTATATGTGCCACATTTTCTTTATCCAGTCTATCATTGACGGGCATTTGGGTTAGTTCCAAGACTTTGCTATTGTAAACAGTGCCACAGTGAACATATGTGTGCATGCGTCTTTATAATAGAACGATTTATAATCCTTTGGGTACATACCTAGTAATGGGATTGCTGGGTCAGATGGTATTTCTATTTCTAGATCCTTGAGGAATTGCCACACTGTCTTCCACAATGGTTACTCTAATTTACACTCCCAGCAACAGTGTAAAAGCATTCCTATTTCTCCACATCCTCTCCAGCCTCTGTTGTCTCCTGATTTTTTAATGATTGCCATTCTAACTGGCATGAGATGATATCTCAATATGGTCTTGATTTGCATTTCCCTAATGACCAGTGATGATGAGCTTGTTTTCATATGTTTGTTGGCCACATAAATGTCTTCTTTTGAAAAGTGTCTGTTTATAACCTTTGCCCACTTTTTGATGGGGTTGTTTTCTTCTTGTAAATGTGTTTTAATTCTTTGTAGATTCTAGATATTAGCCCTTTGTCAGATGGGTAGATTGCAAAAAATTTTTCCCATTCTGTTGGTTGCCCTTTATTGTCATTCAATTATAGGCACAGGTTGATCTACTTGTCTATTTGTAGTTCAAACTTTACATAAGAGAACAAAAGTTATTCCATTGCATCAATTGAGTATCAAACATATTCTATCCTGCCTCACTGTGGAACAGAAACACTCCCTCCCGTGATGGTCAGAGTCAAGTAGTTCTGCAGTTATACTAACCACTTTCTGTATACTGGCATGAAGAGTTAAAAGTGACCTTCTAGAAGCTATAGTTTCAAATTTAGTTAGTCTATTACCATGTCATTTAAAAGCATCTCTCTCCCCCAAAGACCTCTATATACACTGGGCCTGTCAATATAGAGAAGCGTAAATTCTCCAGTGAGACGCTCAGAGTGATGTTGAATGTGATTACTCTTCTTTCTTGTCCAACTTCTGGTTTCTAAAACGCTTGTATATTTTACCAATTGGGAGCCTGGTTTTATATAATGTTTGTTGGTTTATAGAATAAATAGCAACTGAAAGGACAGTGGTCCACCTTTAAAGCATGCTTTCTCAAAACTGATGACCAGAAGCAGAATCAATAGATCATACCACCATGCTACCAAGCCTGAACCTTGAGGATGATTTAATATAGAGTAATAATGGAAGAACCAATGTTCATGTGCCTACTATGACTTCACCTGTGTTGTAAAGTTGTTTATTTGGTCCAAGGTTATATTCTATGAGCTTTTATATTAGTAGAGCAAATACTATCTAATTCTTTAGACAGCAGTGAAGAGTGTGGCCAGGAAATATAAATCTATACTTGTAACATGTTTTAATCCTATTTAGAATTTTTTTTTTGCTCTTTGCAGATGGAATGGGTCCAATATAACTATCTTGCCACCAAATGCTGAAGTGTCTGCCCTCTTTGAACAGAAGGTACCATATCTCTTAGTATTGTTTATGTTTCTGACTGGTGAAATAATGTGCATTGACATTTTAAATACATATCACTATTCAGATATGGTGGGTCAGATTTTTCTTCTGTGCCATTTACTCCTTTACTGTTAAGACTGAATTAGAAATGGTAATCAATTTAATATTGTCTCATATTCTGCTGACGTCAGCCATTTTTAAACTAATTTTTCAGTTTATATATTTTTTATTGACATATCTTATGCTTTTTAAGTCATTTCTCCTGATGTGTCCCTTGTGCTGGTAAGACTATCCATTACAGTCTTATTCTAAATGTTTCTTTTTATCCTAGAATACCAATGTGTTTCTTTTTTCAGTGAGTCTGCCATTTTGTTAAATTATCTATTTTTAAATCAAGTTTCTCCATACTTTTTGTTTTTTAACATGTACATACGGTTCTTGTTATTTCACATCTGGGACATCTGTAGATGTACTTTTGTTTACTATTTTGTCTCTTCCATATGAAACATATTTTTCTAAATCCACCTCATATGTCTCATATTAGTCAGTATACGCAGGGGATTGTGTTTTAAAAAATAAAAAAGAAGACATGTAAATATAACTTTTCACAGAAGGGTATGTGCTTCCTATCAGCCACTGACACTGAGAGACCAGTCACTTTGATCCAACCAGAGCTAAAGCTAAATCAGGGCTGGATTACATATTTTGTCGATTTCAATTATTTTTAAACTTCACATAGTTTATGTGTTGAATCAGTTCTGTGTGTACAATAGTCTCCTTCTTCTATAAGGACTTTTGACTCTAAATAACTTAAGACTATGCAATCTCTCTCTCTGTTTATCCTATCCAAGCTTGCAGTCATACAAACACTATTAATCACAGCTCTGAACTTACCAATAACCCATCAAATGAAAATTAGATGACAGAAAGAATTACCTGTATGTTTGAGTTGCCTACAGATTCTAATTTATCATGCCATTCTTCATAGCTCTTATCAGCTCTCCTGAATTTTTCTCACCCTAAAAATGTTTACTTATTGTCATATTTGACCAAGATAACCAGGTAAGAAAGTAAGCTGCAATCCCTCCTCACCTGGGAAAAACGCCGTTCTCATTTTCACTGTCTTCAATGTTTTAAAAATCTCCATGTTGTTGAAAATATATTGTTTTTGATTTCTAAATTGTTACAGCATGTGATAGCGTGAACTTATCTTCTACATTCTACCTAAAAGATATATATATCTGAATTGTTTTAAAAGTACTCTACCCAAGAAATCTAGGTCATCTAAGCCAAACAAAGGCTGGAGATGTACCTCTATTAGAGTGACTTATTGCTCTGAATTCTTCAACCCTCATAATACATTCACATCTATTGTCTTGGTCTTATCTAGGACACGACTGATTCCTATTTCAGTCTTTTGACTTTGTGCTAAACTTTCCTATAGAGTTTGGCCAATGTCATGTGACAGAAGTAACAGTGTATTAGTTCTAAATCTTACCTTTCAGAGGCCTCCTCACATATCTCTTCTTGCCTTTATGCTCCTCTCTCATCCCAGTTAGCCCACTAGTCCAATAGCAGGGGAATAATATATATGGTGAAATGCCCTCACAAATTTATAGATATGTACATATAGGCAGAGCCACCCTACTCACTGGAACTTCAAGAAGAGGTACCCAGTCAAACTAAACCAACATTAGTAAATTACAGCCTACCCTCAGACTGTAAGCAATAATAAATAATTGTAAATTTAAATCACTATGATTATGAGTTGTTTCTTATACATACTGGGTTTGAGAATAGGTGTCAATATTGATATTCTGGATGCAAAACTATACACGTGCCATAAGGAATGTTAGCACACATATGTACTGCCCAGGTCAAGAGAGCCATAGTCAAAAGACTAGCCAGGAAAATGTCCGTGAACACACAAAATAAAGAGATATTTTAGACATCTGTCACAACCAAAGGGAAGTATGAACAATGATATTTGCAAAGGTAACCTCTTTCATTTCTCTTACTTCTGCCTCTCCCCAGGTCAATCTGAGGAAATTCAGGCATTGTCTAGGAAAAGAAAAGGCATACTATTAATAATCTATTTTATAGTTTTAATTTTTATATTGAATTGATATATTCTAATTTTGACATGAACAAAGGTGACTTATATTATCTAAGATTGAACTTACAATTATGGAATCTACCCCTCAAAAATTATGGAATTCAGTGACTGAAAATAAATAGCCCCTACAGAGGGGGTTTAAACAGGCCATATGAGAAAGAAAAATTCATTACCGATTGGATTCAAAGAGTGCCTCTGCAAACTCATCAATTATTTTACCATACTTCCATTTCATTCAAACTGTAATTAAAAAATAACTAAAATGTTTAACCAATAGTTTGTGAATAACAAAAGATTTTCATGTATTTAAAAATAACAAGGGATTCTATTTTTCTTATAAAATCAATTAAGTGTGAAAACAATGTAAATGAATAGTCAAACATGTAGAAAGTGATAGCTTTCTTTTTAAAAATTATAGAGTGTTGTGAATACTTTCATTTTATTTCCTTCTCTAAATTTCATTAATGTGATCAACAGAAATATAAGAAGATAGAAGCTATAGCAATGATTAAAAAAACATCTTGGGTATCATAATGATTAATTTATACATCAAGTTGGTAAGCTACAATATTAAAATATTTGGTCAAATATCAGTAGAGATGTCAATAAAATGGGTGTGTGTATGTGTGTGTGTGTTTTTGTGTGTGTGTGTGTGTATTTATTAGATGAAATTGAAATTTAAATCAGACTTTGAGAAAAGCAGATTATTGCATGTAATGTGAGTAGGCTTAAAGCAATTAGTTGAATGGCTTAGGAAACAAAAATAAATAATAAATAAAACTGAAGTCTTGTGTGTAAGAAAGAATTCTGTCTCCATACTTTCATCAGACCAAACCTGCAACATCAGCTCTTTCTTAGGTCCCCAGCTTCCTGATCCACTTGGCAGAATTTGGAGTTGCCAGGCACAATAATCAGGTTTCCAACCCAAACTCCAAGAAAATCTTTAGCCTTTGTCAGCACAGGAACAGGAAATGGAAAGCAAGAGCACCCAGTGCACCTAACTGCTACATGGGAATGATATTCAATCTCATTTAAAAACACACATTAAAATATTATCTAATTGGGAAAAAAAAAGAGCATATTATCAGTGTCAGGGTTGATCTTATGTGAGTACTATTATATATTATTGATATATTTGTATCATAACTTACAAGATGAATATTGAAAAAATATATTTTAAAATATTAAATCTTAAAGTCACACATTCAAGATAATATAATTGTGCTTTTGATAAAATATACCTTTTTATAGGAAGGAAATTAAGATTTAGTAGAAACTTAGTGAAATTTACTCAGGCTTGAAGCTAGGATTGTTTAAGTTCATTTTACTGAAAGGAGATTCTAAGTATAAATAGGATATTATTTTATAGAATAAATTTCAGACAAAAATTGTATACATTACAGCATAACTTAAACTCCTACATGATCTTGGGACTCTATCAAGTTCCCTTGAGTTTCTTTGTTGCTCTAGAAATTGGATCAATATTTTCTCCTATAAAGAACACTGCTATCCTTTAGCAGTAGTCAATCCAGAACGGATGATGAGAATAAAATTGTGTTTTCAATACAGAAAACATTTAATAGAAGTTCTTGATGTTTCAATGAGGCAGATCCCCACCTGCCTTTTATTATTGCATTAAGGAGATGGATTTTTTTGAGAAAATAATTTGAACACTTCAGTTTTGTGGAATTAATTACATCAAATTAAAGAGACACAGACCTTTTCTCTGTGTGTTTATTAGCTGCCAGGGAAAAAGTGAAATAGAGGCATTATTGAAATGGCAAAAACAAAAACCCCATTTGATCAATTCCCAACACATATAAATCCTTTCTTCACTGAGAAGAAAAGGTGTGTCTGCTTACATCTAATGTAAAATGTTGCTGTTCTGTACTAAACTTAAAACTTATCAATAAGGCTGTGATTATGGCACTTTTAAATATACAAGCATGCGCGACGGTCATAAATTGAACAGAATAATTATCAATAGTCCAATTAATGTTTTAATGGTTTTTTAAAAATCTTTTTTAGTTTTATTGAGCTGGAGAATTTAATTCGGTTTATTACATAATGGAGAGTATATAGTCCAAATCTGAAAAACAATTGGAAATTACCAATTTTGGTTTCTATTGAAATGTTTGAAGATGGAAAAAAATTGATTTCCAGACAGGTTTTTTTTAGTGAAGAGTGTGGAGTGAGGAGAGAATTAGTCACTCTGCTACATTTAAACTTATTTGCCCTAAATGGGAGAGGACAGCAGTTTCAGAAGTTGCTTAAGGTAACATATTGATACGATGAATTAATTATGAAATAAGTTTCAAAAGATGATAAACATCATGGTAACATGAACGTGAGGCACATGAGGAAGTCGATCAAAAGACAGCAGATTTGTCCTCCACCCCTTACCATTCAATGTTTCAAATCATTCTAGCCAGGTCCTACTTCTAGGTTATCTGCTTAATGTCTCTCTAATGTTAAAACTTAAGTGTCTGCTCTCACATCCCTGTTTATTATGTGCCCATTTAATGAGTGATAATTCTATTTTTAATTTCACCAATTTAATATGTTAACATTAAGAAGTTAAAAAGATGCAAAACATGATGATCAGGGGAAATTCATTTTCACTAAAAAGTGTAGTGGTGGAAAAGGACTCTGAATCTAGAAAATTATTTGGCAGAAATACACAGCCAGAAAAGTAGGGACAACATTGCTTCATTCCTACAAAGACCTAGTTCATATAAAATTCATGCATATGGTTACATGTTGAAATGGGAGAGTTCCTTAATTCCCCTCACAGGATGTGCAACATGTGTGACCTACTTGGTCCCCTAGTAGCTCAAACTCCTAAGGGGAGCAGGCAGATGGGCAGGTGCAGAGGCTGGCATGAGTGCTTTTGGGCTCTGGCCCCACAGCAGCATGTAAGGTGGGTGTCTGCCACTCCCGAAGCCCAAGTGGATGTGTATTACCAAGCTCTTTTAGATCTGCTGTCTGCAGACAGCTTGTGTGTTAATCAGCTCAATACACCTCCTGCCTTTTTGCAAGGGAAGAAGGCCAGTGTGACAGCCTTCCTTAACCTGAGGCCTTGCCCAGTGTACTGGAAAAGTTGGATAGCATGTGGACTGGAAGGATGAGTGCAGGGTTTTACTGTGAGGTGGAGATGACTCTCAGTGAGATGGATGGGGAACTGGGAGTGGGATGGAGTGGGAAGGTGGCATTCCCCTGGAATCAGGCAGCCCAGCAGCTGGACTCTTCCCTGACTGCCCCTGGCTGAACTTCCCTCCTGGTCCAGATGTCCCTCCTCTTCTCCATTTCTCTGTAGCATTGTTCCGCTGTCACTGGTCAGCTGGTCTCACATTCAGCTGCTTGTTTGTGTGTCTGCTAATGTTTCAGGTTTTTTGTCTGTTTTGAGACAGAGTCTTGCTCTGTCACCCAGGCTGGAATGCAGTGGCAATCTTGGCTCACTGCAACCTCCGCCTGCTGGGTTCAAGTGATTCTCCTGCCTCAGCCTCACCAGTAGCTGGGACTAGAGGAGAGCGCCACCAAGACCAGCTAATTTTTGTATTTTTAGTAGAGACAAGGTTTCACCATGTTGGCCAGGATAGTCTTGATCTCTTGACCCCGTAATCCCCCCGCCTCAGCCTCCCAAAGTGTTGGGATTACAGGGATGAGCCACCGCACCCGGCCAGGTCTCAGGTTTATATGGTGGCAGGATATGTGATATGATGGACCAAAAGGCAACTTTTGGGGCATGAAAACAGAAGTGCCTGTCCTCATTTAGGGCCACAGGTCTTCAGGCTTGAGGGTGGAGCCTTTGCCGGGGAACTGCCGTCTTCTACCCAGTATTTCCGTTTCCTTTCCCTATCAGTGTTATACACAATGTTTATCCCTGCTTTTGGTGGACATTTTGTGCCTTGACTACAGTCATTCATTCTTTGGTAATTCCAATTTTTTTAATGGCATTATCAAGCTTCCACTCCTTTCTTATTATTCCCTACATTCATTGATACAGGTGTAGTGTTCTATATTAATGCCAACCTCTAATTACCATATGTAGCTAAAATTCTCATCTAATGTCATTTGTGACTCAAGTGTTTTGAGTGGAATTGACTCTGTCTTACAGCTACAGAAGTGGATACCAATACCCTTCTTGGCTATCACAGACATTCAGAGATTTATAAGCCCTTGCTCACTTTTATTGGTTGAGGGATAATTACTTGACCCAAGATAGATGAAAAAGACTTAATAAAAGAATTTGGCTGGAATCATTGTGACAGAAAATCTTTATTTCCTTTGAAACTGGTAACTATAAAAAATAATATATATTTGGAGTCGCTGAGGGCTATTGGGTAAAAAGACTTACATGGCAATGAATCCATTCAGAGGAATTATGAAGCATGAGATGTGTGAGAGATTCAGTTGATGGTGTTATTTGAGCCTCTGATTTAACCCAAATGAAAATGCCAAACTGAACATGAAATTTTATGTTTTGTAAGTCTATAATATCACATTTTTCCTTAAACCCATCTGAGTTGATTTTCCATGATAGGGAAGCCAAGGACTCATAAATAAATATTGTATAAAATTATTACAGATGATATTAAATTATCAACATTATCTCATGATTGAAATATATTTGGATAGTCATTGTATTTAAATCTTCCTTTTTCAGTGATTGAAATAATGTTAAATGAGGCTCCATTACAGTAAAATTAACTCTATTAATCTACTTGGTAACCAACAATAATTTTAAATATTTTAGAAACCACCAGGAAATAAAATATTTATTATTTACTTAAAAGTATGTCTACATTGCATAGCAATCACATGAATTTTTGTTAAAAAATAGAAAATAAGCAAGATACAATATCTGTTATTTGATTAAGGGTCAATTGTTTGATCGATTTATTTGAAAAAAATTAAATAGTCCAGTTTTATCTATCTGTATCTATCAAAAATAAATTTTATAATTATTATTTTATGTTCATGTAACATAGAAAGTTCAATTTATTACTGACATATAAAGGTAATATTATCATACGTTTTGAAAATCCAAATAACAAAATTACTGGAAAAGGAAAATTTAAATAAAATGACTACCCAAATACAATTATTCTATTTTATTTGTAAACTTATAAGTAAATACTTAATAGTGAAAAACAAGTTCTAGGGCTTTAAGAGAATAACCATTTTAATTAAGAAAGATATACTTTAATGCTATGGTAAATTTAACAACTGACTTCATAAACTCTTTTTATATTTATATATGTTTGAAACCTGTATAAACATGTTACAGATCAATTTTATTACGTTCTCAACATGTACTTTGAAGTTAAAAAAACTGTAATTTAGAAAATAATTTTACTTGTAGTTTAAACTCTGAATCGAGTGCTGTATATACTTGATTACTGGCTGCCAATCTGCAAGTAGATCATGGCAAAATTTAAATCTAAGATACAGATGCTTTTTAATATCTAAACATAATTTAGTTAATTCTTAAAAATATCTAATGTAATTTTCTCTAGGCAGATACCTATACACCTTATAGTCTGACTAAAATTTTGTAATTCAGGCCTTGCTTATGTCAACTTATACCAGAATGAGTTGAATCATTTTCCAATTAACATTTTAAAAAATTATTTACTTAAAATAAGCTAATTTGGAGCCACCAGGATCCCTATTATCATTTTATGAATTGTATGAAATAGCTATTTTGTTATTTTAATACAGCTTGGCAGAAATCGATGCCTAGTTCTTTATTTCTGTGGGTTTCTTAATGCAGGTTCTTGTGTTTTCCTTTGTGTCTCTCCATCCTCAAGCAGAGTGTCTGACATGTGTAAGAGTGCAATATATATATTAAGTGAATAAATGAATACTTACTATATGATACTTTTATGAGTTTTTATTATACATTATTTCTGTGTGTTTAATAGAAATTATTAAGGACCTTATAACAAAAATGTCATCAGCCAGACAGGTTACTCTTTGATGAATGACTAGCAGATCAATATTCCTTTGTGTGTGGTGTTATTTACATTTGTTATATTGAAAGCTGCTTTCCATTTTTTCCATTTATATGAAAGTACAAATATCAAGGGAGGGTGGAACACTAAAAAATCATAGCAGTGATAAGATCTCATTTCATTGAGAGGAAGATGGATTAGAATTGAAATTAAAGTAGGGCTACATGCTAACAAAAGCAGAATGAATCAAAGCTATAGAATAAATCCAAAGTTTATTTTTCTGAGAAGAATAAAAATAACTAAGAAAAAATGTATGTATAGACAGATAGATAGATATCCTTATGTATATTTATTCAACGTCAAATTACTAAATGAAAAGCTAAAATCTGTAGTTATATTGAAATTCTCTCTTTCTCTCTCTCTCTTATTTAAGTTATTGGAATTAAAAGGAAACTAGACTAGACTGGTATTTAAAATAACTGGCTACAATTGTGTTTTTGCACATTACAAGATAAGTAATCTTGGGGAATACAAAAACTCACAAAGGCTCATCCATTCTCTTGTAAATTAGGAACATCAGGAACAGCCAAAATGGCAATGTTATTATCTGACCTGCCTAAGTTAAATACAGAGGTGTAAAGGACTAATTGCCGTAACTGTATAGTCCAATAGTCTATGAAATATATTTTTTTAACTGATTTAATTTAGTAAGAATGAATACTTTGTAAGACACAAATTATTGTCTTCCTTTTATCAATGAGTTTACATTTAATAACACACTTCACTTACACAAATTCATTATAAATAATTATTAACATTATACATACAGGCTCACCACACATTCTTTGTTGAGTAAGATAGGAGAATAGAAATTACATAAGTAATGTTCATGTCAACAATTATAACTTTTGCTACCGAGCAAATTGGTTCATTAAGCATACCATATGTTTAAATATGGTTATATTTACGTGTCTTCCAAGAGAGATGGGTGAGCTCTGTGAAGAAAGTACCATACCACAAGATGGAAAATATTTATAATTGATACAATATTTGATATGAAAGTTAGATTTTTTTGTTTCATTTTGATTATCCTGACTGCCAAAAGTAACACGATTTTTCTTTAGTAAGCATAAGTAAACCAATGATTCTATTGAGCAATGAAACAATGAAGATATTGAATAAATAGATCAATGGATCTCATTCTTCAATGTCTATGTACAAAATATCATACTTAAGATTTCACAAAGAAAAAATACTTTCCCAGAATATTATCTTAATGATTATGCCCCTAAATACAACACCAATAGTCATGGAAAATTACTTTTGGCATTCTGTTTGTATAACAGAATCACAGATTAATGACATTTAGTGTTTCATGAGTCATTATTTTTCTTCATACTTCCATAGCAATTGCAATATCTACTCTAATGAAATATAAAATACCAGAATATTACAATTTGTGTATATGTGTATATGAAAATATATGTATGATTTATTTATTATTGATACATAATTTTACACATTTTATGGGGTACATGTGATATTTTGTTACAAGCATAGAATGTGTAATGAATCAATCAGTGTATTTACAATATTCATCATCTCAACATTTATCATTTTATATGTGTTAGGAACATTTTAATATCTTTATTCTAGTTATATTGAAATACACAATACATTATTTTTAACTATAGTCATCCTTATCAAATATAATCTCTTATCAAATATTAACACTTATTCTTTCTATATAGCTGTGTGTTTGCATGTATTAACCATCTTTCACCCTTTCCCCAACCCACCCCACAGCCTTTCTACTCTCTGGTAACTATCATCCTGCTTTTTACTGTAATGTGATTAGCTTTTTTAACTCGTGCATATGACTGAGAACTTATGGTATATATCTTTATTTGATTGGCTTACTTCATTTAACATAAGGACCTACGGTTCCATCTATATTGCTGCAAGTGACAGGATTTGATTTTTTTTATGGCTAAGTAGTATTCAGTTGTGTATATATCTCACATTTTCATTATCCATTCATCCAAAGTTGGACACAGTTTGATTGTATATCCTTGCTATTGTGAATAGTACTACAATAAACATGGAGGTGCAGGTATCACTCTGGCACACTTCTTTCTTTCTTTTGAATAAAGACCCAGTAGTGGGATTGCTGAAACATATGACAGTTATATTTTTAGTTTTTTGAAAAAATATCCATACTGTTTTTCATAATGGCTCTACTGATTTACATTCCCACCAGGAGTGTAAAAAAGTTCTCTCTTCTCAATAGTCTTGACAACATCTGTTATTTATTTATTTTTTTCTTTTTTAATAATAGTCATTCTAACTGGGGTAAGATAATAGCTCATGGGATTGAGCATTTCTTTATATTTCTGTTGTCCACTTTATATCTTCTTGTGATAAATGTCTATTTATATCCTTTTACCACTTTTTGTTGTTATTTCTTTCCATGCTATTTCATTAAGTTCCTTGTATATTCTGGATATTAGACCCTTGTGAAATTAATAGCTTACACACATTTTCTCCAATTACCAGGTTGTCTCTTCACTCTACTAATTGTTTCTTTTACTGTGTAGATTTTTTAGTTTAATATGATCCATTTTAATTTTTTTTCCTTTTGTTGCTTATGCTTTTGAGGTTTTAACGATACAATCTTTGCCTAGAACAATGCCCTGGAGTGTTTTCCTATATTCTCTTCTAGTTGTTTTATAGTTTGGGGTCTTACATTTAAGTCTGTAATCCATTTTGAGTTGATTTTTAATATCTATTCAATGAGAGATAAGGGTCTATTATCATTATTCTGCATGTGAATATCCAGTTTTTTCATTACTATTGATTGAAAGGGGTGTCATTTCTTCAAGGTATGTTCTTGGTGCCATGTAAAAAATCAGTTGACTGTAAATATATGGATTTATTTCTGGGTTCTCTATTCTGTTCCATTGGTTTATGCATCTGTTTTTATACCAATACAATCCTGTTTTGGTTACTATAGCTTTGTTGAATGTTTTGAAGTCAGATAATATGATGCCTTCAGCTTTGTATTCTTTTTCTTTTTTTCTTTTTTAATTGCATTGGCTATTTTTGGTTCCATACAAATTTTAGAATTGTTTTTCCTATTTCTATGAAAAATGTAATTAGTATTTTGATAAGGGATTGCATTGAATATGTATATTGCTTTGAAATAATATTAATTCTTCCAGTCCATGAACTTGTGCTGTCTTTCCATTTGTTTGTGCCTTCTTTAATTTCTTTCATCAGTAGTAGTTTTGTTTGTAAAATTCTTTCACCTCTTTGCTTATATTTACTCCTAGGTTTTTGTTTGTTTGTTTGTTTTGTTTTTGCTATGGAGCAACCATATTCCAATTTTGGTAAAAACAAAAACAAACAAACAATAAACGCTTGCTTTCTTTTAGTGTCAGCTTGCTCTCTTGAATTCTCCAGAGTCAAGCTCAATTTTGGGGTTCACCTGCATCATTTCTATGCAACAATAATGAACTAGCGAAAAAATAAATCAAAAAGATTACATATCTACCAAAAAAAATACCTAGGATTAAATATAACCAAAGAGGTGAAAGAACTTTACAAAGAAAGCTACTTTCTTTCTCTCATAGAAAATATGGCAAATATTTATTATATAGATATTATTATTATTATGTAATAATAAGTCTGACCTCAGGAAACATAAGGATGATGTAGCTTCTGATGTAATCAAAATAATACTTCTACCTTTCTGCTCTATCAGACATGATGGAGTCTACCCTTTTTGCCGAGGCTGAAGTGCAGTGGCACAATCTCGGCTCACTGCAATTTCCACCTCCCAGATTCAAGCTATCCTCCCTCCTCAGCTTCCCCAGTAGCTGGGATTAAGGACATGTGCCACCACACCCAGCTATTTTTTGTATTTTTAGTAGAGATGGGGTTTCATCATGTTGGCTAGGCTGGTCTCAAACTCCTGACCACAAGTGATCTGCCCACCTTGGCCTCCCAAACTGCTGGGATTGCAGGTGTGAGCCACTGCACCTGATCCCTATTATTAAGATTTCTAAAATACATATAGCTAGAGTATAAATAAGCAGCCCTTTGTAATTTTAACAGTAGTATATATACAACATTCTTACATGTTGTATAATTATCTTTATAAAAATTCAAAAAAAATAGATGAATATGTAAATGTTATGAACTTGTAAATACAAGGTTTTTACAAATAAACATTAGTAAAAGAGTCCCAATAACATTTTGAAAACATTAAGCAGAAATATAAAATTTCCTTTAATATACTTACTAATGAAAATCACATTGTTGGATGCAGGCTGAAAAAGATGTCTCATAAATAAATACATTTAAAATAATATTTTGAGACAGGTAATACATTTGGTTTAGCTTTCTTTAGCTCCATCTCAGGCAACACACTAGCTTTAGTGTATACTCACTTATTCATAGACTATCTGCCTACTTTCACTTAATGATTAGGTGTTTTATATGATCATGACTGTATTGTTTCATAGTATTAAAAATAAAACAGAAAATTTACTAGAACCCCTCTCACAAGCACTGTATTCCTTAGGCTGATTGGTAATTTACAAATTTCTGTGTCTCTCTCTAAGCCCAAGTCTTATAATTATTTTTCATAGTCAAATAGAAATTTTAATTACTGTTACAGTGATACTTTTGGAAAGAATTCATCCTTGAAACTTAGACATTGCTTCTAAACTCTTTGCTGATATTTGCTAAGAGGCTAGAAACATTTATTTTAAGTCTTTATATTAGAGGATAATAGACCTGAAGACCTTGGCTAGATGGCTAACAGGTATGTGGGAATTCTTTTAAAAAACATTCCATACCCAACTGACTAATGGAAGATAATAACTTATGCCATTTGCAAGATTTTTTGCTGATGATATAGATCTAATTGGCTGAGTGTTTAAGTGTGAGTTTTATGTCAAATAGTACAGTCTACTGGATCCAGAATGCAGCTGGAAAAATTAGAGTTTTACAGACACATCTAGTTTGTTATAGAGGCTTTTAAGTCATTAGCATAGTCACTAAGGTTATAGATGGGAATGAGTTCACCCAGATAATAAAGTAAAAGAATGAAGTTATAGAAACTCAAAGGACACTAATCCTGTTTTGATAAGAGAATTAGACCAATTAAATCATTGGCCTAATGATTTCACCAGGCAGACCAATTTTCTTCAGTAGCACTACTGCCAGGAACTTCAAGTTAAAAAAAATATATAAAACATCACTAAGCAGGCCACATTGTGAAATTTAATAGGATTCTACTGAATGTAGTCTTATTTTCTTTAATTTGAGTACTAATGTATAATGTGTGTGCTACACTAGACCTAACAACATTATAAACTTTTTTGTCATTAAAGTACTAGAGTACAAATAAAGCTAAAGCTGCTTTTATAATTATATGGGATGCAACTCCAAAAACTCTACCTCTTCTTTTGTTTTTCAGGAATATTAAAACATAAAAGCCTAATGTCAGTATGCCCACATTTCTGTAAGAACTTACAATTGAGATAATTTCTCCTTCACTATATCTAAAACAAACAAAGACATATTAGATCTAAATGTAACACAACTGCACATGCTGTATTTGGCCAACAAATGCTGCTGAATGTTCATGTTAATATTAGGACTATTTTTGCTTCAGACTGGTTTCAGCTTCTTAAGAGCTTCAAGTTAGTAAGAAAACTTTTCATATATTTCTACAAACATATGGTCTGGATTTTGTTAATAGATATGTATTTTTACCTCATTTTAACTCTGTATATTGAGGAAAATATGCACTAATTACCACAAAATGCAACTCTCCGTCAGAGACTTAAAACAACAGAAATTTATTTCATATTTTCTCAAATTTCAGTGTGGGTCAGTAGAGGCTTGGTGTCCCCGTCACTTTGGATCCATGCTGTCTTCATTTTTTAATGTTATCTAAGCTTGAAACATCCACATTCATTGTATGATGGAGGAAAATCAAAAAGAGAATGATGAAGGAGGCATTAACTGTCTTTAAGAGCCAAACCAGAAGTGATGCATATTAGAGTCACATGTCCCCATAGGACTATGGCTCCAAATCCATTTTAGAAATCTTCTGAATATAATAGGAAAGTCTATTAAAATTTCTGAGGTTCGGGGAGAAAAAAAACTGCTTTAATGTCTTTTGCTAAATTGTAAGTTGTTACAGTGAAAATATGATATTTTAATCTATAATATACCTTAGAATGTTTCACAAGAAACCATAAACAGTTAATTAAAGTCTATTGCAAATGCCTTTTCAACTTTAACTTTAGGAGTACAGATCTACAGAGCTACCAGTACATATGTGTGTCACATTCCTCTACAGTTGGTAAATCAATAGGTGTAGGAAGACTTTTTAAAGATTTCAATATAAAAAAGAAAGATATATATAAAATGGTATTTTACAAAAACACAATTTGTTCTTCCTTAATTCAAATGTAAATATTCATAAAATTATAATAAGATTATTTTAATGCTTCTAAATTTAATAGAGAGGCTCATATTATTAAAAACAGTACATGCCAGACAAGTCAGTAGTAATGTAACATACTACTTTTTATTTAATAATTTAACAAGTTTGTGAAATAAGTAGTAGTATTCCTCATTTGTATTTTCAATAAAGGTGCTCTAATTTATTTAGAAGGACATATAACTATAAAAGTAATAGTCAGAATCTATATATTTATATCTAAAGCCTATTTTTTATCAAACTGTATATAAGATTACCCAACTGAAACATTTCAAAACAGACTTTAACCTAAATTGCTAGTTATCCCCTACTTCATTATAGAAGGAAAGAAAGTCAAAACACGGTACTGTTTTTAGGAACTATATACATTTATAGTACATGAATAGATATTTCACTGATCCTATTAGTAATATGGTAGTAAGTAAGTGATAAAGACTATTTAAAAGAGAGGTAGGCTATCAGAAGAGTATGTGGTCATAGAATAAACTGGGGGACATATGGAGGTTCAAGAGAATGATTTTGTCAATTTTATTAAATTCTGGGAAGAGTAGAGAAGAGATTCAGCCTAGGAAGTCAAATTTATTTCACAATTACGAAGTGACTATAACTTTATCAGTCAGAGATTAGTCAGGAAAAATAAAATCTTTTAAAATAAATAATGATTTATTCTAGGAAATTAGAGATTTACATAAACTGAGGAAGAATTAGAAAGAAAAGAACAGTAAACTGCTTTCAGATATTACCAAAGTGAGAATAGCTAAAATTTCTGCAGCCAATAAATCCAGATGTCTACAGTGGCAAAGTGAGTAATTCTCATGAAAAGCCCTGGAATCCAAGAGATATTCTGAACTGCCTGTTCACAGTAGATGTGATTTCAAGTGGCTGCCTGCAACAGGTTTTACTCAGTAGGACTCCAAAACCAAGGAAAACTGCAACTGGAGTTCTAAGCTGTCTATCTGCCTTTGCCATCATAGAATATTGTCTATTTTTCTTCCAGTTTTCAGAATTTGATTGCATGTCTCTCACTGACTAAATCTAAGGGGTGAGATTCTAGAAATTAAGTTTAAATTTTCTCCCCCAAAATGCAAAAGAGAATGACAAAGTAACTCTGCTGAGACCCTATGTCTTACTAGGGAGAAGATTAATGTGAAAATATAAGGCTATGATGTAGAAAGTATGTACAGCAAACATTGTGTAACAATCTACATATACTTTCTGCATTCTATTAAATATTTGTCCCAGATGCTATCAAATTATAGAGAAGAAAAAAAGAAATTTATAGACAATGAGTTTCTGTGGAAAATTGTGTATTTTAAAGTTTCTCAAGGTCTCTAATGTTTTAACTCATTAAGAAAAGGCTCTCCATTATTATGCTGGACATTGTCATTATTTGGGATTATGTCTTGCCTGGTGTTAGGAAAGGCTGTTGTGAAAATGACTAAAACACCAAAAGCATTGGCAACAAAAGCCAAAATAGACAAATGGGACCTAATTAAACTCCAGAGCTTCTGTACAGCAAAAGAAACGGTCATTAGAGTGAACAGGCAACCAACAGAATGGGAAAGAATTTTTGCAATTTACCCATTGACAAAGGGCTAATATCCAAAATATACAAAGAACTAAAACAGATTTACAAGAGAGAAAACAAACAAACCCATTCAAAAGTGGGCGAAGGATATGAACAGACACTTTTCAAAAGAAGACATATATGAGGCCAACAAACATGAAAAAGTGCTCATCATCACTGGTCATTAGAGAAATGCAAATCAAAACCGCATTGAGATATCACCTCACACCAGTTAGAATGATGATCGCTAAAATATCTGGAGACAACAGATTCTGGAGAGGATGTGGAGAAATAGGAACACTTTTACACTGTTGGTGGGAGTGTAAACTGGTTCAACCATTGTGAAAGACAATGTGGTGCTTCCTCAAGGACCTAGAAATAGAAATTCCATTTGACCTAGCAATCCCATTACTTGGTATATAACCAAAGGATTATAAATCATTCTATTATAAACACACTTGCACACGTATATTCATAGTGGCACTGTTTACAATAGCAAAGACCTGGAAACAACCTAAATGCCCATCGACAATAGACTGGACAAGGAAAATGTGGCACATATACACCATGGAATACTATGCAGCCATAAAAAATGATGAGTTTGTGTCCTTTGTAGGGACATGGATGAATCTGGAAACCATAATTCTCAGCAAAATGACACAAGACAGAAAATCAAACACCGCATGTTCTCACTCATAGGTGGGTGTTTAACAATGAGAACACATGGACACAGGGGAGGGGAGCATCACACACTGGGGTCTGTTGTGGGGGGCAAGAGAGGGACAGCGGGAGGTGGGGGAGGTCAGGGAGGGATAACATGAGGAGAAATGCCAGATGTAGGTGACAGAGGGATGGAGGCAGCAAACCACATTGCCATGTGTGTACCTATGCAACAGTCCAGCATGATCTGCACATGTACCCCAGAACCTAAAGTACAATAAAAATAAATAAATAAAAAGAAAACACATTTATTATGCAAGACTAAGAAAGTAAAAATGGCTAACAGTTGCCAAATGGCCAATTTCAGTTCAAAGCAAATATAATCTTCTGACTACAGCCTTTTGTAGTTGAAAAAAATATTGATATATAGGATAAGCAATCATAAAACAGGATTGCTAAAAATGTGTTTGAGTAGATTTATTTGAGCCCATGGTTCATTGAAGGGGTATATATATATGTATGTCTGTCATATCATATACAGTTTATATATATGTATATATCATCCATATTATATGATAGCATTATATAATACATGTGCTACATATGCAACAAATGTGTTGCATATGGGTTGTACATTTATACATGTGTATGGCTACAATATACATGCCATATATGTAGTATAACTATATATTTATCAATATAGCTGTATATATAAAAAACAGTATAGCATGGCCACTTCAAATCAAAACAGACGTTGCCATAATAACCTTAAGGCTGTAAAATGATTTATTTGAATATCGGTTCCAATTTTTTGAACCAATGCATTTGTTAAATCTTGCATTATATATGCCTATTAGTAATTTATAAGTAACATTAGAGTACTAAAGGTTCTGGGAAGACCTGAATTTATATGATGTTTAATAATGTTTCCTTCTGCATTTCTGAAAAGCATTTTACTTGGCAACATATTTGTGCTGTAATTTTTAAAATATATACTCTAAGAAATAGTCTTTGGGAATTACTAATCTAGAATGGTGTTTCCATTGGATAATAATGTATTTTTCAGTTTCAATGGGTCTACCTCTGTTTTATAGTCATTTAGTAGAATCAAGATGGTCATCACCTGAAACTTGATTCAGATGTCAAAACTGATGACACCCCATACACTAAAACCATTTGTGATAAAATTTATTACTCACATAAAGAAATTCTGGATATACCCGGGCAGAAACAAGCAAATTCATGCTGGCTTGGGCAAAAGAAGAGGTTGTGGGTTGAGCCTTTGTAGGAACAAAAGTTGGAATTGGGGAAAATTCCCCCAAGTGCAGGAGGCTTAATTGTTTTGTCTACACCAACAAAGGAGGCTCTTGGATGAGGCATAACAAGAAATAAATAATAAAACATTAGTAATGGAGTTAGATTTCTTCTTATGATTCACCTCTGATATTTGGTTGAAGACTGAAATGTGCCATGTCTCATTTCACTGAGGTTGAGTGTAAATATAAATTTTAGTACTGTAAGCCTATGCCCCCATCCATAATGAAAATGAAAAGTCCTTCAATGAAGTTATGCACTGATTTACTCTAGATGGATGAGGACATCTGAGAGAGGTCTGTGGGTGTTCAGGACCTTTGCTCAAATATCCAAGTAATATTCTGAACTTTAACCTGTTGAATCTTTTGTTGGACCACCTGAACGACTTTGCCTGTGTTGTTTACCCATGTGCAGTAAAATATTTAGTGCACCAGAATGCCATATACCCAATTGTGATGGTTAATATTAGGTGTCAACTTGATGGGATTGAGGGATGCCTAGTTGGTAACATATTGTTTCTGGGTGTGTCCATGACAGTGTTGCCAGAGAAGACTGATATTTGAGTTACAGGAATGAGATAGGAAGTCTCAACTTAAATGTGCTTGGGCACCATTCAATCAGCCACCAGTGCAGCTTGAACAAAGCAGGCAGAAAAGGGGGGATTAGCAGTTTGCTGAGTTCACCCACTACCTCTCTCTGTCTTCCTGTACCAGGCACTTGGGTTCCTTTCCTCCTACCTTTGTGTCACAGGATACTTAGGGCATCACTTTACAAGCTGGAGACCTCTGTGGCCAACACTGCCTTCTGCCTAAATATTGCTGATGCCTTCTGGGCTCATTCTGCCCACTCAGCCTGGTAGGCTGTGCTCAATTCATGCTACTGGCCCAGATCCCACACCTGCCAAGGGTGAGCTAGGCACAGAGCAGTGTGGGGTGTGTAGGTAAGTGAGCATGGGGCCCTGCCACTGTGCACAGCAAGGCATGCTGGCAGTTGTGGTGGGGTAGGAAGCTCCAGGCCCTAGCACAGGTGCCAGTTCCATGGGAGGTTGTGCTGGACCAGATATACGGCTTTCAGCTTCCATTGAGGGCACCTGTGTCTGGACAAGGGGAACATGGTGGCACCAGGTTTGGAGACTCCAAGAATGGCAGAGCCCCAAAAAACATGTCATAGCCCTGGTTCGGGGAGCCCATAGGTCTGGGCTTCCCAAGGGACTGAAGCTCTTCTCCTCTTCTTGTAGTCTGCCACATGATGAGTGGGTGAGCGTGTTTCAGCCTAGTTTGTGTTACAGTTCTTTCAGTCCTGACATTCAGTGAGTCTCAAGTTCTTGTACCATATCTAGGAAAAATGAGGTTGTGGACAACTAGAAGCTGAGTAAGATGGAGAGGAGCTTCATTGAGTGACAGAACAGCTCTCAGGAGACCCTCCTTTCCACAGGCAGGTCATCTGGAAGAGTGTGCAGCTCTCAGTGGAGAGGAAACCCACAGTGGGTAGCTCCTTTCTGCAGGCATGTTGTCCCAACAAGTGTCCCGCTCTCAGAGGAGAGGAGACCGGTCAGGGATAGCTTCCTTGTGCAGGCATGTTGTACCGATGAGTCAAGGAGACCCAAAGTGAGTAGTTCCTTTCTGCAGCTGGTAATCCAGATGTCTGTCCAAGTCTGGCTGAGTCCCGGGGGTTTTAGTAGGCGCTGAAGGGAGGAAGTGAATGATGATTGGTTCATGGGCAGGCCGGGAAGAGCAGCGTACGTTCTCATTCTCACTCTGGGCTGCGGACTCCACAGGACCTGGCAGCCCAACCCCTAGGCTTCAGGCTTCAGGTTGTTCCTGACTTGAAGGTACTGTTCACCATGGACCGTCCCTTTCTTTCCAAAAGCCTGTCTGCCTCCTGCCGCCATCAACATGCCCTCCACGGAGCCCAGGTTGTTTGTGCTGAGGGCCACCTGCAGGCCTTCGCAGAGCAACCATTGGCACCCCGTCAGCCTCTCTCCTGTGCTCATGGATACAATGAGTCAGTGCCACCCTGAGTGCAAACACACCTGACCAGGTTGAGACAGCCCTCAGTCTTGGCCACAACTTTGTTCTGCCTTGCAGTGGGCAAGGGGAGCCAGGAGAGGCCACGGAGCAGGAGCAGGCACTTCGAAGCCTGCAGTCTAGGAGTAGGGCAGTTCCCGGGTGCTGGAGAACTTACTGATGCTGGGATCTGGATCCCAGCTGGACAGCTGCAGCTACACCCAGCAACTCAGGGCTCCCGCCACACTAGATCAATAGGGGGATAGGGCTCTCACCTGTTCCAGGCACCCACCAGCTCCGTGGAGCCCACAGCCCGGGCTGCACTTCCTCTGCTGCAGCCAGTCCAGATGAGTCCCCCACTGCCGTGACTTGGATATCAGACTCCAGGTTCTTTAGACTTTGGACTCTGAGACTTGAGCCAGTGGCCTCTTGGGGAACTTTCAGGCCTTCGGCATCAGACTGAGGGCTGCTCTGTCAGATTCCCTGTTTAGAGACTTTTGGACTTGAACTGAGCCATACTATCACCTTGTCTCTTTCCCCACTTTGCAGATGGCCTATTGTGGGAATTCTTGTAATCCGGTGAGCCAATTCTCTCTAATAAACTTCTAAATATATATATCATATTGGTTCTGTACCACTGGTTAATGCTAATACACCAGTTAGTTGAAAACTTAAATTCAGCATTTTTATTTGCAAGATTTAGTTGGCTAGTAGATAGTCTATGGCTAGGCCATCATCCATAACCCATATTTGCCAGAGAGTTTTGCCCCTCATTTAGGGGTTTGAGGACTTTTAGTGATTTTAATCACATATTTGGATATTATTTTGGACATATCCTGAGTGGCATCATTTTAGAAATTTTCTTGAATACCAGTGTGGGTTCCTAAAGGAGCACCATTGACCTCCAGTGTAGTCAGCACAATAAGAACAGTTGGCAAGTATATAGAACACTGGGGAAGAACACTAGTATGGTTTGTTCAGGAGCAGGAGCTGAAGAGGTACATTTAGGCGTGAATACAGATAGCACAAAGCAAACAGGAAAAAAATTCTGAGGCAAAGTGATAAAATATTATTTAAGGGCAGTAAGACCAATAATCAACAGAGGATAAAGTCTTAAACCAAGAATTTATGTTTCTATATCAGCTTTAGAATTAAATTGGGCCTCAGTAGCCTGAACTTTGCTGTGGGCAGACACACGTATGATTTTAATTTGACTCTTCACTACGGAAGTCTACGAATTCTCAAAGTTCTTTATTCCTAAAAGGACAGCCTGAACATATATATATATATATTTTCAACCATTGGCCAAGCCAATTACTACACAATTGAAAATGCCCCTGAAATCTTAGAAGATACTTAGTTTGGGTCACTGGTAGGGCAGGATATCCTCTAATTCCTACATGACTGTCTGGACTTTAACCAATTTACTTACCTTGGGTTTCATTCTTTATCAGGAATATTCCACATAAATGAAAAGCAAAAGCTCTCCAGTAAACTCCGTCACATGTGACTGGGTGTTTCTCTTCTTAAAGTTTATGAACTCCTTTTATGTTCACCCTGTTTATCCCAAGTGGTTTCTCGGGTAACCAAAGAATCTGTGAGGTAGGTGACATTCCCTAGCACTCTAGCACTGGGAAAACGACTGATGGCAGGAGATAACATTTCTTTCTGCAGGCTGAATATGCCAGAGAGCACAGATTTGGCTCCATCCTGTAGCTATCATTTCCATTGAGCAAGGAGGCCTCAATAGCTGTGCCAGGCTTGTGAGGTGCCATTTAAATCACTCAGGACCAAAATGAAGAAGGCATCCTTTTCCATGTGAAGCAACTTATAGCCATCAAGAGTTTTCTAGCATAGGAAGTAGTCACAAGAGCTTCCTTTTTGAAGAAGTCTCCAATAAGCACTAAGAAAAATTCCTGCTATATTATCATCTATAGTGACTCTAGGGCCTTTTTTATGAAGCACCCCATTCAAAGTGGAGTCATTTGTATGTGACCACAGGCACAGGTGTTAGTTTATATATGTGTATATATATGTATATATATATAATATATATACACACACATATATAATATATATGTGTATATATACATATATAATATATGTATATGTATTCATATATATAATATATATTCATATAGTATATATCATATATATAATATATATGTGTATATATTCATATATAATAATGTATATCTAATATATACATTATATATGTATGCATGTATTACATATATTAATATATATTATATACCGGTAATAATATATGTAATATATACATATATAAATATATATTACATATATGTAATATATATACATATTATTATTGTAATATATGTAATATATATATATGCATATCATTATGTAATATAATATTACATGCATATTATGTAATTATATGTAATATATATTACATACATATATGTAATATGTATTAATATATATTACATGTAATATACATATATACTATTATATGTAATATATACTTTTGATTATTATATATGTAATATATTATATGTGTGATATATATACATACATGTGATATATATATATTACATATATATTATGTATGTATAAACAGTTATATCCAAGGATCTTCATGCATCTCTATCATTATATGTAATACATTATATATAAAAATTATTATATGTAATATATATTATTATATATACATAAAGTATTATATATACGTATACATATCTATGGGAAATATGTTGTTTCTAGGAACCAGATACCTAATAAGTGTTGGGCCCACTTGACAGTGATTATGTCTGACAGTGTTAGGAATTGCCTTTTAACTACATTAGGAATGGAGCAGCCCTCAATGGACTGTATGATACCCAAGAATGCTACTAAAATACAGGCCACTAAATCATACATAGGACGTAGATTACATATGTAATCATATGTAGCCCACACCCTCTTAGGAAGTCAAATGATAAATGTTTGTATGTTCTCTGTGAGAGTATCAAGTGAATTTTCTCACAGAAGCATGCAATTAATGTAGTGTAATACCTACATGTCTGGAAACAGCTAGTTCTAATTAAAGTCTTGCTGATAGATGTTGAATAGAATGACCAGACTATTGATGTATTTTATGGTCAGCTAAGTAAAGATGTATCGTGTTTCTTTAAAATTGAATGTGAATTGAGGCTGAAAGACTGTTGAAATAAGCACTGAACATAACACATTACCCAAATTTATAACAACAAACTATTTGCAAGCGGAAGATTGAATGATATTAGTTATTTCAATTAATTTGGGTACACAGCGGACCTTAATGGGTGCAACATGACATTAAGGTTGGGTAATCCACTGTAAGACACCAATCATTCTTTCCAGGTTTAAGAATAGACTAAATTGGCATGTAAAATGAAGAGACAGTGGGAATAACTACCCCTTCCCTTAATAAACCATGTAAAATAGGCTTCAGTCATTGAAGACCCAGTTTCAACTTTGATTGGATTATATTAAGAATTTTAAGAGGTGTGACAGCAAATTCAAACGATCCCATTTGGAAAGACCAGTAGTAAGGACCAGTGTTTCAATTTTATTCAAATGCACTATATGTTTGGGTAGAGCTTTCATTCCGGAAATTCAAGGGTAGTGAAAGCCATGACTACTGGGAAATTAGGCAAAGTTATAGTATCAGTGTTCAGAGTAAGATAGATTGATTTGTCTTTAGTCTTCTGTCTGGTAATACGCTAGGAATTTATGTGTTTTAGTGGGGTTTCCAAGGATCTTTATGATTTAGTAATCAGAAACAATGAAGCCCATTAAAGTTCTTTAATATAAAGTGACCATTCACCCCTATGGAAATGCAAGAATGAATGTGCGTGAGTGGTTACTGGGGTCCCAGGCATGTTGTGTCCATAAGGAGGCTTGGATGTTTGCCATTGCTTTAGGTAAGGAAATGGAGTAGTGTGTCCTGCAACTTGGGGACCTCAAGGGATGAGGGCATTAGATGAACTCTATGCTTTGTAGTATATCCTGTTGGTCTTACTTGAAATCATGTAATTGGATACGTTCAGTTCATCGAATTCCCAATACCAGGTCTTCTGATGAAGGTTCTTTAGTTTTGGAAGGTCCCTGTGAAAACTCATACATAGGGGTTTACGTTGATCTGTTGCCTTGAGAAGTGAACACCTCGGTTTTAAGGCACTCCTTATAGCAGCTAATAAGTCTAGACTATCTAGAGCATCTTTAACAGTAGCTTCTTCACTAATTTAAATAAGCAAAACAAAAAAAAAACCCTATAACTTATGTATGCTCCACATATAAATAGCTGCTTGGTTTGTTATTGAAGAGAGACTACTCAGGACTGTCTGGGGCACTGTGTTCACTAGAATGCTCAGAAAAATAATATGCCCATTGAACCATATTAATTTTTCTAAATAATGAGCATCCTTTCAGTATGTTAGAACAAATTCCAATTGCTAAGGGAAGAGAATAATGACTGTGTATATAGATAGGATTGTCTACTTTCTATGCCATGAATATCAATGGAGCAATGGAAAGGCTGGGAGATGTGCCTTAGAATGTTTGGGATAGCAGACGTTGCACGTCTATTTCCAGAAGTTTAGTGAATTCCACAACAAACTAGTAATCTCAGGATTATGCAATGCTATGGTCTGATTTCATTCCCCTAATTTATGTGCTGAAAACTAAATCCCAAATGTGACTCTGTTGGGGTATATGGTCTTTTGTAGGTGCTTAATTCACAAGGGGCTCTTATAAAATGGGCTTTCAAGAGTGTGTTCATTCTGTATTGCTTTCCACCTTCTGCCATGTGAAGATTGAGTAAGAACATTCACACCAGGTGCTGGCATTTTGATCTTAAATGTCCCAGATTCCAGAATTGTAACAGAAAAGCATTTCTGTTCTTTATAAATTACCTAGTCTCTGGTATTCTGTTATAGCAGAACAAAAAGCACTAAGACAGAAGACAAGCAAAGCAGCTGTTACACCTCCACTAAAGCTCAAGTTATTTCAGAGCTAGTATTACATAAGCCCAAGAGCTGATCAGCACTCTTTTCATTTGCTGATCACATAAATTTGTAAATAAATTTTTAATTTCCAAGAGTCAAACCTCAGACTTCTGTTTCAGATTTTGCCTCTGTATTTTGTTGTAGAGTGGTTCTAGAAGATATTTTAGGAGTGTCTTTTCAATCCAATTCGAGATAGTAAGCTTTCTCCACCAAGGAGTCCCAAACAACATCTTTAGAACTTAAGGAATCCTCCTTGTTGCTTCCTCATCAAACATTGGAGTTCCAGCCATAAACTGGCAGTAGAGTAGCCTTTCAATATCTTGATATCTCTAGCACCTCAGAGGCCCATGTTAACTTTTAGTCTGTTTTATAATTAGCCACTAGAATCATGATGTCTTCTGGACATTTAGTAAGAATCAGAAAAAGATCTGAGGTCACTTTTAGTAAGCATTTTTGCCACAGAATGAGATGGTTGTTTCCCCTTATAATGAAAATCTTGTTTGTGACAGAAGTATGGGTAGCAGCTGCAATAACAGAAGTATTTAAGGACAGGTGAGCATTCTGTTTTTAAAATACAGACCTCAGCATACTGCATAATAGCTGCTTTATCTTTTCACTCTCTTTTCTTTTTTTAACTCTCCCTACTTGTTTTTTTCATGATGAACCTCCTGATGGACTCATATATCATAGAAAGTATGATAGTGTTTCCCCTGAGCACTCTATAGAAGGGATGTCAACTTCTGGCGGAAATGACCAATTAGTCACAGAGTAAGAGCTTTCCTTCTGAGCCTAGCATCAGTTACATACAAAATTCATTCAAAGACACACAAATAGGTCTGGGCTGAGACATATGGCCTAGGAATACTCTAAAGAGAGCCTTGATTCCATACCCCTGTTCCTAAATCTCAAATACCAAAACTTCCAATTGAGGTCAGAAAAGCTTATAACACTGAGTTAAAAGGCTGCACAAAGAGAGCATAATGCAGCATGATACAAAGTACAAACTTACTAACAAACAGAGGAGCCATCCCACACACTATATGCAGTGATTTGTACTTAGTAAGTGGAGAGCAAGAGAAGAAAGCTCTCAAAGCAGTAGGGATCATCTATTAGCGCATTCTCCTGAGTCTTCCAGTTTTTGTTGTTGTGGTTGTCATTGTTTGTTTTGTTTAGTTTTGTTATCCTATGGAAACAGAAATTGATCCACAACTGAAATTTGGTTTGAATGTCAAAGAGGATGACCTTGCACACACCAAGAACATTTGAATGAAAGTTTATTCTTCACACATGGGGTCCCTGGGGACAGCTAGTCAAGTACAAGCAGGTTTGAGCTGGTTTGAGCCAAATGAGAGGGTTTAAGTTGGGTTTTTAGTGACAAGTAGGCTGCAATGGGGACAAGTTCTCATATATGAGAAGTTTAAATTATCCATTAGTGCCAAAGGGGAAAGGAAGGTGAGGCTTTTAAAGAAGTCAATGGTCAGACATCACAAATGAAGCCAGACCTTATTACTAACATCCCAAACCCAAGAAAACATTAACTATGAGTTTCCCACTGACATTACTACTGTTACTACTACTACGTGTAGCAATAATTATTATATTAGCAGTAGTAATTATATTTATCATGTAATGTTTAGTGCCTTCTGTTTACCAAGCCAGATGCTAAACACTTAAATGCATATTATCCTGTAATCTTCAAAATCCTAAAACAAAGCTAGTTTAATTATTCGCACATGTGAGGAAGATAAGGATCAGAAGGGTTTTTGGACATTACAATTTTTTTATTCAAGAGTTTTACTAACAACCACATAATTTACATTGCTAAATTTCCTTTCTAACAGCTGAGGCACATACAGATCTTAGAAGTGTACGTTTCAATTGCTTAATGTCTTTTTGGTTTGACATTTTATAGAAAGGGGGAAATCTCATGAATTCTTAACTTACCAGTTCAAAATTTCCCCTAATTTACAACTATGTTCATGTACAAATTTTGAATGGTCGTGCAGAAACAATTGCCAGCAAAATGTACGTTATACATATAAAATAAATTATTTATGAATGTTATATATAATATTTGATTTGTTAATAAAATGTATTTCCATTCATTCAAATTTCTTAAGGACATTTGTGTAAATGAAATATCAATATAAGGGTATATTCAATATTAATGTGCCTACCATTCATATAATAATTTTTGTCTTTACCATTAGTAACCAATCGTTCCTTTAGGAGGCATGAGTTAGTACGGTTTGCTATACTGAACAAAATGATTATGAATTCACATTTTATTTCCTAAGATGTTTTATTCCCTATTTATGGTTTACAGCTATACCTTATTTGAACAAAGTAACTTATTTCGCAGGATAAAATTCAGGTTGTTTATCTGCATAGTATCCAATTGAGAATGGTTAGAAACTGGCCTTTTTCTCATCAACCTTTTTTCATTAGTGAATGTGAGTATGCTAATGAGGATATAACAGTATTTATTTGCAACTGACTTTCACATTCACTTTTTCTTCATGCAAAATATTCAGAAGCCAATGAATATTAATTTAAAATAAATATGCTGAAAGAAAGCTATGCACTTTTTATGATGTAGCATGCTGAGGTCTTTGTTGTGGATCAGAGAGATTTAGCCTGTTATTCATCTGTACATAGATCACGACAATGGGCCAGGAAGTCACAGAAAAATGAAAATCTGCAGGGTTTGCTTTATATTATTTTTATTCCTATTGCTGAGAAGTGGTAAACTAGTAAAGTGATAGAGTAAATTTAGGCCCGTGAATTGGTTTTATAGGTTGTTGACAGATAACATTGTCTTAAATACTGAAAAATATAAATTGGCAATGCTGAATATAGTGATGCAGTGATGCTTTTAAGAGTGATAATAATCATAATTATCTCTTGTGCATATTAAATTGTTAGGGTAATGTTTAAGCCAGCAAGATGCAATGCTGCTTGGCGTTAAGTTGTACATTTGTTATATGATTTAATTATTGCTTTAGTGTTTTATATGATGGTAAGCTACTTTTATTAAAACCACATCTTGCTAAGTTCATATTAAATATTATATTTAGTTTCAGTAATATTTAAGGATTAAACATGATTATATGTGTTGAAAACTATCAATGTGTATTTGAAATAAATATATTTTTAGATATATATTATGTTATTTTTGAAAGTCTGGTTATCTACCCATAAAATGTCCATTATTTAGTATACAAAATTTATTTTGATTGTGAATAATTTTTATGTCATTTTTTTACAAATACCACTAACGTTATACAACTTGTCACTAAGGTAGAATTTGGGTTAAGCAAAAAGGAGACAGCTTAATATGCACCGTAAAATCAAGAAGAAAATGTGTACGTTGTACATTTTTAAACAGTTGAAAATAGTTTAAATTGGTAACTAATACCAATTGATAAAACTATTAAAACTCCCATTGAAAAAGGATTTGTTTTGGTGCTTATATCCATTTCTCTTGCATATATTTGAGTAGGCTTCCTATTTGTTCTCATTTTTTCTTCTACATTTATTCTTCCTCAGAGAACTGGCAAACAGATGTTGGCACAGCTGGGATGGATGGTAACTATGCCACTGTAGAATGACGTTCTTTAGTAACATTGAGGACAGAGACCTTTACATTCTTTAGAGACTAAAACAGTCACTTTGCTATGTACTTCATTCACTAGCTTGATGCTGACATTTTAAGATCATTTAATAATGATTATATTTCAAATCTGAGGTTACTAATTCATATTTGTCTAGATGCTAGGCAATTTTATGGATTTTATTATGGAAAATTGCATTATGCAAATAATATTTTCCTGTCATTAAGACTTTTTCCATGAACTCTGCCATACATAGAGGATATTTACTCAAACTGTGCTGTGGAATGGGTCACCATTTATGTATACGTTTTAATATATAAATACACAAATGATTCATGTGTTATAAAAATGTAAAACCAATATAAAAACAAATAAATAATAAATTGTATATATATGAATATAAGAGCAGTACAAATTGTAATGATTTTAATGAAACAAATATTTTAATATATAGCTTAACTTTTTAAAACATTGTTTCCTTAAGTGGTTGCATCATTTTGAACTTCCAATCCAGCTCCTCTATATCAACAGTTGATATGAAAGATGTATATATTTTTTAACTTAGCTAACATGTTTTCTAATTTAATAAGTACTTTAGCATTTTAGGTATGAAGTGGTAATTAACTGTGGTCCTCAAGTATTTTTGTGCAGGGTATATTACCAAGATTTCTTTCTCAGCAGATAACCTAAATTCAAGAAAATAATAATTTCAGCCTAAAATCAAGACAATAATACTGTGCTTTCAATATAAGTACAAAATTACCTTAGGAACCTAGCAATTAATCAACTGAAATCTCCTCTTCTATGCTGCGAATTATGCATTTAAGCATATATTTATGGAGTATGCCTTTGGAATATATTTCCTTCATCAGATAATAAAATTTATTTCTTCCTTTAAAGCACAAGTAAACATATTCTTTGTAACACTTCTCCCAGTTTCCCCTGGTCATTATAATTGCATTTCCACATTACATTTTTTTCGTTGGTATCTAAAAAATGTGTATATGACATTGTTTTCACACTTGAGACATTGAATTATAATCATTGATGATAAATTTGTTTCTCCCGACACAAGATTTTTGTATGTATTTATACACTACCACTACAGCTATGCAAGACAATTGGTAGTTGATTACAAGATGTGGTGTAGTCATTTCCTAGAAACATTCTATAATTTTGCAGTTTTGAGAAATGAAAATATTGCTTTTTTGTAAGACTAAGCACATTTAAACTTAGTAAGTTTAAAATGCTAAACAATAAAAAAAAAAGATCTTTTTTTTTCCTGGCTACACAATGCAAAAATATAGAAATAATTTTTAAAACCAATGAAATTATCTGAAATCCCACCAACTAGAAATAAGCAAAATTGGCATTTTAATATATTTTTCAGAAAAAATAAAAAATTTACATTGGATTGTGTATGTAATAATGATTTCAGTTGGCATTATGAGTGTAGCCTGTGTTATTAAATGTATTAAGAAACATGGTTCTTCTGATTACATTCTGTTCCAAATTATGTATGAACAATACTTGATTAAGACAGTTATATTTTATGAATTCAGCTATTTTTCAATTTTTACTATTACATTAGAATGCATCTTTGTCTATAATGATTTTCAACATACATTTTAATTTATTTATAAATTCACAAAAATGAATTTGCTGTTACATATTTGTCTTAAATTATATTGTGTTTAATCATACTGTATTATAAGATAGAAGAATTCAAATACTAGAGAAAGTAGGATGTAAGAACTACTCTCTCACCACCTAAGATGAGTTTCATACACCTAGGAGTAACTACAATTTACCATTTCTATTTTTCGTTTATCTGGTCATTTTCATCATAATTTTAAATTTTATATTTTACATTTGATAAATTAAATATCATTTTATAATTTTATGTTTTGAAGTGTTTAAGCCTATAAGCTGAAATATGTAAAATATGATTTATGTGCTAGTCCACAATTTATAAAACTCACATTCATTCTATGAACCATAAATTATGAGTTGTTCAGTAGTTTATACCACCTGATGAACTGTTCCTTCATTTTCCATTTTGTATCCTTTAATTTTTTAGTTTTAAATGTTCTGCTTGCATGCTGTATGTAAGCACTTCCACTGTGAACAATCTTTAAACAAACATACTGGCTCAGCACTATAAAAGATAGAAAATTATCATGTCTACACATGACTATACCTCCCAACCCACCACTCAGATTTAAGATAGATACATCAGAGTTTAATAATGTTTTAATTTAGAAAATATACTATTTCATTTGTGTGTTTAGTGTTCTTATACAAATAATGATTATATAAATTAAAGACATTATAAATATCACAACCAATATTATGATGATTTAAATATATCCATCTTGCTCTGAGGCCAACAAGATTTCCTGATAGAATTAATAAAGACTTGAAGAAAACAGACTGTAACTTCTTTGAAAACTTCTGGGTTATTTTTGGTTTGCAGATTTCCTCTGTTATTTTTCAAACGTTAAAATCACGTATGATCCCTGTTTTTAATAAACTCTCAATTTTTCCTCTTCAGAGTACTTTTTTTTTTACTTTCACTATTTTTTTCAGTATCACTACAAAGCTCTGTGTTACAGTCACCTCTATGTGATTCTGGGGAGATGGGGGAGACAAACACATGTTCTAAGCTCTGGAATCATGAAAACTAATTTCAGCAAAAATTTCTAATTTTCTGGATATATAGTGCCATACTTCAAAAAACACTAATATATCCTTTCTCAAAAATTGTGTGACTTTCTATTTGCTTACCCACAATTTAGTTAATAAATATTATAAAGTAAGCATGATTTTCATTATTAGGAAAGCATAAATATTGCTAAATTGACCATATGGTGTTTAAGATAGGTAGAACTGAGAGATATAAGAACACTGATATATTAGAAATGGTACTTACTTAACTGTTACCTGGAAAGACCCATGGAGAGCAGAAACTGATACAAGCCAAGGGTTTATTCACAATTGGCATAATTGACCCTCTTTAACCAATGAAGTTCAGAAAGTTAAACATTTGGTGAATTAAATATCATTTTATAGTTTCATGTTTTGAAGTGTTTAAGCCTGTAAGCTGAAATATGTAAAATGTGATTTGTGTGCTAATAGATTGTGAAATGTACATTTTTCCTAATTTTAATTAATAATAATGAAACAAGTTATCTTCTTAAATTTTCATTTTGTTTTCTGTTATACTTCAATTTTGTGAAAATCTGTAGCACTATTTCACTGTGCTCTCCAATCATACAGCTATATTGTGTAGAATAATATGAAATAGCTTGTATGAGAAAAAATTTAATTAACTTTTGTGACTGAATCTGTATCAGGTTTTTGATGGTCTAGTACTTAAAGCACAATATGTGTCTTCATAAATAAAAATTAATATTGTATTTTATAAAGTTAATCATGAAAGAAAGCATTATCTCAAATTATTGAAGGAAAAAAGGTAGATTTCAAAGAAAGTAATTGTTCCAGTTATATTAACTATCTTATGTCTCATTCTTACCACAATTACTTTGTCTGTTCTTCTTTTTATTTATCCATTAATTGAACTTCTACTGCAGACTACAAATTTTGGCATTATAAAGAGAGATTATAACACAACCCATAGACACTTTACTCAAGTTAGTTACAGCATAGTGTAAAATGAAAGATAACTGGACACATATACTGCTGTAAGGAGCACATAGTAAACTGGGCCCAAATACAGACTGATGGCTGCAGGTGTGAGTTTGGTGAGAGAATATCTCCCCCAAAAGCAAAAGGCCTCCACATTTTGAAGAATAAGTAGGAAAAGGGCATATTGGTGGAGCAGTGAACTTTCTAGTCAAGGGTTCTGCTTTGGCAAGATGGTTGTATTGATAAATTACAAGCTCTGAAGGTCCATCATCTGTGACTTTCCAGTCTCTTACTCCTCAGACTCAGTGTCTTGTCTTTTATAACCTATGGATTTTCTGCAACTGCATCAGATGTCTCTTCTAGCCAACCTGTCTGTCTCTCAAGGTATTCTATAATATATATAACTGACAGGACTTATATTTTTCCAAGTGACGTATTTAAAATAAATCATGTCAGTATTCCACTTTAAAATATTTACTGCCTCCTCACAACCTACGCAATAACATCTCAAGACCATACCTTGACATTTAGAGTGTGCCTATCATTTTGAACTCAGTCTAGTGTGTGAATCTCTGATTCCCAACTCTCTTCATCCCATGCAATTCAATATTTTTGTCACTCTTTTGTTTCCAGTATAGACCAGACCCCATGTGAGTTTGCACATGCTTGTTTCTTGAGAATAGAATTCCCTTCTCTAACTTTTCCTCTCATACTTTATACTTTGTCTTCTATTTAGAAATTCTTATTTGCCCTTCAGGATTTATTTTTAAAGGCTGGTTGCAAAATGGTAGTGAGTTTCTGTCCCCATCAGAAAACAACAAAAAATTACTAGACATAAAATCATATTGTCAGCAAAAGAGATCATTTTACTTCTTTTTTTTCCTATTTGAAGGTCTTTGATTTATTTCTTTTTCCTGAATGCTCTGCCTACAACTGTCAGTACTATATTGAGTAAGAATGGTGAGAGTGGGCATCGTTGTCTTGTGTCTGTTATCAAAGGATATGCTTCTAGCTTTTTCCCATTATGTATGATATTGGCAGTGGGTTTTAATAGATGGCTCTTATTACTTTGAGGCATATTCCTTCAATTCCTAGTTTGTTGAGGGTTTTTATCATGAAGGAATGTTGCATTTTATTGAATGCTTTTTTCTGCATCTATTAAGATAATCATATGGTTTTTATTCTTAATTCTGTTTATAGGGTGTTTCAATAAGTGTTATAGAATCACACTTATTGATTTGCAGTCTATTTTATCTACTATAAGTATAGTTACTTCTGGTCCTTTTTGGTATCAAGTTGCATGGAATATCTCTTCCCACACCTTCATCTTTATTCAATTTATGTCTTTTTAAGTACAGTGGGTTTCTTGTAGGAAGCACGTAATTTTGCATTTATAAATCCTTTCAACCACTCTATGCCTTTTAATTGGAGAACTCAGTCCTTATACACTCTGTTATTATTAAGTAAGAACTTTCTGTTGTCTTTTTTCTGTTTGTTTATTAACTCCACTCTTCATTTTTTTCTTTTTTACTGACTTTTTCTGGGGTTAAGTGGTTTTCTGGTAGTATATTTTAATTTATTGCTCTATTTTTAGCAAATCTATTACAGGTGCTTATACTTCGGTTACCAGGAGGCTTACAAAAGTATATAATAGATATAACAGGTTATTTTAAAGAAATGACAACTTATCTTAGATCACAAAGAAAAATATAGAAACAAAATTTTTTAAAAACTGTACTCTTGAACTGTGTTTCTCCAGTTTTTGATTTATGCTTTCTCAATTTATATATTTGATTTGGTATGGTTTAAATCTCTGTTCCTGCCCAAATCTCATGTCGAACTGTAAGCCCCAGTGTTGGAGGTGAGGCCTCGTGGAAGGTGATTGGTTGATAAGGATAGATTTCTCTCCTGATGCTGTGTCATGATAGTGTCTTTATAGTGAGTTCTCATGAGATCTGGTTGTTTAAAAATGTGTAGCACCTCCCCCCCCTCTCTTCTACTATGCAGTAAGCAAGCCTATTAAGTATTATTAAATATAATAGTGTGCAGTAAATATGTTCTATAAAGGGCCAGAGAATAATACTGTAGGTTTTAGAGGACAATCAGTCTCTATTGCAGCTACTCATCTAAGCCACTGAAATATAAAAGCAGCCACAGACAACACACAACTTAATAGGTGTGGTTGTATTGCCTTAATACTTGATTAAAACAGGGAGTGGCCTAGATTTGGTCTGCAGGCTGTAAGTTGCTGACCACTGGGATAAGAAAAATGTGTTAAAACTTCATAATATAATCTTTTATGTGTTCTGCAACCCCAAGATGCTAGGATCATATATAGTATTTCTTTTAACAATAACAAATTTTATTTTGCATAATTATAAATATTTTCTAAAATAGTAAATATGGACAATAATAAGAAGACACACCAAATCAAAATATTTCTAGATTTTTGGTAAAAATAGTTTTGAAACTTTGTAATAACCTTATATGATGGTGTATCTTTGAAACCCATATGAAACTCAAGTAGCAGAAAACTATAGACTCAGCTTCCTTCCTAGAGGATTTTAAAGCTTAACTGCTACTTTCTCACAACTATGCTTTAAAGGTCTATGGTTCCTTTATTTTGAAGTGCAGAAATGAGTCTGCGGAGACCAAGTTGAACAGCATTGTTTGACTTGAATTGGGTATATGTCTTAAGTGTTTCTATGCTTTCACTTTTGAAGTATAGTTACATCCTACCTTTAATAAAAAAATGTACTTGAAAGAAAGATATAGCATTTGTAAACATAAAACTCAAGTGACTAAAGCAATGAAATAATCTAAAATTGTGAATGTAGAGATGAGTGACTTCTTATTTACTAATACTACGTTTGTTATTTTCCTGCTGAGAAAAGTTACATTTTTTCCCATGTATTAGATGAAATATTCTGTTGCAAAATTAAACATTATGATTTATGGGATTTATTAAGTGTAAAAAAAAAGGCAATTAGCTTTTTAGTGCCAGAGGCATCTCTAAATTATTTGAGTGGAATGCAGCTGGTTTTGTGATAAACTCATAACTGTGGGTCAGTGGAAAATAATTGATACTTTTCCTTTCCTCTGGTACCTTGAGCTTTTAAAAAAAACTATTGTTTTTGTTGATTTCAACTGTAGGTTGAAGTCACTGAAGCTCATAATTCATCATTTTTGAGGGTCTGTGTTGAAACAGTGAAAATACAGCCTGGCTGACACTTGTTTGACCCTACAGACAATTTAAATTATAATGTACAATTGATTAAAATAATAAAATTAGGAAAATGGTATTAAGAGTTAACTTCTTGTATCATGCTATATTTTGGACTCATATTTTTTTTTATATGAAAGGAACTACTATTTGGATTTCTCCCAGAGATAAAGCTTGACAACCTGCTCTCAGCTGGGGTTTCTCTCTCGAGAATATGGGCCTAAATATCTTTTGTCTTTTCCATGTGTCTCCTTCAGGGCCTGGAAAAGCAATTACCCAAGGGGACTGTTTCAGTGGTAATGGCAAAGGTGCACATGCACAAGTACACACAAACACATACATACATACACACCAGAATTATATGTGTCCTCTTATGGCCTTGCTGTATAACTAGTTCATTGTCATTTTTACACAGATGCCTTTGTCCAAAGCAAATAACTTAGCTAAATCCACAATCTAGAAATGAGGATGCACTCCTCTGCACCTGACAAAGCAAAAACAGGGCCGTGGCTATTGGAAAAGATGAGCAATTACACTTTTACAATCTACCATATTTATCTGTTGTGCAAAAATATATAATTTGCATTCTACCATGTCAAGTTTTCAGAATAATTAAGAAGTACTGTATACAATTCAAAAACTTTGATTGCAATTTATCAAGTCTATTTATTTAATTCTAGTTTACAAAATTAGTTTACAAACTTTAAACATGGATTTAATTTTACTGGGTTATTGTTGGTTAATTATGCAAATATTTATATAATGTAGACAATAATTATGCAGACACATATCACCAAGGCACAGCTTATGCTATCAATTAATTGATAAACTAAGCATAGATATGTAATCAAGTGGTAATATTTCAAGCAAAACATTCTGGTCAGTCATAATGGTTGAACAAGTATTATGGAAAGTTTGAAGAGATGATAATTCAGCTTTGAGAGCAGGGTATCAAGGAAAGCCATAGGAATTAATCTTTGAACAGAATCTTGAAGGAGAAGTAGGACTGCACTGACAGCAGTAAAGGTCATTCCAGGCAAGAGGTAACAGCAACAGCATGGGCAAAGGCATGGGGGGGTGAGAGCATGCCATGTCTGATAAAATACATGTCATGGAGGAGAGGAGACGGAGAATATCTGTGAGATAAGACGAAGCATAGAGATGTAAATTAACATCCCTTGTCCCAGAATATCAAATAAGTCTGTGTGATTGCGTTTTTGTGCCTTTGCGTTAAAGTGTGTCATCTGGCCAACAGACCAAATGGACAACTCCTGGCTAACTGGGGTGCTCAAAGTTAAAATAGACCTAGGTGGCCATGGCTGAGGGAGGAAGTGGTCACATACTTTGTGTTCTCAGAAGAACATTGTAAAAGTATCACAGGACCTCTGTTTCTACAATCAAGACAAATCAGCTCCTGTTTTGTTGGTGCCAGGATAAACTGCAGCCAGAACTCCCCCATGCCCATGAGTCATTTGCAAGAAAGATCTTACACAGACTTTTGGGTTGAGGCATGGAAGCCAACCAATTAGAACTCAGCTGTGCTGAGCAATTAATATTAAGGGAGTCTCAATTCTTTTCCTTAAATGAAGCTGATTGGGAACCGAGGCAGGAACTTTTGGTGTGAAACATGTGCCCTCTTCTTTTTTCTAGAATGCACCTTCATTTTACACCAAAGGGTGCATGTCTCCTTGGTTTTCAAACTGTTCATTGGAATATAGTATCTTTCCTCCAAGTTACTTCTTGGAGAACTTTTGTTCACCCTGGGATGAAACAATTACTAGAAAAAATAAAGGAAATAAATGCATTAAGGGCCTGTTAGACCTCATATTTCAGAGTGGAGGTACCCCAAAGGCAAACCATCAAACAAAGATTTTTGGAGAAGCAGTTTGTTTGAAAGATACACACAGAAAGAGAAAGAGTGGGAATGTAAGAAAGAAAACAAGGGAAGAAAACCAATATGAAGTATGTTAAGTGTATATGTTACTGCTGTAGCCAACTCTTGGTCACTTCCTCTAGGTACCTACAGAACTTTTGTGGAATATGACTCGAAATCTAAACAGTGACTCTATCTTGTATTTTCTACCAGCACTCACTTCCCATTTGTTTAGGGTTGCTCTAAGGGTATCAAGTCTTCAGGACTTCCAGCTGATGGATGAGCTCAATCCTTTTCTATGAACAGAAAATGCCCTGGTCCAAGTAAAAGCAGAAAGACCAAGGTATCTTTCATCTAGGCAATGCTTTAAAACGAGTGTCCCAATGGTATATATTATTTATAGAAATATAGAAATATGAATAATGTAAAAAGATAGACCACAAGGAAGTTTACTTACTTTAAAATGATAGTTACCTCTGGGGAGAAAGGACGGAGAAAAAGGTTGCATATATTTTAATGGAATCCTTGTATTTGTATTATTTAAAAAAATAGATCTGAAGTTAATATATAAATATTTGAAAAATTGTAGCAGTGAATACATAGGTATTTTTATATTATTTTCTATCCTTTTCTGTATGTTGAAATATTCTTGGATTTTCCAAATGTGTAAGAAAAATCCTTGAGTATGATGAAGGAAATTTGCTTAAAGTCTACAAATCTCAAACATTTAATGTGTTGCATGAATTTGCATCATTTTCAGACAAAATATATATATATAAACTATGGTAAAATTCAAATATAACCAATTATTATAAACTTTTAATTACTGTAGTCTGATTTAATAACATTTGCATATGAATATGGTTACACATAATAATATAAGTGCAACACAAATTCCCTTAGACCACAGCATCCCAAATTTACCAGTAACTTCTGTCTGCATTTATGTGAGACCTCAGTTCTAAGTAGACATATATTACTTCTTCCTCTTTAGCTGTTTTTATTTGTGGTAAGCCCTATACTGGTTTCTTAGGAGCTCATGGGCTCAAGTATGCTCTTGTCCTCTTATTGTCCTCTAGCTTTCTTTTCGTTGTGAGATGTCTGCAAGGCTATTGGTAGAAGCATTGGGTTAGGTGGGTTAAGAATTAGAAAACTTTCAAAATGCTGAGTTGTTATTGAATGTTCTTCATTCTTCCATTAGACTCTGAAACACTTCTTTGGGTTCCTGGAGTCTTAAAATATTTTTTATTAAAATACTTCTCTCAGCCTTTATTTAAAGTCTTCCCTACAAAGATTCAGATCTATTAGATGGAGTTGCTTAGAAACAGACACCACCATGTTCTCCCTGATTGCTCTCTAAATAAATAATTGAAAATGTATAGATTGGTGCAAAAGTAATTGAAGTTTTTGCAATTACTTTTAATGACAAACACCACAATCACTTTTGTACCAACCCACATATTGTATAAACTCAAACAAGGGAATGACTAGAGGAAGAGCAGCATGTTCACTACCAGTTCACTAGATATCCATTTTTTATCTCCTCATGTAGGCTAGTCTAGGTTAGCGATCAATATGTAATACTGGAATCTGTGATCATATCTCTCATCTACATTATATGTCAGCAAGCCTTCTCGAAGATGGGATGAATGCCTTGTGATATATAAACAGTAGCATGACACTAATGCTTTGGTATATTTATAAAATACATAATTAGCATAATATGGCCAGGTTTATTTATGTCTGCCTTTTCATTCCTGGTAATATTGATGTTAACCTGGCAGGTAAAGTTCAGTTTCTTCGCAGTTCAGTTCCACAGTACTTGAATTCATTATTTGATGTAAGGCAGAGGGGAAGGTTGGAAAATATACTTAAGCAGTGGTTTCTTCTTTACAGATTTAGGGAAAATGAAGAACCCCTAATACAAAACTAAAGAATGCATTATGGAATAACCTTTCTGAAATTGTATCATAGCTGTTTAACCATTACCAGAACTAAATAAAGCTCTGTTTTTCATTGACACTCTAAACTGAAATTATGGTATATGTGCAGATGCCATTTGAATATTTCTGACAAAGATAAGCAGTGCAACAAGCTGATGCTTCTTTTGAAAGGGGGATAAAACCACTCTGCTGGCAGGGCATTCATCATTACAGGATTTTTTTTTAATGTATCAGTAATTTTATTCCCCATTCTGAGAATATCACTTATAGCTATGGTCTCTATTATTGCAATAACAAGTTGAGAAATAATATTTCCCCCAGGAAAATGTGGGGTGTTTTATTGTTTTATGGCAGAAAGACATTTTTGCAGACATTGCAAAAAGCTAATGTCTCCTTTAAATTGGGCTATAATTCAAAGAGAACTATGAAATGTAGCTGCAAAAAGTCAGCCAAGTAAGTGAGCTTGTACTTTCAGTTTATTACCAAAATATTTTTGATTTTTGTTACTGCTGCTCATTTTGTGACCATAGGATGCAATGCAGTTTGCTTATATCACATATGTCCTTTGTTAGAAAAAATTAAGTATTCCTAAATAATGGTTTGTGAGGCTCAATGTAAGGATAAGTTGATGATATTATATAAGTTCTCCAGTATCCACTAGCATTTCACCATTTTTCATGGATTATCCCATTCATTAATGTACAAATATTTATTGAGCAAATACTGTTGCAGATAATATACTATGGGCTGGGTATACTGTGTTGAAGGAGACTGGCAAAAGCAAGTAATAAATAAATGATGTATAATAAACTCCTATAATAAAATATCAAAAAAAATTTTAATGGATTATTCCTGCAAAAATGTATCTATTTTTAAAATGTTAGTTTTCTATAGTATCTGCTTTTTTTCTTTCCTAATGGAAATAAAATTTTTCTATAGTGCAGTCGATATATATTCATACATTTATTCCTTAAAAATATTTGTGATATATATTTAATAAAAATATTTAATTTTGATATATGTTTAATATTAAAAAGTGTATAAATATATAGGAATGGTCCAAAAACAATAAAATTATCACTCTTATACCCAGTTTAAGAATTAGTAGATCACCAGTACACGCCTTCACCTCTCTGTGCCCTACCCTTAGAGTATTGCCTCCTTTCCTTTCCCAAAGTTAAATATTATTGAAATATGTTAATAATCCTATTGCAACTCTTTATAATTTTGCTACCTACTTGCTTAGCATCACTAACGTTAAAAATCATAAAGATAAATCATAGTATATGTGTTATTCAGCAATTAGCTACATTTTTGCCGAGAAGTGATTGTGTAAAAACTTTAGTGAACATTACTGTACACATTGCCAGCGGCACATGTACAATTATTTTTTCAGAATACAGGTAACAGTATTATTACTGAATCACATGTCCAGATTACAAGGTAACTAAAACAGTTTAAAAATAGAAAACAAAGGCATTTAATGCACAATATAAAGATTAAAAATCATATAATCAACTTAAATGCAAAAAAGAAAAAAAAATGAAATTCAACACCCATTCACTAAATAACAACAAAACTGGCATACTATAAAAAGACAGGCAATTTGATCATCAGCAAAGCCTGAGTCCCGTCCTCTCATTCTTCTTCCCGGACAACGTGAGCTTCACCCCTTGCTCCACTTCACCAACTACTGTTTCCTGGGTTCTGTCTAGGCTCCCAGCTTAGGTGCTGGCTGGTCAGCAGCACGGCCAGTGTCAGTGCAGACGCTGGGGCCTCTGGTTCCCAGATCTCCAAGTCCAGCTCCACCAGCTTCGGGGCGGCTTGGGTCCAGGGGCCTGGCCACGGGGTTGGCCGGGGTGCTGGCAGGAATGGGAGGCATCCAGAATGAGAAGGAAACCGTGCAAAGCCTAAAGGACGACCTGGACTCCTATCAGGACAGAGTGAAGAACCTAGAGACTGAGAACCAGAGGCTGGAGAGCAAAATCCAGGAGCACCTGGAGAAAAGAGGCCCCAGGTCAGAGTCTGGGGCCATTACTTCAAGATCATCCAAGAATTTGAGGGCTAAAAAACTGCTGCGGCTAAAACAGCCGTCCAGTTTTGTGTTGGAAACCCCAGGCGCTGGTGTTGTAGGCACCGGAGGGAACCTCCTGGTCTGCGGGTTATGAAGACTGTAGGAATAGTACAGTACCTGAGCCTGAGTGCCAGAGCGTCCCTAATGGCTTCTTCTGGCTAGGAGAGGGAGTTCTCTGGCCCCTTGCCCTTCCCGGGTGAGGCGACGCCCGACCCTGCTTTGGTTTGCCCTCCTTGGGCTACACTCCTGTCTAACCAGTCCCAATGAGATGAACCTGGTACCTTGGTTAGAAATGTGGAGACCACTTGCCTTCTGGATCTCTCTCGCTGGGAACTGCGCACCGGAGCTATTCCTATTTGGCCATCGCGGCGGAAGTCAATCGAGATTTTAACTTCTAATGTTCCTATTTTCACTTAATTGTAGCCTTTAATGATTTATTAACTCAGTGGTTTATTTGAGAAATCTTAAACTATTTTATTCTCAAATTCACTTAACTTTTATCATGAGGGACTTTAGCAGTTTCAATTCTGAATGCTGTCATAATTTCAGGCCATCTATTTACTTTTTATGTAAAGTAGAAGTGTGAGTCAGGCTCAGTGTGTCTGTTTGTAGAAAGAATGATTCAGTTAAAGAAAAAGGTACAAAGATCATGGTGCAGAAAGACTCTTGACATGTTTAGACTTGCCATGTTCATGGCAAGAAGGCCAGTATTGCCATACTGAGGGAGTATGTGGAAAACATTCCAGAGATATAGTAGAAATAGTAGCTGTGTACTGACAAAAGGATATCTGTCTCTTCTTTATAACTATTAAATCAAACTTTTGTAATATTGCTGGCTGGAATGTACTATTTAAAAGAAGAAAAAGAAAATTAATTCTACTTCTGTTACTTTTGTTTGTTTGTTAAATCTCTTTGCCTGCTTGAATGATTATATAGGATTATTTCTTAAATCTTCAGAATTCAAGCATCTTGCCAGACTCCATTAATTCTGCATTAATTTTGCAAGAAATGAAATGAATGTTTTTGCCTTAGAGCTTCAAGTCATCTTTAGCATAGAGATATTATTGTTTTGGCTTAACTTTGAATTATTTTGTGTTATCTGTTTGTTTTGTATATTTATTGGACAATTTTATTTGTAGTTATGACCTTTTCTCAGTAATCCTTGGTTTTAATAGTTTCTCTTTTTGTATTTGTCTTTTACTGCAATAATTCTGAGGAAATTAATAAAGATTACCTTCGAAAATTTATATTTCCATTTCTTCAGTTTCCATTTAAGATTTTATGGTTGTCAATGGGAAGTATAGTCTTTCTTGCATTTTTTATTTCTCTGTATTATATTTTTAATTAAGCAAGTTATTTCCTTTTACAATCTGCTTCTCAGATTTATGTGTTTGCATTCCTGCTTGCTTTCTTCTTATGTCAGACTTCTATTTTTATAAAAGCAGTATCACATACTACCTCATCGAAAATTCAAAGCAAATCTTCTTCTAAACTTTTATTTTCTATCCTCAGCTATCATTCAGGGGTATTAATGTCTTTGACTTTTAATGCCAGTGGTTCTCCCCCAACATCACCAACCCTGGCAGTATGTTTTGTTTTGCTTTGTATTTTATTAATGTGGCTAATTTATGGTTAAAAGAAATAATAAGTATTAAAATTCTTAATTACCAAGTATAAAAGTTGTAGAAATTTTCTGATTTCATATTTTAATAATCTTTTCCTAGATTTTCCACAGGCGGATTTGATGATGAAACATTTTGGAAAAGGGGCAACACACTAGGAATAAGAAATATAAAAAAAGAAATATAAAAAATAGTATTAGAGATGCTTTCTGTAACCATGGAAGCCTGGCATGCTAAAATTCAGACCTATAAAAAAGCAAATGCCATACTTTCTGAGGATATTAAGAAGTAAAAGAAGTTGAATCTATATCTCTTTTTCAATTGTAAATAGATCATCTCATTATTGACTTGTTAGAAATTTAAACTATTGAAAACACAATATTGAAATATCATTAATTAAATAATTGAACCACTGTTAAAATTGATTAAACATTAATAAAAAATTGAATAGGAAACAAATAAATAAAAAGACATTTTTGTGTTCATGTACTCGAAGAAGTAATAGTGTGAAAATTTCTATTCTACCAAAGCTATCTATAGATTCAGTACAATACCTATCAAAATACTCATAGCATTTCTCGTAAAAGTAGAAAAACAATTCTAAAATTCCCATGGAATTACAAAACATGCCAAATAACCACATCAATCTTGAGCAAGAAGAGCAAATATGAGATCATCCCATTGCCTGATACCAAAACATTTTACAAACCTATAGTAAACAAAACAGCAGGATACTGGCATAAAAACAGACATGTAAATCAGTGTAACAGAACAGAGAGACTAGCAATAAATTCATGCATTTAGAGTTAATTGATCTTTGGCAAAGATGCCAAGAAGACACAATGAAAAAAGGATAGTGTCTTTAATAAATGGTATTGAGAAAAATGGATATCCATACACAGAATGAAACTGGACACTTTTGTCACACCATGTACAAAAATCAACTCAAAAGGAATTAAAGACTTAAATGTAAAACTTAAAATTATAAAACTACTAGAACAAAAAGTGTTGCGGAAAAGCCTTTTGCCAATAGTTGGGCAATAAGTTTTTGAATATGACCTCAAAAAGCACAGGCTACAAAAGATATAATAGACAAAAGGGACTGCATCAAACTAAAAAGCTTCTGCATAGAGATATAATCTATCAAGGAGTGAAGGGACAACATATGAAATGAAAGAAAGCATTTGCATACCATACATCTAATGAGGGTTTGATATTTAAAATACATAAGGTACCCACAAAATTCAATAGTAAGAAAACAAATAACCCAATTCAAAAATGGCCAAACAGTCTGAATAGATATTTCTCCAAAGAAGGTACACAAATGCCAGCAGGTATATGAAGAAATACTCAGCATCACTAATCATCATGGAAATGTAAATCAAAATCACAACTGGATATTACCACGGATCTTTTAGGATAGTTAATATCAAAAAGAAAAATCATAACAAATGTTGACAAGGAGGTGGATTAAAAGGAACTTTTGTACACTGTTGGTGGGAATGTAGACAGTATGGATGTCCCTCAAAAGAATTAAAAATAGAAGTACTACATGATACAGCGACCCCACTTGTGAATATATTTCTAAAAGAAATAAAGCCAATATTTATAGCTGGTTAATTTAGTTAATAATACTGTAATTTAAATGGGGAGTTTGACAAAAAAAATAGATCTTAAATGTGCTTTCCAAAAAAAAAAAATAGGTAATAATGTGATGTGGTGTGTGTGATGTATATGTTACCTATTCACAATATATACATATTTTCAAACACCATTCCATATATCTTAAATATATATTATATTCATTTGTCAATTATACCTTAATAAAGCTGGGAGAAAAAAACTAGACAGATTTCAAGCAGGAAAATATTTTATTTATGATAACAACTTTAACCCTAAAGTTTAATAAATAAGTTCAAACATTTATTATTATTTGGAAACACAGTCAACTTTAATTTTGGACAGTTGTATTATTTTACATCTTTTATTTATTAAAATTAAAGCTAAAAGATTAATACAGAAATAGTCAATTCCCCCCCCACAAATATCTTTATTTTATTTGGCATAAATTAAGTATATCTGGATTATCTTTATTAATTTTTAACCCATGAATTTCCCCTTATTCTCCTCACATAATGAGAAAATAAACTTTCTAATTCATTTTAGATACTCCTTTGTTCACTGAATATTTTTTTCTAAACTTTAAATTTCCATGGCTATAGTATGTCTATGGCATTCAGCAAGAGGCTTTGAGAACACGTTTTGCTTTTTATAAATTTTAATTTTAGAAATGAATAAGGTATGGTTTTTGAGTTTTGAATGACCAAATTTAAATCTAATTTTGTACCCAAGTTATAAAAGATCTGGTTACAATTGTGAAGGATGATCCTTAAAATAAATATATTAAATACATAATACTGAGATACCAATAATTTCTGTCTAGTAAATAACTCTTGATATCACCACTAGTAACGAAAATTCCACTGTGATTTTTAATCTCTCTCACATAAAATAAAATGTTTTTTAACCTTGTCAATCTGGACTAATTTCAATTATCTAACTAGCTTTTTTTTTTTTGCCCAAATTTTACCTTATATTTTTAATTTGCTTTATTCAATAAAATATGTAATTCCAAAAATAGCTATGACAATCTCAGATCATTCTTCCACATACATAAACCTCATGAGCAGTTTAGTGATGATCTTTGTAGCTAAGCAAATATTGTTGAATATTGAAACAATGTATTGGGCATGTTAACTCTAGCTACTATGACAAATCAATCCAGAATTTATACTAGTTTAAAGAAAATAGAAGTTTATTTTTGCACAACAGTCCAAAGTGGTGTTCAAATTTTTTTGTATATTCATGTTTTATATTAAATGAGTTCATAATATTTATAGTATTTTCAAAATTACTTTTTTAGAATTATTACCAAATATTAAATATAAAATGTTTTCATATATCCAAGTTCATACAATATATAGTTCTACATTTCACCTACTATTTTCATAGTTAAAAAATAGTACCTTGAGTAATAATTTATTGAAATCTGTTCTTTTTGGTTGAACATTTTCCTTAAAATTTTTCTGTTTTTAACAGTACTGTACTGAACATTCTTATGGGTAAATATTTTTGTATGCACTTTTTTCATAAAATCACTATCTAAAGATTAAATTGATGGATTAGATGGCATATATATTTTTAATCTATCAGAAATAATAATTTATACTCTAATTAATAAGTTATAAAGCAGTTTTGAATCCTCTAAATAGTGAAAAGCTTAAGCCTCTGATTTATTTGTAGAAATTTAATCAAAATGAAAAGATGGCAAATGAGAAATTCTAGTATACATTTAAGGGAAATTAATTTTAAATACCTTGTTATTTTATATACATTCTCTGTACAAAATAGAATGAATATTAACATGATTAATTTATATAATATTTCAAACAACTACAGAGATCAGCAGTTAAGCAAAGTATGTGATAAATTAGAGAGATACTAACTGGGGAAAGACAATCAGCACACTAGCTACCCTCATGGTTGAATTAATTTAATAATTTTGCCAACATCTTAAATCCCATAGTCTCAAAAATCTTATTTAAATAGGTGTACATAGTAGTTCTATATATTTATGAAGTACATGTGATATTTTGATATAGTCATACAATGCATAATAATCACATAAGTGTGATTATGGTCAACAACTTATTATACTTTTAAAAATAACTCAGAAATCTTATTTTGACAGAACACTAGGGGCCAGTTTATCCATATGTCAGGTTAGATTCCAATTATTTATGTGCAGACAGCCAGTGGATTAAAAGAGCATCATCATTACAGACAGCTTTAAAAACATCTATGCCATCTGACGCATCTAATTAATCTTTAGTTATTTTAAGAAAAGTTGCATAAAAAATATTTACCTATAAGAATGTTCAGTGCAGTAGTTAAAAATAGCAAAATTTTGAAATTTTAAAAATCATTCTTAAAATTTTCATAACCTGTCATAAGTATGGTAGATATAAAATCAGATACACTTACATAAACATTGTTTCTATATTCCTTCCTAATTGTAGACCTGCTGAGAGTGTCAAGTTTTAACAAAATAAAGAGTTATTTTATAGCAGAGGATTATGTATACCATGCTGATGTTTAATGAAATCTGTGACACTGAAAGAGAACATTTAACAGTGAGTCAGTACATAGAATATGACTTTTCCCTAGAAGTTCACAGGAATGACAAAGAGCTATTGCAAATGTCAAGATGTTCAGTAGTCTAAATGATATCCTCTTTCCTTTGCACCATATATTTTCAGAAGTTTATGTGTCATGCCACGGTTTTCATATATAAATGACATTTTTCAATGCTTTATTTGTAAAAGTATTTCATATGTAAACCATTTTAATTTTATAATAGCTATCCTAATCAAAGAGACATATCTGTTTTAATAGCATGTATTACTGTTCAGTGTCACAGGAATGCAGCTTAATTTATTTAATCGTCTGTGTAAAATAGAATCTATAAGAGAACTGTTGTGGAGACAGTCTTCCAAAGCACCATATATGATATTCTCCACTGTTTTAGATTGCATGTGTTAATATTATTGATCAACATAAATGATCAAGTGTTGCAGCATTGATTGGTATTGATGTCAAGAAAGCAAAACGAGAGGTAACCTAAATTAGCATGAATAAAAATGGACTTATAGCAAACATTTAGGCATAGGAGTAAATATGAAACTCATTTCAAAGAAACCAAATTAGCAAATGGTTTGACAGAAAGCTCTGTGTAAATAATGGTGGCATCTTTTTTTCACTCTTCATTTGAATAAGAAAGCAAATGACATTGGTAATCAATGGTGTACATCTAGATTTTTACAAGTAAGAGGGTTGTTGAAACAAAATACCATATATGAGAGCATATCTGAGATCAAGATTTTCAGCTGATATTCATGATTTCACAGTGTAACACTGAATTTGTTAATGTAATTTTGCAACAAAACCCATTTCCCATTAATATAAAAGGGTTAACACAATTAAAACAAGAAATAGATACAGTTCATTCATTCTAACTGAATATCAGGCCTAATGCATTCTTTTCTATAGTGATTATTGACACTCTGAAAAATACAACTGGGAACTAAATGTGCCATAGCATGAAATTAAGAAAATATATAACAAAAACAAATATTTCTAAAATCAAATTAAGAGATGATTTAGATTAAATTTTCAAAGCAGACCCAATCAATTTTTGACAATAAACATTTAATCTGTCAGGGGTTTAGCTATACAAGCTTGTGGTGGATGAGTTACATGTGATAAAATTTTATTTGCCAGAAAGATGAATTCTCAAATTCCCATCTTTGCATTCATTGATTATATTCTCTAGAAATGAATCTGGGGATTCTTTTAGTCCCAGTTCCATGGGTAGTTATTGACTTTTAGATAGTAATGAACACTAATTAGATAAGATTGTTCCTTATGGTAAAACAATAGCTTGAGGGAAAAATATAATACTTGCATGCTTCATTGAGGACTGGAAAAGGCTATTGTACATTGCATTATTTTGTACTCATGCTTCACAAATCCCTGAATGAAGAACCAATAAAGGTGCATATGCATTTGTCTATCTTTCTATGCATTATTACTTAACTGATTGATGTACATTAGTTATGCTTTCTTTATAATAGTTTATTTTAAACCTCATTTGTTTAGGATTCTGTTTTTCACTACTACAGTGGACAATGAACTAGATGCCTTAATAAAAGAATGGATGAATTAATAAATGATTCTTTACTCTGTAATTAGAAGTATGGATTGTATCACTGAAAACAAGCAAGCATCAAATACCTCACAGGGTGAGTTGGTAGCATAAAATTAAACTTTCATTTTCTTGGTTTCCAAGGTATTATGTCATTCGATACACTGCATAGAAACTTTTCCTCCCTATAAGAATATTAAAATTTATTTTAATCTTTCTTTTCATTAATGTTATTTAAGAAATCATAATTTTACATACTTGTGTGACCCAATGTATTGTTTTGATGTAGGGTATAATGTGTAATAATGAAATAAAGCTAATTATCATATCCATAACCTCACTGATTTTTTTACGGTGAGTTATGAAAAATGTACCCTGTAGGCCATGGTGCCTAGTGAAAGAACAGGTGTCCCTAAAAACCTAAACATCCCAGAACTTATTTGAGAACTTACAAAAAGAAAAAATTTCATCACATACAGTAGACAAATAGTTGGAAAATTATCTTAAAAGCTATTTAGAGACAGATAGTGGGACAGATCTCTGGAGCTGTCATGCTGCTACCCAGTAATGCCCAGTAATGTAAGTTCTAACAAACTCATGTACTCAGTAAGCTAGCCTTGTCTGAGTCATTCCTTATTTTCTTAGCTTCTTTCTAGTTTGGGGGTCCTCGTTTGGGGGAGACGTTACATTCCTTGGTTTTTCTCATAATAGCATCATGTGAGGTTGTGCTTCAAGAGAGCTCCAGGTTGCACTATCTTAACACACTTGCTTCATAGGAATGAGAGAGACTTTTCTCCTAGCATTTATATGTAAGATCAAGGGGAAAAGCACTGACAGGTCCAAGTTGGGCTTCATGTCCATTCCTAGCTTAATATCTGTAACCAGAGGTCATATGATTGTCCAGGAATTAATCACAAGCTTGTTACTGTGGTTATATGACCTCCAGTGTAACAAGAACCATACTGAGTGGTGAATGAATTATTTCATAAAAGAAGTAGGACTGCTGCACATAGAAAAGAGATGACAAGATACTCTTTAGGAGAGAGCAATTATGTCTCCAAATATTGTTACTAATTTTATCTATTAGAAGTTCCAAACAATTCTAGTTGTGTGAATACAGACATTATACAATTTAGGAAGTCAAACATAGTTAGTAGAGTGCTATATTATACTAGAGTACTATATTATTAACAATAATGTACATTTAAATATCATGTAATAGTTTTCAAAGTATTTAATTAGATTTATATACCTGTGAATTCAGGAGAGTGCTAAATATATGGTTGTTCAAAGTCTAAAGTTCCTGTCTTAAAAAAATCAAAAGTAATACCTTAGTATTTATGCTCTCTTTGACAAACAACTAAAGTTCTTTGGAACTTCATTCACGGATTGGGAGTAATAAAGGTTCTAACCTCATGGATTTGTAATTAAGATTGATTAGGCAAATATATGCAAAGTGCTTTGAAATGTGCTTGGTGCATATTAAGCACTTAATAAAGTTTACCTATTATTATCATGGTAATTATATTTCTGTTGCCATGAGTTGTCACATGGCTTTGTTATCCTTGCCACATTGGATTGAAACCCAGAAATCAGCTTGTTATCTAAAAACTACCCTTGACAGATTGGGGAACTGATATGCTTCTTTCACTAAGTTGTCTAGTGGATTAAATCTTCCCAATACATGGTGTCTTTCCAGTCAGCCTCAGATTCCCAAGAGGTTCTGAGTATAAAATTCGCATAGGAAATGCAGCAAATTTAGAAAGAATTATACAAGCAGAAAGAAAATAAGACCCAGAGAGAAGCTGAAGTACACATCAGAGGAGTCAGGAGAGTAGGAAAGAATTAATACTAAGTTGAGAGGGGATGACAAAAAAATGTGAGAAACCAAACAAATTGTAGATGTATTATTTAACTCTGTAATAAATAAATTATGGTTAATTTCTCCATCTGGTCACAAAACTGTTTTATCTTTACAATTAGCCGTTATCCCCTAAAGGAAAGAGACTTTTGTTTCCTAAAACACTGAAGAGCCAAACTAACAATTATTTCATTTGTTATCACAGTGACTAAGACACATGCTAGCGATGAAGGATGAATACTATACCCATATATCCATATTCTGAATATATCAATTCCTGATTACTCCCAAAAAGCCCCAAAATATCTTTCACTTCAGAAAACCAAGGCCATTGAATTGGTATTTGACCACATCAATGACTCATATATAAAAGTGTGCACATAGTCTTGGGAAACTACAAACTGTAATTGTGTTGCTTTTAAATAAATGGGCACAAAATGTTTTAATTCAAATGCATTTGGTAATTTTGAGATTGCTTTCTAACAGCATACTACTTTTATTCAGAGGAATACAGAAATATTTTGGGGCAATTATCTTCCACCCTGGAGATAGAACAGGACAGATATGACCCAGTGACTCTTGGAGCAATATAAAAAGACAAAAACTCCCCCAGGGCCATCCTGGTCAGCATCCATCTGCTGGAGATGACCTACCAGCTTTACAATTTAAAAAAAGAGAAAGTAACACTTAGCCTGTATGTATATCTACACTTGAGGTATAGTGAATAGAGAATGATATTAGGAGATAGAAGCCTGGCTATATTACTAATTACCTCCATCTCTGAGAAAGTAATTTAATCTCCCTGGTCTTCAATTTTCTGACTTCTAATGAGATGTGGTTGTAAAAGATTGTCTGTAATAAACCCTCCAGCTCTTCAAATCTGTAAATTAGCTTGTCAACCCCTGACATATCTGAATAAAGCTGAAGACGTTATTATGCTGAACACAATTTTTTCCAGTGACTTGTTTAATTCAAGCAAGCAATCATGTTCTGACTTTGGCAATTTTAAAAATTGATATGTACACTCAGCTGAGATGTTGAGAGTTGAGTTACACATTGTATCATTGTTTGAAATGGTCATAGATTTCTCAGTATTGAATGTTTCCAGTTTTATTTTGACACAGTATACAAATATGTAGCTATTTATATATTTCATAAATTGTTCCAAATTTTAGGGAGTTTTAATTCAATATACTTTTGTAACTTGAGAAGAAAAGACCTTTTCTCTGAATCAGGTTTTAGTTTTTTCTGCTTCTTTGCTTTTCCCTACTAATCATTAAACTGAAAAAAAAAGAAAAAAAACTGCGCCTAGGTAAAATGAATAGTTTGGAGCTTATTTTATATGTTTTAGTTGCTGTGGAATTTCAAGACATGTATAATATAATTTTTCAATGGCAATAGAAGACTTGGGTTTAAGTCCCAATTCAGCCTTTAGTATTTCTTTCCTCCTGATAGCAGTCTCCTTTTTCTTACTAATGACTTTCCTGATTAAGGCAAAAAACAAACAACAACCAAAAAAAAAAAAATTACAGAAGTAAAGCTTAATGTTAGAAAGCAAAGGAACGAATTAAGTCAATAGAGTAGAGGGAAATGCATCACATTTACCATTTCTTACCTCTTCTCATGGACTTCCTAAACCCTCTTTATTTCATGTGATCACCACCTGATAGTAAGTTTGGCGGTAGCCTTCTCCTCACTTCTTAGTATTTTTACGACCAGAATTGTGCTTCTATTTTTTTAACTACAAAATCACATCTTACAACAGTTAACATTTGTGAATTTTCTCCACACCAAAATTTTACATTCTTTGAAGACAAAAAATGGATCACATTTGTATTTGTATATCCAGCATACTTCCTTAGTTAAATTAAAACTCAATGAATATTTGTAAATTATATCAACCTGGAAATCCAGAGGCTTAATTTTCTGTCAATATTCAACTCTTTCTCAGAGTGCCTGACTCAGTTTAGAATAGAGAATATTTAATGGTTCATTTTGAGAGGCAGATTTATGTACTTGTCAGCATTGCTTAGTAATAAGTAACCCCCAAAGCTTAGCCAGTTGCAATTATGGACATTTCTTGCTCAATTTACATGTAACCATCTGCAGTTCAACTATAATCACTGCCCTTGAAGCTTCTGTAGGTTGTGCTTGGCAAAGCTCCCAGTGAATTTTATCTCTAGAAAGAGGGCAGACCTATTGTGAACATGTCAATTACCACACCAAAAGGAAAGAAAGCAGAGCTGAGCTTAATCACAAAATGTAACTTCAAGTTTCCTCTTGAATATGTCACTTTTGCTCAAGTTCCATAAACAAAGCAAGTCATGTGAGCAAGCCCAAAGCTAAAGAGGCAAAGATCTCACATGGCAGTGAGTGTATTATATAATTATATTACTGAGAAAAAGAGAGTCAAAAATTGTCAAGAATGCACTAGAACACTTTCCATACTCCTGGTGACAAATATTCATTTTCTTCCTTTTCATATTCAAAATATATATTTTCCTCACCTTTCCCCCAAAGAAGGTACCCATCACATTCTTATGCCATCAGCTCATCAGGCTCAAAGTCAAAGGTCATGATCATCTACATAGAAGTTACAAATGTGGTTTATCTAAATATGGAGAAATATGGACTAAAAAGAGAAATTATTTTGCTACACACAGCCAATGCACATCAACAGGACAAAGGATAATCACAATAAGCATTTGCATTCAGAAAGGGAAAGAAAGGGAGGCAGACAGCTGTCATTGGTTCAAAGCAATTCCAAAGTCAAATAGCCCTTATTTTAAAGGAAGAGAACACTTCTTTATTATGCTAAAATTCATTTCTGAGAGAAGTAACCCCATACAATCATTCTTGGGGCTCTTTGTGTTTCCTTCTAAAATGCATTGCTTCTCATTACCCTTCTTGTGACTATTCCTAGAGGATGATGGTAAACATGCACTCCTAGAGGGTAGGAGAACTTCTGACTTTTTTTTTCCAGTCTATAAACACATGGGACATCAATTGGTGGTTTACCTGCCAAAAATCCCAACAACTTCTAATCCAGCCTGGAATTAAATTTGTCAGTATAAAAGCCTCAAAAATATAACAGTGATTTATTTCTATACCAGTCTCTCCTCATCCATGGTTATACTTTTCTTGGTTGTAGGTTTCAGTAACCCACACGCAATCATTGTCTGAAAATATTAAATGAAATATTGTAGGCAAACAACTCATAAGTTTAAAATTATACACTGTTCTGCGTAGAGTGATTAATTCTCAAGTCATCCAGCCCCCTCTTCCCTGGGATGTGAATCCTGCCTGTGTCCAGAATATTCATGCTGTAAAAGCTACACACCACCCCTTAGTCACTTAAGTAGCCTTCTTGGTTATCTGTTAACTGTTGCAATATCACAATGCTTATGTTCTAGAAACCTGATCTTGCTTAATAATGACCGCAAAGCACAAGAGTAGTGATGTTGGCATATTGTTCTAATTGTTCTGTTTTATTATGAGTTCTTTTTTTATTTAATCTTGTACTCTTCCTACTTATACATTAAACTTTATCATTGCTATATTGGTATGGGCAAAAGCATTGTGTATATAAGTTTTAGTACTACCCAAAGTGTCAAGCATTCACTGGGGGTCTTGGAAAACATCCCTCATAAATAAGTGGGGGACTATTGTATATTCATTATGTACAGATCAAATATTCTAAATTAGTTTGTTGATAAGGTATCATTTAGATTTCCTAGGAAACAATTATGCTAGCTGTTTATAAATGTCAGATTTATGCCTTTCTTGTTTTAATAGTCTATTTCTTTTTCTTGCCTTCTTGCATTAGATAAGAGTCTGGTCTATGACAAGCAGAAATATTGATACTGGACACATAGGACTTTTACCCAATTTTAGAGGAAAAGTAGTAAATATTTTACTAGTAACGTCAGTTTAGTTACACAGTTTTTGTTGTTGATGTGATTTTTTCAGATTAAAAATGTTCACATCTATGCTTATTTTGCTGAGACTTAATTTTTTTTTTATTATTTCACTTTAAGTTCTAGGGTACATGTGAAGAGGCTTAATTTTTATCATGCCCATTTGTTGAATTTATCAAATGTATTTCTGCATCTATTGAGAAAAATACTTGTTATTAAGTTGCATATTGTATTGAATTAGTAATTGATATTCAAGTATATTGCATTTTTTATTTCTGTGATAATGTCACACATTGTATTATCTTGCATGATACACTATAGTTTTTATATATCATTGGATTTGAATGGCTAATATCTTGTCTGGGACTCCTTGGTTTATTCATGCAATTGTTTATATAAACATTGTCCCACAATTTCCCTTTTATTCTAGTTTTGTTTGGTAAAATTTTGATGTTAAAATTATGCTGGCCTCCTAAAATAAGTTAACAGGTGTTCCTCTTTGTTAGTTCTTCCTGAGATTGTGCAATTTTAGTGATATTTCTACCATATTGATTTGTACAAATTCACTTGCAAACCATCTGAGATTCGAATTTGTTGCTTTGGGAAAGTGTTATTTAGAATTCAATTTTCCCGTAAGATTACTTAGATTTTTTTTTATTATTTCTTGAATTGGTTCTGATAAGTTGTGTCTTTTCCTGGACTTTGTCTACTTTATCCAAATTGTTATTACATAAGCTTGTTCAAACATCCTTTATTATCTTTTATTTTATTTCTTTGGTTATATTAATTATCAATTTATGTATAATAAATTTCTCCAATTATAAATGCACAATGCAATACATTTTTGATGAAGGACATTTAAAATAAGGAATAGTTAGGTAACACAAATAGTAACATAATGTACCTTTTTGCAGTCAATTCACTCACCCTACCTACTGGCTCCAGGAAACCAGTAATCTTTCTTTTGTATAGGTTTGTATTCTTGAGAATTTCAAACAAATGAAATCATGTAATATGTAATCTTGTGTGTCTGATTTTTTTGAATTTCAGAATACATTTGATACTCATGCTCTTTTATATATCAATAGTTCTTTTTGTCACTAAGTACCATTCCATTGCATGAGGAAACTGCAATTTGTTTAATCGTTCATAATTTAGATATACTCAGAATTTGTGATAAATATTTGAGTTTTTACAGTTTGAATCATTATAAATAAAACTCCTATGAAGATTAACATAGAAGTTTTGCATAAGTAAGTTTTCCTTATTCTTGGCTAAAAACCTATAAAATTCATTTCTGGGTCATACACTAATCATGTCTTTAACTATACAAGAAACTGACAAACTATTTGCACAAGTGGCTGTACTATTTTACATTCCCACTAGCAATAACCAAAATTATAGATGCTCCACATTCTTGTCAACACTTGCCATTTTCTTTTTAATACTAACTCACTTGAGAGGGCATGCACTGGCATCTCAGTGGTTTTAAGTTTCATTTCTCTAATGATTGATTCTGAGCATTATGTCTATAATGTCATTTTATGAACTTCTTAACATCTATAGGATTTCAGGTCATGTTAAATTGTTTGCAATGTAACTATAATTTATTATTGCCATTATAATTTTTCAACAATAATTTTTCCAATTCTGCATACCCACTTTTTGCCATATAAAGTTGAATTTATTTTTCCCCAGTGGTTGGTGGAGTTTCTTTACCCCTTTGACTGGGCTTAAACATGTGACTTGTTTTGGGAAATTTGCCACTTAGAAATGAAGTATAAATAAACATTAAATAATCAAGTGCATCAATAATCTTCATTTTGATTACTAATTTTATTTTTCTGTGCTTAACTTACTGATCTATCAGCAACATTTGACATTGTTTCTCATTCATCTTTGAAACACTTTCAGACTCTATACATTTTACTTCTTAAACAGCAACCTTGCTTAATTTTCTTGCTATATTTTTGGATCTTTGTCCTTCATTTCCTCATCCAAACAACCTCTTGAATTTGGAGTGTACCAGAATATGGTCCTTGGATTTTTTTTCTTTTCTACTGATATTCAGGATGTCTGTGATCTTATTCAGTCTCACAGAACATAATGCGTCTATCTATTGATGAATACTAAATATATACCTCCATCTTGGATCTCTATGTATGAGCTCTAGGTCCCTATCCATTGCTTACCCAATATATATTTAGATGCCTCCTGTTTCTCTTAAAATTAACATACACCCCAACAAGTTGCTAATCATTTACCTCAAACAAAACCTTCTGAAGTCTTGCAGATCTCAATTACTCTTATCACAATATCCTTGGAGTCATCTTTAATCCCTATCTTCCTCATGGATCCCACATCCAGTCTCTCAGCAAATCCTATCTCTTATAACTTGAAATTATAAACAGAATACAAAAAGCTCTCAATTTCTCTATTGACACAGCCCTGATCCAATCATCATTCTTGTCTGGATTATTTTGTTGACCATCTAACCTATCCCCCAATGCTATTCTAATCTTATATGTCCATTTTCACCCCAGTAACAATAGTATACTTTTACACCATAGGCTATATTATGCTACTTTTCATTTTGTAAGACCTACACAATCTGGACCCCCATTACTTCTTTGAATGCATCTGCTATTCATCCTCTTACTTTCTCAGGTACAGCTGTAATGATCTTCATCACATTCCCCAAACATATTGCTACATCATTGTCTTCAAACTGACTCTTATTTTTGGCTGAAATTTGTACCATATAATTCTATCTCTCACTCCCTCATGCTGTTCAGATTTTTATTCCACAACTTTTTTGGTAAGCTCTTCCCTAAATGGAATATTTAATAATAAATACCCCTTTGCAAATATTCTGTCTTCACAACACCTCATGTTTGTATTTGCTCTCTAAAATATTAACCTTGTTATAGCAAGGATATGTGTCATCATCTGCTTGTTCACTGCTCTATCCAAAGTGTGTGTCAAAGTGATGGGCTGTTGATAAGCATGTGTTGAATAACCGAATGCATTAATAAATTTAGATTATAGCATCATAGTTATTCTCACTAAAATAATAATATCTTGGTTTCTCATTGGCTCTATTTCAAACAAAGTGGATATTTGAAATGCAGAAACAAAAATGGTTTGTGAACCATTAAGTCTTTCAAATAATGCAGCTACTGAAATTATCTTACAAAACTTACTGAGGCAATTTATTTTTCTAAAATTACAGAGGATATGTGAGCAAAATCAGAGTGTTGAAAACATTCTACCAAGATGAGTATGCAAAAAACCTAGGTCGTAAAATGTACCAGTAATGCATTGAACCTACTGTTGCAAACTAACAATTCAGAGTTGAAATATGAAGTCACTAAGCATATCCTCTAAAGACTGTTTAACAAAGTGAAGATATGTACAAAAGTATGTACTAAGTTGCCATCATATATTTTCAAATGGGGTTCAACTATTATTACTTTGTCATATCCAAATAGCTAAACTACAATAATAATTATTAGCTAAGAGATTAATCCAATATAACTTTTAAAAAGCCTGAGGGGGAACATCACACACTGAGGTCTGTTGCGGGGGAATGGGGAGGGACAGCAAGGGGTAGGGAGGTTACAGAGGGATAACATGGGGGAGAAATGCCAGATATAGGTGATGGGGGGGGATGGAGGCAGCAAACCACATTGCCATGTATGTACCTATGCAACAATCCTGCATGTTCTACACATGTACCCCAGAACCTAAAGTGCAATTATATATATGTATATATGTGAAGCCTTCTCTCTATACTCATGGGTTAGCCACTATTCCATAGTAGCTTGTAAGCCACAGTATGTTGTTATAGCCCAAAACTACTGTTACATATTAACGTTAAAAAAAAAAAAGCAATTACTGTATAATTCTTGGTATAGGCTGGGTGTGTAGTTAATTGAATGATGAAAAAATTAACAAGAAATAGACTATTTCAAAAACTGAAATTTTTTTTTTAGTTCAGAAAATACAATTTTCCAGGAAGAAAATATTAGCAAAAACTTCTAGTTGAGTAGCAGAAAGAATCTGGAATTTAAATTTGGAAGACATATCGAGGGTATGTTCGTAATGGGATATAGTTGCATATTTTTAATTGCTTATTTTGCATATGTTTGATGAATATTGAATATTAATATCTATGTAATGTAAATATTTAATTCCCTTCATCATTCTGAAATGGAATTCAGGGCACTTAAGAAAGCACATTAACCAGAGTAAAAATAATTGTATAATAAAATTATTAAGAGGAACAAATCAAAAAAAAAGGATTTATAAAAATATATGAAAATGCCTGATTTGCATGCAAATTACGTGGAGGGGAAAAGAAATGAATGCTTGCTGTGAACTTACTCTTCGATCGTTTTTAAGTTTAACTCATTTATAAAAATAAACATTTCAGTACCTGATTTTTTTCCCAAATTACATTGCTTGTGGGAATATAGTAGGTGAATCACATAAGATTCAGGCTACTAAGAACTCAACAAGAACATGAACCCTATTATTCTCTCCAAGTTTTACAGAAAGCATTTTAAACAAATGTCTTATAAACTACTCAATAAGATAAGGAGAATAAAGTACATGTATAACTATTTGAAAAATGATGGCAGAGTGTATAATATGCCTGATGTGCTTTTCTAATTGAAAGATAAAAATTATTAAAAACACTATAAATGCTCACAAATTGGCCAATTATCCAATCATAAGAAGTTTAATCTCTGAATTTTCCTATACACATATCCACACAGCTGAATAAATCTTATATAGTTAAACATAGGCACATGAAAAATAAGAATAAATATATGAAAATATCCAAATAGCTTTGATGAAATCATTTTATCAATATGTTCTATTTCTTACTAACAACAGCAATGTATTTTAAACAATTGAAACATGGGTAACTACATAAAGAAGAAATGTGCTGGATATTTTGGCCTGACAAGTTTCTAAACCCTTTCTCCAGACTAAAAGTCATTCTCAAGACAAAGAAAAAAGTGAAACTATGAAATTCTGATAGTTTTTACTGATATACCTCAAGTAAGAGTTAGAGTGTTTACAATTTGGAGAAAATACCAAAACAACAACAACAAAAATAATTTTCAGCTGAGTCAACAACTCAAAAATGTTTATTATTTTTGATATTTTAAAGTATTCTGGAATTACTGAGTAGGCAGTAGTGGTGAGAAACCCTTTAGATATTTCTAAAAATTCAATATTTGACACAGATAGAAGATTGAGGATGTCATAGTAAACTTATATAATACAGGCCAATGTTTGAAGGCAATTAAGGGAAAAAATAAAATACTTGAAGGGCAAAGACCATAAAAAAAAATTCACAAAGTAGAACACTCAATAAACAAACTAAAATCAAAAAGTGTTGGTGAGATTTAATAAAGAGAAATTTTACTGAATTCAAAGAAAATCTGCACCTTCATATTGAAAACTCAAACCTTAAAACAGGAAATTTTGATTCAGCATGATAGATATAAAGACCTAGATAAGGGCTGGCCTGAAGCTTACTCAATTTGATGTACCTTTTTAAGAAAAGGAATATAAAATTATGAATACAGAATTAGGTATGAAATTTTATGTCAATTTAGAATAAGAAAAAAATACAAATCTAAAAGGGTTTGACTAATAACTCCAATGTCACTAAAGACAAAAAACAAAATAGTATTTTTGTTAAGTGCCTCATCTACCACTGTAATATTTTCCTCCCCTACATTTATTGATAGCATTTTATTGTCATTCATAAGATAATTAATTGCATTGTTCCTTCCCCCAAGGATTATTATTTAATATTGAGAAATTAGATTACTGTCTTTCAGATTCCCAACAGGCTATTACTAGTATCATGTATTTTTTTTAGGGCATTTGTTAACTTTAGGAAGTCTTTTATTAAAGTTTACAGCCCCTTCCCCCAACACTTGGATGAGTTTTCCCATTTAGCTTTGGCCATCATACTTTTCAAAATATCCTTCTCATACTAAATCCTTCATTTGCAGGTGCTGTAGCATACACTCATATTGTATTGTGATCACTACATCTGCATCTGACTTTAGATAGCAGTTAATATACTAACATTTTATTTAATTTTTTTAATTTCTAGGATATAGAGTATATAGCATTTTTCTTCCAATTTTGTACTTTTAAATAATGCTTTGCAGTTAATAATACTGATATGCAATCTCAAATAAAAGAGATTGTAATGAAATTAGAAAAAGCTTATTAAGCTTATCAGGAAAGGGTAGGTTTTATAAGTTCATCATTTCTCCTAGAGGATGTGAAGAAAAAAAAATAAAAATTTAAGATTCACATGTGGAGGAGGATTCAAAAAATAAACATAGAATAAAATTGACAGATTAAAAAAAATTTTATGAGATATTATTGACAAAGGTTAAAAGACCATAATATATTTTAAAACTCAAATGAGAAAAAGACAAATGACATAAGAACATAGGTAAAGGACAAAACTAAATAATTATAAAAGAAGACATAAATTACCTATAAACAAGTGAAAACACAATAAGAAAAAACATAAATGCTAAAAGAATTGAAAGAACATGTTTTCTAAAAGAAAGGGTAAAGAAAAGATCAACTCAATTTAAACTTAAGAAGTTTGAGTAGCACAGAAATTAATACAAACTTACTGACAGAAAAGTTGACAGTGTCCATTAAAATTTAAAACTTGTTTTATATATATATATATATTTCTTTATTATACTTTAAGTTCTGGGGTACATGTGCAGATCATGCAGGTTTGTTACATAGGAATACACGTGCCATGGTAGTGGTTTGCTGCATCCATCGCCCCATCATCTACATTAGGTATTTCTCCTGATGCTATCCCTCCCCAATCCCCCCACCCCCTGCTATTCCTCCTCTATCCCCCACACCCCCAGGCCTTGGTGTGTGATGTTCCCCTCTCTGTGTCTGTGTGTTCTCATTGTTCAACACCCACTTATGAGTGAGAACATGTCGTGTTTGGTTTTCTGTTCTTGTGTCAGTTTGCTGAGAATGATGGTTTCCAGCTTCATACATGTCCCTGCAAAGGACATGAACTCATCCTTTTTTCATGGCTGCATAGTATTCCATGGTGTATATGTGTCACATTTTCTTATCCAGTCTATCATTGATGGGCATTTGGGTTGGTTCCAGGTCTTTGCTATTGTGAACAGTGGCACAATAAACAAATGTGTGCATGTGTCTTTGTAATCGAATGATTTATAATCCTTTGGGTATATAGCCAGTAATGGGATTAATGGGTCAAATGGTATTTCTATTTCTAGATCCTTGAGGAATCACCACACTGTCTTCCACAATGGTTGAACTAATTTACACTCCCACCAATAGTGTAAAAGCATTCCTATTTCTCCACATCCTCTTCAGCATCTGTTGTCTCCTGATTTTTTAATGATCATCATTCTAACTGGTGTGAGATGGTATCTCAATGTGGTTTTGATTTGCATTTTTCTAATGACCAGTGATGATGAGCTTTTTTTCATATGCTTCTTGGCTGCATAACTGTCTTCTTTTGAAAAGTGTCTGTTCTTATTGTTTGCCCATTTTTGGGGTTGTTTGTTTTTTTCTTGTAAATTTGTTTAAGTTCTCTGTTGATTCTGGATATTAGCCCTATGTCCGAGGGGTAGGTTGCAAAACATTTTGCTGGCTCACTCTATTGATAGTTTCTTTTGCTGTGCAGAAGCCCTTAAGTTTAATTAGATCTCATTTGTCTATATTGGCCTTTGTTGCCATTGCTTTTGGTCTTTTTGTCATGAAGTCCTTGCTCATGCCTATGTCCTGAAAGGTATTGCATAGGTTTTCTTCTAGGGTTTTAAAATTAAACAAACAACCTAAGTAATAAATGATCAAAAACCTTAACAGACACCTCATTAAAGAAGATATACAAATGGCAGGCAAGCACATCATAAAAATCGGGAAAATGCAAATTATAAAGGATACCACTATCCACCTATTTGAATCACAACCTAACACATTCACAGTACCACATGTTTGTGAAGATACAGAACAAAAGAAACGTTCTTTCATTGCTGGTGAAAATGCAAAATTGTACAGCTACTTGGGAAATCTTTGTGGAGATTTCTCACAAAACCAAGTGTATTCTAACCATATCATCCAGCAATCATACTTCTTGATATTTAACAAAAAGCATTCAAAACTCATATCCACACAATGACCTGCACATAGATATTTATTGAAGCTTTTTCACAATTGCCAAAATTTAGGAGCAAGTGAGATGTTCTTCAGCAGGTGAATGCATAAATAAACTATGGTGCATCCAGACAATGGAATATTATTCAGTACTAAAAAGAAATAATCCAACAAGCAATGAAAAGGTGTAAAACAAACTTAAACACAGTATTACTAAGTTAAAGAAGCCAGTCTGAAAAAAAAAGCTATATACTAAATAATTATAACTTTGTGACAGCCTGGTAAATGTAAAACTATGGAGAAGTAAAAAGATCAGTTGTTTTCAGGAGTTGAGGGGAAGGGGAGATGGATATTAGGAGCACAGATGATTTTAGGCAATGTAGTTTCTCAGTATAATACTACATTGATGGAAACATGCTGTTATACATTTGTCCATAAAATGGGCATGACCAAGAAGAAGCCCTAATGTAAACTATGTACATTCAGTGATAATAATGCATCAATATAGGTTGATCAGTTGTAACAAATGCACCACTGTGGTGGGGATGTTAATAACTGGAGAGGCTATGCATGTGTAGCGGTAAGGGGCATAAGGGAAATCTCTGTACCTTCTGCTCAGTTTTGCTATGACCTTGAATCTGCTCTAAAAATAAAATCTATGAAAAAAACAAAAGTGAACAAACAGCAACAAAAAGTATATATCCATTAATCTCTCTCTTTATCTCTCTCTTAAATGTAGACATTTAGCTGAAGAGTGTGGTGGTGCAGAAAGAGTTGGTTGGCATTCATAGTGGGATTGTGCAGTATAATCTTTTTTATAAAGAAAAAGAGTAGAAAAAGCTATTTAACCCTCACTGTCAGTCTGGAAAAGTGCCCTATGACATATCCAAGCAATAGAATTCTAAGTACACTCTAAAAATTAGAGGTAGACCTACACAGAGCAGAATGAATAAATATGCCCAATATTATTAAATAAAACAAAAGTGATAAAAAGGCCAGTTTCAAATGCACACACATATGCACATGCACATGCATATATACATATCTCTATATATGCACACATATAATACAATTCATTTGCAAATAAGACATATGTCTTATTGTTTCTACATGCATATAAGTATTTGTTTGAGCCAGCAGAGAAGGCCTCAGAAAGATTTTCCAACTGTTAACAGAACTTAACCTCTGGTGATGTCTGAGTGAGAGATAAGGAAGGTGAGGCCAATCTGGATTGGAGAAATATATGAATACTTTTACTTTTCATTCATATTATTATATATCACTTAAGGAGAAAATAGAAGCCACATTTATTTTTAAATTTACCATTCATACTGACAAATTAGACTAGGCAGGCATTAATTCTCAATGAATTAATACTAATAAAGCACATAGACATGTAAACATACAGTTTTAAAAAATATTTTATACTACAAATAGTTTTAAATATCTGTGACCTGCCAGGTTCCATGCAGGTTGTTAGAGACACAGTGTGGACAAGTCAATTACAACATGATCTGTGCAACAACAGTGGTATGCTCAAGGGCTGGTGGAATTCACTGAAGGTTTCCCATGAGGCAGGTTTCCTAGAGAGCTGTGAGGTAAGCAGTGTCTGAAAGAGTAGTTGTTAAATACAAGAAGAGGAAAGGCATAACAATGTGTGAATGAGTATTTGGGAAATCTCAAATAATTGAATACTATTTGGAAAGGCATAACAATGTGTCAATGAGTATTTGGGAAATCTCAAATAATTGAATACTACCTACATGCAGATTATATACGGGGATTGGAAGAGTTAAAAAAAAGTTAGCAAGAGGCCAATCATAAAGAACATTTTCAGCTAGGACATGCATTTTGGTTCTTTTTGTTTGTTTGTTTTGCTTTGTTTTAATTATGTTCCCCACCTCAAAAAGAGAAATGAAGAATTTTGTTTTAAAAAGATTGTTCTGAAAATAAAATGAAAAACAGGTGGAATAAAGGGTAGATTCTAAATTTAGAGAAAGAAGTCAAGACAAAATACTTTAGCCTATGGAAATTTGTAATTTCATAAATTAAGGTAATAAAAATGGAAATGAGGATAAAAGGAGACATTCAATTGTTGTTTGGACATAGTGATACAGGTAGGTAATGAGTATGGGGAAATGTATATGGACTTTTTCATAAAAATTACAATATAATATACATGAAAACATATTTCTAGATTAGATTCAGCTTTGCTTATTTATTTTGTTTTCCTTACAAGATGTCATTTTAAAAAGTATAATTATTAAGGACTTAGAATAATCCAATCAACCACCAATGATCTAATATAGTGACACCTCCCTAATAGAATGGGGCCAGGGATACTACTACTTGTGTTGCCTTTTTGCTAGATAATGCATAAGAGGAAAAAACAAAATGAATATCAGTAGTTTTGACTTCTGAAAAGCTAAAACCCACTTTTTTTTTTCTTTTTGCTTAGGGATCTCATAGAACATATTCAGAAGGTAAATATAGTCATCTTCAAAATGAAGTTTTTTACTTCAGGAATAGTATATTTTAAATGGAATTTCTCAACCAACTGAAAATTAAAGTGAGAGACAGCAGTCAGTTTAGCAAAAAGTATATCATATCAGACCTTAGAAAACATTCATGATTATTATACATTTGCAGTAGATGTGTGAGTTTACCATCATTCATATCCTTAAATAAAGATTAAAAAATTTTCTTGTATGTTAAACCACAATGTATTAGTCTTATAAAATAATTTTCAGTATATTTTGTTAGTTAATTTCTGATGTAGCACCACTAAACACTCAAATCTGTAACTTAAATCATTGATTTCATTAAAGCACTAGCATATGATCCAATTTAAATGTCAACATGAATTGATGTGTATACTAATTTTTTTTCTTCTGGATAACTATAAAATGGATAATTTCTAAATGTATCAATTCTAGCATCATACACCAAAATTTATCCTAGCAACAATTATGTTAGTCATCAATCCTGTTAATCCCCATTCTGTCCAGAAGGAGATTTCCTCTTCCACTGTTTTCCTCTTTCTTCAGCCTGTAGTCAGTAGCCCATCATTGTAAGAACTGTTTTTTAAAGCCTCTTAGCTTCCTTGTTCCTCTGTTTCTCATTTTCATAATTTCACAGGCTTGTCACCTATTTTCTCAGTGTCTTTATATATATATATAGCTGAGTATTGATGCTGAAAATCCCACAACTCCATTAATTAATGTTTGTGGTGAGAGCCACAAATACGTATGACTTCAAAAGGCCAAGCAAAACTGTCTGCCTGTTCTGCTAATAGGAATTTTACTCTCCCAACTTCAAAAAATATTGTTTTGCATCTTTTCTTCACATCCACCTGTCATATCCACGTTTAATTGCAGTCAATCTTAACCTTAAAACATAGAAGTCACCAGGTTTGAACTCATACATCTTTCCATTAACAACAGTTCCTAGCTAGTCTGACTACAACTCAAGTCCTTTCATCACTTGAGCATCTCCTAACTCATGTCTTCCTTTCCAGTCTGTGCACTTGGAAGTTGGCAGTTTCCCTTGAATTCAAAGGCAAATAAAAGTAATTGAGGGGCTGCTAGTGTTAAAATTGTACTATAAGTTCTGCAAAAGAAGAGAAAATAGACTGTTTGAAGGAATGAATTATTCCTATTGAGACAGGCAGGCTGGCTGGTTTACTGTTTTGATGTGATTTAGAGAAAAAGAACAAAAGCTCTTTACTCAAGCTGTAGCTAAACTAACTTCCAGCCAATCACCAACAAAAGATCCAAGAATATATTAACCACAAATTCCTGCTTTGGGGGGGCTAGGAAGTTACCCAGTACCCCTCATGCACAGTTAGACTTAATCTTCAACTCACAATTATCTCTCCCTCATTTTAGTGCTGTGAACCCAAAAGGATCTGAGACAAATCTCAATTAATTTACAAAGTTTATTTTGGCAAGATTCAGGATGTGCGCATGGTACAACCTCAAGTGGCCCTGACAACATGCGCCCAAGGTGGTCAGGGTATAGCTTGCTTTTATACATTTTAAGGAGACATAACATAACAATCAATACATGTAATTTTTACATTGGTTCAATCTAGAATGGCAAGGCAACTCAAAGCAGCAGTCATAGGTAGATTTAAAAGTTTTCAGATTAGCAATTGATTGAGAGTTATTAACAATAGAAAGGAATGTCTAGGTTCTAATAAGGGTTTGTGGAGGCCAAGGGTTTATCATGCAGCTGAAGCCTCCAAGTAGCAAGTTGCAGAGAGAATATGTGAATGTTTTTATCAACCCTAAGGTCAGTGTTGATGTTAAGGCTGATCAGCTTTTCCTGAATTCCAAAAAGGAGGAGGATAGAATGAAGCATAGTTGATCACCCCACTACTGTCGTGGCCTGAACTAATATTTTCCAGTTAACTTTGGAATGCCCTTGGCTGAGAGGAAGGATCCATTCAGATGGCTGGGGAGGCTTAAAATTTTATTTTTGGTTTACAATGCTAAAAGGCATGCCCAGGGGTGGAGATGTAAAATGCTAACATTACATGCAATGTATGAGAAGGCATATGAAGTGACTACACATGCGCTAGAAAAACCCCTCCCATATGTGCCTTGATGAAATCCTTCCCCATAGGGAGGCCATATACAACTAACCTACATACTACCCTTGGGGGACAACCTACCTTTTCTCTTTCGTGGTGCTGACTTCCTCAGGCAAAAGCTAGAATAATCTTTCTTGGTCTCTGTGCTGCTGTGTTTGATGATCTCTCTTGGTTTCTCTCCTGGGAGATTTTAAAAACCCAGTACACTGACAAGAATATGACTGAAGAAGGTAGACAAATTGAGCATTTGCAAGACTGTTACATATGTAGAATTGTGCTGTTTTAATGTGAATTATTAATCAGATAGTTTGTTTAACCTAATGGATTACTTATTAGCCTTTATTCATTTTAACAAGAATGAGAAACACTTTAATTAATGGTACAATTGAAAATTTTTGACATAGTTTATGCTTGGTGGGCAGCTATATAAACAATACAGTAATAAAAACAAGAAAACAAGAGCTACCTTTTTTATTATTTTAGTGTTTACTTTATGCCAATCACTTCAGTAAATAATTTAGATATATTGTATTATTAAATATTTACTCCATTCTGAGAGAGGCACTCATTACCACCATTTTGTAGAGCAGTAGTTCTCAACCTTTTTGGCACCAGGGACCTGTTTCATGGATGACAATTTTTCCACGGACCATGTGGTGGCAGGGGGGTAGTTTTAGGATGATTCAACCACATTACATTTATTGTGCACTTTATTTCTATTATTACATTATAACATATAATGAAATAATTATGCAACTCACCATCATGTAGAATCAGTGGCATCCCTGAGCTTGTTTTCCTGCAATTAGACAGTCTCTTCTGGGGGTGAGCAGAGACAGTGACAAGTCATCAGCATTTGAGTTTTATAAGGAGCCTGCAACCCAGATCCTTTGCATGTGCAGTTCACAATAGGTTCATGCTCCCTTGAGAAGCTAATGCCTCTGCTGATCTGACAGGAGGTGGAGCTCAGGTGGTAATGCCAGTGATGGAGAGTGGCTGCAAATATAGATGAGGCTTCACTGGCTCACCTGTCACTCACTTCCTGCTGTGAGGCCCAGTTCCTAAGAGGCCATGGACTGCTATGGGTTCATGTCCTCTGGGGTTTGGGGGACCCCTGTTGTAGAGGAAGAAGTTGATGTTGTCATATATAACTTACTCAGGATCATTTTGCTGATAAAGATATATCCAGAGCCCTTGAATCCAGTGTCCAAATTATTAACAATAACCTCTTCCATTTTTAATAATAAAATCTGAAAATGTCACTTAAGTCACATTGAGAAAGAAGCTTACATTTTTGTGTAACTTTGAAAAGACCTATATTCAAAATAAGTAGTCAGTAATGAAAACTATCTAACAATCTTTTTTATTCTAGCAATTACTATGTTCTTTCTTAACACATCCAGTGAAAGTTAGTCTCTTAAACATCTGGCTAACTTCCATGGAAATTATCTATTTGAAAGTCACATGATAAAAATCAAGTGGCCTGCATCCTGGTAACTCAGTGTGATTCCTATATATGCTTGATTTTAAAACTTATGAAGAACTTCATATTATATATTTGTCAAGTACAAGAGAAAGCAAATATGGATGAAGCCATAGGTTATCAGCAAACTCCTATCCTCGAGGCAAAACATCTAAAATTATGGAGGGAAAATATTAAAATAGTGAAAGAATAGAAAGTCATGTAGGGGATGCTGAAGAAATATAGGTAGTCTTTACAATAAAAGTAAGTGAAAGAGTTTATAATTTTCACAAAACTACACATAAGAAAAATTACTATTTGATGTTCTGTTTTACTAACATAAGAAAAATCTTGCTCCATCATGATAAAATACAGCTTGCAGTGTAAGACTGCTTCAGTTCTGAACCATAAATTTATGTTGTCTATAAAAGTGAAATCTTTTGGCAGAGAGTTGAATGAAGAGAGAAACTAAAGTCTCCAGAGACAAGAGACTAAATGAAATAAATTTGATAACTCAGTGAAAGCTTTTGCTTCAGTGTTAATTTGTACTACAATGTTATTGACATGGGCGCAAACTTTGCTTTTTGTATTTGTAAGAGTATATTATGTTGGATGTTTACTTTAAAAAGGCCAAAGGACACTCCCATCCATTTTCTAAGATTGCTAGAGTAAGAGAAAGCACTTTGGCTAGAGAAGTCTGGCTAAACAGTAAATTCGTGGAGAATTCTTCCATCACATGACCTATCTTCTTATTCAGTGCTGCCAAACGACAAAAGCTTCACCCAGGGTGAAAAAATATTTAATTTGAACGAAAGCTCCCCAAATGTCTATAATCAACTCCACCCCAGTGAAATATTACCTGATTTTTCTTTTGTGTTAAGAAAAGAAAATTCTAAGATCATCAGGAAAGATTTTTTTTAGTCCAAGAGAGGCAAGCAACAAATGAAACAACAACAAAAATAAATAAATAAATAAATAAATAAATATCAAGGAAAAGTTCCCGTAGATGGATTCACACCTATCAAAGTAATGCATCACTTCCCCAGCCAAGAGATCAGGCAGCGCATGTGGGAGGGGGATGAAAACTTCAGGAGGGTTTTTCTCATAAAGGAAGAGATAAAAGATAAAATGTCCTGAGAATATAGGCTCTTGTAAAGACATCATCTGGCTATTTAATGTGGAGGTTAAGATTGCCCATCGCAACCCCAATGTAAAGCAATAAACATATCTTCTGAAACAGTCTGACAGATTAGGAAACAGCTTTTTCTTGAGTGTTGTATGCAAGTCCCTTCAGTCATAGATTCCTTTAAGTAGATTGTTTCCTAGACACTAGTACATGGGTATGCCTCTAAAATATTTCTGATAGGAAAATGAGTCAGGTTTTGTGTAGAACCTGGGGTTCCTGGTCCACCCAGAAGTGAACCTACTCAGTGCTGTGTCTAAGAACTCTTTCAAATCTGCTGTTATTTGGCTTTACATTTTTCAATTTTTATCACTAGGTAAAATCAACATACATTATTACATAATGTGCATTTGCCTAGATCATTCTTTAGCCACATATTTTTATAAAGGTGGATATTTCCAGCTGGTAATATAGTTTGTTTTTAGGTACAGAGACATGAATCTGGCTTTAGTAAGAAAATAGCTTTAGTGAGCATATTTACATATCTGCCAAGCTTTCCACTTGATTCAGCTTTTCTCTATTTATGTGACTTTTTACAGGAACAGTATTTGCTTTGCATGACTTGATTTTTTATTTGAGCTATGAATTTATAACCATGCAATTTAATGCTTTGGACTCTTAAGAAAGAAATTTCAAAATAAAGCCTAACCCTTACTCTGCCAGACCTCTTAGCTTAATTACTTATTCATCTCTGAATTGATGCTACAATTAAGAAGGTGCTTACAGCTTGCACAAATGACGTCCTCTCATTTCATTTCAGAAAAATATAATATTAAAGCTACTATTTGTAAAAAGAATTGAAAATATTGCACATTAACCTTGGATCCCATGGAAACAACCCATGAAACATCCCTCCTTGCACCTAGTTAGCTCTCATTATAACTAAATTCACAGAGAGGAGGATAGTTCCATCTGAACTGAAAACAGTTTCACTGAAAGCAAAAATCTATGGGAGGAGCCCACCGAAAAAGGGAATGTACTATTCTGGGTGCTTTTAGTAGAAGACAGAGGGAAACACCATTTCAAGCTGGGTCTTATGTTCCAGACTGAAATGGAAAATACAATGGTAAGGAAGAAACTTCTTCCTTCAGAAGTAAGAATGGAAGCTGTTTTCATGGTGGAAAAGTTAAGTCAAAATTTGGGTACTTTCTCTGCAAGTCTCTCTTCAGTTTTTCCATTCTGACTTTGGTACAGAATTTTTTTATTTTTTTCTATAATTAGTCTTGGTATTTCCAATAAATTATTTCCAATAAATCATTTATTACTGAGTTTCTGAAAAAGCTTTTTATTAATTGTCAGTCTATTATCAAACCATCTTTTCCTAGTAGCTGGCAGTAGAAAGCAATAGGATTAAATTTGAGTCTACAGGTTAGGATTTAACAAAAAAACAACTAGTTAATAAGCACAAGATTGATTGATTACATACATTTCTTATATTTGGACTATAAGGAGTGTGCTAGTGTAGGCAGTGACAATAATGTACATTAAAATAGACTGAGAAAGAAATCTTTTAGATGTGATCCTTACTCCTTCTGTTGTGGTCTCACAATAATTACAAATACAATATAAGATGTACCACATACAATTAAATACTGTTCATATAGAAAGAATTAGTCACATATTATGGGTTCCTGAGCTCATTTTCTGTACAAAATTGGAAGGTTCTTAAAGGCAGACTTAGTATCTTATTTACTTTGAACTTCCATCCTTAAGCTTGCTGGTTGGTACATAGTAAATCTTTAATTAATATACATTAAGAGAATGAGTGAGCAAGCAAATGAAGAATGTGTGGCATAGAGATTTCAACTGAGCATGTGATATCATGATTTCAAAAATATTTAAGTATTCCCATTTAATTAAAATTATTTTATTTGTGTTTTGTTCATATCCATACACTCTAAGGTAATTAGTAACCAAGTCAAGATGAACATTTGTACTCCCATGGGTAGTTTCCTAACACCCTTCCCCTGGTTAATGCCCTCCTCACATAGGAAATCCTTTCCATATTAGTGGCAATCTGAATTAATTTGTATATTTCTCAAGCTACACCACAGTCTATTCTGCCATTGAAAAACATTTAGATTTTTTTTTCTCCAATAGATGTAGAGAATAAAAATATTAAGTGGGAGTTGAACAGTGAGAACACATGGACACAGGGAGGGGAACATCAAACACTGAGGCCTACTGGGGAGTGAGGGGCAAGGGGAGGGAGACAATTATGACAAATACCTAATGCATGTGGGGCTTAAAACCTAGATGATGGGTTGATGGGTGCAGCAAACCACCATGGCACATGTATACCTGTATAACAAATCTGCACATAGGTATAGGTAGGTATATGTTAAAACATAAAAAAAATTGACATAACATTTTTAAAGTGGTTTTATCATTTACATTGAAACCAGAAATGTACAAAAGCTACTGTTGCCAAACATTTTCTCCAACACTGTGTATTTTCAGTCTTTTAAATTGTAACTGTCTGGTAGGTGTGTAATAGTATTGCATTGTGGTTTTAAATTGCATTCTCCTGATAACTAATAATACTGAGTACATTTTCATGTTATTTGGTTTCTAGATATACCATTTTATAAAATGTCTGTTTGAGTGATTTGGCCTATTTTTCAATACTTCATTAAAATATATTCAAAGACAAAAGTTGAAAAAAAATTGCAGTGTAAACTCATGTCCATAACCTAAACTCTAATTTTACTTGCCCTATAACATGTATAGTTATCTAGTCATCATTATGCATTAATTCCACTTATACTGGAGATAATATTAAATAAATAGAACACATCAGTACAGTATCCAAAATAAATATTATTAACATGTTTTTTCTTTCTTTTTAACTGTCTGGCTTAGGAAACACTCAGCTTTGTGGGCTTGTGTATAGGTATTCTTTCTTCAGTTTTGAAAAAAAATGCTGACATTTTCTATCCATATATGTATTTCTTTCTCCTTCTTTGTCCACCTATTATTCTGAAAATCCAATTACACATAGTTTATTCTGTTAGCTATTATCCCACATAACTCTATTTTATTTTATTTCCTTTTAGTTTATGATCCATTTTGAATAATTTCTACTAGATTATTATCAAGTTACCAAATCTTTCTTCCATTACCTCCAGCTTGCTCTTATTTCAGACTTCCTTGGGTACACCACTTTTTAATGGCTTTGTAGGGGGAAAAAAGTCTCTATCTATCTATCTATCTGTCTATCTATCTATCTAGCTATCATCTATCTACTTAGCTATCCATTAGTAGTGTACATAAAACATGTAGAATATCTATTAAAAATATTTTTTCTCATGCTGTTTTCCAGTGTAAATTTGAACATAGAGGCTACTATTGCTTTGATTTTTTTCCACTAAAGGTTAGTTTGGCCTACTATCATCATTTCTGTAAGTGAAACTATAAATTATATATTATTTTTTGTGAGGCTTCATTCACTAACATATTTGTGACCCTCATCTTTTTGTTTTTATTGATCATACATTTTATTTTGTAATAGTTTATTTTATGAATATACCACAGGTTTGGGGCATTTTTATGTTTGTTTTGTTTTTAATACATTCCCCTATTGATGGATATGGAGTTGTTTCTGATTTGAGACTGTCATGAATAAGTCTACTATGAACAAATCTGATTTATATGTCTTTCTGTAGATAATATTTTCACTTTTCTTCAGTATTTAAGATTGCATTTTCTGGGTTATTAAATAGGTATATATTTGGTGATATGGTTTCGCTGTGTCACCACCCAAATCTTAACTTGAATCATATCTTCCAGAATTCCCACATGTTGTGGGAGTAAATTTCATGAGATCTGATGGGTTTATCAGGGGGTTCCACTTTTGCTGCTTCTTCCTTTTTTTCTTGCCATCACCATCTAAGAAGTACCTTTCACCTCTTGCCATGATTCTGAGGCCTCCCCCACCATGTGGGACTATAAGTCCAATTAAACCTCTTTTTCTTCTAAGTCTTGGGTATATCTTTATCAAAAGTCTGAAAACAGACTCATACATTAAATTGGTACCAGTAGAATGGGGTGTTGCCAAAAAGATACCCAAAAATGTGGAAGTGACTTTAGAACTGGGTAACAGACAGAGTTTGGAACAGTGTGGAGGGCTCAGAAGAAGGCAGGAAAATGTGGGAAAGTTTGGAACTTCCTAGAGACTTGTTGAATGGCTTTGTCCAAAATGCTGATAGTGATATGGACAATAAGGTCCAGGCTGAGATGGTCTGAGATGATGAGGAACTTGTTGGGAACCAGAGCAAAAGTGACTCTTACTATGTTTAGCAAAGAGACTAGTGGCATTTTGCCCCTGTGCCAGAGATTTGTGGAACTTTGAACTTGAGAGAGATGATTTAGGGTATCCAGCAGAAAAAATTTCTAAGCAGCAAAACATTCAAGAGGTGACTGGGGTGCGGTTAAAAGCATTCCATTTTAAAAGGGAAACAGAGCATAAAGGTTCAGAAAATTTGCAGGCTGATGATGCAGTAGAATAGAAAAACCCATTTTTTTGAGGAGAAATTCAAGCCTGCTGCAGAAATTTGCATAAGTAACAAGGAGCCTAATGTTAATCCCAAAGACCATGTGGAAAATGTCTCTAGGCCATGTCAGAGACCTTCATGGCAACCCCTCCCATCACAGGCCCAAAGGCCCAGGAGGAAAAAGTGGTTTCATGGGCTGATCCCAGGATCCCCATGCTGTGTGCAGCCTAGGGACTTGGTGCCCTGTGTTTCTGCTACTCCGGCCATGGCTGAAAGTGACCAAATTACAGCTCGGGCTGTGACTTCAGAGGGTGGAAGCCCTAAGCCTTGGCAGCTTCCATGTGGTGTTGAGCCTACAGGTACACAGAAGTCAAGAATTGAGGTTTAGGAACCTCTACCTAGATTTCAGAAGATGGATAGGAACATCTGGATGCCCAGTCAAAAGTTTGCTGCAGGGGCATGGCCCTTATGGAGAACCTTTGCTAGGGCAGTGTGGAAGAGAAATGTGAGGTCAGAGCCCCACACAGAGTTCCTACTGGGGCACTGCCTAGTGGAGCTGTGAGAAGAGAGTCATCATATTCCAGACCCCAGAAAGGTAGATACACTGACAGCTTGCACTGTGCACTTGGAAAAACCTCACAGTCAACACCAGCCCATGAAAGCAGACAAGAGGGAGGCTGTACCCTGCAAAGCCACAGGGGTGGAGCTGCCCAAGACCATGGGAACCCACCTCTTGCATCAGCGTGACCTGGATGTGAGACCTGAGGTCAAAGGAGATCATTTTGGAGCTTTAAAATTTCACTGCCCCGCTGGATTTCAGACTTGCATGGTCCCAGAAACCCCTTTGTTTCGGCCAATTTCTCCCATTTAGAGTGGCTGTATTTTCCCAATACCTGTACCCCCATTGCATCTAGGAAGTAATCAGCTTACTTTTGATTTTACAGACTCATAGGCAGAAGGGACTTGCCTTGTCTCAGATGAGACTTTGGACTGTGGACTTTTGGGTTAATGCTGAAATAAGTTATGACTTTGGGAGACTGTTGGAAAGGCATGATTGGTATTGAAATGTGAGGACACGAGATTTGGAGGGGCCAGGGCAGAATGATATGGGTTGGTTGTGTCCCCACCCAAATCTCAACTTGAATTGTATCTCCCTGAATTTGCATGTGTTGTGGAAAGGATCCCGGGGAGGTAATTGAATCTTGGGGGCCAGTCTTTCCCAAGCTATGCTCATGATAATAAATAAGACTCATGAGACCTGATGGGTTTATTTGGAGTTTCCACTTTTGCTTTTTCCTCAGTTTGTTCTTGCTGCCACCATGTAAGAAGTGCCTTTCACCTCCGGCCATGATTTTTAGGCCTCCCCAGCCATACAGAACCGCAAGTCCAGTTGAGTCTCTTTTTCTTCCCAGTCTTCCATATGTCTTTATCAGCCACCTGAAAATAGACTAATACATTGTTGTTGTATGAAATTGGGAGATATTTTCCCAGGTGGTTTTGCCATCTTAAACTGCAATGAAAATGTTTAAGAGAATCAGTTGTTCCACTTTCTAATGAATACTGGATGTCATCAATCCTTCTAATGTTATCCATTCTTATGAGAGTGTAACTGCTGATTAGCTATCTGACTTCTTCCTTGACATTGAAAACTAAGGTCCTAGAGAACAGTTTTCATTTCCATATTTAAAGCATTCAATTTTTTTTCATGTAAGTGTGATTTAGGTAGTAAAATTTTCTTTAAATTTTCTAGGTTGTCTCGGAACTTTATTGGGGTTTACTTCCATGTACCAAAGACCGCAGCTAAAATTTTTCACAACACAGGCTCTTTATACCTTTGTTATACAAGGCCAATGAGGGACAACATCCTTGAGATATTTATAAGCACCTTGTTTGTAATGATCTAATAATCATAGCTTTAAAACTTTCTAAGGCACTGAAATGTTTTTATAATCACACTTTTAATACAATTCATCCTTAGGCTGATTTTGCTTTTAGAATATCAAGCTTTCAGGGGACACTGAATTTCTGAAAAAGAGTTATATTTCTACTCAATATGTCCTACACACTTCATATTTATTCTAAATTCATCTTGCAAGCTAAATAATTCCTTCTTTAGTTCATTTCACACTTTTTAAAAAGTCTTCTCATATGCAGCTAAAAAATTAAATTGATACTTTCCACATTGTGCTAGAAAGCTTATTAGTCATAACTACAAGTTCATTTTCTATTTTTCAAGTTACCTCAGTAGACAGTTTTGCAATTTTTGTACCACTGCAACTAGAAGTTGCTGTTTCTCCAGCCTCCAGCAATTTCTCTACTGTTATCTCAACTCCACTAAAAGTTTTCTTACTGCACTTTTCAGCCTTTTGCTTGCTGTCTGCTCCCTGGACAAATGCCACATATTATAGTTTTTTGTTTTCGTTTTTGTTACAGCAATACCCCACCCTAGACAACTATGTCTGTTTCAGTTAGTTGTTGGCACGTAACACACTACTATAGAAATTACTGGCATAAAACAATGATTCATTTTTTTCTTATGGTTCTTTACATTATTACATATAATCACTCACATGGCAGTAGTTATCTGACATTTTTAAGAAAGCTGATAAATCCAAGAAATGTACACTTAAATGAAGAAAAGTTTGGAGGGAAGTATACGACAAAAACATTCTCCTTTTTCATCTTGATTTTGTTATGGTGGATACATTAGCTATCCTTAAGTAGTAAGCATTAATGACTATAAAGTCTATGCTAGTATATCTTTTCCACTTATGAAACCAGCAAACAGTTGTGTGACTCATGTTATTCTTCTTGACATCTTAATACACTTTTCACAGTTTCTGCTTATATTTAAAAATACGTAATATGATACCTTAAAATAGCTCATTTCTTGGTTATTTCTTGCCATGGATAGGAATGACTGTGCTATAAGTTCTGAGCTCAGAAAAAACCCAAGTAAGTACTTATGAGGTGAAAGATAGTTTAAAAATATTTCCCTTTTCCCAGCAACATCAGTTTTGGCTACTAACCTAACCTTACCTGTTTTTCACTAGTATCCATCCAATTATTCAAGCAGATGAACTTGAAAACATACTCTGCATCTAAATAGACATTAAGTAGTAGGTGTTCTATACTCACTGGAATTTATTTGATAAAATCACTCAAGTCTCCAAAAAAAAGCATTATGATCTGGAAAGACAAGGCTCACAACTATCATTGCTGTGAAGATTCTGTTCTTATTTTGCCCACGATAGTTGGCAACCAGGTTCTACAAAAGTAAGTAAATAAATTATAAATAAATAACTCCTTGGGAAGAGGAATATATTGACAAGCCTTTCCAAACTCTACCCACGTGCTTCCCTGTGATTTATAGTCCTGTGGTCTGCATGTGCACATATGCGTGTGGAAGAGAGGATGGTAAAGAGTTTAAAACAATTTGAAACAATTTGACGGCAATATTCTTTCAAGTCCCCCTGACATTGCAAAATATGCAATTATAAGTACAACTTTCAAAAAAAAAAAAGGTTTCACATACATGCTGAGACAAGTATATATTTGCACAGATTTGCTTCAAGAATTTCAAAATTTACAACAGAAAGATATTTAAGATGTTATGGAGAGAAGAGAGATATAAAATACAGATATAGATATAGGATATATGATATATATTTAGAGAGAGGGAAGAGAGAAAGACAGAGACAGAGATAGAGAGATGGAAACAGACAGAGACACAGGGAGAAAGAGATTAAAAAATATTATAATCATGGGGCCCAATCCGAGTAATAGACCATATTAGTAGTCAAGAATAGTCTCCTGATTATAACACAACACTCTGCATCCACAAAATAAATAACAGAGAACTTACAAACTTTAAGAAAATAAATTGAAATTTTAACACAGTTTGTTCTCTAATTTTCGATGGATTGTAGAAGCATTCTGAAATAAGTTGCTTTAGACGACACTAATTTGTTTCATCTGAAGGAATCTTTCACTTTACAGACACATTAAAAACACTCTCACAGATATCTTCTATACATTTAGTGAGCATTCTATTTTGGGGAAAAATTGTTTTAACTTTATCCTCAATTAAAGTAAAACAAGTTCACAATAAATTATCTAAAATATGCAAGAATTATTTTCTATTTGCTTTTAATCACATTTTAATGCACTGACAATAGCATGAATGCCTACCTTGTTTAAGACTTAACCAACTAATAAAATTTACAACTCTGTTTTTTAGTGTTGCAATATAATATATTTTAAAAGTCTTCAGCTTTCTTTAATTACCTTGGAAAATAGTACAATGAATTATTTAGAATTTTATTTTTGTGAGGAATGCTTTACCTCTTAGCCTTCAGATGATTTAGTAATCATAATGGCAATGTAATTCATTTATAGCTGGTCTTCCTACTAATTAATTTTACATCCCCCTTTTGTTACACACACAAAAAAACAAAATATACTTGCCAAATATAGGCTATACTATACATACTAATTTATATTTATAATGATAAATAAAGAATTAAAGTATTTTACACAGATAATTCACCATGTAGATAAGATGGACGAAACTAAGTTAACTGTCAGTTACAGTGGGAACTCATCACTACTGTAAGGTAAAAACCCAGTTTATTTTTAGTCTGCTCTCAGACTACAACAATCAACACAGAAGACCTCTGCTATCAAACATCCCGTTTCTTCCTGTACCCCAAACAAGAAAGCAGTTCTGCAGTGGATATGAGCTAGGTGTTCTGAACCCAGTTTAATTCTCACATTATCTACGTGGAGATAGTGTCAGATCCCACAGGTGAAAGGCTTAGTCCCACAAGACTGCTCCCCATTTCGCAGGTCAATCACAAAATATAGGATATTTTACCTGTGCTACTGACCGACCAGCTATTAATCAAGGATCCCACAACTCCATCCTTGGGTTTCCTTAATTATGGGGCCCAATCAAGAGTAGCTCAAAGAACTTAGAGAAACAAGTTTACTGGTTTTTATAAAATATAGTATAAAAGATATAGATAAAGAGATTCATAGGGTGAGATATGGGAAGGGACAAAGAGCTTCCTTGACCTCTTAGGGCATGCTACCCACCGGGAACCTCCATGTGTTCAGCTATCTGGAAACTCTCTGAACCTTCTCCTTTGGGGATTTTATGCAGGCTTCAATACATAAACATGATTGATTAATTCACTGGCCATTAGTGATCAACTTAACCTTCAGTCTCTCTCCCCTTCCCAGAGACTGAAGCGTGGAGGTGAAAGTCCCAAGACTAATCAATCCTTGGTCTTTCAAGTGAATAGCCTTCATCTTGAAGCTACCAACAGGCTGCCAGCAATCAGTTAACTCATTAGTATACAAAAAGACATCATATTGGAGATTCTAAGGATCTTAGAAAGTGTATGTCAGGAAATAGGAAAAAAAAATATTTATTGTACAATATCACAACTGCATTCTAGTTCTTCCTCCTAATGCCTTGTCTACAAATGTGGCTTTCAGATGAAAATGCACAGCTATAACAAAATTGATCTTAGCAAATCTTACTTTTTCTGTAGTCACATTTTCTCTCATCTCTCATATAGCCATAATAATATAATGTAATATAAATGTATAGTTTATTTGTATAAGAAGATATGTAGTAGCATAGAAAGTTGAGGAGCTAACTTCAAGTACTAAGAATCTGAGCCCAGGAGACAAGAAACCTGCATTCTGATTTTGATATTTTGAGAATTTAGTTGTGTAACTGTGGGCAAATCAAACAGTATCTCCAAAGACTCAGATTTCTCATCTGTAAATTAATGAATTGTGGTAGACATTTTCTGTGTTTTTATCTCATTATTTAGCAAAGAGTATACAGTAAGTGATATAGAGAAAAACATAATTGATGTGATCAGCAAAACTCATTTTCTGATGAATTAGTGATGAGACATTGGAAGTCATTATGATGATGCAGGGGAATTAAAAGTGTCATTGAAAATACTTTTATAATTTGAACTAAAGGGGGTACATAGGTGTTTTTACAGCCCATCACCCTTTGTATATCTGACAATGAGCCTCAGTCAGAGAGCTGCGAATGCCCCAACCCTAAAATGTGTAAAATTGACAGAACTAAAGAATAAACAAACAAACCTACAATTTTAGATGAAGATTTGAATACACTTTTCTTAGTAATAAATAGACTTAGAAGAAACACAAACCAAAACAATAATATATATAGAGAGGTGTACACAAGTATCTGCTACCTTATTTCACTGTAATAGATTACAACACCCAAAACTCTAGGTAGCAAATTGTTTTCAAGTGCACTTGAAATGTTCAACAAAATAGACTGTAAGGTTGATCATGAAGTCTCAATAGATTTCAAAATATTGACATCTTAAAGTATATTGTCTAAGTAAAATTAAGTTAGACACATTTTACTTAGACAATGATAAATGGTCATAGTAAAACTATGATATGTCTTTATCCCAGTACAAATCCATGGCTTTAACTAGGATTTAACAATCAAAGATATTTAAGCAAGATTGAATTTTAATTTAGTAATAATAATAGTAATACCAATCACTAAATTTATAAGATAATATGCATAAAGCTATAAAAGAGTGGACAATATTTTAGTTACTTTTAAAAGCGTCATGCATGAAGTCCAAGGTTTTTTCCAACCATATGATTACAAATACTTCCGTTAGAGGTATTAGTTCAGTGGCTTTTGTTTCATTGAGTGTTATTTATTGAGACATTAAATGGTTTTAAAAGTTTAGTTAGCCAAACCAGTAGTTCAGACTTCTAGAGTATTCTTGCTTCATAAATCTAAATGCAAATCATATATCTGGTGGCTGAGATGAATAATCACTGACAATACTAGTGAATATTTACTAAATGATTTATTAACACTCAGAGGTTTATCATATTATTATTCATTAGCATATTAAAGTGTATTTAATGTTCTAGAAAAATAATTTATTATAGAAGTTCAATGTATTATAAAACTACATTTATCACTACTAGTAGAAACATACTATTTTATCTGACATTTACATGAAATATTTTCCTCTCTTAGATATGTATTTCCTTTCAGTCTTAGACACTTGCCATTTATTGACACAAATAGATGTGCAATATTCACATTTATTTTGAATATTGCACTACCTCTGCTATACTAATACCTTATTGGTCTATCATCCTTTGCAAAGATATGCCATTTAAATTTATTCGTTTTTAACAAATCTTGTCTCCTGGTAAGCTTCTATAATACTTTGATAGATTACTATAAATCACTGAGTTTCCAAATCCAAAGAAAATTAATTTCTTCAAAATAAGTGTATTTTATGTCTGGTTCATTTTCCTATAACTTTATTTTCATTATTATGGTTCATTCTCACTATAATTCAAATGTGTTTCTATAACTATGTATTCATTGTTATAGACAAGTTGCATAGAAACAATTGATTACGTTTACTTCCTTAAGTGGTCAAAATTTTAAAAAAACTTGAGTTGCATGATTCATAACATAAAAATAATGGTACTGACAGACATTAAATTAATAAACAGACCATCTATATTGAGAGTTGTACTGGTTTTTTTAAAATAAAACATCTGCTTTTGAATTTTGTAGATCCAGAAGCTTGTTAACTCCCTTTCATCAACCTTAGATAGCTGAACAATTGATTGGATTAAATTCAGTAGAGAGGTTTATGTCTTTGGCTGTATAATGTCTAGGCTCAGCATATCTATTATGGTGCTTAACAAACTAATTCATGGACAACACAGGTTTTATAGTCAATCTTTAGAAAACATGTGTTACTAAATCTCTTCTTAATGAGTTATTATATACATAAACATATTGAAACTTCTGTGCAGCTGTGTATTGAAAAATTAACTTTACACTTGAGCAAGCAAGATTATTTATCCAATGTAAGACACTTTTATGTGCGTATACATATACATCATTTGGAACAGATATCTCTTAACTTTGGTTCTGAGGTACTGCTGCTGTATCACATTTAGACTGGGCTGGGTCTGCATCTTAAACAAAAATTGTGAAAGTAAAATAGATATATTATAAAATTTTAAAACCATTTAAAGTGAAAAAAGTAAGTCTTCCCCTCTGCTCTATTCTCAATTCCAAAGTTCATTATTATTTTCTCCACTATTTTATTATAAAAAATTTTCAAACAAACATCCAATTTGAAAGAATTTTACAGTGAATAGTAGCTAGATATGAACACTCATGTGGTGCAAATCATTAACAAAAGTTTAATATATGTGCACTTTTAAAAACTGTTGTAAACTTTACAATGAAATGCACAAATTTTAAATGTGCAATTGTTGTATCTCTACACACACACACATATATATACCCTTACAAATAAGTAATATAGAACCTTAATGAGATTTAGAACATTATCATTACCACCAGAATATTCTCTGATGTACATTTTCAGCCCATCAATGTAATCTCCTATTCTAAAGCAAGTCCAATTTTGTTTTAACCACAGATTAATTTTTCCTGTTCAAGAATGTTATATAAATAGATTCATATAGTATATGCCCTTTTATGAAAGGTATTTTATACTTATAATAATATTTCTGATATTTATTAATCATGTGACAGAGGAATTAAGATTTATATTTTAAGATAACGTATCCTTAAGAGACAGTATATATTAGACATTTTTAATAGTGCATAACTTTTGCACATAGCCAATCTCCTCTAATTCTTATCAACTTTAATATTCTTCATTTCAGAAGATGTCTTGTCTAAATTTGCCTCTAAATTATTAATAGAGCTTATTTTCTTTTTGCACTTTCTACTAAAATATTTAATCCCAAAGGTCCACTTTATTACCGTTTAAAAAGTCTTTCTTTTTTTGAATCCATTTTATGTTCACATCAAAATTAAAAGACAGGTAATGAGATTTCCCATATAACCCTGCTCCCCACATGTGTATACTCTCCTGCATTATCAACATCTCCCAGTACATTTATCAAACTGATGTATTTAAAATCATACATCATTGTAATCACCATTGTCATCCAGAGTCCCTGATTTATATTAGCATCACTCTTTGTGTTATATATTCTGTGAGTTTGGACAAATGCATAATGACATGCATCTACCATTATAATATCATACAAAATATTTTCATTGTCCTAAAAATCCTGTGTGCTCTGTCTCTTTATCGCACCTTCCCTTCCTCCAACACCAGGCAACCAATGATCTTTCCACTGTCTCCACAGTTTTGCCTTAATTAGAATTTCACATAGTTGGAGTTATACAGTATGTAGCCTTTGAACACTAACATCAGCCATGCATGGTGACTCACGCCTGTAATACCAGTGCTTTGGGAGGCTGAGACAGACAGATTTCCTGAGGTCGGGAGTTTGAGACCAACCTGACTAACATGGAGAAACCTCTTCTCTTTCTAAAAATACAAAAGTAGCTGGGAGTGGTGGTACATTCCCATAATCCCAGCTACTCAGGAGGCTGAGGCAGGAGAATTGCTTAAACCCAGGAGGCGGAGGTTGCAGTGAGCTAAGATCTCACACTGCCCTCCAGCTTGGACAACAAGAGTGAAACTCAGTCTCAAAAAAAAAAAAAAAAAAAAAAACACATCTTTCACTTGTAATATATGTGGACATCTTGGTGGGCTTCTTTCCCAAGTTCTGACAATTATGAATAAAACTGACATAACACTCTTGTATATGTTTTGTATGGAGGTAAACTGTCAATTCCTTTGGATAAATACAAAAAGTAAAGTATGAGTGCTGATCTTACAGTATGAGTTTATTTATTTTTGAAAGAAACTACCAAACTCTCTTCTGAAATTGATGTACCATTTTGCATTTTCACAAGCAAATGAATGAGAGTTCAATTTGCTCCACATCCTCATCAGTATTTGATGTTGTCAGAGCTCTGTATTTTGGCCATTCTAATAGTTTGGTAGTAGTATATCTTTGTTTTTTTAATTTTCATTTCCATGATGACATGATGTGGAGCATCTCTTCATATGTTTATTTTCTATCTGTATATCTTTCTTGCTTTCTCTATATATTTCTCCAATTTTTTACCTGGTTTTCTTTAATCTTATTGTTGACTTTTAAGAATTTTTTTGTAAAGTTTAAATAACAATTATCAGGTATATCTTTTGCAAATATTTCTTGGTCTGTACCTTATTTTTAATTTATTCCTTAGACACTGTATTTCTCAGTACAAATTTAACAAATTTTAATATGGTCTAGTGTATCAATTCTTTCTTCCATGAATTGTGCCTTTGGTGTTATAGCTAACAATTTGCCAGACCCTGTCATCTAGATTTTTTTGTTACGTTATTTTCTAGGAGATACATAGTTTTGCATTTTACATTTAGTCCATGATCCATTTTGAGTTAACTTTTGCAAAGACTGTAAGGTCTGTTTTTTTTTACAAGTGGATGTCCAGTTGTTTCAGGACCGTTTATTTAAAAAAAAAAGATTTTTGTTCCATTGTATTGTCTTTGTTCAAAGATCAGATGACTGTATTTATGGTAGACAAAACTATTAATGGAACAGAATGGAGAGCTCTGTTTTGGAGCTCTACATTCTGTTCCATTAATAGTTTTGCCTACTCTTTTGCCTATAATACAATGTCAGGATTATAGTACTTTATAGTAGGTCTTGAAATTGAGTGGTGTCAATCCTCCAACTTTTATTTATTATGTTTGCTATTAGAGTTTTTGCCTCTTTATATAAATGTTAGAATAAATTTATTAGTATCAATGAAATGAGTTACTAGGATTTTGATTCAGATTGCATTGACTCTATAGATCAAGTTGGGAAAGACTAATGTTCTGACAACATTTAGTTCTCCTATCCATGAACATAAAATAGCTCTCCAGGTATTTAGTTCTTCAATTTTTTTAACAGTTTTTTAGTTTTCCTCATATAGATCTTATTCATATTTTGTCAGACTTATAACTAAGTATTTCATATTTGGGTTGCTAGTGTAAATGGTATTGTTTTTAATTTCAAATTCCACTTTTATTCTTCATATGTAAGAAAGCAACTAATTTTTATATATTTTTGTATCCTGCAATTTTGTTACAATATTGCCAACTGCTGACTTCTCATTGTAATCTTACATGGTGGAGAGCAGAGTGGAACAAGCTCTCTTAGAACTCTGATAAGGGCACTATTCCCACTCATGAGGTCTCTGCCCTCATCACGTCATCTAATACTAATTACTTCCAAAGGCCACACGCATAATACAATCACTTGGGGGATAGGGCTTCAACATATGAATTTGGGGGGGACAAATACTTAGTCTAGAATATTCCATCCCTCACCTCCAAATTTCATGTTCTTCTCACATGTAAAATACATTCACTTTATCACCACAGACCCAGAAGTCTGAAATCATTCCAGCATCAATTGTAAAATCTAAAGTTTGATCAAAATATCATTTAAATCAGATATAGATGAGATTTAGGATGCAATTCATTCTGAGGCAGTATTCCTCTCTAGCTGTAAACCTGTGAAAGCAAACAAGTTATGTACTTCCAAAATAGAGACAGACATAGCATAGACATTCCCATTCCAAAAGGAACAAGTAGGAAAGAGGGAAGGTTGAGAGTTACCAAGGAAAGTCTAAAACCTAGAAAGGCAAACTACATTAGACCTTAAGCCTCAAGAACAATCCTCCTTGGTTTGATGGAAGGGAGGTCCCACCCAACTAACTCCGTAGAAGTCAGTGTACCAGAGTGGATAGGCCCCAGAGACACAGCTGCATCCACCTAGATTTCAAAAAACACAGAACTGGATAGAACCATGGGAGTGGAGCTCAGACTGATTGCTGCTGTTGGCCTTCCCATCTAGTCTAGCCATGGGGGTGATGTTACCATCCCAGTGGTCCTGGAAGGCAGAGAAATGGAGGCACAAATTTTAATGACCTTGTCGGAATCTATATAGAGCTATATTGGAAATTGTAGGTGACATATTCAAATTATGATACGATTTTATTTGTTATTGCTGTTTTGTAATGCACAATGAGTGGAAATGAGTAAATCAAAGGAATTTTTAAAACTTGGTACCTAAGGACAGAAATAATGCCCTATTTGCTTCTGTATTTTCAGTATCTGGCATCTAATAAGTATTTAATACATTACATAGTTGTTGCATTACTGAATGAAGGTGTTTGTTTAATATCATTAACTTTCATAGACTAAAAATTGCATGAGCATAATATGCATGTATGTTTCACATACTTGTCATAATCTAAGATCCTAGCTCAGTCCTTTGCATACAATGGAAACCCAAGACCACTCTACTTATTGGATCATTAAATGATGGATGATAGAAGCACCATGTGTAAGGTGATCAAGCAAACTTGTTCAGTCAAGACATTATTTCTGAATTAAATTCTCTATGTTGGAAGGAATAGCTGATTTAAAGCTACACATTAATTTTAGTAAAGCAATGCAAAAGTTAGTGCTAACAATATCTGGAAACCATTTATTGTTTAGGTGAACACTACCAGGCATACTGTTAGATTGTATCAGTGTAACTTCCTGTTCTCTGAGCCAGTTGGAAGAAAAAGATGAACAAATAAAAATGGGGCTCTCATCCCTGGACTAGAAATGGGTAGAATGCCAATTCTTACTGGCTACTGTGGAGACAATTTTTGAAAAAGTTTCTAACAAAATATTATTATAACTATACAATATTTTACTTTGTACAGCAAGGAAGTAAAGGATTTTTTTTTTTCTTTTCAGCTAAGGTACCAGTAGGCTAACAAAAAGATAGTACATAGTAAGTGTATGCCAATTCAAAATCAAAGTGCTAGACCACGCAGAGAGGACTGCAAGAGGAAATTGTTTAAATGTGATTTTTCAAGACTTAAGCAGCAACCAGCTTAAGAGTAGTAAAGTAGATTGCAGTTTCTCCTCTTTCTAGTCATAAAGAAGGCAAAAAAAAAATAAATTAAAAAATAAAAATCTCTTTGCAGCATAAACAAAACCATATAACCATTTATGATCATTTTTTTGTAGAGAAATTGGCATGGCATTTCACCTTGATGTAGCAGGTGAAAAAGTTCATAGAGATCTCAACAGTGATCCTCTTTTAGGCTGAAGCATGGAGCAGTACTGATGAGATCTTCATAAACTTTCTCACCTGCTACATGAAGATGCTGCAAGTTCCAAATAGACAGCTACATCATGGGGGAGTCTCTGTTACCCTGGGTCCCTGAGTGTCTGTGTACAGGACATGCCCACATCAACACAAGTCAACTAAAAGTATAAGTGAAGAATTAGTCTTTGCTGTACTATATATTATGTTTATCACAACATAAACTTCTTCATCCTGATCAGTACTGTTATAAAACAGATGAGACTGAAGTGACTGAGAAAACAAAAACTGACCTGCCCATCCTGATGTACCCTCTGATTTCAACTGACAGAGAGAGACTTCAAGGGTACTAAATGAAAGCCTATAGGGTCCAGCCCTACAGGTTTCTGTGAGCCCCTCCCAGCTGGTGCAGAGATAAGAAATTGTAGAAATAAAAGACGCAAGACACAGAGATAGAGAAAGAGAGTTTGGGCCCAGGGGTCGAGACTGGGGGCAGGGTAGATAGGGCATGGCAGTGATAGGGTCAAGGACATCATGTGTCATTCAGGTAGGGGCTCAGGAATTTCTGGCACCCCGAAGTGAGGTAAGGAGCATAATGCATCAGCACCTTTTCCATACTTATCAAGAAAGAACTAAAACATTAAGATTTATATTACTATTACTGATTATCTTTTCTAAGACAAAAGGAACCAGGTACAGAAGCAGAACATGAGAGTAGACATGGAAAGTGACCACGGAAGCACAGCATCACATAGAGACAGTTAAGCCCCTGGATGTCTGAGGGCCTACCTGACAGCTGGCAGGCCTACCACAAGAGCTTGGAGACGCGGAGTTTCTCCAGACTTCCCCAGAAAGGAGATGTCTTGGCCATTTTGGACATCTCCTTCCCTAGCTGGATAAACAGCAAGCGCTTTCACAGTGCTGGTGCTGCCGCACATCCGAGGCGTCCTCCAGCAGCCCATATTGGATGTGACAGAGGGCTTAAAGCATCTTGCCTTAGTGTCATTCATTTCGCAATGTCACCCCAGGTTCACACTTTCCGATCTGAGAGGCATTAGTAAAAGAATTAAGATCACCTATGAATAACTAACATTACATATGAATAACTAATAACTACTACGGTTATATTTCTAGTTACTTTCTTCTTCATTATCTATACGGAAATAGGCTGAGGCCTTTTGTCCCTGCCTCGGCGCTTATGGCATCTCCCCCCCCTACAGAAGCCTAATCTGACTCACTTGTAGCCTGTTAGAATACAAGGAGGAAAGACATTCGTGTGTCATTAAAGAAGCAGAGCTGAAAGGGACTTTCAGAATTGCCAAGCAAGTACATTGACAAACTTGTTCTTTTTCTAAGCCAACAAAAATATAGACCAAATAAATCAACCATTTTAGGACTCTGGAAATTAACAAATCTCACAGAACGAACTAAAAATAATCAAGAGAAACTAATTTTCATAAAATAGTGAGGTCTGCAATATTTTAACTTGAGTTTATTTCTATCTTCCCCTTCTCTCAACTCAGTGGTGTGATAGCAGAGAAAAGTCCTGCAGCCTAAGAAGATGACTTTCCTCTTTTGGGGGTACCATAAAAGCCCCATCCTCACACACAGTCAATATTTTATCTGAACTTGAAGATTTTGGAAAATCTCTGTTCCCAGGGTTTAGTGCTATTTGATTTGACACAGTCCTCAGATCAGCAGGGTAGAGGATGCCAAATTCCAGGGCATTATCAAACAAAATGAAGCTGCTGGCAGCAGCTCACTTGCCTACAGCTGTGATTTCAGTTAGAGTAGCTTTGCCAGGATTTATACAGACATTCTGGAAGACTAGATAACAACGGGGAACTTTGAAAAGCTCTGAGATGTTCTGGGTAATCTAAAATGTTCTTTACATGTGCAAAGCCGTAAAAATTGCTTTTTGAGAAGGGTCATATAATGAAGTATATTATCATTATTATTCTGGCAATGCTACTGTGATGAGATAATTTGTTTTTCCTTTTTGTCTTCAAAGAATAGAATACATAAAAAGGGAGAGGAGAGGTGTCAGTAAAAGTCTGCAGTCCATAGGCTGTATTTGAGCTGTTTATCAAAAACTTATGTAAGAGGCATGCCTGATCCTTATTTAAAACACAAATGGCTTGCCTCACAATTGACTCACTAATAAAGAAACCAATACATGCAGAGACAGGGACTTATAATTTTGTTATTATATCTCATTACAATTACAATTTCATCTTTCTCCTAAATGAAAAGCATTTTTTTTCTTTAACAATAACCTCAAACAATGTCCCTTTTCAATGTAGTCATTGTAACTTTGTGTTTTAATTGATGCACTTCTATGGGACTTACAATACTTAAGTATTTACAATCATTATACCACGGTATTACTCTCTCTCTCTCTGTCTCTCTCATTTCTTCTTTGCATTCATACTAGAAGCCCTCTCATTTAGGGATGTTTGTCTCTATCGTTCCTGTCAACGTTACTAATAATTGCCACACTGTCAAAGACAATTATCAAATATCATTTCTCATCTTAGTTAATATTTAATCAGTATTTGATTTGTTTGATTAATAGAATACTCTTCCATCAGCTGTATGTAAATCTTTTTTGATATTATTCATATTTTGTCTTTTTTTTTTTTTTAATTTTTGCCCAGTCCTTCCACCAGTTGTTCTTCAGAGTCTTCTGGTCTCTAAGTTGAACCCACAATGTAGGCTTCTCCAAACATATTGCTTTACATATTACATATCATTTGATAACTCCGAAACTTTTATCTTCAATGCGGACTTATTTTCACAGTTTCAAATAAATGCAGCCAATTGTTCATAAGCCATCTTAATTTGATGCCTTGTAAACATCTTCCAGACAATATATCTTAACCAAACTCTTAACCCCTCCTACCCAAGTATGATTCATTCCTGATATTCCATATTTCAATAAATGGAAACAGTATATTTCTAATTGCTCAGCCAAAACACTTTAAGATTATTTCCCAACTCTTTACCATCACAACCCATATCTAATTAATTTAAAAATTCTTATATTTTCAAAATATATCCAGAATAAAACCACTTCTCATTATCACCAATGTTACCATCCTCTTCAATACTACTATAGCATTTCATTAGGTTTAATGTAGTAACATTCTAATATTCGTCTACCATCTATACTGATTTTCTGAGTATCTTTTTCATAAAACATTCAAACTGATACTTCTAAAGTTATAGCATGATAACCTTGTATTACATACTTCCCAAAGGTTTTCTGTATTATTTAGAATAAATTATGAGGTAAGTTACATGGCCTACAAATCCATATATAACTTGCTACAACTGGGCTACCTTTCTGATCTCATCTCCTGATGTCCTCTTCCTCACTCATTGGCATCTACTTCTATTGACTTCATCACCATGCTTCCAATGTACCTAGCACACTCTCATTTTAAAGTTCCTTCCCATGGCCTGGACTACTAATATTGCTATACCCCAGATATTTATATGGCTCACACCATAAGTAAAATACATTGCAAAATGATTGATTTTGTTCCAGTTCTCAAAGGGTGGTCTACAGAACATTCATACTGAAAGAGCTGATAGATATTGTTAAACATGGCAATTCTACTCTCCCCTTTATGGACTTACAATTTCAAGGCCTGTGATCCTAGAAACTGTACCTTTAAATACCATTTGGGTTAAAATCAATATATAGTGAAATTTGAGAACCAGTGACTGGAAAGTTGGAGCCAGATTTAATACAACAAAAATAACAAATGAGCTTATTTCCATGTCAAAGACAACTTTAAAGAGAGCTGAATCCACATGTCCATTCTTTAGCTTCACACTTGTGCATTTTGGCAGCAAAAGAGATGGCAGCTCTGGAATAAGTGATAAATAATTTATTATGTTCGTTAACAGGGCTGTGGCTCCTGGGTCTAAAGGTCATGTTTAATTTATTATTTTAAAATTCTGATTTTCCATGAGATAATACTGCCAAAATCTTCCAAAACTATATATATATGGAATTCAAACAATTATGTCTATAGCACAATTAGGCAATAGAAAACACTAAACTTCAATTTGGACAAGTAGCGAATGTCCACATATATGTAAGTGCAGAAAAAGCCTGAAGTCAGCAGCGCTAGCTACAGCATCAATATCAAAGCAAGAAGACGGAGGGAGACTGAGGAAAGAGGCAGAGGAATCCTAGCCTAAGCAAAACACAGATATAATCAACCTCAGAAAGAGTTCTACCTGTGTCAAATACCAGAAAATATTCCAAAATCTGATGGATCTGATCTTATCTGTGTATTCTCAACACGCAGGAAAAAGATACTTCAACATGAGCAATACCAGGGAAAGTAATCTTGGAAGGCAAAGTCTCACGGAGAGAGAAATCTGTCTTCCATCAGGGAAGATCTCCTGAAAAACTGATGGTAAAATGAAAGAAGGCAGTGAGTGTTAGAAATTAAAAGTTCCACAGAAACAGAATAGCAAAAAATTAGGAAAACTCTTGCTCCCAAAACAAAAGAGAGGAAAGATCATCTGCTCCTGTGAATCCTCATTGGCTGAAAAAATAATGTGGGACTTCAGCAACATAAGAATTACAAGACAAAATCAGCTTTGACAAGGTTTGATGTAGATGTTTCCTCCAAGAAAGATCTAAAGTATCAAAGACTCCATGGGACCAAAGGAGATGAAGCACAAACATTATACAGTAAATAAGTGTTAGTTCATAACTTTAATATTTTTATATATAAAAGTTTATATATATAAGAAGCCAGTATTCAGAAAGTCACCTTCATTTTCATTGCATAACACTAGAGGGTATATTTATATTCAAAAATAATGTTAGTTTCCCAAGTATTTTCTTAAAAGAGAGTTCAAAATATATATTTACTAAATCTTAATGGAATAATTTATTAAAATAACATTGTATTTTCATTGGTGGAGATCATATAAAATAATTAAATTGAAAAACAGATTAAATTACTGAAAACATTTTATTCTACTTTTTATCTCTGTTGTAAATCTTGATGGGCCTTAAAGCGTGACCCTAAAGTCATAAATCTGACAGTTGATGAGGCTTACAACCTTTGGATAGAAAACACTTTTACTTATTTTTAGATATATTAGAAGTGCTACACTTTTAACCCCTGTGTTAGAAGAAAATGCAGTGGGATCTTTTGTTTCCCTGAGTATAAAAGGTTTTCTCAGTTGTGTAGTCATTTGTGATACTTGTCTGCTCAACAAAACATCCCTTTTTGATTGATGTTGCCCCCTGTAACATTGAGTAGAGAGTAGTCTAACTTTGACTGATGAAACAGAAGAAAATATAGTCCATAAGAATGTAATTCAGAGGAGTGGCTGTGGTTACTGATTCCTGTTATATGTTTTTTTCCCCCCCTTTCTGTTAAAATTTCTATAGATACATATTTTAGAACAAGGTATGTTTCTGGCTACACATAAAACAACAATAAATCAAAGCAAAATCTCTAAAACAAATATACAGAATTTATTTGCAATGTTAGCTGCTTTTGGATAAATTGTCTATCTCATTTTCAATATGACCAAGTAAGTACTACTTACATGCAACAAAAATATCAAATATGTGCCCCCAAATTAACATTAACAAGTATCTTCTAGTTTTATTTACCTCTCTTTGATTTCAAATACATCAAATGTACTTATTCTTGGGAAACAACAAATGTCAAAACCAGAAACATCTCAATATGCTTAAAAATAAACAAATAAACTCATAAGTGCATTTTTAAATGATAATAATTTAATAAAATATTATATTCTTAACCAGATATTGAACATTAACGTTCCTTATTAGACATCAATACTTTTAAGAAATCCCCAATGCAGATAACAATTTAACTTTTTTAAATCTAGTGCTCACCATAGTTATGTATACACATACACAAAATAAGATAGCCAGGTGAGAGGGAGTCCCCCAGAAAAACTCCAACCAGCCTGCATGCTGGGAGGAATGTGCACTGAAGTGGGACTACAAAGTTTTGTACCATTTGCAAAGGAAGGAGCCTGGTCCCTCCTTTTTCTGAGTGGAACCTGGGATTCAAACAGTGAGGTGGGAAGCATTCTAGCAGAAATGCTGGCCTTGTGGAGATTCCCCTATTCCCCTGCTTTTTTTCACTTTTCACCCAATAAAACCCTGCTTTACTCACCCTTCAAACTGTCTGTGAACCTAAACTCTCATGGCTGTTGGAACAATGACCTCATCTTTAGTGGAACCAAGAAAATGTCCTGCAACATTTTGCCACCCAAGGTGGGACTCAAAAAGTGGTGAGTGAAATGGGGACTCAAAACCTCTCACTGTGGCTTTTAAGCCTTTCATCCTGAAACTTCTGAGGTTAGGATAAACATGCCTCAAATCTCCACTGATCCTGGGGGATCAGGGGCCTTTCCATGGCCCTTTTCTTACTTTTTTGGAATGAACTACATCAGTGAGAAATCTTCACTTCCCCTCCCCCTCCATGCCAGGGCTAGTATGCATGGTCCAAGGGTCCCGCACAGCCAGTTCGCTGATTCCCAGCCACGTGTCACTGCCGCCTTCCCTTTGCCTGGCCAAGGGGTAGAACTCCACTGGACAGTAATTAAACTTCTCTCCCTAGTGGAGGAACTGCTTGCATAAGAATAAGAGATGAATAAGAGCTTCCTACACAGAAGGCATTTTAAAACTGTTTATTTTCTTCCTCTTCTCTACCCCATCAGCAGTTAATCTTTAAAGTTTTTCCCCCATTTTTAGAAGACACATCACTAGGCCAGGCCTCCAAACTATCACTGTTTATATTCTCTGTAAAGATTTTAATTGTGAGGCTGGTCTTAAACTGTAGCCAATCTGGTGTGCTTTCCATGTCTGTATGGTTTCTAGCAAACTTCCTTCAAGCATCTATCTTGTTTTACATCCTGGGGGCATGGCTTGTAACTTCAGTGGCAAAGCTTTGTGCAGCAATCCTACCTTAGGGAATAAGTTCCTTTCTGGTTTGATATCTGCATGTTTTCCTAGCCCTGTCTCATAAAGAACCCCACCTAGGGAAGGGGTTTTTTCCTGCCTTTCTGTGTAGTTATATTTGTGTGTGCATATGTGATGTCTGTAAAAATATCTCTAATTAATTTGGCCTAAAGACAGACAAGTGAGTGCTTAGATCAAATATTTTTTAAAGGGAAGACAAAAACTGTGGTACCTTTCAGTTCCCTTGACTTTAATCTTTGAGAAATAAAAAACAACCATAAAGATTATTGGTATAATGCAGGTGTCATTAAGATGTAAATAAGTGAAATAAATTATGCTTGTCAGTTGCAAGATTTGATAAATGTTTTAAGGTTATAAACTGCTTTTGGGGTTTTAGAACAATTTGATTTGCCTGCTTCACAATTAGTAAGGCCTAGGGACATATGGAACTAACCACACCCTTAATTTCGAAGGCAGACCTTGACTGCACTTAGCACACAATTGAAACAACTTACCAGGTTTTACCTTAAAGTTAATAATTTCTAGGATTTGCCATTATGACATGTAATTGAAACTACTGGAAATAAATGATGTTCAATCTTCATTAGGTTATATTTTTGTGAATAATGCTAATATATATTCCAGAGTTGTATGGGATTTCTAAAATTCTAATGTCTAGGTATATGCTAGTAATTATAATTAATGTTGCTATGTTAAGTTATTGTAGACCACGGAGATAACCAAACTTCTTTGTCAATTGTGTTGCTAGCTGTAACTACTCTGGACATTTTGTTATTCACAGACAATAATTGTCTTGTTTTAATTATCTTCAAAAGTGGTTCATACTGATCTATAGGACTCTTACAGGTGATTGCAAATACAATTTCTGCTTGTATTTGAGATAATCAGATTTCTGATAACTTTGGAGACTGTGACATTAGTGTGACATGGTAAAAGCCCCATAAAACTGCATACCTCAACCATACCTCGGCTTTCTGTTGAAACTGCTCTCTGTAACCCTAATGTGACAGGCAAGCAGTCCAAACCCACGCCATCTTGGCCCCTGGGACTTGTAATAAGTAATTAAGTTCTGTGATTTCCACCCTACCCAGACAATGTGTAAACAAATGCTTATCTTGACTTTTGTGAACCACTTAAGTAACAATCAAAATGTAAAAAGTTCCCTGGCCCTCGGAATGTCTGGAACCCATCACCCTCATCTCCTCCCAGGAGGTGATTTACAGAATCCACTAGCCCTCAGGATGTCTGAAGCCCCTCACCCCCACCCCCGCCCCTCACCCTCACCCCCGAGGTGGTTTTACACATATAAAATGTCTTGACACCCTCCTTTCAGGGCCACGGGTTGGAGAGAGGCTAGTCCTCCATGGCCGCCAGCAGTAAAGACCCTGCAATTTGGCATACTTTTGTCTTGGTGTTGACTGTCTATGCTCAGGCCAATACAACATTAGAATAAAGGAAAATGTAAAGGATTTATCAAAAACTGAAATGTTCACAAATGTCAAGCAAAACAAAAGTTAACTAAATGGACTGAACTCAGAAAGCTGAAGCAAACTTTTTGACTTTCAGTTAGAATATTTTTGATCCTTGATTTGTGGAGTCAAGGCAACTTATTTTGAACTATTTTAGGCTTTAATAATTGAGTAAGTTTTACTCCCATGAAAAAAATGTGGAGCATGTTTGTTTCTCTTTGTCTGGTTTCTCTGGAATTTAGAAACTATCTGTGAGTATTCTTATGGCAATATTGTTTGCGTCAGTGCAATAAGAATCTATTTTTTCTTTTGCAACAGGACACAATTGGAGAAAGTGGTTGTGTTACCAAGGTTTTGACTGGAAGGGTATGCTTCCCTTTAAGGAGTCAATCTCAACTTACAGAGCCAATAAAAGCCCCATGGGAGAAATTGACCTCATACTCTCATATATACAGAGCCTGCGCAAGGTTCCTGACCTGGGGTCAATAAAGAGTGTCACTTTCTAACAGGTCCAGGAGCTCAGAATTTATCTTGAGACCTTATGAGGAGAGACTCACCCAATGCACAGATATTTGAGGATGGAACCCATGACTGGATTCATCTTTAAAAGGTCTGATCTGAGATTCCTTGTGGAACAAACTTCCATCAAAGCCAATCCAAAGGGCCTATGTAGAAATAATTGTTCTTGCGCACTTTATGCAAATAATCAGGCCAAGTGTAAGACTGAAGTCTATTTTTCAAACCATTTAGTGCTACGGTAATTTTGTTTTTTAACAAAAAAGAGAATTGATAAGAAAGAAATCATCTTTCAAAACTTATATATTTGTCATAAAATTCTAAATACACTAGTTGTTTCTAAGTTTTTGCCTACATTTTAGACTAACCCTACTTGTTCCTCTAAAGCAACCAGCAGTCTCTGGCTGCATCTCAGAAAAACAAAAGGGTTGGATAATGTACAAATCTGGATGAACATTCTAGTTTAAAGCAATTATCCTGCAAATTATGCCAGGTGATGGGAGTAAACAGGGTGCCCATAATCTGGAGGTTTCCTTTAGGGACAGTAAGACCAAGGGAGCTAACAAAAGCCAATCCCCATGCACCCAAATCCTAGCAAGCATAACTACAGCCACCAGTTATCTGGGTATGTCACAAGACATCCTTTTCTCTCACTTGTTGGAGGAGCACTCAATTCCACAGCTTCACTTTAGCATTCAGCTTATGATAAGAAGTCCATGACACCCCCAGAGACACATTTTTGCTTCAAACTCAATTCCCAGCTTCAAGTTAAAGTCCTAGGAAAGAAAACTAGATCTAAGGGTTCCAGAGGCAGACAACAGAAGTTAAAAGGCACAATGCAGGTAAACATGGTTGATTTCTGCAGATTAAGCCAAGCCCAAGCTTCCTATTTCATGAATAAAGCTCATGTTAGTATCCATGGTATAAATGAGATATAAGGAATTCAAGGCTACTGACAGCAGGGGAGATAGGACATATGTGGCCAAGAGCAGATGATTTTCAGCCTCTAGGCCCCCATGCTTCATTAATGCAAGCTGCTTTGAAACTCATGGTGGCACCTGCCAAGGTCACTGGGACTTGGGGATGAAAGTATGGAAGAAGGAAAGAGGATGCTCTTCCTACTTTCCCTAACGTATCTCAGATATCTGCTTGGAAGAGAAAGGAGCCACGGAGGCCTGCTCCCCCTCTTTTCTTTATGAGTAGTCATTTATCTTCAGTCTGTATCCCTTTTGAATGCATCCTGAACTCCTGGGACTCCTTTGAAAAATGCCCTCTTTTTCCTTTCTCCTCCTCAGTTCTCTCTTCACAAAAAGGTAATTTGTCTTCATACTATAGGACACTCCCTTCAGATGCATCCTCCAAACTGGAAAGAGTTAATTTCCCAAACCTTAAGCTGGTTGACTTAGTATTGAGCTCAGGGGAAGGGAACCCAAAAACCCAACATGCTGGCAAAAGGGTAAGCATTTTTACAAGCTGGGCTTTTAGCCTCCTTCTCCCCTTGCAAATTGGTAAAATGCCTAGGAATTTTAGAGCTGTCCTTACCACCCCCTCCCCTTGTTTTGTTTTGATACATGTTTTCTAAATACCCATTGTGTCTACTCTTGCCTTCAGGTCATCATTCTTCAAATGGTCATGCAACCGAAGTCTCAGACCATAGCTCATTCTGCTGTGAGCCTTTAAATAGACCTCTGAGGGAGCTCTGACTGCTGTTTCCCACAAAACAGCACTCCTTGTCAGCATGAAGCAGTTAAAAACTGTCTTCATCCTTATTGTTACTCTAACAGCAGTCAGATATACTTATTTAGATGGAGGAATAAGCAACCAGGTGGGGAGGAGATCCCCAGAAACATTCCAACCAGCCTGCACACTGGGAGGAATGTGCACTGGGGTGGAGCCACAGAGGTTCACACCATTTGCAGTGTGGAGACTGGCCCCTTCTCCTTCTGGGTGGCACCTGGGATTCAAACTGCAAGGGGGAAAGCAGGAACTCTGGCCCTGTATAGAGTCTCTGTTTTCCCTTTTTTTCCTTTTCAACCAATAAAACCCTGCCTTACTCACACTTTAAACCATTTGTGAGACTAAATTTTCATGGCCCTGGAACAAGAACCCCATCTTTAGCTCAACAAAGGAAAAGTCCTGCAGGTAAAGCACCCTGCAGACTCATAAGTATATCTTAATATGGTAATTATATTCTTGAGTAAGTATTAACTAGGAATGATTCTATGTACACTGCCCTTACTGAGGCCGTAGGATTCTGGAAAAAGTTACCTATGAAGAATTATTATCAAATGAGATAATACCTCCACCTCAGTTGTGCCATCTGAGTTTTGAGAAGAAACATAATAAAATATTAGATTAATTCATTTAGATGGTTGAGCAGAATTCACTCATGTTAAAATAATGGTACCTGACAGAGATTCAGTTCATATTGGAAAGCTTTTCCAGTATCCTTTCATTTGTTATATACTAAAAAAATCCTAGTAATCTCCTAAGCATTGAGTACCTGCTTTAATTAACTATTAATTACTTCATTTAGCAGACATTTATTGACAACATTTTGTGTCCCAGGCATTCTGTAAAATGATCATTATCCAGAGGCTACACTTAGTTTCAAAGACTTCACTGTTAGTGACAGTTTCCTTCCTTCAGAGGTGATGGAGTTCAGATTGACATTCCTGATAGGAATAATCCCTTTAAATGTAATAAATGATTGACAATAAGAGGCAAACGGCTAGTTTTTAAAAATGACAATTTCTTACAATTAAGATTTGCAAATTAATTGTTAGTTAATTTCCTGTAATTAGTACTGCATATTTCCTAGTATGATTAACATGTAAAGAATCTGTAGCAAGGGTCTTAATAATAATGGGATATTATATTGTAGCATCCACCTGCTCTCATTTCTCATTTTTAAAATATCTTAGGAAAAGACACAGTATGCTCTATATAACTGTTTCTTGGATTGAAAGTCATCTGCAATTCTCTAATTCTAGTGATATATATAGTAATGCCTATGTATATATTATAATAGATATCACTTATTGCACTCTTTTTATTGCCTTGTGTGTATATATATATATATATATAAAAAACATATATTTTCAATTCTGACAGCAATAATAAGTGTACATTGATACTTCTGCCATTTAATATGTAAGGAAATTGAAGCAAGCAGGTTTATCATTTGTCTCAGTTATCACTTATATCTAGTAAGTAGAGGAGTCAGTATCCCAATATTGACAATCTGACTCCACTAACGGTTGTTGTATTGTTGCTGTCTTTATAAATGTGTATTTATGTATTTTTTGTATGCTTAAATCGTATTATGTGTACTGTATTTAACAGTTACTTATCCATTTATGTATATGTTTCCATTCTTATTTTGTATGTTTGCTCTTAGTGAAAAGGCAATAATAGCATGTTGACTAGGAGAGTGCAATGGTTTACAAGTTAATTTAAAAAAATTAAAATCGAGGGAAGTATTTCCTAATATATTTATAAATTCCCATTTAGCACAAAAAAGAAACCTACTAAATAAATGGCAGTATATTTGCATATACATCCATACTTTACTTCTTGGAGTGCTAAAACAAGAAAAGCATTATTATACTGTATGTATATGTAAAACAATTTCATCATTGAATTCATTTAAATTCCCCAAATCTTTATGTTATGATATTGTGTATGTAATCTTTCAGTAAAATCAATGAGATTGGTATTTACTTAACGTCTTCAGATTCATTTTTTTTAAATTCTCTATTTTGGCTTCTGATTCAGTTTTTAAGATCATACTAATTTTTTTCTTCAGAATGCTAAGCCATACCAATATTGTTCATTAGATCTTCACAAGACTCTTTATTCAAGCTTTCATAATATGGTCAAATGAGAAGGTAGCCTTTGATTTAATGTAAGCAAGTATATTGAATTTGAAAACAACCATTTGAATTTGGAAAGACAGACTATGCTAATGAATACAAACTGTATACATTTTAGATATTTTCCAGTACTGAAATTAATATATTTTGCCAAAGAAAGAAATTCTTATTAAAATATATCACTTTTATTTCCATCTATTTTTATAGAAAGTCTCAATTATATTTAGTTTAAGTGATTTACACATAAGATCTATCCTGTTTTAACTCTAAAGCTTTCAAGACTGGGAGAGTAATTTGAAATGATCCAATCCCTTTAATGCTTGAAGATTTTTACTCTAACCTTAAAATGTTGTTATAATTTATGCATTACTGTATCTTTGCAAAGGTTAAAAGCAAGGCACAACCATACATAGTACCAAGAGAATAGCCTACATTTCCTGCTATTATCCCCATCTTCAAAATAGATTGATCTCATGCATTTCAATTGAATTTAATTATATTTCTTTAATTCCCTGAATGTTTTTCATTAAACTAAGAAGTTCATAAGTTAATGGTTCCATTTAATCTTGCTGCTTTTGAATTTTAAGAATATAATGATAACAATGAACAGAAATTTCTACATATAACCACATTTCTTTTTATAATGTAAAAATTTGTGATAAAGGCATGCACACTCATTTTTATATAATCTGCTTCAAAATTCAGTTTCACTGTAGTTTGAAAATTGTCTACATCAACTCTTCCAAGTTTATATATATATTTTCTAATTTCACCTATTATATTAACCCTTTTAAATCAGTATATAGCTGGCCTTTATAATAGTGTTGTCATAATTTTTGAAGTGTGTATTTCCTATATGCTTAAATTACTGGTCTGAGTGATGATTGAATTGTATAATCCATGAGGCACTATATTCTCATAATTTTTAATTGATAATCATTTCTGCTATCATAGACTCACCTTTCAAACACTTGAGCAACAGATGATGCTGGGCTTCACAACATTCACTAATCGATTTTCTAGGTCAAAAGAGGTTAGAGCCAAATCTTTAGGGCATATACTAATTCATTTTCTGCAGTAAACTTGAAGCAGTATGCATAGGAAAAGAGCTACACATGCAGCACAGAAGTGATTGGAGACTTTGTTTGAAGAAAATACAAAGAAAGCATGGTTGAAACAAATAAAAATAAGAGGAAACTATGGTCTTTTAATGTACCAGCCCTCTTTTTATTCTTGACACTGGTACATGTTTATTTTGTCTGAGATATTCTTCTTACATAGTATTATCTACTTTGCTTCTAGTGATTCCTAAATTCTCATCTCAGATGCCATTTATTCTAAAGAGCTTTCTTTTATTGCCAATATTGTTTGTTTATGCTATGTTCTTAAATTTCTATCTCTCATATGAGTATTGCATATTTATCTTTTCATCTGTATGACTATTCTCTAGACAAAAAGTATATAAAAAATCAGACACTTCCTCCTTATTTTTTCTGTTATGTACCCACTTTATGCTCCAGAAATTGGATGAGTGGATGGATGAATGGATGGATGGATGTGTGGATGGGTGATAGACAGATGGATAAATGAATGAATGGATGCATGGATAGATGATTGGATGGATGAATACATGTATGTATGCTTAGGTAGATAAATGAATTGGCCTTTATATACCTTCTTTATCTTATTTTACCCTCTAGAAGTCAATATATTTTGAAAGCATCAAGCTTTCTCCAGAAACTCTCACATGTATGTTAGATCAGTATTTCTTTCTGTTGTATAAAGCTTTGTCCTCTATTCAAATTGTAAATAGACATACTTAGGAAAATAGTACTTCGGAAATGTTGACATCTCCCATAAAAAATAATCTGAGTAGGCAAATCCCAGTTGTTCTTATCGAAATTTGTTTCTATGCAATAGATACCAAAAACCTATATTTCTTTCAGAAAACCAAAGATAACATGTGAAAAGTACTTGACATCTAGCATTTCTTGGCTTTCTTTTGTTAAGAAAAAAGTGGATTTCAATTTACATATGGCAATGGAGTCACAATATTAGCAATGAGAATAGGAATAACAATTATTCAATGTGAGATAAACTGGGTGAAATGTTTTACATACATTTTAACCCTAACTATCTTCTGTTTGAGAGGTATTGATTTATTCTAACTGCATATCTAATACATTTTATTTTTTGTTCACTGATTCTTCAGAAAACACAAGTGATAAACCTTCATAGGTATGCCCCATTGTATAATCGGATATAATCCTGTGATATATAATTCCAAAGCTTCTATGTGCATGTTTTAAAAACCCAAATTCAAACATAAGACTAATCAAGTATAAGACTTGAATTTTAAGACTTTTAACTTTTTTTTTCACAGTTTTTTCTTATAAGGTCTATTTTTTGTCTTAAAATTTCTAATGATGTGCACCACAAGTTTCTAACAGTGAGTCCAAAGTTATTCTAAATTTGTGAAGAAAACATGTCTATGAAAGAATATATTTATTTAAAATACATCTCAAGAGAGGGAGAAGCAAGTATCCTGTAAAAAAGGAATTTAATGATGTCTCTAAAGAGATTATGATAATTCTTACAAAGTCTGAAAAAGAAATATGTTAGTACATGTGAAGTAAGATAAATGCTAATACAAATAAGCATATTTTCAATTAGAGGAGAACACAGCTTCAGAAATTCAATAAGATGGTATTAGTCAACTTTTTAGTTTATTTGTGAAGGACTTTGTGTGTGCATGTGTATGATTTCTGTAAAAAGTAAGAACAACACTGGGGTCTGTCGGGGAAAAAGGGGAGGGATAGTGGGGGGTGGGGAGTTGGGGAGGGATAGCATGGGGAGAAATGCCAGATATAGGTGATGGGGAGGAAGGCAGCAAATCACACTGCCATGTGTGTACCTATGCAACAATCTTCCATGTTCTTCACATGTACCCCCAAACCTAAAATGCAATAAAAAAAAAAAGAAAGAACAAGAGTGAGTGTGCATCCTAGTAATAAAGAGGAGAGAAACTCTGTAACTTCTCTAATACCACTTTTTTGCTATTGTCTTGTTTTAAAATATTTATATCTTATATCTCAACTTTTTATGTCTCACAATATTCCTTCTTGAGAAGACTGAAAAATAATTCTGATTAAGATGATGATAAAAATTTCATGTTTCTCAATTAATTAAGTTATATAGAAGTCATCATAAAAATAAAATCTTAATAGCAACGAAAGCATGTAACTTAGATTTCTAGGTGAAAAGAAAAATAAGACATTCTGCTAAATCCTTCAAAATATGAATATCCAGTTTTACTGGTTGTTTTTCAGATAATAGAAATGAAGACCATATTCTCCACTTTGGTCTGTTTGTCCTTTTCTACTCTCCCATCAGTATGTATCTACTGGAGTTGTATTTTTACCTGAACAGACTGGCCAGTTAGTAGAGGAGCCTACATGTTAGCCTGACACTAGAGTTGGCCATCCTGGATCTTTTGAATGTAAAATGTGAAAATGCATGGTGGCACGGTATAAGTAAACAAGAAAAACTGTCTTAAATTATTATAGATAGCCACTCACATGGATATATTTGCATGCATGCACATATTCTCGCCCCTATAAACTTTTTCAAGTTTGGTATTCATATGCATTCATGCATCTGTCTTTAAATTGTGAGAGAGATGAGATAATAGAGATAAAGAGAGGGGAATGAATGAATATCTAATAGATGATTCTTTAAAAGGAGCTTGCTATTTGGTACTTGGATATTTCTCTCACTACTTACCTGTTATCTACATTTATAACCAGATTTTTCCATCTATCTATGTCTTTATAGAGAATGAAGATTTTCAGGAATTTAAGAAATGACTGGAAATCCCAAATTGTCTGAAGAAAATAAAGAAATATATTTATCTCATTAATATAAAGTGTGTAGTTTTAGGGTGCTGCTCCATATGCCACTGGATTGGCAACATAATATGCATTATATTAATCTTATTGTCTTTCCAAGTTTAGAAATACATGTGACCCTAAAGGTTTTGGATAGGACAGTTGACCTCTATTTCCAAATCGTTCTCCATATTTACTGTACCAAAACACACTTCAAACCAGCAGAGGAGGTTTTTTTTTTTAATTGTATTTGGGCTCTGGGGTACATGTGTATGTCCTGCATCCTGCAAGATGGTTGCATAGGTACATACATGCCATGGTGGTTTGCTGTCTCTATCCCCCCTGACCCCCGTCACCTATATCAGGCATTTCTCCCAGTGTTATCCCCTCCCCATCCTCTCTGCTACCCGCCCCCATTGTCTCTCCCCCTCCTCTCCCCCTCCACTCCACAACATAGCCCTGCGAGTGTTGTTCCCTTCCCTGTGACCAAGTTCATCACCCGCCTATGAGTGAAAATATGCAATGTTTAGTTTTCTGTTCTTGTGTCGGTTTGCTGAGAATGATGGTTTCTAGGTTCATCATTCCATGATGTATATGTGCCACATTTTTTTTGTCCAGTCTGTCGTAGATGGGCATTTGGGTTGGTTCCAGGTCTTTTCTATCGTAAATAGCACCGCAATGAACATACGTGTGCATGTGTGTTTATAATGATTTATAATACTTTGGGTATATACCTAGTAGTGGGATTGCTGGGTCAAATGGAATTTCTATTTCTAGATCCTTGAGGAATTGCCACACTGTCTTCCATAATGGTTGAACTAATTTATACTCCCACCAACAGTGTAAAAGTGTTCCTTTTTTCTCCACATCCTGTCCAGCATCTGTTGTCTACAGATTTTTAGTGATCGCCATTCTAACTGGCATGAGATGGTATCTCAATGTGGTTTTGATTTTCATTTCTCTAATGACCTGTGATGATGAGCATTTTTTCATATGTTTGTTGGCCGCATATTTGTCTGCTTTTGAAAGTGTCTGTTCATATCTTTCACCCACTTTTGAATGGGTTTGTTTGTTTTTTCTTGTAAATCTGCTTTTGTTCTTTGTAGATTCTGGATATTAGTCCTTTGTCTGATGGGTAGATTGCAAAAAGTTTTTCCCATTCTGTTGGTTGCCAGTTTACTCTAATGACTGTTTCTTTTGCTGTGCAGAAGCTCTTAAGTTTAATTAGGTCCCATTTTTCTATTTTGGCTTTTGTTGCCATTGCTGTTGGTGTTTTAGTCATGAAGTCCTTGACTGTGCCTATGTCCTGAACGGTTTTGCCTAAGTTTTCTTCTAGGGTTTTTATGGTGTTAGTTCTTATGTTTAAATCTTTAATCCATCGGGAGTTAATTTTTGTATAAAGTTTAAGGAAGGGGTCCAGTTTTAGCTTTCTGCATATGGCTAGCCAGTTTTCCCAACACCATTTATTAAACAGGGGAATCCTTTCCTCATTGCTTGTTTTTGTCTGGTTTGTTGAAGATCAGATGGTTGTAGATGTGTGGCATTGCTTCCACAGCCTCTCTTCTGTTCCATTGGTCTATATCTCTGTTTTGGTACCAGTACCATGCTGTTTTGATTACTGTAGCCTTGTAGTATAGTTTGAAGTCAGGTAGCGTGATACCTCCAGCTTTGTTCTTTTTGCTTAGGATTGTCTTTGCTATGCGGGCTCTCTTTTGTTCCATATGAAGTTTAAAGTGGTTTTTTCCAGTTCTGAGAAGAAGGTCATTGGTAGCTTGATGGGGATAGCATTGAATCTGTAAATTACTTTGGGCAGTATGGCCATTTTCACGGTATTTATTCTTCCTAGCCATGAGCATGGAATGTTTTTCCATCTGTTTGTGTCCCCTCTTATTTCCTTGAGCAGTGGTTTTTAGTTCTTCTTGAAGAGATCTTTTACCTCCTTTGTTAGTTGTATTTCTAGGTATTTTATTCTCTTTGTAGCAATTGTAAATGGGAGTTTGCTCATGATTTGGCTCTCTGTTTTCCAAATAGATCCTGTGAGACCTTTTAATACTGCAAAGCAGATCTACGTGAAATGGCTTTCCATTGTTGTGTTACATTAATTTTCCTTAATACTGATGTAGCTGACTCTTACTTACATATTTTTAGGCATTTAGTATTTCTTCTACTTAAAAATCAAATACCTTTTAATGAAGTTTGCTCATTTTTTTTGTTTTCCTTTCCGCTTAATACACAATGTAGACATTTTCTTTGTATTTTGAATATTACGCTTCACATTTCATGTGCTATAAATTTTTATCTTTGTATTTTTATTTGATGTCCAGATTTATGGAACTTTTTTGATCTCTGTACCTTTCACACTTAGATATTTAATCTACCTGAAATGGATTTATTATTCATTTACTATTTGCTAAATATAAATTTACTAAACTCTTCTCTGTTAATTTATTTTATGTTAGAAGTAGTATGATTCTAATTTAATTTATTATGTATAAACTCAGATTTATTTTGTAATTAAACAAGTATCTCTTCAACCATATCTTATCTGTATTTTGTCATATTCTAGAATTCTAAAATTGTGACACTTCCCTGTGATTTTTCTATATACTTATTTTTATTTGTTTTGAGACAGAGTCTCTGTTGCATAGGCTGTAGTGCAGTGGCATAATCACTGCTCACTGCAATTCCCACCTTCTGGGTTCAAGCAATTCTCCTGACTCAGCCTCCCATATAGCTGGGACTACAGGTGCCCACCCCATGCCCAGCTAATTTGTGTATTCTTTGTAGAGACGGGGTTTCACAATGTTGGTCAGGCTGATCTCCAACTCCTGACCTCAAGTGATCCACCTGCCTTGACCTCCCACAGTTCTGAGACTACAGGCATGAACCACCATGCCTGGCCAGTTTTCATTATATTTTAATTTCTGGATTTCTAATCTAGTAATGTCTCATATGCAACTGTTCTCATTTCATTTATCTCCTTAACATTTAACATTTAATATTCTATTTTTATGGAACATATTTCTTTATAAATATGTGTATTAAACAATTATTACAATTGATATTTTTTGCCTTTCCTAATATTCTGTTTGTCTGCAAGTTTTAGAATTTTGAATAAGGAATGTTTGTGTTATTTGAGAGTGTGTTGTTTTGTTTTCTCCTTTCCCATTGTGATTTTCATTCCGTGTTGGTTGTTTTGCATTTGCTTCCATCCAGGCCCTGGGACTCCCATCAACCTAAAGGTCTTAGATTGTATTCTAGGCTTCTATGGTGATAACAAGAGTATTATAGATTCATCCACCAGATGAATTGGTAAAGCTCCTGAAGATATGGTAAGGTAGTTTGTTAGGCCTGCAGCCTCATATACACAGTAGCCTTGGCAATGGTCCACAGTGGAATTTTTGGGGGGTTTTCAACATACTTTCAAAATCAAATAATCTCAATTGAGACATATATGCATTCAATGAGCCTTGTTACTAACTTACTTTGAAATCACATTTAGTAGTGTGGTATCATATTTGTTGCTACCAATATGTACAACAGCAGAAAGCGTAATGCTTCAACCACACTGTTCAACTTTTTCCTTTTATCTTGTTTTTGAACTTAAATTTGTTTTCGTTTTTTTTTTTCTTTTATACATTTTATAGAATAACATTCTAATCAGTTAGGATTTTGCAGTACTATACTGGCCTATGAAATTTTCCAGTATTTTTCAGTTCCTGGTCCATATACATAATCAAACACAGGTCCTGACAAGAGTAATGTAGGATTGATTTATCTGTTAAAAGTATACACACAGGGAGCAGTGTTTCACACCTGTAATCCCAGCACTTTGGGAGGCAGAGATGGGCAGATTGCTTGAGGTTAGGAGTTTGAGACCAGCCTAGCCAACACAGTGAAACCCCATCTCTACAAAAACATACAAAAAACTAGTAGGGTGTGGTTGCATGTGCCTGTAATCAATCCCAGCTACCTGGGAGGCTGAAGCACAAGAATCACTTAAGCCCAAGAGGCAGAGGTTGCAGTGAGCTGAGGTTACATCACTGCACTCCAGCCTGGGCCACAGAGAGAGGCTTTTTCTCAGTGAATGAATGAATGAATGAATGACTGGAAGCAGTGGTTCACGCCTGTAATCCCAGCACTTTTAGAGGCCAAGGTGGGCAGATTACTTGAGGTCAGGAGTTCGAGACCAGCCTGGCCCACATGGTGAAACCCCATCTCTACAAAAAATACATTCTGTTTGTCTGCAAGTTTTAGAATTTTGAATAAGGAATGTTTGTGTTCTTTGAAATTGTGTTTGTCTTTTGATAGATTATGTTTGTAAATTGTCTATCCAAATATGAGTTTCTAAAGACCAAAAAGAAATGCAATCATCTTTTGTTCCAGAGATGAACTAACACCTCTTTCCATATGAACCTTGCCAGAGCAGTTGTTTTATTTCAAATCAAATCAAATTATATAGGCTTAATAGAGCATAACACATAAGGATACCTGTGGAATTCCTTATTTATAATTCACATCACTCGTGTCTTACTGAGTGCATTTTAATATTAAAATTATGTTTGAGTTTATGTTATGTAGTGTCTTTAGCAGGAGAGATATATAAGAACAGAAAATGTGTTTTAATTTTCATGTAGGTTAAATGCTATAAATAAACTGACAGGAATGGAGATGTTAATACAGACATGGAAGAGCAGAATTTTTAATATATAACAATCTAAAATTACTTATTACAGATAATTAAATGAAATAGGAACTGCACTAAGCTTAATACCACTCTGCATATATGTAGTTGTATCTACAATTACAGATAATTATATAGTCTTAGACAATACAAATTACTCAGCCATAAATTATTATTAGCAATATATGCCAGAATCCAAGTATTAATATATTAAAAGTCAAGCAGAAGTAAGGATTCAACTTCACTGTTTCTGTTTATTTGGCATTTAATATATATGATGGAGTGCATGATTGATAAAATGATTGGCAAAGAGTTATCTAGGTGATGAATTACACCCCATTTTTCTGTTCCTACCACACCTGGTCATTTTGCCTTAGATACAGTAATATGTATCTTTGTTTCATTATTTATTTTTTCACATATTTTCTATATTAAATAATGAAGCTGGACTTTTAATCACTAAAATTTATTTCAGCCAGATAGACATGGGATCTCTTGCTTTACCAGCACTATACCATCTCTATTTTCATAGAGATAATGACAGGACATTATTTGCTCAGGACAATATAATTTCTAACCTAATCAACCACTGTGACTAGGCATAAAATAAACCAATTGGCAAACAAAATTGAGTTAAATTTTCTATCGAAATAATGGTGGATATATTTTTAAACTGTAGTTTTAATAATTTATCAAAATTTGAATTTTGCATTTTTAAAAAATAAACACTATTACTTAAAACATTTTGATAAAAGTGACTGATTATTTAACTGAATTGATAATCCACTTTTAGCCAAATTGTTGAAAAGTTGTTAAATTTTGATACAGTCATCCCGTGTTCTATCATAATTGTAGCTTTGTCAATGTGAGGACATTGGATTTACAAAATATTTTAGTAACACTATATGCAAATCCAGTGTGAGTCAATTACAATGACAGATAGCAGGTCAAGGTGAACTGCAAAGTACAAAACATTTAGAGTTGACCTTCGAATAACATGAGGGTGAGCTGCATGGGTCCACTTATACATGAATTTTCTTCTGCCTTTGCCATGCTTGAGACATTAAGACCAACTTCTTCCTCCTCTTTGGCCTGTTCAATGTGACAATAATGAGGGTAAAGACCTTTATGATAATCCACTTTCACTTAATGAATAGTAATTATATTTTGTCTTCTTTATGATTTTCTAAGTCCTATATCTGTGGCATTCAATTCTGTCCTATATCTGTGGCATTCTACTTTGATGACTGTTATGTTCTATTTGCACCTCACAGTTCATGAAGTATCCTTCCATCTGCTGTGTACTAGAAGAGGATAAATGATATGGACTCTTTTCTTGCCCTCTGCCTTCCAACTGGGTTTAGTCAATTGGTGGTCGCTCTCCAGTTTGCCCCTTAAATAACAGGGTGTGTGCCTTAATGGTGCCCCCATACATCTTATTGGGGTTACTACATTATTCCTTCTATTTTTCTACATATTGTGCACACCTATGTGAATTACTGTTTTATTAAATTATCTCCAAATTATCAAATACTGTATGCCTCTTGTTGCCTTCAGAATTGTGACTGACCACTTCTTACTTCTTGAGTCTCCATTTTCTATTTTCTGATCTAGTAGAATCCATTCCAACTTTGCTTTTGAGAAGTCTTCATGGAAGCAATTCTTTTCCATATCCTGGTCCTCACATTTTAGTGTTTGCTAAGGGTACCTTTTTAGATTTCTTCCCATTACTCTCCACTTGTTTACTTCTCCATTGTATAGATCCCTATCTATAGGCAAATACACTACTAGCATCTATCTTTAGCTTGGATGTCATGTTTAAACTTCTGGCCCTAGGTGCTTATTAAATAATAACCCATAAGTGTTCCCAAACTGACCACAGCACCACATCATCTTCTTTCTCACATATTTATTTCCATGTTCATTAAATGATACTTCATCTGCCCAGTTGCTCAATCTTAAAACTAAATTATCATGGGCTACTACCTCTGACCAAGTCTGTACCTCTAGTCACTAAATTATGTCATTTTTATGTCTTAGGATCTCTTTAATCCAATCCCTTCATTTCATTATCATTAACTTAGTTCAAGTACAAATAATCTTTAAACAGAATTACTGCAGTACCTTTCTTAATTTTAGGATGTCCATGTCTCAAGGCTTCACTCAGGCTGTCACCTCAATTCTTTAGTGGAAACATTGATCTTCACTTGACCAAACTCCTCTATATGTGTCTAGTCTCAATGAAAGCACCACCATCCTCCTAAGACAGCTGGTCTTTGCCTTTCCTTTCTTGGTAACATGCTTAAATGTGCTTCTCTAGCATACTATTTATATGTCTACTAAAACATTTTTCACAGATGTTGATAAATGCGTATTCATTTCTCTTTGAGACCATAGATATTGTCATTTGTATGTTTAATTACTACTATAGTACCTGCAACAATGTAAGCATACATTGTATTTCAGACAATATAAAGAAATTAAGGAAAAGAATGTAATGCCAGCCCTTCAAAAATTTATTTTAGTAACTGTGCAGATACATTGTAATTGCTGAAGTTTTAAAAGCTTCATTGAAATTAACAGATTCCTACTGCAGGTTCAATGATGCCCGAGGATGCAGTATTCCATACCATTTGAACTTGTTTTAAAACATGAAATTCAAAATAGAATGAGAGAATTTAAAATCATTTTGAGGTTATGTAAGTGAAAAATTTGATCATTAATAACATTTTTACTCTCAAAAAATTTCTTTTTTAATGAATACTCTGAAGAGTTACATAGTGAGAGAAGTTGCAGGAACAAGTTTTAGATTGAAATAAAATTGCTCTTAATTTGATTTCTCTTCAAAGTTCACCTTAATGGGGGAATATCTATATCCTTTGGAAAGATAGTCAAAGTAAACTATCTTAGTCTAAGTAAACTAGGGCTAGGATCAATTCTGCTTTCAGCCTGCAATAAAACTGTCATAGAGATTTACCAAATAAAATAAAATAATGATCAGCAGTGAGTAGCAGGATCGGCAGCTCAGTCAGACTAATAATATTGAAGAGTCTTGCCAACCTGAAGAAACAGGCAACTTAATGATAATAATAAAAAAGTTGCACTTGTTATTGTGTGTTGATTTTCTGTTTTCTTCTGAAGCTATAAATTGCAGAATTCAGACTTTTAAGAATTTGTACATGAAACAAGGAACATAAACTTAAATACTTCTCCTTGGAGATAAATCAATAATTACAGTTCTCTCTTTTAAGTCAATATTTTATACTCTTACAAAAAGGAGAGGCAGTATCAATACTTTAACTTCGGTGTTGTACTCAGCCTTATGTAGCCACTTGTTCATAAGTATCCTCTGTCAATATTAAAAATGTATGTGATGGTTTCCAAATAGAGCTCCATACTAAAAAATAACAAGCCATTATTAACAGTAACTTAATGAGGGTATTTCTGCTTCCTAGCTTAGAATTTAATGATCATTTAATTATACATGCATCATCTATCTAAAATAAGAAATACCACTAAATTTATAATGGGAAATACATCTTTCCCAATAGGCTTTAATATAATCGCAGTCACAATTAAGAATTTGGATTTAAGTTTTCTACATTTTAATCTAATGTAATCATTAAAAAAAATAATACAATACCGTACCATTTTAGAAATTTGATTTTAATTACTACATGGATATCATAAAGTAAACAAATTCTTAATATAATCCAGGGAAATATTTAGATGGTTTATCTCACTAATGATGCGTGTGTGCGTGTGTGTGTGTGTGTGTGTGTGTGTGTGTGTAATACCCAGTTTTAGATAAATGATTAAATTATATAATTATGTAATTAACTGGTCCTTAGTTATTTTTCCTAATTTACTAAGCTGGATAATTTATATCATTTTTTAAGATGAAATAACCTAGGTAGGCACAGCTGAAAGCATAATGACTCATATGACAAAGTCAGGACCTTGAGAATCATGCCATCTTTGCATTTCTAATGAGACTATTCAGTTCTTCTCTTTCAACCAAACTCTTTTTTCAGTTTCTGTAAGTCAGTTCTGGAATTTACAGGTACCCAAGTACACCAAGCCTTAGTTTATGTGCCTCAACAGCAAATCCTTCTACATTTTAATTCTATTCAAAGGAAGGATTTTATTTCAAAGAAATTAATCTGTTTATCATTTAAAATTCCATGATAGAAATAAACTTGCCAACGAATCTTTGGTCTTACTCTTCATTACCAAATATCTATTCTAGTTATCTGACTAATATCCTAGATCCTTTCTGTAAAATTGGATAGCTCTGCTTTTATTATCCTCCATCCTGAAGAGTGAGACTGATTCCACATCCCAGTGCCTCAGAGTGTAATGTATTATTGACACATCTACTGGATGCTTGTCTGGATTTTAAGATGTTTTTCTTCCTTCCACATTTTGAGATGTCCTTATTTTGGATTTTAAATCATATCTGGAGGTAACATTTAACATGTTCAAACCTAATCCGTTTCACTTTTGCCACCTTCAGAGTAAGGCCATTTTAGAAATGATATCTGCATCCTAAAGCACAGATGTGACCAAATGCATAAGTCAATGAATCTTGGGCTAATGCAGAGGTGGCAAGTAAAGCCACTGGTTCACCATATAATATAGGGAGAGTTGTGAGACCAGGACTTCAGTTCCCTAATTGTGACAGGTGAGGGACTGCCACTTCCTCAACCATGAATTCTGAAGTTGTAGAACAGGACTGGGTCCCATGTTTTTTTTCCAAAATATCACAAATTTAAATTCTAATCCCTGGGCAGGGCACGGTGGCTCATGCCTGTAATCCTGGCACTTTTGGAGGTTGAGGTGGGCAGATCACCTGAAGTCAGGAGTTTGAGACCAGCCTGGCCAACCTGGTGAAACCTCATCTCTATTAAAAATACAAAAATTAGCCAGGTGTGACTACTCAGGAGGCTGAGGCAGGAGACTTGCTTGAACCTGTGAGGCAGAGGTTGCAGTGAGCCGAGATCACACCATTGCACTCCAGCATGGGCTACAAGAGTGAAACTTTGTAAAAAAAAAAAAAAAAAAAAAAAAAAAAATTCTAATCCTCATTTATACCGGGCACAAAGATGATTCTCAATCAGTGTTTGTCAAATTAGTTGAGCAGAGCAGAAGATGAAAGTCTATAATTTTAGGTATAGACTTTGGTAACCAAGTCCTGGATCCTATCAGATAAAGCCTGGTGCTGTCCTAATCATGCATACTGTAAGCTTTACAGCCTAAGGATAGGTTTCACTCTTCCAAAGTCTGATGTCAGACCTGCAATTATCCTTGATTATTTCCTCAGTGTGTAGTGGGGGACAGGTAAACCAAGCACTTGTCACTGCCTTTCTCTCTGAAACATTTTCTCAACAAATGCTATTTCTGGCCTTTAGTGTGTGCCTTGTGGTCATTTGTCCTAGTTCACTCCATAACTTCCTCCCACTATGGACGTCTTGCCTGTGAGGATCTGTACTTCTCAGGGGGATTATACATTGTCTTCTTTTGAATGAACTGGCAGTTGCATATTTATGAGTACACTTTACTTCATATTCAGTAATTTCACTAAATTAACTTACTAATTTTAATTGTTATCTGTAATCTTTTTGGATTTTCAGAATACACAAAATGTCATATGTAAATATTGACAAGTCATATTTTTCTCTTTCAATCATTATATTCATTCTTTGTTTCGGTTTTAACTTATTAAACTATTCAGGACTTCCAATAGGATGGGAATATAAATGATGATAGTTTACAACTCAGTTTCATTTCCAATCTTAATGTATAAACATTCCATCACTAAATATCTGTTGTAAGTTTTTCTGTGGATACTGTTTATCATGTAAGAGAAGCCCCATTATATTCCCAGTTTAAGGTTTTCAAATGTGTGAGGTTTGTTTTCCTTAATCAGGAATGTGTGTTGAATTTTATGATATAATTATTTGGCTTTTAAAAATGATTGCGTGATTTTTCTTTTCATTTTCTTTTAATAAGCTAAATTACACTGATATTATAATGCTAAATGACTCTTGTAACCCTTGAGTAAACTGAAACTGGCTTTGATGTATTATTCTTTTTATGTAAAGTAGGATTCAATTTGATAATTATTTTGGACTTTTTGTATGTAAATTTGTATAAGAGAATAGACTTTTATTTATTGAAATATTTTTTGAAGTATCAAGATATTTTATGCCTATTAAAGTCTGATGGGGAGTATTACAAGTTTTTCTATTTCTTCGTAGAGTTTATGTGAGATTAATAACACTAGTGTGGTCTGAAATATTTGAGGAAAAATTGTTTTAGAAATTGATTTTTTTTAGCAAATACAGGAATATCTTACTTTTATTTATTTCTTCTTTGGCCATTTTTGTAAGTTCTGTTACTGAAGCAATTTGTTCATATCACCTAAAAGATGAAACTCCTATTAAATACTGTTTCTAATATCCCTTTACCATCTTTTAATAATGTCCATTTTTCTATTTCTGATATCAAAAGTTTTATTCATCTCCCTTCCTCTATTGGAAGTTTTTATTTACTTATCTTCCTCTGACTTTAATTAGTCCTTAATAACTTTATTAATATTTCAAAGTAAACTTTTGGCTTTGCTATTTTCTATATTGCATTTTTATCTGTGTTGTGAATTTTTGTTCTTATTTTTAAAATTATTTTATCCCTTCTATATTTATTTGAGTTGGATTGCTGTGATACCTTCTAGCTTATAAAGATAGAAAATTCCATCAGTAATTTTCAACTTTTTATATTATGTAACAAATTTATTCAAAACTATATCATTTCCTTGAAGTAAATTCCAATATGTTAAATGTTTTAATTTTACACAGGTCAAAATCCTTTTTAATTTCTGCTCTTATATGTCTTTTGGCCAAGAGATTATATTTTATGTTGTTCTATAATTAAATTTTTTCAATTACTACTTTCATTTCAACTTAGTTGAAAACATGTCCGATTTTATAAATTATTGAAACTTAGATGAAACTTACTTTGTTAGGCAGCATGTGATCAATTTTGTGAAAGTACTATAGATACTTTAAAAAGAATATGTATGCTTACTTTTTTGGTACACTTTTCCATTTGGAAACTGATTTTCTACTGATTTTCCTGGTCATTGTAAGTGGTATATTGAAGTCTTCCATTTTTGCTGTGATTTGGCCAAATTATCTTTTATTTTCTGCCAACTGTTGCCTTATACATTGTTGTAAATTTTATTCTCTATGTTTCAGACTCTGAGACAGAGTTTAGGTGAAGGAGGTTGATTGAATTATGACCTTGGGACCAAACCTTGTGAAAAGAAGAGAAACAAAGCAGGGTTAGGCAGAAAAAGAATTTGAGTTGCAATGTAGATTCAATAATAGCTTTAGCCAACCTCGAGGAAAATCAGTAGTAAAAATAATCACTCGGCGTACTCCTGAGTAGAGCTAAAATTGTTCGTGTTTATTGGTCAATCATTGGATGTGGCTAATCAGAGAAGGAACATCTGTAAAAGAAGTACATGTATGGGCTTTTAGTTGAAGATTCACTTGCTAAAATTGGGATCAAAATTCCACACTTGCAGGAGGATCATAGTTGCATACCCCAGTGTCATCTCATATGTTTTGATTCCATATTGGTTGGGTACATACATATTTAGAGGTATTACATCATTATAGCAGAGTGATCTCTCAAAAATATAAAGCATCGCTTTTTGCCAAAAGTAATGCATCATCTCTTACATCCTATTATATCTAATATTAGTATAGCTATACCAACATTCTTTATCAAATATGGTTTATCTTTTTCCATCATTTTACTTCCAAATACTTTGTTTCCTTTTATTTAATGTCATCTTTTGGAAGCAACATTTTAAATTTCCAGTTTGAAATATTAACTTTTTATTGTAATTTCTAATTCACGTTGGTATACTTTGATTAGAAGTACATTTTGTTTCATATCTACTCTCACTATATGCTGTCCATATGATGTATCTGTTTTGTGTTGCTTTTGTTTCTTCTTGTTGGCTTCCTTTTAGGTTGATCAAACACTTCAATTTATTATTTTACTTCAATATTAGATGTAAAAGTCTTTAAAATAAAATAATTTTATATATTGTTCTTTTATTGGATAAATCATATAAAGATATATTCTTTACTTAGTACACTATAATATAAATATTACTTTTATTCTTTCTAACAGTAAATCTTAAGGCACTATATAGCTATTGCATCCCTCAGGTTTTAGCACCATTTTACATATATTTCACGTTTTAAATTGGCATAAAATTTAACTTCCAAAATGCATTGCAATTATTTTTTGTAAGTAAAAATTTACCAACATTTAGTGGCATATTCAATTTTCAATTTTCATTGCTTCTTCCTCTGTCCTTCTGCATTATCATGATTATACCTGGAAACCATTTTTTTATTTTTATTATTATTTTTTTTTATTTTAGAAGGTGGGGGTAAAGCACTCATTTTAATCTGTCTTAATTTGAGGCTATAAGCAATTTATTCCATAATGGTTTATCTGGAAATAGATTTATGTAGTCATCTGATGTGAAGAACACTTTGTATATTTAATTCTAGGTGAGCAGAACTTCAAGTACAGCATTCCATTGATTCCATTGTTTGTGTTTTCAAATTTTTCTTTGAAAATTCAGATGTCCTTATAGAGTTTAAGTTTTGGGTTTTACATTTAAGTCTTTAATCCGTCTAGGTAATACCATGGAGAACATAAGCACATGCAAAGATTTCATGACAAACTCACCAACAACAATTGCAACAAAAACAAAAATTGACAAATGGGATCCAATTAAACTAAAGAGCTTCTGCACAACAAAATAAACTATCATCAGAGTGAAGAGGCAACCTACAGAGTGGAAGACAATTTTGTAATCTGTCCATCTGACAAAGGTCTAATATCCAGAATCTACAAGGAACTTAAACAAATTTAAAAGAAAAAGCAAACAACCCCATTAAAGTGTGGGCAAAGGACATGACCAGACACTTCTCAAATGAAGACATTCATGTAGTCAACAAACTTATAAAAATAAACTCAACATCACTGATTGCTGGGGTCCGTCCCACAGACCCCAGCCGCACGGCAGATGAATAAATGCACTCAGACACAAATTTCCAGTGAATGAGTAGGCTAGGGGGTCGTGAGCCACTCACAGAGAGAGATTGCAGCTACACAACCCTGACTAGTTGGCCCTCTTTGCATTTATTCAGTATAGATTTAATAACAGAGACTCTAAGTCAACACACTTGTGGAGAAGATTAAAGGCCAAATTCTGAGCCCAAAGCAAATACCCCGCAAGAGGGTCATCCAGCTCAAAGGTTAGTGTTAAGAAAACATGAGTAAACAAGTTAATTAGGTAAACTCCCCACATTTTTTTGTTTCCACTTTTAATTTATTTAACTAAAAGGACAAGGCTGCCTTCAGCCAAGAACTATATTAAAAACCCTATAGAAAAAAACCCTTAGGCTTTCCAAAAGTGTTTGAGACTATATAACTTTCTCTCACATTTTTTCCTTAATATTTTTGCCACCACCCTGACTGAACACCCACATTTCCCCCCTTTTTTTGTTTTTAATATCAGGTCTTGACTGAAGAGATGTTGCAGCAACAGGTTTGTGAGGCAAGGCAGTCATTGCTTTTATTCTGGCTTTACATCCCAGAGTTTACAAATAACATTAAAAAATTATGAGTACAATTAGAAGCATTCTTTTCCAGTTGAAGAGTTACCTCCAGGAGCAGGGGTCTAAGCAGAAGAGATGATCTTGCACACTTTTCCATATGACTGTTTGTTGGGTGTGTAGATCTACAGTGTAAAGGAATCCTGAAATTTTAGTTTTCAGTTGCTTTACATCTGCTGTGAAATTGTCATGAAAGGTTTCATAGAGGTGTTGTTTCACCTTATCCCAACTATGCATTGATTGATTCCATGGTAGAAAGGTGACACAAATATGTTTATGTTCCTAGTCACAGCTTAATTGCTGTTGGAATGCCAGTGCATCTTGTCGCTCCCCCACATACTCTAAAGCAGCCTTGAGGGCTTGCAGACATGCAAGAATTTTTTGATCTATACCTTGCTGTAAGAGAAGTTCATTTTTGAACATATTTTTGAACCAATATTTGAATGCTTTTTTTGAACACATTTTTGGCCAGATTATCTATAAAGGCAGCTGTTTGTACTGACTCAGAGTAGATGCCACAGCAACATGAGCCTGGATGACTATGGCTGAGATTATAAAGGCCATAAATGTAGCTATGATTCTTTTGTGTCTGATTTGGGACAAGGCACCTTCTAAGGTGTCAGGGGCAGAGGAACTTTGCCAATCATGTGTCAAACTGACTAGTAAGAATGCCTCAGATTGTCTCCTTAATGCCATGACACTAGTAATTTTTAAATTATATATATTGTGGTTAGTGATATATGAGGCAAACCAAGCCTGTCCCTGCACCCGGGTCACAAATGTGGAGTTTTGGGGTAAAATGGAAATGTTACTTCCCATAAGGAAAACATATGGATGGGTAGTGCAAATTGCACACTGATCAGTGTGATTATGAATAAAGGTTATATTATAGTTGTGACTAGAAATATGATATGTCCCATGCCAGGTGTAAAGAGAGGTGCTAAGATGTCCCAGGTGCCATAAGGTGCCTGGGGTGGCATGAATTTTACTCAGGCTGTGGGATATCCCATCCACTCAACAGACCAAATTATAGGGGAACAAGGTGTTGCTATAAAACTGTGATTAATGCTATGATGGTAGAAGACATTAGTAAAGCTACCCTGTAATCGGCCGTGGGTACTCCAGTCTAAGATGTTATAATTGCCTAACTGGAGGCTATGGGCTTGTTTTCCATGACAGACCTCCCAGGTATAGTGGAATCCATTAATTTCCTGGCTTTGTTCTTTAGCACAGGAAGGAATGTTTGGGAAAGTGGTATTGATTGCATTGCCCAGTTTGAGGCTGCCAGCAGCTGAGAAGGTTAAACATTTCCTTTGGCATAATATAGCCATACTTCTTCTTGGGCAGGTACACAGTAAGGGTTAGAACCTTTATAACTTACACATAGTGGGAGGATAGTAGAGTGATATGTAGTGTTATCTGGCACCTTAGTCCAATGTGTGTGATTATTGAGGGACCCCAATGAGGGTAAATCTAACCCTCCTAGCCAAGCAGTTGCATTATTAGAAGCTGGGAAGGGGGTGTTTGTCTAAGTAACAGGGCAGAAAAAAAGTAGGTTTAGAAAATTTGCTTGATAGAGTGTAGCAGGTACAGGTTGCAAGCAGAGTGAGAGAATAAAAAACATACAAATTATCTGAAGTGAATGATGTTTGTGTCTGGAGCAGGATTCACTTAGCCTCCTGCATTGTCTTCTTCAGCATTCCCCAAGCAATCTGTGGGGCTTGTGTCATACTGTAGGGTCTTTCCTAGGCTGGCTCGAGTTTTTCTTCTTTCTGTCCTTTGAGGAGGACATAATCTTAAGGGTGGTGTTGGTATACTGGGAATTCTAGGGGTGGTACCTGTGCTAAGAGACCTTTTATAATCTTTGTTAAAGAGCAGATTAGTGCTTTAAGAAAAACATGTTGTGCTTTATTTTAATGTCTAGTTTACAGAAAACCTGGATAATGCTTCTTTAACTTTATCCAGTATATTTGCACACAGAATTTCTTTTACAATTAACATTTTAAAACTTGCTTAAATCTTCAAAACAAAAATTATACAACATTCCTTGCATAAATTCCTTCCTCTAACATTCTTTACAACTTTCACAGATAATTTTCAACATGGCTTAACTTTCTGACTTTGTTTTATAACCTTCCTTACTAAAGGTTCATTCATATATATATATATATATAATTTTCTTAATATTTCTTTCTCTTCTTCCTACTTTATAGTCTTCCTTACTTTTTGTGTCTTTCTCTAATCTCTGTTTCTTCTCATCTCTCTCTTATTCATTCTTTCCCTCTATTTCTCTCTCCAATCTTTCTGTTTCTGTCTTGAGAGTTTTAACAAAATGCTTTTTCTACATCTGATTGAAATTTGTTACCTAAATTTAGAAAATTAAAGGTAAATAAGGCTTGTTCTATTTCCTTGATTTTCTTTTTTGCTGCAGGGTTTAAATATCTGGGAGAATCTAGGGCTGTATTGCCTTTAAGATAGAAAACAGGTTTTTCAACTTATCAATTAGGAATTTCTTTTCTACTGGGGGAGAAAGGCCATATGGCTGGCTTTAATTTCCTCTTGCTAATAATTCATGGGGTAGCTGGAATTTGTCTCTCATCAGAGGCTATTGTTTTACCTAAGTAGGATTTTAAAATAGCTACGTCAGAGGTAGGTTGGCCAATATCAGAAAAAAGGTCTCACAGACTCTTAAATTTTACTTAAATCTCAGCAGAGAATTGTAATCTGGTATGTCACTTGTAAAAATATGAAACTTTGTCGAGAGCACCCATGGAGCCAGAGAGCAGTGGCACGGGTCCTGGGCAGCAGCCATGTTGTACTCACCTAGGTGCTACTTTTTGTCTTTGCCATTTTTTGCTGCTTTTTGCCTGTGTCTGGCCTCTCCCAGCCACTGGGTAGTTGCTGCCTGTGGGAGAAACTTTTCTGTGCATGCCTCCTGCCCCTCCCTAGCTGGCTAACTTTGGGGGCTGAGCCTGGCTCTCCATCACAATTGTCGCCATCCCGCCATTCCCAGGAGCATTTTTTGGCTCCTGGATTGTGAGCTTTCTTGCTGTTGAGCCTTTTCTTCTGCCTACCACTCACTTGGCTGTATGGCTTCAGCCTCTAATGCTTTTCCTTATCTTTTTAAGTCCCTGATTGCCTTCTTGATCTTGCACTAGTGAACAGGCTGAGCTTCCCTTCTAATGTCACTTGCTTAGGACAGGGATCCAAAGCTATAGTGCCTCCCTTGTCCTTTTTTCTATTTATTGGAGGAGGGGTCAGGCAAAACCTCCATTTCCTCCTTGTTATTTTTACTTGATGATAGCTGGGCTGAGGGAAAGAGAAGAGGTAGTAAGGTAGGTGACAGTTCATCCCTCCTCCTCTTTTTAGGCTCTTCTGTGTACAGTGGGATCAGAGCTGCCCTCCCTAGAGCCCATAACATTAAAGACATTACTGGGACCCTTGCCCTTGCACATAATGCTGTTTAAGATTTCTTTCTACTTGTTCCTAGATTTCTATATCTAACATGCCTTATGCTGGGAACCATGGATTGTGGAAGACAGTCTGTAATAGGTCCTTTAACTGAACCTGTGAAATCAGGACTCTGCTAGCTTTAAGCAGCTGTTTCAATACTTTTATATACTGCCCTTGTTGCACTGATAACTGCTGTCCCATGATGAAACCTTAGCCTGAACAATTCCCCCCAAATTTGGTAATCCCAAGCGGGTACCAATGACTTTGTCTGTTCTTATTTAGATGCCTTTTACCTCTTTCTCTTGTCTGATTGCTCTGGCTAGGACTTTCAGCACTATGTTGAATAAGAGTAGTGAGGGTGGGCATCCCTTTCTTGTTCCAGTCTCAAGAGGAATGGTTCAAACCTTTGCCCATTCAGTGTAATATTGGATGTGGGTTTCTCATAGATGGCTTTTATTACTTTGAGGTATGTTCCTTCAATGCCTGCTTTGTTGTGGTTTTTATAACATGAAGGGTTGCTGATTTTACTGAAAGCTTTTTCTGCATCTACTGAGATGATCTTGTGATTTTTGTTTTTCCTTCTGTTTAGGTGCTGAATCACATTTATTGATTTGCGTACATTTAACCAAAGTTTCATCCCAAGAATAAAGCCTACTTGATTGTGGTGAATTAGATTTTTGATGAGCTGCAGAATTTTGTTTGCTGGTGTTTTGTTAAGGATTTTTGTGTATGAGTTCATTAAGGATATTGTCCTGAGAATTTATTTATTTATATATTTATTTAAGTGTGTGTGTGTGTGTGTGTGTGTGTGTGTGTGTGTTGTGTGTGTGTTGCCAAGTTTTGATATCAGAATAATGCTGGTCTCATAGAATGAGTTAGGGAGGAATCCGTCCTCCTCTTCAATGTTTTGGAATAGTTTCAGTAGGAATGGTATCAACTCTTTATACATCTGGCAGAATTCGACTATGAATGCATCTGGTACTTGGTTTTTTCTAGCTGGTAGGCTTTTATTAGTAATTCAATTTTTGCATTCATTATTGGTCTGTTCAAGGTTTCAATTTCTTCCTGTTTCAATATTGGTAAGTTGGATGTTTCCACTAATTTGTCCATTTTTTCTGCTTATTCTAGTTTGGGTGCATAGAGGTGCTCATAATAGTTTTTGAGGGGCTTTCTTGTATTTCTGTGGACTTGATGATAATGTTCTCTTTGACATTTCTGATTGTGTTTATCCTCTCTCTTTTTTCTGTATTAGTCTAGTTAGTGGTCTTTCAATCTTACCAATATTATTTATTCTTTCATAAACCCATCTTCTCTTTCACTAATCTTTTTCATTGTTTTTTTACATCTGGATTTCATTTTGCTCAGCTTAGATTTTGGTTACTTCTTGTCATCTGCAAGCTTTGGAGTTGGTTTGCTCTTATTTTTTCTAGTTCTTCAATGGTGATGTTAGGTTGTTGAGATCTTTTTAACTTTTGTGTAGACATTTAGCACTATAAAGACTCATCTTTACTCTTCTTTAGCTGTATCCCAAAGATTCAGGTATATTGTATCTTTGTTTCTATTAGATCCAAGAAATTTCTTGATTTCTTCCTTAATTTTATTGTTAACTCAGACGTAATTGAGGAGCAGGTGGTTTAATTTCCTTGTAATTATACAGTTTTGTGCAATCTTCTTAGTATTTGTTTCTATCTTTATTGCATTGTGGTCTGATAATATAGTTTTTTTTTTTTTTTTTTAATTTTCTGAGAAGTGTTGTTATGGTCAATTGTGTGGTTAGTTTTAGAGTATAGTGCCATGTGCAAATGAGAAGGATGTACATTCTGTTGTCTTTAAGTGGAATTCTGTATATTTCTATTAGGTTCATTTGGTCAAGTGTGAGTTCAGACTGCCAGTGGATTGTTGAAGTCTCCCACTATTATTGTGCAGGTATCTATGTCTCTTTGTAGGACTCTAAGAACTTAGGAATCTGAGTGCTCCTGTGTTGGGAACATACATATTTAGGATAATTAAGTCTTCTTGTTGAAATGAACCCTTTACCATTTTATTATGTCCTTCTTTGTCTTTTGTGATCTTTATTGGTTTAATTTTTTTTCTTTAACTAGAATAGCAGCTCCTGCTTTTTGTTTGTTTGTGTTCTGTTACCTTGGTAGATTTTCTCCTTCCCTTTACTATGAGCCCATGGGTGTTATTACATGTGAGATGGGTCAATGTAAAAGAGCATACAGTTGGGTCTTGCATCTTTATTTAACTTGCCACTGTATGCCTTTTAATTAGGGCTTTTAGCCCATTTACCTTCAAGGTCAATAATGATATGTGCAGTTTTGATCCTGTCATTGTGTTGGTAGCTGGATATTATGCAGACTTGATTGTGTAATTGCTTTATAGTGTCGATGGTCTATGTACTTAAGTATGTTTTAGTGGTGGCCGGTAATGGTATTTTGTTTCCATATTTAGCACTCCCTAACAGACAGACATCTCCTAAGACAGATCTGGTAGTAATAAATTATCTTAGCATTTACTTGTCTGAATAGAATCTGAATTCTCTTTCACTAATGATTTTTTTTTTTTTTTGGCTGTATGTGGATGTGAAACTATTGGTTTCTTTTCTTTAAGAATGTTGAATATACCTCCCTAATTTTTTCTGGCTTGTAGAGTTTCTGCTGAAAGATCCACTGTTAGCCGGGTGGAGTTCCCTTTGAATTGACCTGCCCTTTCTCTCCAGCATCTTTTGTTATTTTTGCTTTCATGTTTACCTTGGAGAATCCAATGACTATGTGTCTTAATGATGGTTGTCTTGTATAATATCTCACAGGGACTCTGTGCATTTCCTGAATTTGAATGATGGCCTTTCTAGTGAAGTTGGTAAAATTTTCATGGACAGTATCCTCAAAGGTTTTCCTCCAAGGTTTTCCAAATGGTTTGTTTTCTCTCCCTCTTTCAGCAACACCAGTGAATCTTACATCTTTCAGAGGTTTGTTCATTCTTTTTTATTGTTTTTTCTTTATTTTTGTCTGACTGAGTTAATTCAGAGAGTCAATTTTGAGCTCTGAGATTCCTTCTTCAGCTTTCTGTATTCTGCTGTTAATACCTCCGATTCTATTATGAAATTCCTGTGGTGTGTTTGTCAGCTTTATCAGTTGAGTTTGCTTCTTGCTTAAAATGGCATTTTCTCTTTTAGCTCCTCTATTGTTTACATTGCTTGGATTGGGTTTTGACTTTCTCCCTTAATGATCTTCATTCCTGCCCATATTCTCATTCCTGTGTCTCTCATTTCAGCCATTACGGCCTGAGGAATTAGTGTGGTGGTTTGGAGGTAAGAAGATCTGGCTCCTTGAGTTCCCAGAGTTCTTGTGCTAGTTCTATTTTATCTGTGTGGGATGATATTCCTTCAGTCTTTGAAGTTGCTCTTCTTTGGATGGGGATTCTTGCTTTTATCTTCTTTCAATACTTGGTTGTTGGGTTGTGGTATAAGGTGGACTCTGTCAACTGGTCTGTTTTGACAAATTTCAGCGGGCCAAGGTTCATCTCAGAGTTGCATGCTCTAGCTCTGGGGGACTGGCACAAAGTCCCCAGATTTGTTCTCTGGACCCTTGAAATAAAGAACCTGCTGCACTGAAGCAGCCAAGATGTTCCCGGTCCACTGGTCCCAACACTGAAATTGGGTTGGGGGGGCGGGGTTTGCCAGGCAAAGCATTTCATAGAGAAGTAGGTGGCAACAGGATCCATGCTAGCTTGCATATGCCAGCAGCTATGGCAGCATGCGCATATATTGACTGGAGTAAGGCATTGGAAGGAGGAGGGCAGCAGGATCCATGTATGCCTTCATGCGAATGGCAGCGCATTTAGTAAAATTAAAGTCAAAACATTAATATCAAGATGTCTCCAATAACATATAACAAATACAGAACAGTGATGATTCCCTATTTTCTTTGTCAGGATCTGCTAGGATTTTCTCTTGCTTCTGTATTTCCTCACTCTGTAAGGAAATTATGATCTGAACAGAACTACAAGACTGACTCAGGGAGGAGGCTTGGTTCAAACATTGGCAGTAATGATGGAGTAACAAATATTCATCATCTCTGGGTGAAGTGACAGCCTTGGCATGTGTTCTCAGATCCATGGGTGGCTGATGTCCTCTATGGACTAGACTACCACCCTCCATCACAAGACACTGCCAATTTCTACTAATATTATTTTTTAGCTGTTCACTTGCTCTTGGGTTTTAGACAGTTTTCTATGGAAAGCCTAAAACAAACCAAAGTGTTAGAGTATATTTTATTTACCTTAGTTTTTGAATTTCAGGTTGGTGAACCAAATTTGTTTACCATAATCAATATTGAGAAAAGCATCCATATATAAAACAAGGAAATGAAGGAGATCTATTTTAAAAAATATTTAAAAATAAATTATAATTTAATTGTAGACCTACTTGTTAAAAATGAAATTTATAAGTGTTTTAGCAGGTAAATCTTAGTTGAATAATACATACAACTAATGTTTTATGCTCCTTTGGGTATATACCCAGTAATGGGATTACTGGATCAAATGGTATTTCTGTTTCTAGATCCTTGAGGAATCACAACACTGTCCTCCACAATGGTTGAACTAATTTACACTCCCACCAACAGTGTAAAAGCATTCCTATTTCTCCACATCCTCTCCAGCATCTTTTGTCTACTGATTGTTTAATGATTGCCATTCTAACTGGCATGAGATGGTATCTCAATGTGGTTTTTATTTGCATTTCTCTAATGACCAGTGATGATGAGCTTTTTTTCATGTTTGTTGGCTGCATAAATGTCTTCTTTTGAAAAGTGTCTGTTCATATCCTTCACCCACTTTTTGATGGGGTTGTTTGTTTTTTCTTATAAATTTGTTTAAGTTCTTTGTAGATTCTGGTTATTGGCCCTTTGTCAGATGGGCAGACTACAGAATTTTTTTCCCATTCTATTGGTTGCTGGTTCACTCTAATGATAGTTTCTTTGGCTGTGAAGAAGCTCTTAACTTTAATTAGATCCCATTTGTATATTTTAGCTTTTGTTGCCATTGTTTTTCATGCTTTAGTCATGAAGTCCTTGCCTTTGCCCATGTCCTGAATGGTATTGCCTAGGTTTTCTTCTAGAGTTTTTCTAGCATTAGGTCTTATGTTTTGATCTCTAATCCATATGGAGTTAATTTTTGTATAAAGTGTAAGGAAGGGATCCAGTTTCAGCTTTCTGCACATGGCTAGCCAGTTTTCCCAATACCATTTATTAAATAGGGAATCCTTTCCCCATTGCTTGTTTTTGTCAGTTTTGTCAAAGATCATATGGTTGTAGATGTGTGGCATTATTTCTGAGGCCTCTGTTCTGTTACATTGATCTATGTATCTGTGTTAGTACCAGTCTCTTGCTGTTTTGATTACTGTAGCTTTGTAGTATAGTTTGAAGTCAGGTAGTGTGATGCCTCCAGCTTTGTTTTTTCTTTTTGTTTTCTTTTTTTGTTTCTTTGTTTTCCTTAGGATTGTATTGGCTATGTGGGCTCTCTTTTGGTTCCATATGAAGTTTAAGGTGTCTTTTTCCAATTCTGTGAAGAAAGTCAATGGTAGCTTGTTGGGGATAGCATTGAATATATCAATTACTTTGGGCAGTCTGGCCATTTTCATGATATTGATTCTTCCTAACCATGAGCATGGAATGTTTTTCCGTCTGGTTGTGTCCCCTCTTATTTCCTTGAGCAGTGGTTTGTAGATCTCCTTGAAGAGGTCCTTCATGTCCCTTGTTAGATATATTCCTAGGTATTTTATTCTCTTTGTAGCAATTGTGAATGGGAGTACAGTCATGATTTGGCTCTCTTTTGGTCTAATATTGGTGTATAGGAATGCTTGTGATTTTTGCACATTAGCCATTCTGCCTGGTCTCAGTGGCTCATGCCTGTAATCTCAGCACTTTGGCATAACTTATTCCAGAAAAAAAAAAACATATTGAAAACAGTATTTTCATCTCATAAGCTATAGAAATTAGGAAGATAATTCTAAAAATCAGACAAATTATTACATTTTTAGACTTTTTGCTCTTTTCAAGCCCTCCCTATACCTGTAGCAGGCTATATTACATTAAAAACATTGTATAAAAATATTTTTTCAACTCTGCTTTATTGTAGGAAGTTTGATACTATAGAATGGAATTGTATGTAATATGTAGATAGCAGACATATTTAAACAAATTCCAGCCTATTGGATAGATGCATATATAATATTTATATATAATAATATATAATATTTAACTACATATTACATATACATGATAAATATTTAAATATAACCTATATGAATTCATTTGGTATAGCTATATAAATGTATGTAATATACTTACATATGAATGAATGTAAAGACCATCATAGTAATATATGTATATAATATATACATACATATATATTATAATATTATATATTATATAGTATATATTACAATATTACATAATATATAATGTATATATTATATACATATATGTTACATTATGTATATGATATATACATATATATTATATTATGTATGTCTGTATATACATATATAATACTATATAATATATACATATATATATTATATATGTGTGTATATTATATATAGAATATAGAATAAATATAATTAATATATAATATATAAATATAATTATAAATGTAATTAATATATATTAATATAGACATTCATATAATATATGTATATATTAATATATCACTTATATTTATATTATGATTATATATTAATATATAATATAAAACATTATATATAATATTTTATGTAATATATGTATATATTATATACATATACTATATTATATATAGTATATATATTATACGTATATGTATTTACATATATGTATTATGCATATACTTTAAAATAGTGACATTTAATGTGCTTTTAGGTTTATTTATCAACTTAATATCTCATGAATCACATTTTACTTTAAAATAGTGACATTTAATATGTATTTAGGTTTATTTATCAGTTTTAATATATCATGAATTCTGGTCACACCTTAGAATTGTATCTGTATATTTAAAACTTCTTTTTCATGTAAGAGTTTTTAAAGACCATGGTATAACTTGTCAGTAGAATTAAAGACTCTATTTAATTTTTTAAAAATTTTGTTCATTATTTAGCCATAATGAATACCAGGACCAGAAGATTGTCAGTGCATTTGACCAACACACTTTTATAAATATTATTTTAAGGTATCTATCGGAAGTCACTGATATGTCACAAAATGAATTTTTAATTGAACAATGCAATTTCTTTGTTTGCTACTATATCTACTTCCTAATGAAAAAAATCACATAATACCTAAGTATTCTTTTCTGTGAAATTTCAAAACTGTATTTTAAATATGTACATTCAGTTCCTGCTTATTAATTGCTTTCCCCCTCCATCCACTCCACAATAGGTTTCTCATTGTGTTAAAGTACCTGGCAATTACTCTTACAAAGAAATAATACCAATAAAAGGAAGCACTTTGTAAATTGTAGTAAATTAACTTATTTGGAAGTTTCTTTATACTAAAAAATGTACTTGTATTTTCATATAAATTATAAAATGTAAGCAAACAGAACATCCCAGCATTTTCTATGTTATACAGAATGAATCTTCTCACCCTCCAGATCCTACAACAGTATACACATTGTGCCAGCATAGTTTTACGAATGTAATTCTCATCTTTCTGTAAAAGGAACAGCTATTACCTATACTTTTAAATGAGCCTTATTTAACTTTAGGTTGCAAGCAACAATTTGTGTTAAAGATTAGGCCCACCAGACACCTGAATTCCTGCTGAATCATAAATCAGACTGGGTGTTACTGCTCCACATGAAGGGAAAGAGGATAACAAATTAAAGCAGTGTTAATCGATCACAATAAGGCAAAAATGATAAGGTAATTGTAATCCTAAATAGAAAGACAGAATTTTTTAAACAAGCATTATAAATATCAGTTTAAAGCCATAGGGCAAAATCAATTCTGCTATGTGATACTTTTAGTATATTAACATAATTCTCCTCTTCTGTCAAATTCACCCAATTTTTTTTCTTCCAAACCTACTTTTATTAAAATAAACCTCATAGCTCTCTGATGTATTATGTCTTATTTCCAGTAAATGTTATTAATAGCTTTTGGGAACCCTTTGAAACATATCTTTTGTTGTTGCAGTATATATTTTAAAGAACAAAATACAGATATGGATACTATATGAATACTATGTTAATCAAATACAACCACTTCTGCAACAACTATGTAAGAGATAATAGTTGACTAATAAAACATGGCAATAATGTTGATGAAATAATAACCTGTCTGAAAATTATCTTTCTCTAAAAACTTCGCTTTAGGTTTAAAAAATGTAGACAAACTACCAAATCAGTTCCAGTAATTTTATGTCATTGTAAATAACAGACTATAATTATATTCACTCATCTCTTTCAACATATCCTATGCTCACAAGCTTCCAAAATAAAATACTGTATTATAGTTTTTTTAAAGCGGAAGTATATGGCAGACTACATTGCCAAATGAGGGTTGTTTTTGTTCTGTTTTGTCTTACCCAATTGCTAGAATTCTTTACATCAAATTAAAGACTGAGCAAGATAATACAGTAAGGAAATACTCAAACTAGACTGTCAGGCTTTCATAAAGTATTATGAATGTCAGGTATAAAAGGTATACCAGTTATAATACTAATACAATTATAGAAGAACATCTTAAATATAAATATTGTAAATGATGATCATTATTCTGTTTTTACTGGACTAAGTAAATCTACGATTATAATCATTTTAAAGAATAAGTCATGTGACTCCTGATATTCTGATCCCCCAAATTGCAATCTTTTTTCCCTCCTGCTGTGATCAACCAGCCAAGCCATTTGCCATTGCTCATGATACAGACACACACACACACACACACACAATACACACACACACACACACACACACACAACACATTTATCTTGTCACAAAAAGTGAATGACCAGGCTAACCACCGGATGTTCTTTCCATCATGATAGGTTCCCCTTCAATCTTGTCTTTTATGTTTTTAGCTTTATCCTGGAATTGGTCTATAGAACATTTGACCTACTACAAAATACCAAGTCTATCCATTCATGAACCAGGTTTGATCTTGTTTCTCCATCATTTGTTCACAATGGAATCCCTCAGCTCCAATGCAACTATAAGTCTAAGTTAAGAGGGGGCAACAATAGTTTTTCTCAGTTACCTGTTTTTACTTTCTGGCTCCTCATAAGCAATCCAGGAAATAACATTTCCATTTTTACAATGGATTAATGCTGGCTTCCTTTAAACCTTAAATACAGTAAGTCTGGTACTTCCAGTTCATAATGAGCAGCTCTAGCCACATGGTCACTTGATATTTTGTGATCAGATGATTTGTCTCTAATAAGGCTCAACAGTATGCTCATTATTTATGGACTAAGTACAACACTCTATTTCAATATCTGGTGCCCTCTAAGGGTGAAGTAGTGGTGATGCGGCAGTGAAAAAGCTTTAATGTCAATCCAGACCTTTATCCCAAACCCCGAGAGTTGTAGCCCCTCTTCTCTATTATTCAGTTACCATAGCCAATGCAAAATAGTGAATTTGGGAAAGAACTGAGGAATTCATTACCATTTAATTTTCTGTGGGGGATTTGGCCTGTTCTTCAGTCAATGGGTGTCGGGTCTAAAGATAGTCTCAGTATTGGAAACTGGGAAAGGAACGTAATTTTTTTCTTAAGGCAATAGATCTCAGACACTTGATCATCTCTCCCTGACTTTTACTTTTTTGCTTTTATTTTACCTTCAGAGGGCAAATGTGTAGTTTTTTTTTACATGGGTAAATTTTGATAAGATATATTGAGAGTTATCTCCTATCTTGGCTATCTATTTTACCCTTAGGCATGCCTTCTATTAATTCTTTGAACCTCTGTTGCCACTTCGACCTTGCTGTGCATTGTAAAATTTTGTGCACCATGTTTCTAATTGTGAAATATCATTACCTGGCCTCTAATATGTTATATTAGATCCTATATTCCCTGTTGCTATCAGATTCCCTGATTAACTAAATAATCACTTGCTGTTAGTGTCAGCCAACAATAACCTTCACAATGATGCCCATGTGGACAACATATTACATTTTTAGCAAATTTTGCTTAAGGCAAACCCTGCGATACATAGTTGACTGCTAGGTTTCTATATGCCTATGGCTTCAATGACTGCTGGTATAATGTAACATGTCTTCTTTAACAAGCCTAGCCCTTTCTCCCTTTTATTCATCTTACGCCATCTGCTATGGAAATTCTTACATTTCTACTTCATTTAATGAAGTGCTTCCCCTTTTTCAAGCTTGGAAGAGCCAAACTAAAATCATTCAGCATTATCTACTGGGTTGCTTGTCAATGTGATCATTTCTATGTCACAGGAGTATGGTGACAAATCTTATGGTGATAAATTCTCCCTTATCTAACATTATGTCCTGCTCTCCCTGTCAATTCCTGCCAGCACAGATTGGCTAGGTTCCATACTCTTTCAGGGTATATTTCCTTCCCTTGCATAGGTGGCTCAGCATCTAAGAGCATGGCTGGGGTATGCTGTAACATAACTCTAGTTATAGATCAAACAGACAGGAAGAGAGATTGGGGTGGATCCCGGAAAATTGCATTTTGTCTTGAAAGACAGATTCCTCTGCATTATTTTTAGACCCTAGACTTTAACAAGGAAGGGCCATTTCTATAAGCCCAGAGTCTTCAGGAGTACCTGGCAGTTTATTATTTTCTATTGTGCAACACAGATGAAACCACCTCAAATATCAGCATCCTGTTCCTTTTAAATCAGCGCCCATTCCTACTTAAGGCAGACTAGCTAGATTTGGAAATTTAGTCTTATGTGGTACTCTGCTAGCCTTAACATTACCTCAGAAAAATCCACAGCAAGATTTTGTTGGAGATGAAAGAATCAACTTATGCTAAGAAAAACTACATAGAATTCCAACAGTCTCTCCTTGTGTCACTCACTTCTCCCAAGCCTGTGCTCAATATCATCCTAAGGATAGAGAAGATAATATAGAAAATTCAGACTTCCTTCTTATCTCAAAGAGGACAAAAAATACAAACAACCCATACCCAACCTAAAACAAACAAATAATTCCCCAGAAATTTTGGGAAGAAAGTTATGGAGTCACAAACAACAAATCAAAGTAGAATTAAAATAGTATACAACCATCGATAAAGAAAGTTGAAGAAAATATAATTCAATAAATTAAATAGTACATGTAATGATTACTTCATCTTGTAAAATCTTTAAATGAATTAAACAAAACAAATCAATGACATAAGACTATAAAACAACAGTATTAAATGAATTAAATGATAAGTACCTAGGAAAATAAAGTGAGAGGCAAAACAGCACCATTAAAGAAATGATTAATAAAGAGGAAATGTTAAAGAAATAAGTAGCCATTACTAAAAATCTAAGTTTGGGCATAAGGGAAAACTGCAAAAATTATGGTCCCACAAGAAAAGAAACTAAAATAATTAGCGATTCAAAATTAATTAAAGTTAATATCCTGCTAACTTGGCGAAGTAAGGATTTATAAGATTTTAGGAACTTAATTCCAGACCATGATGACTCACTTCTATAAAATATTTTTTTTAGCTTGTGTCAAGTTTTGAAAGTTACCAGCAGTGCAGTCAGTACTTTATAGTATGCTAATTTACAGTTTCATCAAAGTCCCCAAATGTAGATAAGGTGGGCCATGGATTTAACTTGGGTGTGACTGACTGAGAAATCAGAGGAGAAGAGAAGGAGACAACTTTAGATATTGACAGCAAAAAAAGTAGAAGGGGAAAAGATGTAATCAGGGTTGTACTGACTGTGGAGGCTCTCAGGAAGAATCCATTCTTTGCCTCTTTATAGCTTTTGGTTGCTCCAGATGTGCCTTGGAGTTTCTTGGCTTGTGGTCACATGACTCCAATATCTGCTTCATCTTCACATTGCTTCTCTTCTGTGAGTTTGTGTGTCTTTGCTTTTCATGTTTCTTACAAGGATACTTATATTGGAACTAGGGTCCACCATATATTTGGAATCCAGAATTATCTCATCTCAGGGCCCTGAACTTAATGATCTCTTTGAAGACCTATTAAAAAAATAATAAAGTACCATTCGTAAGTTAGAGGAATTAGGATGTAAATATATCTTTTTAGGGGAAACCATTCAGCTCAGTACATGGGGGAAAATATTATTTACATAAATCTCTGCTGTTATTGCACACAAATGTCAAAAATATTAATTTGGACTTGCCCTTAGAAAAAAAAAGTTCAAAACAGATGTATAAGTTATCATTTGCTTTTTCTTTCTAATATAACTATACTCTGCTGAAGTTTCTACGCACTATTAATTGCATTTTAATACCTTTAGTCAGTTGTATTTTTTAACTATAATATTTTGTCAAAAATTTACAGAATTGATATATGGGAGGGTTTATCTGAAAGGTGTTATTCCTTCATTACATAAAGTCAAAAATTCCTAAATTCATTTAATTTGACTTCTGCTGTCCAAATATCAGTTTGCCCAAAAAGACTATTGGCAGCCCCTGGAGCTTGCAACAAAAGTAGAATCTCGGTCCCCGTTCCAGGCTGACTGAAACAAAATCTGCATTTTCACCAGATCACCATTTGATTCTTGGCATATTAAAGTTTAAGTGCTATTATTAACTTAAATATACTGTCTTCTTTCCACTTATACATACACATTCTATACAATAGTTATGATTTTCCATGTCTCTTAAGACACAATAGGAAAATCTCTGTGTATGTTCGTGCCAGGAAGTGTGAGAAAAATTTAGAATATTGGAAACAAAATTTGAATCACTACAAATTATAGAGTGTTTGTTGTCAAAGAGTGATTCTAACTAATTACATATGTCCATCAACTTTATTCCCTCTCTGTGCTTTTTAAATGTTTTCCTAATTACATATCACTTTGAATGTTTTAAGATTTTTGTTACAAACATAAGAAGCAAAATTAACTATTTTTTGGTATTTTTAGTATTGCTACTATTACATTTACTAGTATTTTAATACTGGTATTATTAGTATTATACCATCATTACTTCTAGAATGTTTAATATAGAAACAATCATAGAATGACTTTATTGACTTTATTATATGGTTTATAAAGTAATTTTGAACTTTAAAAATACAATTGTGATTTTACTTCTATTTACTTTTAAAATTACACACTTGTATATATATATTTTATATGCATATATTTCATTTGATATAATGGAAAAAATGTATAACATCGTGGTATATCAAGTCCTCCAATTTATACTTCATTATTGCAATATTTTCACTCAAAAATTAATAACCATCTTGCTTACACTTGGTTTTGAAACAAAACGTTAGTGTGCATCTTTTCCTTCTATATTATTCCAGATTACAGATAAGACAAAAATTATTACGGCATTGCTCATGTCAAAACTTCATGACTCTAAGTTATTTGTAGCTAAATTATGTCTACGGCTAGTCCCACTATAACTAAGTATGTGCTAAAACCTTAGAGTCTTTAGAAATTAAGATAAATGTAATGTCCTAAAGGAAATCAAACATAGGATGCACTGATGTAACAAGATTAACCAAATAATGGTTGATTATTTCATTTGGGTATCTCCTTTGCAGATTTATTATGTGCAGTGAAAAAACTAAAACTAGAATAATGGTACATTTAGGAATGAGTATTTCTGCTTAAGTAGAAATACTTCAGGGAGGAAAAAGGGTATATAAATATATATCTCATTTGCATCTTCACAAAGCATTTGATTATTTGATTTGAAATTTCATCTATCTATCTATATATCTGTAGCTATACCTATAATTTTATCTATCTATCAGTCTATCTACCTATCTGTTTATGTATTTAGCTAGCTATCTATTTCTCATTACTTTGGATAGGGGTCATTACTCATGTTTAAAAAATGCTTTTTGAAGAAAGTCCTTAATCCTTATTTTTCTAGAAGGTTCATTATCTTTAAAATAGAGAGGTAAATGTCAATGTAATTTATAAGATGTGTGAGAAAGTAATTACAACAGAGGTTAATTGAAATTTATGGAATTATGCTGACATATATAAACTTTCAGAAAAGCCAGGGGATATTTCACCAAACAAAGCCAATTCCCTTTCTATCTTTATTTATACTGCAGGCAGAAGTCTATTCACACACTCACAGAAATAGACACAAACACAAACATCTCATTTCTCAAAGTGTGAAGACCGGTTTTTTTTTTTATTGGTTTGGTAGTTTTACTGGTTTTCATAATGAAAAGTTACATTTTATATAATTAATATAAGTGATTCTTGCAAAGAGTGTTGACTAATTTTTTTTCTTGTACCTTCTTTCATTCCACAGTAGCTGCTTCAGAATTCTTCTATTATCTTTAAGCTTCTCTGACAAACCCTTTTATATTTCCAAATTGGATGAGGCACTGGTGCCTGGACATGGCTTACTTTCACACTGGATCTAATTTTTGCTTACTTTTTCTAGAATTCATTCCTTTCAGTATTTATGGATTAAATAATATGAATTTTGGTATTTACTTTAAAGTAACAGCTGAGACCAAGAGAGAGAAGGAAGCATAGGATGCACTGAGATAACAAGTTCAACCATATGTTGAAAACTTGCAACTGGGTTAGAGAAATATAGAAGTTTCTTATATTATACTTTGTATTTGTATTTATATATGTATTTTTATAATAGAAAATTTAAAAATATCTACTTAGTAATCTGCATTCTTTTCTACATCTCCTACTTTCTTCTTCTTCCTGGATATATTCTTTTCTTCAGTCCACTCAACTTATTCATAAATAATTTGTGTACATTTTACTTATAAAATACATCCCAAATGTAACCACTTATTTCTATCTTAACTGGAAAAATTCATCAAGCCTTCTCTTCTTAAATAGTCACATCAGCATTAAAATATATTCTATTATTACCAATCTTAGAAAAATTGAACATACCAGTACTCAGTACTTGTTCAAGATGCTCTTTTCTTCTCTGTCTACATTGGAAGTGGCTGATTTGGAATACATACCTGCATATATATATATATGTATATATATGCACACACACATACATAATATTTTTATTACAGACAATATATATTTTATATTTATATAATATATTATAAAATGTTTTATATTATATATATATATGTGTGTGTGTGTGTGTGTTCATATACCAAGCTTGAGACTTGGTATTCAGAAGGCTTATTTTCTTGTTTTTGCCACGTGGATGACTTCTAAATTCAGAGTCTTATTTCACAAGTTGATTTCTTATTTTGCACTTGTAAACACATACATGCATTTCTCTGCTATCACCTTCATTCCTGCCTATGTTATTAAATTATACCATATTATTTTAGGCAAGAAAGCTAAAAATTTATCATTGATTTGTTCCATTCTATTACTCTGCTCCATCCAATGCATAAGTAAGTTTTCTATAAATACTTATGAAGTACATCCCAATTTTTATTTTAACTGCCAACATTCTATTCTAAGATATTTTTATAAAATACCTAGGTTATTTTTACAGCCTTTGAATTGGATGCTAGGTCTTGGATCATACCTACGCTTCCAATTTATTTTCTTCAAAGTAGACCTAAATTGGTTTTTGTTTGTGTGCTTGCTTAAATGTAAATTTATAAAAGTTAAATTATACCAAGAATTATAATTCTTCAATTATAATTGCTTCTCATTGCACTTAGGATAAAATGCAAATTCCTTATTGAAATTTTCAAAGTTTTGGATACTCTGGTTCACAATTACCTCTGTGACTTTTTTGACTGTCACTCATCTCTCTTTACAAACAAATTTGAGTCAATTGATTTCTGTTTGTTTTTGTATTCTCAAATATGTCAACCTCTTCCTATTTCAGAACATCTTGCATTTACTGTTCCCATTCCTAGAAAAGTATTTCATTCCCTATTTAAATGATTATATTTATATTAACCTTCTCATCTTAGCTTAAATGGTAACTTTTCAGAGTTGTTTTGTCTATCTTATCTAAAATAGTTTCCCTCATACGGGTTTATGATGCTTTTTTTTTACAAACACTATTTCCTTAACTACACTGCAGTTTATAAATAGTTCACTTAACTGTTTACTTGGTTTCCCATGCCTCCCTTTCTAAACTGTAGCCTTTATGAGAGCAGACATTATCTTATTTATTGCTTAGAACAGTACCTAATGGCTTGTATCCCAGCACTTTGAGAGACCAAGACAGAAGGGTCACTTCAGCCCAGGGGTTCAAGACCAGCATGGGCCACATTGTGGGACCCAATCTCTAAAAAATTAAAAAATTTAAAAAAATAGTTGAGCATAATGGTGTGTGCCTGTAGTCCCAGCTATTCAGGAGGCTGAGGTGGGAGAATCAACTGAGCTGGGGAAGCAGAGCTGCAGTGAGCTATGACCACACCACTGCTCTCCACCTTGAGTGACAAAGTGAGACCCAGTCTCTAAAAAATAAAACAATAACTTACATATAATTAATCTTTAATGTATTTATTGAGTGAATGCCACAAATCTTAGATTGACATTTCCAGGAAATAAAATTGTTAGAGAACATTTCAATATTTATATGGGTGGTAATCAATATGCAGTATAAGCTTATCTAAGGAGTAAATTATAAAATGTATTTATTAAAGTAAAAACTGTTCTATTTTTTAAAATGTATTTGCAAATTGTATACTATGATAAAATGATCACTTTAATAAACTGCAGTAATAGGTTCTTCAGCATTAAAGGGGAATTTTAAAAAATCAAATTTCTGACATTTACGTCAGAAAGTGGTTTAAGTTTTTTTTTTTTTCTTTTGACATAGTGATGTGTTATCCAGAAAAGTAGAATGGATGTGAACACTACAGTTACATATAGAAGTGTATTATTCACAAATTGATTTTTACACACATTAACTATTATATTTTATAATCCTCTGGTCTGAAAATTATTTTTTTCTTATGGATCAAGAATTTGACTTTCAAAGAGTTTTAATTACTTTACCATGTTCACAGAATTGGTACATAATGGAGACATGTCATAAGTAAATGTGAACATCTTTAAATGGGCAAAAGATTACTGGTGGTCCTTTCAATAGAGTGTGGAGTTTTTTCAAGCATTTTTTTTTTTTGTTACTTACCTATTTCTATAAAATCTACAATGCTCATTCTCCTTGACTACAACTCAGAAAGCTGTAGGAAACTGAAGATAATGCACACTTTTGTTGTCCACAGAAATGCAAATGTCAAGTAGAAATGGAATTGTTTTCTACCCACTTGAAAAGTTGATTTCAAAAATTGTATTTTACACACCTACAGATCTTAAATATTTTGCATCTCTTGGCAAATGCATTTGACATTCCTTATTGTCTATATATGTGTTTGCTCTTCAGACTCTCCTTTCAACAAATTATAACTTTTTCTTAGTTTTCTCCCTAATTTATAAGTTAAATAGAAGTTTTGATATGTAATAATAAAAAGTCATATATTTACCTTTTTAAAAATTACTCCCTTGCAGCCAGCACACAAATTCTAAGTGGATGCTAGTGATTTTTTTTGTGCTCTTCCCATTCATGCCATAGTTTCTTGTCAGTGTGGGTTGTTTTGGTTAGGGATTCTGCCTAAAGATAGGGAACTTCATTTGGAAAGGATTCATTAAAGCAGGAGAAAGAACAGAGAACAATCCTTTTGATGCCTGCCAAACATGTTTTGCTTAAATTTTCCTTTGTGTATGAATAATTCCTGATATTCCTTACACTCAGCCTAATCATACTTTGTCAGAATCTGCTGGGAACTGTTATTGGTAGACAGATAGGCATGAGTGGGACAGGAGAGGGCTCTCCCCCTACCCACTAGAAATGTCTGGTGATGGTTCAGCAGTTACCGCATTGCCTCTAAAAATGGTAATTCAGCAACCAAACTTAAATAGTTACAACTGAGACTAATTCCATTTGATGACACAGGCCTTCCACATTTCTTTAAAAAAGCTCGTTCATTTAATAATTTGAAGTATTTACGTCTTACCCATTTAAGTTCATTAAAGACCTTTCAGATTCTTTGTATCCTAGTCTCATCAATGACGCTTGCTGCTTGGAAATCCACTTAGAAGCAATGCATCACTGTTGCCATGGACAAAGCCTACCATCACAAGAAGGATGTAGTAGCAAACACCAGTTTTCTGAATGATCTAAACTGCAGGATACCAGAAGTAGTCTTTTTTTTCTTTTCTATCTTTTTTTTTTTTTTTTTTTTGAAACATGGTCTTGCTCTGTCACCCAAGCTGCAGTGCAGTGGCAGTATCTCAACTTGCTACAACCTCCACCCACCAGGTTCAAGCTACCCTCCTACCTCAGCCTCCTGAGTAGCTGGGACTACAGGGACATGCTACTATGCCCAGCTAATTTTTGTATTTTTTGTAGAGGCAGGGTTTCACTATGTTGCTCAGGCTGATCTTGAACTCCTGGGCTCAAGCAGTGCTACCACCTCAGCTTCCCAAAGTGCTGGGATTACAGGCAAGAGCCATAGTGCCTGGCCACAAGGAGTCTTTTTTTCATTCTGATTTTTACTAAACAAACTGTGCTGATTTCCATTATTAAGGGGGTAGAATAAGCTTCTGTTCTGTGTTGCATTTTGTCACTTGAACATCCAAATGGGCCACTTGAATCTGTGATTTTAAAAGTCATGTAGGAGATAATAAAAATGCTTTTTTATAAGGGATTGAGAGGCAGGAAGAGTACTGAGGGATTGCCATTATAAGATACAAATGATATATGCCCACCATTTTATTGTTACCATCTCCATTCTCCCTACTTCACTCTTACCCTTCACTTGACAAGCCTTATGCTCATTATGCATGGCTTCCTAAGCAAATCAACCCAGGAAGATGTGCATGAATGATTTGATGCTCAGGAAGACCTCATATTCTCCACAAGTATTCATGGTCACTTCCTAAGGAGCTTGGCTCTAGCAGTCTCCTATGGTGCTGTAACAAATTACCACACACTGGTGATTTAAAACAACCCGTTTATTTTTTTTCTTCCATTTCTAGAAGGCAGAAGCAAAAACAAACCAAAGTATTGACAAGATCAGGCTCTCTTTGGAGGCTCTACCATAAAATTTGTTTCATTATTTTTTCCAGCTTCTAGAGTTGCAGTCTTTGCATTTCTTTGCCCATAGTACCTTTCTTCATCTTCAAAGCCAGCAACATAGTTTCCATTATCTCTTGTCCTTTTGTGTCATATTCACATTTTTCTTCCTTAATTACATCTGCAAGTTTACTTTTGCCATATAACGTAACAGTTGCAGGTCCCAGGGATTAGTACCTGGGTATCTTTGGAGTTCACTATACTTGCTTACCTTTCACTACTGTCATGGTTGCTGCCAAATCATCTAACAACAGATTACCAAGCCCTTGTCAGTTCTTTCATGCAAAAACATCCAAAGGGTAAATTAAACATAAAGTTAAGGAAGTGAAAATTAAAAAACAAAAAGTAATAAAATAGGAGTATATCACATACCATCAGAAATATATTAATTAAAATTATGTTAAAGAAATATAATATTTTGTATTTGTTGATAAAGAAAATACAATATGTCAAAATAAAAAAATATTTTAATTGCTAAAAAATAAGGTGTTAAACAATATTTCAAAAGAACAAGCAGAAATTTACAACATTTCCAGAATGCCAGGGGGAAAAATATGTGAATCAGAAATATCAGATAATGAACAGAAGTTTGACACATTATACACAAAGCAAAATTGACCATACCCCCAGAAATAACTGCTGAGAAAAATAGAAGTTCATATGCAGAGTTACATAAGAGCTGAGAAAGGAATTCAGTGAAAACAACAGATGAAGATATTTTAGCACAATGCTTATTTTAAAAAAATCTTTATCTAGAGTCTTATTCAGAAATAGAAGGATATAAAGAGATTACATAAACTTAAGTAGACATTAAACTTTCACAAAACATTGAATTGAGTCTTCCAGTTTTTCTATTAAACAGGAAAATATTTTCTCTAGGATTCTTGGCATAACCACTAAACATCATGTTAAAAACATTTGCTAATATTTATGGAAGGTTGACAAAAGAATGTTGAAGATAACCCAGCAAGTAAATATTAAAACTTTTACATTATATATTAAAATATTTTATTTCATAGCAATTTGTATTTATACATTAACCTGTTTTAAGACTTGCTGTAAAAAATACCACCAACTGGGTAGCTTAAGCATCAGAAATTTACTGTCTCAAAGTTCCAGAGGCTGGATGTCCAAAATCAAGGTATCAGCAGATTGTTTTTTTCTAAGGAGTGTGAGAGTAAAATTTTGCCACGCATCTCCCTAAGCTTCCAGTAGCCTTAGGCATTCCTTGATATGTGAATAATATTCTTCCTGTGTCTTCACATCTTATTCTCTTTATTCATATCTGCTTCTGTATCCAAATTTCTCCTTTTTATATTTTTATGAGGTTTTCTAATGACCTCATTTTAACTTAATCATCTTCAAGGGCCTTATTTCCAAATAAGGCCAAATTCACAAGTATAGGGGAAAGGATTCCAACATCTTTGTTGGACATAATTCATTTATTCATTGGTTTGGACATCAGCCATCTTTCACTGACAGAGAAGTCATCAAGGCCAATATTTTGATAAAAATTATGAAGGAAAATATTGAAACTAAGAAAAATGTTTCAGTCCTTTCTCCTAAGAATTGGGATAGGATCAAAATTAGTCTATTTTAAGCCGTGAGATAAAGCAGTCTGGCTTATTAAAAATATACATTTTAAAATATTTTATCATGACAGAATTCTTTTTAAGCTAGGTGAATTAAGATGGATTTCAAGTGTAAAAGATAAATAAAAGCTACAAACTAAACTACAAGTGTTTCTCTATACACATAGACTCATACGTACACCGTCTAATTAAGACACATTTCTCTTTCACTATTTCACAAATTTCATTTGAGAAAAGAGGAAAAATGTCTAATCCAGTTTTTAAGACGTTTTAACCAAAATCTTCTCTAACATTTTCGTGGATATTAAACATTTTTGTGTAAATAATATTTTTTAAATTATTGTGATAATGCTGGAGTATTTTTGTATTTTACAATTTCCCCTGCTGTACATTTTTTCCCAATCTCTCTTCATATTATGCCTCCCAAATCAGCTACCTTCCCTGCCCTCAATTGAGAATCCAATTGTCCGACTCCAGTGTAGTTCTCAGGTCACTCTTATGGACTCAGTGGTTTATGCTTTCTTACATTCTCTGGCAAACTCAATTCCTTGTTTCTCAGAGATGATACGTTTATACTATGCAAGCCACTGACTTTTTTAAAATCAAAATTTGCAGTTATTTCCCAAGGTCCCATAAATATGGCAAAAACTTCACATTTTTTTCTCAGGCTCTAAGTTCTATACAACAGTTTGCCATTTGGTCATGAATTGATTCTTTTAATATTTAACTGCTGTTTATTTGGTGCATATTGTTAGTGATGTATTGTTCTAGTTGGTTCTATTTCTTGCTTCCAAACAGATAATTAAAACATAACTGATGAGCATTCAAATCCTAGGATTGCAACCCCAGGCATACTCAAGTTTAATAGCTAGGGTGCAATCTGCTTTTATAGGTGATCACCTCCATTTACAAGTGAGCTTGTATAATCCATTGCTCTACTCTAAATCAAAGCAGGAAGGCATATTCTGCATTAAAGCAGAGCAATGGATTTTAAGAGCTCATTTTTAAGTGATGGCAATTTTAGACAGGAAGACAAAAATTCAAGGACTATGAGTTATTAAATAGGTTGCACTTGTACAACAAAAGAGTAATCATCCAAATAGATATCAATGAAACATACACTGTGTTAGAACTGGGGAAATGTCCTACAACTAGCAGGTCATAGCACTGAATTGGGTGCTATTAACCATTTGATGTTTTTTAGATATTCCTGAGCAAAGGATCATGATTTCATCATCTCTTTCATAATGGCCCTTATAGGACTCAATAAAAATAAATGCCCAGAAGTCCTATACCAAGAAAGTATTATCAATAAAAGATACTACTCTATAATTTTAAAGATAGTGAATCCTTTGGTGTACAAAATTTTTGAGTAACTAATGTGAGATCATCTCAGAGCTAAATAAAGAGACAGAGTGTCAAAACTAAGTTACTTTTGGTGAAAGAGTTCTCACAAAGGTAGGCAATGTGTCAGCATAACTGAAATAAAACAAAATCTATTAGGTTTTTGTTGTGATTTATCTGTAATTTAATTTTTTAAATGTATTTCATGTGTGTGCTTATCATGAAAAGTGCCCATCACTTTGTTAGCACTTGCTATTATTGCTTATAAAATGAGTGGCTATAACATTATATAATAATTCATAGTGGCTACTGTGTTAGTTGGGGTCTCCAGAGAAACAGAATCATTAAGATGTATGTGTGTTGTGGCGGGGGGAGGTACATGCACATGCTCATACCTGTGTCTGCGTAGAAAATTTATTTTATGGAATTGGCTCACATGATTGTGGAGGCTGACAAGTCTGAAATCTGCATTGCAATTCTGTAGGCTGGAGCCCCAGAGAAGTGATGACATTGCAGCTGAGGTCCTAAGGCAGTCTGGAGGCAAAATTTCTTCTTGGTATCCTCAATCTTTTTTTCTTAAGACTTTCAACTGATTATATGAGGCCCACATGCATTATGGAGGGTAAACTGCTTTATCAGAAGCCTACTGAATTAAACATTAATCAAATTTAAACAATACCTTCATAGCAACATTTTGATTGATACTTGACAGAACATTGGGTCACCTTCATAGTAATCTAGTCAAGTTGACACATAGAAGTAATCATCACAGCTGCTTATTATGTTAACTATTTTTTTCTATAGGGTATCAGTTCTATTTTATTTATGCTTTTTTATTCATAAGAATATCATTATATTTAGAAAATAAAAATCTTATAAAACCTGATGTATAAGCATGTATTCAATCCTAATTATTTGGTGTTTTCCAGTTTTCAGAATTTTCCTGCTGGCATAAATTTATCTGCAACCCCCAGATCAATACTTACAAGGCATCCTCAGTCATTCATAGACATGTAGAGAGTGGCAGAAAATTTGAGTCACCCTGACACACATTTGACATACACATTTGACATACACAGTTGAAGTCACCCTGACATACACAGTTGAAATCTAGTAGGGCAATCTTCTGCCTTCTTGTTTTAATCCTTATCTTGTAAACAAGTGTCTTTTTTAGTCTATCTAGTACCACTTTTTTTTTTTTTTTAACATTTTTGTATTCTTCTAATTTTCTTTTTAAAATGACCCTCAAGTGTAGTGTGTAAATGCTGGTTAATATTTTCATGATCAACAAGGCTACGATGTGCCTTACAGAAAAAGTACATATTAGATACACTTGATCAGGCATGAATTATGTTGTTGACTGTGAGTCCACTGCTCATCAGTCAACTATATATATGTATATGTATATACATATATCCACACACACACACATACACACATACACATATGTTCAATAATGTGTCCTTAAACAGAACACATATAAAATAAGGCTGTGTGTTAATCAGCTGATGAAAATGTTGTGACCAGAGTCTTGTAGGATCTAAGCCTGTATTTCCCCTGAGAGTATAATGCTTTAATATTCACCAATTTAATGTTTATGGTGACTTTATAAAACCTAGCTACCATTAATAATGAGAGTAGACTATAGGAATTCATTGTCTAATTGTATTAATGTTCTTTTTTGTGTGCTTAACATGTATTATATGTGAGTTTCAGAAATAATTTATTCCATGCACACTTTGGACAAAAAAAAAAAAAAAAAAAACTGGGTGTCATAGATCCAAAGTTTATAAATGAAGTGTTTTCACAGAGGATTCCAAAAGGAAATTTATGACAGAATTAGCTTATCTCAATGTCATGAATATGTAATTATTACTTGAAGATTTTTAATATATACAAATTTTTTACTTAGAGTCTTAGATGTTCATGGAGCATCATGTCACCTTCCACCACTCCCAGGCAAATTGAGTAATGTTATAGAGGAACATCAATAAAAAATTTGATGTATCTTTGAGAATTTGGAAGATGTGGAGATGGTACCTGGAAGAAATGTCTAAGAGTTACAGGCTGTGAGTGGAGTGATCTGTCATAGCAGAACAGGGTGAGCAAGGCCTGTTTGGAAGAGACCAGGCACTTTCACCAAGTATACAGTGAACCATCCATGTGTGATAAACCGTCCTATGCTAGAGAGTTTCATACTGAGAGGAATTAAGGGGAACTTAAGGTCACTGTTGATGAATGCACCATGGGCACTAAGGAATCATAGGTGGAGGCCATCCTCAAGGTCATCTTCAAAAAACATACACAAAGTTCCTCGTTATAGAAAAAACTATATTATTTGTGCATACATGACACAGGGCACCAATTTTCAGGATACAACTATAAGACCTTTATTCTCCCTTCCTCTTTCTTCAGGAAGAGACTAGTATGTTTCAACTATCTATTAATATTAGTGTTTAACAAATAACCTTCAGACTGATTGGCTTAAATTAGTAACTACTGTACTATTTCCATGATTCTGTGAGTGTTGGGGGCTCAGCTGAAAGGCATTTTACTGGTATCAAGTGAGGTCAATCAAGGGGTTGCCATCAGATGACAACTCAAGTAGACGGCTAAGATACCTTCTTCCTTCTTGTGCCTGGTGCCTCAGTGCTCCAACATTTGGTCTCTTTATCCATGTGTTGTTTCTGACCAGTAGCATGAAATTATTACATGACAGCTAAAAGCACCAAAACTACAAAATAGTAAGGCACTGGGCCTTCCTAAGGCTGAGGCCTGAAACTGACAGTGTTACTTCTGCCATATTATATTGATTAACTCAAGTTCCAAGACTAATCCCACATTTATGGGAAGGAAAATAATTTCTACTTCTTGATGTGGGAAGCAGTATATGTGCATAGGGAGGAGGGTAAATATTAGGCATTTTTGAAGACACACTATTATGCGAAGTTTCTTTAGTGAATGGAAATGAAAAATAGATTAGTAAGAAGAAAAACTAGTAAAAAATTCAAACATCTAAACAACATCAAACACACAAACACACGTGCACTCACATGCCTTCCCCCATCACCAAAGCAAATTCCCAAACGTGAGGTATATCAGAGATGGGAGAAATTTTATGTAAGGGAGAAAGTCAAACATTGACATTAAATAAACTGAAGAATTATAATACAAACAAAATATAGATTGCTAATAATCCAGAAACCAAACGAAAAATTTAAGATTTCTATAATTATATTAATCATAAGTAAAAAATAAAATATTTATAAAAGTTGAAGTCAGAATTCTGGAAAAACAAAACTATTATAAATTCATCCTTTCAAATGTCAGATAATTCAATAAACCAATTCATTTTAAATAGTTATAATTGTCATTGTGTCAATCTCAGGGCCCTTTATAGAGAAAACCAAATATATTTCTCATTAATTTTTTAAACATATCATTCCCTTTCATGACACATATCTCTGTGTTAATCTAAGCCTACACACAGCACCGTCTCATTGCTTATTTTTAATTTTTAAGACTTTATTTGCTACATTTTTAATTTATTCGGATGCTTAATTTCCGTCTACAGTCATTAGATGCTTCATTACCTCCTTGAGATCCTTCAAATTTTTCTGATTTTCAACTTGAGAAATACATAGGTATGTTTCATCCATAAGCACATTCTTCTCTATTGGACTAACCTAGATTAGCCCTGCATGCTTAATTAATTAGAGAACAAATTTTAGTGTTTTAAATCACAAGTTCTCCAACCCTAAATGAAATAGATTTGAGCACACACTCAGAATTTCATATTTATTCAATGATTGATATTTTAATCCACAACTCAAAATCACTGTAAAGAATATGCAATAAGGGAATACTTTGGTAACTTTTGAAAGTATTATTTTAGTGGCTTTACTCTGAGCTTTTCGCAATTTCAATGCCTGTAGAGAATTTACTTGAAAAAAAGAAATGATGAAAACTTCAATACATTAGTGGGCTGAATTTTTAAGCTGTGTATTTTTTAGCAAAACAAATTACCCAGAGGAATTCTAAATCCTCCAAAGCACATTGGCAGTATTTTCAAGATCTATAATTATGCAGGCATTATTAATAAATTCACATAACTTATATGTTTTTATTAATATTTCTATACATATTTTATATCCACAGAAAATGCAAATAATAAGATGAAGTAAATTAAAATTACAGCATTATTGACTTCAAAATAAATATTCTCTAGGCAAAATATGGTTATATATGTAAACTTTATGTAGATAGAGCAAATACTTAAAAATCAATGTAAAATTCTTACAAAGTTTTCTTCCTCTGGTAGAATAGTGTATGCCAATTGTAGAAATCCCTCAAAATGAGAGACTTTAAAGTGGGGGACTTTAATTTATAATATAAAAGCATATTTGGTAGGCAAATATTAAATAAATCAATGTCTATTATTCACCCAGCCATTCTTTTGCCCATCTATCAATTTATTCATTCATTCATTGCTACCTGGAAATATAAATATATAGGTTAGCCTCACTCTCTAAATAATAGTTTGGTGCCTAATTGAGGCAATAATTTGTGTACACTCTTCTTTTAAAAAACCATAACTATCCAATTATTATGATTTTAATGTTTTGTATTGCATATCTTCATTTTTCTTACATTAATATTTTAATTTTATAAAAACATGAATAAAAAGAGAGGCAATACTTATGACTATGAATAGTTGGCACTGAATAAGAGTATGTTGAACATAAAGGTATATGTGGGTATACTATTTATACTGCAATAAAGTTATAATAATAGGAAAATAAGAAGGAACATCCTTTGTCAGGAAATAGAGAGAACCACAGGGTAGGCTTAGAATTACCATTATCAAATCAAATACCCAATTTCCATAAATCTGACAAATTTGATCATCAGATATATCTTATGCTGTAAGGCTTTATTCAAATTTTAAAATGATAGCAGAAAATTAGACAACAAATGTTAAAAGCAAATTATTTCTACACAAGAACAAAGGACAAAGTGTTTTGGGCTACCCTAATACCTCTGCTTATGAAAGATGCTGTGACATAATTTATTACTATATTTGTTATATTCATGACAGTTTTTACAGAACAGTCTTCAAAGTGAGATCTCCAAACTAAATATGTTCACCTGGAAGCATTTCAATCAGTCTGTGTTCTGACAAGCAAATACAGACCTGTAAAACCCATTTTCACGTGCAAAGGACCAGAAAGCTAGAACATGGGAATCCCATCTCAGTCTACAGATAAATAACTTGAAATGCAAGATATTAAATAATCATCTTAGAGTCAGATAAATTTCACATTTTGTAACATGACAGTAGTGTATTAAAATTATAATAAGATATTGCCAACAATAATTCATAAAATAGAAATGTGTGATCTGACAAATAAGACAAATTTCTTTAAGTGAATAAACTGGATTTTCTAAATACTCCCTGCATAAGAAACCAGCCTTTGGTAACCACCATTCTAATTTCCACTTCCATGAGATCAATGTTTTAGCTCACATATATGAGTGGAGACATGTGATATTAATATTTGTCTTTCTGTGCCTGGTTAATATGATGACTTCCAATTCCATCTATTTCACTGAAAATTGCAGAATTTTCTTCTCTTATGGCTGAATAATATTTCATTATGTATATTCATAACACTTTTTTATCCATTTATCTGTTGATGGACACAGGTTGATTCCATATTTTGGCTATTTGAATAGTGCCGCAGTAAACATGGTAGCATAGACACCTATTGGATATATCCATTTCTCTTCTTTCAGATACACATCCAGCAATGGGGATTGCTGGATCATAAGGTAGTCTGTTCTAGTTTCAATTTTTTGAGAAACCTCCATACTGCTTTAGAGTACTGATTTACATTAATAATGTAATACTACATAGGTTGTACTAATTAACATTACCACCAGCAGTGTACGAGCATTCCCCTTTCAATGCATCTCAGCAGCATGGGTCATTTTTTGTCTTTTTTATTATAACTGGCAGCAGATGATATGTAATTCTTGAATGTGCATTTCTCTGATGATAAATGATGTTGAACACTTTTTCATATACCTCTTGGCAATTTGTATGTCTTTTTCTTTTTGAGTAAAGTCTGTTCAGGTCCTTTGCCCATTTTTAAAGATGAGGATATTTGTTTATTTACTTTTCAATTCTTTGAGTTCCTTATATATTATGATTATTAATTTCTTTTCAGATGGATAGTTTGCAAATATTTTCTCACGTTTTGTAGGTTGACTCTTCACTTTGTTGATTGTTTCCTTTGCTGATTGTTTCCTTTGCTGTGCACAAGTTTTTTAGTTTGATCTCTAATCTCATTTGTCAATTTTTGCTTTGGTTGCTTATGCTTTTGAGGTCTTACTCAAAATCTTTTACCTAGACCAATACCTTGAAGCAGTTTCCCAATGTTTTTGCCTGGTAGTTTTATAGTTTCAAACCCTGTATTTAAGTTTTTAATTCATATTCAGTGGTATTTTTATGTGGTGAGAGATAAAGATCTAGTTTCATTCTTTGGCATGTGAATATCATTTTTTCTCCAGCACCATTTGTTGGAAAGACTATAATTTCCTTAACGTATATTCTTGATCTTTTTGTCAAAACGGTTTAAGTGTCAATGTGTGAATTTATTTTTGTGTTTTAAGTTCTGTTCTGTTGGTCTATGTGTCTATTTTATACCAGTACCATTCTATTTTGGTTACCACAGCTCTGTTGTATATTTTGAAGTCAGGGAATGTAATGCATTTAACGTTGATTGACGAAATGCATATATAAATCCATCTGAAAGTACATATTCCTGTATTCCTGTATCAAGATACCAAGAAGTAGAAAATGTATATTTATAAATTTATTTCATTAAAAATAACAAAAATTTAATTGCCTGTTTCATCTACCTCTCTGATAATTGCAGGGAATATATTTGTGAGCCAAAAAGACAAATTTATCTTAGCATAGTACTGGTATAAAGCAGGCACATAGACCAAAATCAAGATGACAGCAGATTTAGTGTCTGGTGAGAGACTGTTCCTCATGGATGATGCCCCCTATGAGTCCTCACATGGTAGAAGGGGAAAACAAATGACATTGAATCTCTTTTATGAGAACTCTGATCTCATTCATCCCTTATGGCCTAATCACCTTGTAAAGGCCTCCATCCCTCAAAACTATTGCACTGGGGATTGGATTTCAACATATGAATTAAGGGGGAAACAATCAGACCATAGAAGGTACCATCATAGCTCTTCTCAGGTAAGTTCTCCAAGATGAAACAAGGAAACCAGGAAAAATAAAAATAGGAGTGAATGAGTTTTCAAAGAAGACTCTTAGGGTATAATACTTTAAGAACTCTAAGAATAAGCATACAAATCAAATGACCAATGGAAATAAAGTTCATTGTATGTACAGTGTTTTATCATTTTCCAAGGACTTTCTCTTATTTTGTGTAATCTCCACAAATACACTGTGAATCAGCTTGGGGTAGGGCTATTGAGAGGTAGTTAGGTTATGAGTGTAGAGCCCTGACAAAATACAATTAGTGCACTCTGAAAGAGACCCCTTGTCTCTCCTAATATGTGAGTACATAACAAAAAGATTTCTATCTATAAGCCAAGAGGCTGGTTCTCCTCAGACATCACATCTCTTGGGGCCTTGATTTGGACTTTCTATCCTCCAGAACTGTCAGAAATAAATTTCCATTGTTTATACACCACTCAGTCTGTGGTATTTTATTGTAGCATCCACAAGGACTAAGAAACCTGAGGTTTGGGAAAATTAAACTACTTGTCTAAAGCAAGGCCCAGAAGTCTGACCTTCAAAACCAACCAAGACTTGTTCTCACATTGCCTCATCACTCAGCACCTTCCTTCTTTCATTCCCAAGGATGAATAGGACAGGGAAGGGTTGAGAGAAGTGTTTTAAGTTTTGATGTCTTTCCTGTAAACTTCTTCTCTGAGTATGTTTGTTTATTAATCCTTAGGTGGATTTACTATAATAGATATTCAAGAATAATGAAATTAGGGTTCACCTCTGGAGAAGGCCTGTTCGGAAAGGATAGCATAACTATCAACATTCTTTATCTCCATCTCATTGGCTTTGCATTAATACTGAAACAAAGAAAAAGAATGAAGGCAGGGGATCAAAATCTCCATCTCCCTTTCCTCAACACACTCAGTTTTCATGAAAAATATGTCTTTCTACAGTGACTTAGTGAATCTTTTCATCTTTTCTTGCTATTCATTTTTAAAGTAGATAAAATATTTTCTATTTCTTTCATCTTTAAAAAGTTCCAAGAAGGGTTTTTTGGATGTGATCCCCAAAAAACTTTTAGTCAAAAATTGACTGCTAAAAAGTGTGCAGAATATCAGACCAATATGTACATGTGTACTCTATATGATAACATTCTGCTTCTTGAGGATAGAACTTGAGCTCTAGCATTGCTGTACAGGTCAGACCAAACACAAAGACATGGTTTATATCAGAGACATCTGAGATGAGATGATAAATGTTGAGCAGATGTGTTGGGAAACATTGTTCTCCTGAAGGAGCCCTAAAATCTTATAATCAGTGGCATCTGAATCTCTGTGTTTGAAATGTATTCTGAAGGCCTCTGCTAAACTGAAATATGTGGTCCATGAGTTTTACATCTAATTAATAGTCCTTACTCTAGCATCTTCCCTGACCAACTTATTCTTCGAGATTCTGTTCTTCTCTATCCTGAGAGTTCTGTTCTTAGGCGTCTCCCTGGACCAATGTTATTGAGGAATTAAATGAATGTGGATGTTTCACAAACATAAGTCATGCCTAATTTCTCTTTTGATAGTGAGTCAATAAAGGACGGTGCTCTGCCAAACACAGGAGGAAGAATTGGGGGCTCAGCATGAGACACTGTATTAGTCAGGGTTCTCTAGAGGGACAGAACTAATAGGAGATACATATACTTATATACATGGGATTTTATTAAGTATTAACTCACAGGATTAAAAGTCCCATATTAGCTCATCTGCAAGCTGAGGAGCAAGGAAAGCCAGTCTAAGTCCCAAAACTGAACAACTTGGAGTCCAATGTTTGAGGGCAGGGAGCATCTAGCACATGAGAAAGATGTCTGCTGGGAGGCAAGGCCAATCTAGCCTTTTCATGTTTTTCTGCCTGCTTTATATCCTGGTCATGCTGGTAGCTGATTAGATGGTGCCCACCCAGATTAAGGGTGGGTCTGCCTTTCCCAGCCTACTGATTGAAATGTTAACTTTCTTTGGCAACAGCCTGACAGACACACTCAGGATCAATACTTTGCATCCTTCAATCCAATCAAGTTGACACTCAGTATTAACCATCACAGACACTGATACTCCTTAGACAAAAGAGATGGTTCTCCCTTATATGAAGTGAAGTGCTGTTCATCACTGGGAACTGGAATCTGGGAAAGTGTGTTCCAACCCAGAATTCTAGCTTCATAACCTAGAGCTCTGGAATATTCAGCACAGGCTTTTGAGGATGGAGAAGGGGACACAAAGAGGAGCATGTACTCTCAGCATTTCCCCTGACCATGTAGGCTATCAAAGCCCTTTACTCCACCCATACCCCATGCCTCTCAGTCTCTCCATCCTGCCCATACCTTCCTTTTTTCTGAATCTGTCCTATAATCATACTGTCAATCTATATTAATGTAAAATTATTTTTAATTTACTCCTAATGCAGATATAGCTTAATGCCCCATTACCCTTTGAGACCTTGGCTTGGACTCTACTATTTTCATGATCTTTGAAAGCCTGGATTTTTCTCAGGAATTTTTGAAAAGTCCTGTGGATTTATAGCCAGAATCACCACTCCGCCCTCTACTCCACTTTCTCTGTATTTCTGTTTGTCTTGCATACACTTAGATCAGGGTATCTCAGTTTGGAGACTTGTGACATTTGGGGCCTGGCAATTAGTGGTTGGGAATAGGAAATAGTGTCCTGTGCAGTGCAAATATTTAGCAGCATCCTTGGCCTCTATTTATTACATGGCAGTAGCATTTTCTCTCCTCAAAAAAAAAAAAAAAAAGTATCTGAAGATATTGCCAAATGTGCCCTAGAAGGGGGTGGACAGATTCTTAGTTGAGAAATAGTGACTCTCTAGAAAATGTTGGCAGCTCCCTAACCAATTTTCCTCTAATAATCTGCTTTAACTAAAAAAGAATTATTCAGACTTGCACCTTTTGTTATTGAGATTGCACAGCAGGCCACTTAGCAAGCAATTTAAAGAATCTCTTTTTTAAATTCTTTTTCTCTCCAAATCCTTTTTGTACTGCTCTGCCCTGAGGGCTGTCAGATGTTTCTCTCTTCCCAGGAAGTGCCCTGCTTTACTGATAGCTTGCTCTTCTTTCCTAAGATGTCACCCTCAGCAATATTTGATCTTCCTTTATCATGCACAGCAATTCAGCTCTCCCTTGTCCCCACTGCAAACACTTTCACTCAAACCCATTCCTATTTAGGTGTAGGAGATAATTTCCTTTTAACTTCTTAGGAAATGGAATTATATATAGCAAAACTTGTGTGTGTGTGTGTGTGTGTGTGTGTTAATTATATCGACGACAGTTGACTTTCTGAAGCATTTCCTTATTCACTTTTCTAAATTTTCACTCAACTCTCTATTGATTACTCAGCAGTGTAAAAAAAAAATCATTTCTGTTGATGTATATGAATGTGTATGTGTGTGCATGTATGTATATGTGTGTATTCTTTCCCCATGCTAGCCAGGCATTTCACCAAATTATACCTCCAGCTTCATCTTTAAGATTATAAAATGCTAAATTTAAGCACTATGGTACATCACTTTCTTTTATTTTCCTCATTTCGCTGTTGAACCTAATGGGTTAGTCTTGGTCCAGGACATATAATCCTTTCGTTGCCAATTTTCTCTGTATCATTAGCTGCTCTGTGTCACCCTCCACAAATTCTGTATCTATGACACTGTCGGCTATGTCTTTATTGTTGCCCTAATAGGCCCTAAACAGTCCCAAGAATCCAAATGTAAAAAGAATAGAAATTTTGAGCAAACCTATACTCCAGAATTATAATTTGCTAGTGTGAGGAAGAGGCCTAACAATTGCACTTTGATTAAATTCTCCTAAACCTCAATGACATTTAAAAAACCAAGAAAGGAAAAGAAAAGCTCCCGTGGAAATCTTTCAGATTTCTGATTCAAGACTAAAGAGATTCCAGAGATCTGAAAGTCAAATACAATATGGAAGCCTACATGATCATGTGGTGACTGGAAAAACAAACAAAAGAGTAAACAGAAAACTTATTGTCATTACAGTGTAAGGTGAAAAGGATTTAATACATATATATAAGAGATGAGATAACATTTTATATAAATTTTAAATGTGTAGATTACATATGTACTGGTTATATACAAGAGACCCATCTTTTTTGTTTTTATAATACAGACACTAGTATTTAGAGATTAAGGACTTCTAGAGGCAAGTTATAAAAGTCATATATAAGGTATATATATAAATCAATATGATATATATATAATAGAATCATATATGATATATAAAAATCATATATATGTGTATATATGTGTGCATATATATGATTTTTATATATCATATATGATTATATATGATATGTCATATAGATTTTTATATGTGATACACATGATTTATATGTACACACACAACATACACATACACACACACACACACACACACACACACACACATATATATATTTCCCTGTTGTAATAGGAAGCACAAGGGAGAAGGATTAAAAATTGGTAACTTTGGGTAATTAATATATATGGGTATTCTTTACCATGCTTACAAATAAGCTTTTCTTTTTAAATTTTTATTGTTTAGAAACAGAGTCTTCCTCCGTTGCCCAAGTTCTCATTCAGTGGCAAGATTATAACTCATTGTAGCCTGGAACTCCCAGGCTCAAGTGATCCTCCTGCCTCAGCCTCTTGAGTAGTTATGACTTTAGGCAGGTAACACCACACCTGGTTAATATTTTAATTTTTTTGTAGACATAGGATCTTGTTATGTTGCTCAGGCTGGTAGTTCTTAAGCTTTCTGTTACTCTGCAATTAAGAAAAAACAATTCAACAATAAAAAATACAAATAACTTTATTCAAGTATATGCAAAATATTTCATTAGTATTGTTTCTAAAGAATGTATTTGAATGATGACCAATAAGCACAGGGGTAGATGCTCAATATTACTAATAATTAGATAAGTGCCAATCGAAACAATACTACAATTAATTATCATCTCACACACATTAAGATAGCTGCCTAAAAACAAAACAACAACAAAGAATAAAACAGAAAATACAATTATTGGGAAGGATGTGGAAAACTTGGAAAATTGGGACCTTCGTGCATAGCTGGGATTGTAATGTGGTACACATTTCCTCTATAGAAAATAGTATGGCAGTTCCATAAAAAATTAGAAGTAGAATTATCATATGATCTAATAATTTCACATCTGAATATATACTCGAAAGAATTAAAAGCATGGTCTCAAATACATAGTTGTATACTCATATTTATGGCAGCATTATTAACATGAAACAAAATGTGGTAGCAACTCTTTTGTCCATCAGCAGCTAACTGGCTAAGCAAAATGTGACATATGCATTCAATGGAATATTATTCAGCCTTCAAAAGGGAGAAAATGTTGACAGATGCTACAGCATGGATGAACCTTGCAGTCATTATGCTAAGTGATATAAGCCAAATACTTTATGATTCCACTTATGTGAAGTACTGAGAGTGGTAAAATTCACAGAGACAGAAAGTAGAACATTGGTTGTCAGGGGCTATAACAACTACTGTGTAGTTTTACAAGATGAAAAGAGTTCTGGAGATGAGTGGTGGTGATGGCTGCACAACAATGTAAATGTACTTAATATTGCTGAACTGTACAATTACAAATAGCTAATGTAGCAAATTTTATGTTATTAAATATGTGCATTTTATCACAATTTAAAAATATCATAGCCAATCAATTCCTTCTTTTCAAGAGGCACAGACCACATTTTAACTTTATATTTTAATTTTTCAAATATTCAAATATTTACAAAATCAGAGGGAAAAAATGTGAATACCTACATACCCATCCCAACTTTAACGATTATTTTTTTTTAATTTTTCAAACATTACTATAATGGAACAGTTCAGTTGAGCACTGTATTCTCCATATTTTGGAGACAGGGCTAAGCCCCCTTACTCAAAGTTCTACAACTGTAGGCTCTAATCCTGTGACTTCTACCAACTGTGATAGGTTGAATGGTGTGTCCCCCACAAAAAGATATGTAGAAATCCTAAGCTTCATTGCCTCAGAAAGTGACCTTATGTTGGAATGAGTGTTTGAGATAAAATTACTTAAAATGTTGTCATCCTGGTATAAGGTGGGCTTCTAATCTAATATGGCCATTGTCCTTACAGTCAGATAGGTGGAGACAGAGCCACAAGGAGTCCATGTGAAGACAGCAGCAAATATAGTAGTGAGGCTGCCACAGCCTGGGACTCCAAGGAGTCAAAAAGGCAGGAAAGGATCATTTTCTTGAGGCTTCCAAGAGAATATCATCTGAGTGACTTTGTATTGTCTTAACTCACCCAATTTCTGCTAATTTGTTAAAGTATCCCTATGAAGCTAATACCATCTTAGAAACATGCTGTTTATATCTAATGTCTGAAATCTTGGTGCCCAGCCCTTAGTGAGCTTTTGAGATTAGGGTATCAGTTTGCTATGTAGTCAGTTCTGTGGTGCGATTCAAGTGAACCTCAACACAAAACAAAAGGATGTCATCTGACAGCAGCAATTTTCTTTCTATGCACAATAGTATATTTTCTCAGTCACCTAGTAACAGTAAAACTTAAAATGCAAATTTGATTTAAAAATTCAGATCTCTATACTATTCGGTTGGTGCACAAGTAATTGTGGATTTTACTATTACTTTCAATGGCAAAAATCACAATTACTTTTCTACCAAGCTAATAAAATATGACCTAATGTTGATAGTAAAATTGACCTATTCCAGACATGCACCTACAAGAAGAATGTGTAATTCAAGATAAACATTATTATGAATCACATATTTTATCTTCTCCCTTTTTTGAAATACAAACACATTTAATAACTAATGAGAATATGGTGAGGGTGGTTAGTTATAACTTGCTCTGTAGTCAGCTCTGAAGACTTATTTAAGTGAATCCCCTCCCCATAACATACAAGGAATTCATCTGACAAGAGCAATTTCAATGCACAATAAAACATTCCCTCTATCACTTAGTAACTGTAGCATGCAAAAAAAGTAGTAACCAACTATAAATGTAGTTAATACAATAAGAAAAATTAAAACAAACACATTTATTAGGGGTAACTAGAGTTTCACATGCCGAAATTGCCCACTAAATACAGATAAAAGAAATATTTTTATGATTGTTTTATTTTCTAAATTATTTATTAAACTTCAGTCTTCGTCCTTCGTTAATAATAAATAAATAAAAATAACATTTCTAAACTGTTCTACCTTCCAACCAGCTGTTTTAAGGTTCATAATGTTCAGGGTATTAGTATAATGCTTTTAATCCAAATTCTGCAAACAAAAATGTCTTGACATTTATATTGCAATATGAGCAAAGAATTTAGTAGCTATGTTGGTCTGTCCCCAGAGACAGATGCAATGTTTTCTAATCTAGGATATGTTTTATTTCCTTGAAGCAGCTGTATTTTTTAATCTCCACCCACTATTCTTTCTGTTATTTCTACATCTCATTTTTGGGTGGGTTTGATTTTGTACAAAACTATATTGCAGTCAAAGTATCATATGTAGCTAAGTTTATGCATACCTGTAAATTATATTTAAATGGTGTGCACAAAACAGAGGATATTTCATATTGAGAAGATACAAAGGGTGTAATTGTTACACAGATGTGAGTGGAAAACAGAAAGCTTATGACACATAATTTTCTATTATTATAGAAATTTACTACAGCAAATGTGTTTACTATAAACTTCTATACTATATAAGCCTCAATAACACAATAATGACAGCTATTATTACTACAAGAAGTGTCAAAACTTCTCTTTTTGGGCGTGAAAAAATATTTTGAAAATTAAAAAAACAGATATTTTTCTTGCTAGTATTTTTGTAATAAGGAATAAGTTTCTGGATGTATTTGTAAAGGACATAAACAAGTATTCTCTCTCAACATTGCCATGCACAATTACAAAACCAGAAACCATTCATGTAGGAAAAATATGATTAAAAATAACTAAATATCTTACTTTGGTAATTAAATGGAGTAAGCATTGGAAACAGAAAAGCATCTGACCTCTCCCCCTAAAGAGGTCACATTGTACCCTGAACCATTACAGTTATAAGGATGAGATTGTTGCTAGGCAACAAGTCTCCTATAATCTTGTGGGGCTTTTGTATCTGAGGAAAATTGAGGCAAAGGAAAGTTTGGAAAGCTAATGAGGAAGAAATGGCTTCAGTACAAATCGATCAATAGTGCACCTGACCAGAAAATCAACTATTAATGGGACTAGAGGAAGGAAAGCTACTTAGAGTTACTTGAGAGAAATTTATTATCATCAGGTGTGTTTAATTGTCTGCACACGAAATTCCCTGCTATCATTGTGTCTTTTTGTGTGTGCAGCAATATTTTCTTATGTGGAAGTTCAATAATATGCAGCAGCATTTCTACTCACTGGGTTTAACAATAACCCCAAATAATGTTTTGATCCTTTCATATGCTGTACCATTTAAGAATTCAATAAGCTGTAATTTGCCTACTGTCATGCTACAGTTATATGAATGGCAATAAAGTATAGTTTGAATTGACCTCTACTGCCTACAGAAATGTAGTTATGTCATTGACATTACAGTAAATCAAAGTTGGAGACTGTTTCTTACATAAAGAGTTCAGAGTCTGGTGTCAGGATAGGGATAGCAATCAAGAACAGAAAGTTATAGGCAAACTCTGTGGTGAACTTTAGTTATCTTTGATGAAAACAAGCGGTACGGCCAAATCTGAGTATTCAAGTGTTTAAGCAGTTGCGGAGAGATACTCTAGACAAGTACAACCATTTGTACTTGCTGAAGTTTTTCTGCATCCCAAGTTGGTAAATTGAGATGGACCACATATCATTCCCTAGGACTTTTTTAACCTAGAGTAGAAGCTGACATACTGGTCTTAAGCAAATAGGAGTTCATCAGGGAATATATAAGCATGATTCAGTGATTTTCCAGAAACTTGATAAATCAGCCATTTTTCCTAAGGTAGCTCAAGTGGAAGCTTAGGTTTAGCTTCTTGGCTGTTAACAAAAAGTATAGCCTCTGTATGCTGCAGAATTGGAATATATGGACTACAAAAAGATAGCCTAGAACCTGGGTGGTAATACAATTTAGGGGTTAAACGTAGGAGACGATTGCGATGCTAAGAGAATATAGAAACAAAATGAGATCGCAAAGGAAAAACTGAGGAAGCTTTTTCTCTTCTGTCTAACCTCATGAATGCTTGACTCAAACTCTGAAGAGTAGAAGCTCTGTCTCAAAATGAGAGCTTATAGAGACTGTCACATAAAATGTAGATAACATCTGACTTACCCCACAGCTACAGTGCTAGTGTACATATAACACTACAGCTGTTTTTATTTATTTTTTATCTAAATGTAATGTTTAATCTTTACAATGTAAGATAGAGGCATGCTTACTGATACACAGAGATCTATTTCACTAAATAGCCTTTGACTAATGGGTGTCATTGATCATTTTATTTTACTCTCTAGATAATTATTTGAAATGAAATAATTCATATATATTAAAAATAGTAAAATAGCATTCGTGTTTAATGTTCAATTCAAACACAGAGCTATTGTTTAATTTCTTTGTGTTTGTGTCTGTAAGGCTAATTTGAGCACTCATCTTACAAGAGGCTAATGGGTTTCAAAATACTGTTACATTGGTAATCCATTGCCTCTAGCCTGTGGCTGAACATGCAGGCTGCCACTGAAGGGACCCACAATCAGTCCGTGCAGCACCATTTATGTAGACACAATTAAATCTACCCCACACTAAAGAAAAATCTCTGCCATCCACCCAACACCCTTCTTCCACAACATTCATTCCAAAGATGTTTGATTAAAACTGCATAAATAATTTCAAATGTTTTACATATTACAAAATGAGTACAATTATTTTCCCATTTTGGAAAAGAACCAGCCCTGATTTCAACTGATGGCTCTGCCAGTAGCTACTTTGATTTTCTGCAAGTCACTCTTGATGGCTTTGTTGTCTGCTTTGTAAAGTGCAGAGCTTGGGTTAAATGATTTTTTTAAAGTCCCTTCAAATTCAAATGTCCTATGACCTATTTAAATCTAGAACAATAAAACATAGCCTTCTCTTATGTTTAGTTTGTGCCCTTCATAATGCTATGGAAAAGCAATGTATCTTCTACAAAGGAAAGAAGAAAAAATGAAACACTGTATTTCCACATCTGGGGGAAAACATAAAGTTATAATTTTATAAAGGCAAGTTAATTTGCGTAAAGTATTTAGATGTAAGGAACATATTTTATAATAAATATTCACCCCTGAAATATATTTGACAACTTCTGCAGTTGGAGATGTAGCAGAGGTCAATAGAACTTTTCATATTAGATTTATCTGTAATAAAAAGTCTGATATTTTAAAAAACATAGCCAGAAGTAGTTTAACTTATCTAATCAAAAATTTTATAAATACATTTATTCTCCCATTATTAAGATTTTATTTTTAAGTATCTGACAATTATCATTTTGAGATGCTCAGTGCAAACTAATTTCAAAATTAGTAAGTTGCTGATATATATGTGAGCTTATTTTTAGAAAGCAATTTTATCTTGAAAAATATACTACTAAATAATTACTAGCCAAAATTTTTTGTAATCTAAGATCACATATGGTATCAAAATATTTAGGCAGACTACTGTTATGATCATAATTATCATAGTGATTCCTTAGCTCTACACAGTAAATATAAGTTCCTAAACTAAATAGAGGGTTACATTTTTCTAAACTGAATTATTATCTTTTGCTTTCCTGAAACTACATCCTAGAGAAAATAGAGAATTATTTATCTTTACTAATAAAATCATGCAACTATTCCAGGCTGGTTTGTAGTTTCTTTTTTTATTAAGTTATAGAAGCCGTATGTGGTTTTATAAATATAGAGGTCCACAGTGACTAGAAACATAATTATTCTAAATTATCCAAGTTATTCTGAGAAATATTCCTTGTGTTCTTGAGTCCTGGCTCACATTTGCCTCCAATTATATGTAATAATTTATTATTACTTGTTATTACATAGAAATTTCACTCTTGTAACCAAAAAGAATTACTGCATAGCATTCACATAGTTATATAACTATTTATTAAACTTGTATTAGGCTAGCTTTATGTTTTTATATCAATCGAATTATTCCCATAGCAAATCTATATTGTAGGTATTTCTAATATCATCATACAGATGAAGATACTGAAGCATCGGGAAGCTAAATAACATCCCTAAGGTCATAACACAACTTACAGAAATTTGACAGCAGCCGATGTAGAAGTTGATTTTTTGCTGGATAATAAGGTACTCAGCCCCTCTAGTTTACAAAAATACTCTTTTCTTTTCCAATTCAAATATCATCTGCTTAAATCCTACTACATAGGAAATTTACTCTCTATTATTTGGACTTCCTGGGTACTTCCTTCCGTGCAGTCGTGTGTGTGATTTGAGTATATATGTATGTGTATATATCTATATACATATAGGTGTTTGTATATATATGTGTGTGTGTGCATATGTATCTACTTATAGATAAATTGGGAACTACTGTTCTGCTCTGTAGTTGATATTTGTCACTAGGAAGTAGACTTTGTTCATGCTCACATAAGTGCATTTGGAAGGCAGAGGCCTCAAAGCTGTCTTGCTTGTGCTTGTGCCTGCTTGTCTTCTACAAAGAAACCCAAGGCCCATGATTCTTAGTGTTTATTATTTACCCCCTCCCAAGCTTTCAAGATGTAGTGGAGAAAATCCCTTTCTAGTATACTGTGTGTGAATTCCTTCAGAAAGACTATTTTTTAATAGAATATCTCTATTTTTCTTCAACTGAGTTCTGTTACCTCTCTATCTTCAACTCCTTGTCAGGGTCACCATCTTGATTGGGAATACATTATTTTAGGTATTTCTTTTTCATACTCACCAATAAAGTCAGGTTTTGTATACAATTTAAAAAGACAAAACTTAACTAATTTAATAGTTCTCATCTAGGAAACTTTCCCTGAATACAGTCAGTGAACTTACAGTAGTCTAGATTTATTTCAGCAAACAAACATACACAAAGATATTAAGCCATTGTCACGAACCCCAACAATGGTTGATAAGACTTTGTATGAAAGATGAAATTGTGTATGAGAGTCACACAGCAGTCAAGAAATCTAGTTTGTGATTCAGCTCTCCCTCTCTGAGTGCCCTTGACAAAAAGTGGTCCTTAGATTTTAAATTTCAAAATTCATATAAAACAGATAATAATGGTATATATTGAGTGCTTACAGTATTCCAAATATTGCATTAAACCTTTAAAATCATATTATGATTGATTAGAAAAATTGGGGCTAAGAAATACTAAGAGACTTAGTTAGTGCAAGGCCCCACATATGATAAAATAATTGAGATTCAAATACAGATTTTCTTGAATCTGCCATTCCAGGTCTTAATTCATGTGTTGCTCACTTTTCAGACCCAATGCAGACATAAAATGAGATCTTGAATGCTCTAATACATGGTAGATTTTATAGACATTTATAGAGCAAAGCGTTATTTTTTGAGTTGTTTATCCTCAAGCATATTGTAACTATGTTAATTACATGATTTATTATTTTTATTTTTGTTAGTTTTTATTTTGTCAGTTCTTCCAACTTAATAGATATACAGTAATATATTTATATCTACTTGGATATCATGATATAATTAAGTTTTATGCTTAATGAGGTTGCCATTTGAAAGAAGGCAAACAAGAAAGTGTAACGGTAAAACTGTTACCTTTTATACAATTGTATTAGTATTTAAATTTGTTATTTGCTAAATCAAATTAAGATGGCTAATACTATTGAGCAGGCTCCTACACATCTTCTTTCTAGTAGATATATTTTTGTAATTATGAGGAAAACTATTGATATATAGAGGCACAACTTTGATTTGTTAGCAAAAGCATCAAGATTACAATATTACCTTATGGTCTGAAATATTATATTTTCCTATAACATAAAATTATTACATCTAAATTATCTATTACTTTTGGAACGTTTCTAAAAGTATGATTACATTTTAAAATTCTTTGTGTCAACTCTCTTTCCTCTCGCTTTTAATCATCTTATTTGCATATTATCCTATGAGGTCTGTGTCATGATGATTCTTCCCCTAGCAGGGACATATCAGCATGCAGTGTAACCAATAAAATTTACTTTTTAAAGTGAGTGTGGGTAAGAGGTTATTGTTAGTCAAGAGTGTCCTAAAGATTGCTCTTTAGTCTTTATACACCAAGAGTATCCTCCTGGTACACGTTCTTTCCCATTTATAATCAACCTTACATTTCAGAACAGACTTGTCTTGGGTGCTTGTATTGATGAGTTTCAACTTTCTACTGGTAGATGTATCCAATCCCTAATTTTCTTTATTTTTCCTCTTTTTCCTCCATGTACTCCTCAAATAAATCTCAGGTTCTATCCATTATCCAGAATTAAGTTACTTTTTCTATTTTTTGTAATCACATAATCATTCATAGAATCAAGTTTCTTGGTTACTGGAAAAAATTGGGAAACTTCACATGCTAATTCCTTATTGTACAATGGCAGATGTTTGTTTTCTGTTTTTTTGAGTCGGAGTCTTGCTCTATCACCAGGCTGGAGTGCACGGGCGCCATCTCGTCTGTCTGCAACCTCCGCCTCCTGGGTTCAAGCGATTCTTCCGCCTCAGCTTCCCAAGTAACTGGGACCACAGGCACATGCCACCATGCCCAGCTATTTTTTGTATTTTTAGTAGAGACGGGGTTTCACCATGTTGGCCAGGATCGTCTCGATCTCTTGACTTCGTGATCCACCTGCCTCGGCCTCCCAAAGTAATGGGATTACAGGCGTGAGCCACCGCGCCCGGCCGATGTTTGTTTTCTTAAATGAAGATAGACAATGCAAATAATTTAGTTTCATTTAATTAATTATAGTCACTTAATTACATAATAAAGCATTATCTCTGCTCTTAGCCTTATTTAGTATTTTCTATCCATATGCGGAACTTATTTGTAGATACACTGAACACAAAATTTTGTTCTGCTGATGTAAAGCAAAATTCTGTTGCATATATATTATGATTTTTAAGGCAAGGTTATAGAATGCAAATTTTAAGCACTAAAGCAAAATAGTGATTAAATTTTTATAGTTATTTGCATTTTTATAGTAACTACAAGTGTCATACTTTTCCTCAAAGGCCTTTTCTCCCCCAGAAAACAGGTTGAAAGACAATAATTTACTTTTTTAACAGAATTTTGAGCTTGACTTAGATTAGTGAGAAAGAAAACAAACAGAACTGCTTTGATGATGTATTGCTGTAATGCATCATCAGAGTCCTGCTCATGTGATAAACTGCAATATTAGTATAATACATCATCAAGAGTGCTGTCACTCTAAAAAAGTATTAGTGTAATACATCAGCAGCCATCACCATGCACTGCCACTTCCAACAATGTTTAAGGAATGCTATTGTGCTACCATCTGCTGGGGCGGAATGAACAGCCTTCCTAAATGTAAGCCTAATAGATTAATTTCATTATAAACTTGTCTTGAGAAACCCACTTGAGTCTTATCAACTTTCATTAACTTATCTTCTCCTTCTGTTCTTTATTGTACCATATTTGCAAATTACTCTGTGAGATAAGGCATTTAAGAAACTGCCTTAGCATCTCACCTTCATTCTCCAAATTTTCAGACAGCAGTTAGCACTCTAATATTAAACAATTGGTAGGCACCATATTGGCTTATTTCTAACAAAGCTCTATGCTACTGGACTCTTTCTAACCAAGGTTTTTCACAATAGCTTCTGGTATTTCACAGTAAATTCTTCAAAAATAAAACCAAAAACTTTTTAAGGTCCTGGGCATGTATTTTATATAAATGGTTCCTTCTCCATACATGTCACCAAGATTTTCCCCATTATAATTTTCCACTTTCCAATTTAAAAAAAAAAAACACTTTCTAATTACTTTTATTCATTATATTTTGAGGGATTCAGTATCTAATTTAATATTTTTTAGTGATTTTCCTTCATTGATAGGTGTTGTGTTAGTCCATTCTCACAATGCTATAAAGAACACCTGAGACTGAGTAATTTATAAAGAAAAGAGGTTTAATTAACTCACTGATTCACAGATTGTATAGGAGGCATGGCTGGGGAGGCCTCAGGAAACTTACAGTCATGGTGGGAGCAGGAAGAAGAGAGTGAAGGGGGAGGTGCTACACACCTGACTGGGTCTCAGATATTCCTTTAGAGTAATACAAAGAGAAGAGAAAATATAAAGAAAAGAGGTTTAATTGGCTCATGGTTCTGAAGGCTGTACAGGAAGCATGATTATGCTGGCATGTCTTTGGCCTCTGGTGAGGCCTCAGAGAGTTTTTACTCATGGAAGAAGGTGAAGCAGGAGCAGATAAGTCACGTGACTAATGGGAAAGCAAAAGAAAGGGAGGTGCTGCCCTCTTTTAAACAACAAGATCTTACAAAAACTGAAAGTGAAAACTTGCTCTCACTCTCACTGCAAGGACAGCACCAAACTATGAGGAATCTGCCCCCATGATCCAAACACCTCCACCATGCCCTACCTCCACCATAGGGGCTATGACATTTCCACATGAGTTCTGGAGGGGATGAAACATCTAAACTACATCACTAAAGCTGAAAACAAACTCTTATGTAGGCTTTTCTTAAAAAATCACATATTCTCTACCTGTTTGTCTTTTCATCCCAGCTAATTAATGACATCTCAGAAATATTTAAATGAACCGAGTATTAGATATTGAAAATTAATATAAATTTTAGGTGTCTGTGGTATCACAATTATGTTGGGGAATATGTGTTTTTTTATTATTCAGATGTATTATGAGTTTTAAGGGATGAAGTGTCAGAACCTCTACAATTTACTTTAAAATGGCTTAGCATTATAATTAATAGATAAGAATTTGAAGACACGGATAGAGATTTTAATTAAAGATAGCAAAATGCTAGCAATTAATAAAAATAAATGTTTAGTAAATACGTGTTAATTGTACTATTTCTTTTTACTTTTTTAATTTAAAACTTCTCCAAAAATGTTGCACAAAAATAGAGTTAAAAAACATAAGACAAAGTAATGTGAAGACCGTGTTTGAATCCTACTGCAAAAAAACAAATGCATAGCTGTTTTGCAAAGAATTAGTAAAACATTTGAAAATGCATCAAGTATTAACCAAAATTAAGGAGGCACTAATTTATTAGGCATGATACTTGTACAGTATTATTGGGGATATCCTTAATTTAAGAGATGCATACTAATGTGTTTGGGGGGGTGATATGATGTGATTTTGTAGTTTAATTTTAAATGCTGATGAGCAAAATAATTTAGTATATTAGTAATTAATAATTACTTATACTCTTAATTGGTTGTTTTCCTCAATAATTAATATTAACACTTGTGAAAGGTATATAGTTGACTCATTCTTTTCTGAATTTTTAAAATTCACACATTCCTACTAAAAAAATAGAGTACCTTTTTCTCCATCTAAATTTTTAAAGATCAAGAACAGAAATTTCCAATTATTGTTTAATTGTCTCAAGATACTTGACTGGTTCCTTCACATGCATTTAGTTATGTATAAAAATGAATTTTTGAAAATATATCATTACTTTTATCTCTAGATGAGAAAATTAAAGTTTAAAGGGGTCAAGTAATGAGTTAAAGGTTACACAGCTGCTATGCAGAAGAACTAGCAAGTGGGTAAACTACACCTTTGTTTCATGCTATCTCCTCGGAATTTATAGTATTTTAGTAGCCCTTATCTGGGACATTTAACTGGTCTTAGGGCAGTGAAAAAAGAAACATGATGCACCCTAAGCTAACTCTGAAAACTTCTGCTCAGAAAAGACATGGTTTCCATCATTCATGCACACAATTTATTGGAAAGGTTATACAAACAAGAGTATCATTAAACAGGAGAAGATAATATAATGCTAATAAATAAAATAACATATCAGGTAGGGAATCAAGACTATTTGGTAAATTAGTACGGCTACATATTACAAGCTTATTATAAGAAAATTATTGAGCATAATCATAACAAACATTATTGCTAACACATACAAAATACCTATGGTATTAGAGGATCACAAGAAATATTACAGTCACTTCTACAGTGCTGTGCACTCTAGTGAGGTAGGAATTATTGTTTTATAATTTATTACATCAATTTTTATATACTGATTACATGCCAAAATTTGGCATTTAGGAGAAATGGGATTACACGTTTTACAAATTTAAAGAATCATTTTAGTTAAGTAAAATCCCTTGAATCCACCCTGCTCTGTGTAAAATAGCATTTAAATTTGCATGTACTTTAAATATCTTTTGTTGAGGTAAGGAATGCATACTACTCCAAATAAACACTATGATGGAATATGATTATAATTTTGTATAAATCTTACGGGTTACAGAGTAAAAGATTGAATTCCAGAAAATCAATTGGTGGTTCATATTTTTAAAATGTTTTTTCATATATTTATCAAAAAATGAATATGTATAGAATAATTAATTTAATAAATTAAAATAAAGTGTATTATAAATTGAAATGCCTTTTGTATAATTTTGACTACAGATGAAATAAATTACGTTTGAAATTTAATTAAGTTAAAAATTTTTGTAAGAATTATCATTGTTTTAAAATCATTCATATTCACATATGTGTTAGAAACAGAAAAAATAATATTAGAAATAAAAACGTATGCACACCTTTATTTATTGAGCCCATACCATAGGTCATACTGTGTTTCAGATTCTAGAAATAATAATTAAGACACAGGCTTGTTCCCCATTAGGTAGTACTGTATAAGGAAGAATACAAGATTGTGGTTAGCTTCAATATTGTATGATAAGAGTTGTGTTATAGGGTTCTCTGAAAAGGTATAAAAATAGAAGCTGATACAATCTTGGATCATTTACTGAGAATGCTGAATTAGATTATATTTAAGAATAAACATAAAAAGTGAACAAAAATTATTTCTGTGAAAATTAGGGAACGATTGCATAATGTTGTTTAAGTCATACTGAATAGATTTTGCAAAGGTATCAAGTTAAAATAGATATTTTCTGAGAACTTCAAATAATTCCCTATGGCTAGAAGTTTCATTCAGAAACTAGGCTAGGGAAAAAGAAAACTGGATCAAAGAACCAAGGGCTAGTAATGTCAAAATTGGGAACACAAGGAGCTATTAAAAGATTTTAAACTAGGGTGATGCATTATCACATTTGAATAAATATTAGAATGCATCCTTTCTATATTCAGTTTACTTAGAGAAATCTCAGATGTGATAAAGTAGTCAGAACTACTAGAACTAGGTGTAAAATGACATTTCTGACTGCAATGAGGATTGCAAAAAATGTTTGTAGTCATTAAAATAATTTTTTACCTTTTCTTAATCCTTGATAATTGATTAGAAAAATTAGCTATTTTTTAAAAATAACTGTTTCATATTTCATAAGAATGCATCTGTTTAAGATGCTTCAGAACACTGTGTGATGTTTTGCTCAGGGCTATCATTTACAATGTTACTCTGAGAAACTTTCAGAAGAACTGTATGCATTCTAATTATTTGCTTCTTTATATATTTTCATATTTTCTCACCATTGTGTGTTAACTTTTGCTTTCCTTAAAGTTCGATGACAAGAAACATTTCATATTGTTTCAAGACAACAAATTTTAAAATTGAAATGAAATCATAACAATGCTACATTAAATTCATTTAGCACCAGAGGGAAATAATATGCTTTTCAGTAACCTATTTTTCTGATGAACACCATAGAGACCATTTACATATAAAAGGTATTTCTTAATTTTTCAAATATGTATGTAAAATTTCCTATCTCTCTAATAACCTGTAATCTATAACATATTAAAAAATAAAATATTAATAATTGGGCCAGGCGTGATGGTTGACACCTGTAATCCCAGGACTTTGGGAGACTGAGGTGAGTGGATCACTTGAGGTCAGGTCAAGACAAACCTAGCCAACATGCTGAAACCCCGTCTCCACTAAAAATATAAAAATTAGCCTGCTATGGTGGCACATTCCTATAATCCCAGCTACTCAGGAGGCTGAGGCAGGAGAATTGCTTGAACCTGGGAGGCAAAGGTTGCAGTGAGCTGAGATCACGCCATTGCACTCCAGCCTGGGTGACAGTGAGATGCTGTCTCAAAAAAAAAAAAGTTGTTATTTTAATATAATCATTTTGTTACTGATTTCATTGTTGATAGCTGGGAGTCATGCATATTAAATATTAATTCTATCATGAGATCAAGTGTTTCTTTATGTACCCTGAGATTTATAAGGCATTGCTTCCTTTCATTTATGCTGAGAGTGTTTTTCTTGTTTCCTATTCTAGTTTTATCTTCTTTCTTTTTTTTTCCCTTACTTTTAATGTTTGAAATGAGGCTTCATTAATCTCACATTCTAGTATCGTCAGCTTATTAGTATATTCTCTTTTTTTGACATCATTACATTCTGTGGGTTCCTATTATCAATTTAACTGTGTCACTCAAAAAAATATATATCTATGTATAGATATATAGATATATGTTGAAGTCCTAAGCCCAGTATCTTAAAATGTGACTTTATTTGGAAATAGGGTCTTCACATAGTGTCTAATGCTATGTGGGCAGCTATAATAAAACACCAAAAACTGAGTAGCTAATAAACAGCAGTGATTTACTTTTCACAGTTATGCAGGCTGGGAAGCCCAAGATCAAGGCACCAGTGATGTCTACTGAAACGGAAATTCCCCATAGATAGTAACTTCTAGCTGTGCCCTCAACTTTTGGTGGAGGTGGCTAGCTAGTTCCCTGGGGTCTCTTCTTTAAAGGTACTAACCCCAATAATGCGAGTTCTATCTCATGATCTAATTATCTTCCCAGGGCCCTACCTCCTAATACCATCACATTCAGGATTAAGATTTACTACATGAATGTGAGGAGGACACAAACATTTAGATGATAGCACAGAGGTAATCAAGTTAAAATGATGTGATTAAGGTGGGACCTAATATTACATGACTGGTGTCCTTATGAAAGAGGTAAATTTGGACACAAAAAAAGACATGAACAAAGGGAAGATGACATGCAGATGGCCATGTAATGATGGAAGCGGACATTGAACTGATGCAGCTGCAAGCCAGGTAACACCAATCATTGATTGCCACCACAAGAGCAAGGAAGAGGCCAGAAAGAATTCTATCTGGAGTCTCACAGAGAGCATGGTCATGCTGATACCTTGATTTTGGACTTCTAGACTCCAGAATCGTAAGACAATAAATTTCTGTTGTTTTAAGCCATAACGTTTGTGGGATTTTGTTATGGCTACCCTAGCAAACAAAGATGTTTTTTGTATGTTTCTGTGAAGTTGTATATTGAAAACTAGACTTCCTTTTTAAAGGACTTGTTAGAATTCTTTGTAAAACTTGGTAAATAGGTTTCAAGTAAATGTAAAGAGTTTTCTTACAATGTATTTTTATGATACAATTTTTGTAGTTATATTTATTAAATTTACATAATGCTAGTTTCAGAAAGGGTAACATTCAAACAAACAGAATTTAATGAGTTCATATAGAGGTCATTTTTGTGATCACACACCAAGGAGGGTTAATTATGAAAAGAGAAAAAATTTGTGCAGACATCAGTTATGCTTTTGGAAATAACCTGTTTAATGTAAAAAAAAAGTGATCACTATGGAATGTGACATAATTTTCACAACAATTACTTAAAACATCTTGCTTGACCAGTACTTTAATAAGGTAGAATTATGTTAAATATAAAAATTTAATATAACATTTTAGAGGTTAAAAAATTTTTCTAGTGAAAGCTCAATGTACTAGCACTGTAAGGTTTGATTTAATATAGATTATCACATATAAGATTTAATAATATTGAACATATTCACTTTATTCCTGGAAAAAATCAAAGAAAAAGTAATTATACAGAGTATCAGTAAGTTAAAAAGAGAATTCAAAATAATAATTTAGAATGAATGAAGTCATTTAAAGACATTCTTTAGTTACCAGTTTCCCTCTGATACTCTTTCACATATGTTCTACATTTGTAAATATGCAAGTTCATCTCTTCTCTTCTATGTGCAATTATATATAAAACATATATTTAATTGAATGCAATTTCATTAGATAATATTTTCTATTTCTGCTACAAAGTAATGACTCCTAGGTAATTCATATTACATTATTAAAATAAATTAAATTAAAATAACATATATTAAAATACCATAATAGAAATACAAATATTTTTCAATTAAAAATATTTGAAAATTCATGAGCAATTGAAAATGATTTTATATTTCAACATGGTATTAAATGATTTTATATTCAACATGGTATAAATATATTAATAGTATAAATATTTCCCAACTATAAAGATCAGTGCTATGAATTTGTTTTTAATTTCCTGCTGTGGCGGGAGGTCATAAGTTTGACTTAATGGTCATTTTAAAGGTCTTCCCTTCTTTAGCTGCTGTGATCTCTGAATTTCAGAATCTTAAAATGTCACAAAGCACGAATGATTTGCTAATGCTAAGTTCAAAAGGATGGCATTTGAGGAAAACTGACATGGATAGGAAAAAGACACATTAGATGTTCATAAAGTTTGCCTCTAACGGGATAGTCTCAATTCCATTTCTTAAGTATATAAATTAGTAATATTTATATGATAAGAAACCTTATAAAAATGAAATTGTCATTGCATTTAAAAATATATTTTAGATAATTGGTAGATCTATGACAAATTTGTATGGAAGATTCAGCAAAATCTCTTCCATATGAAAATATGGGCCAGGCACAGGGGCTCACATCAGTAATCCCAGAACTTTGGGGGAGGTAAAAGAATCCTTTGAGTCCAGAAGTTCAAGACCATCCTAAGTAACACAGTGAGATCTCATCTCTATAAAAAGTTAAAAAATTAGCTGAGCATGGTGGGACACACCTGTAGTCCCAGTTTCCTAGGAGGCTGATGTGGGAGAACCACTTGAGCCTGGAAGGCAGAGGCTGCAGTGAGCCAGGATAGCTCACTGCAGCCTCTGCCTTCACTGCACTCCAGCCAGGGTGACAGAGCAAGGAAGAAGGAAGAAAGGAAGAGAGGGAGAGAGGGGGAGAGACAGACAAAAATCCCTGACACATACCAACCTATATCAAGGTTTTGTTCCCCATTAACAGCAATATTAGGTATCATTCTGATGATAGTTTCTCTAAGAAAGAAATGTCATAGGATTTTTCTCTGTTAAGGACATCTGTTGATTTTGATTATTCATCATCTAGTCTGCTTTAAGATAACAGACTGTGATATTTCAATAGGAAACATTCTCCCCTGAATCATAGCACATTTGGTGTGGGTATATTTAACTTCTTTCACACACTCAACATTGAAAATATTATCTTACTAATCAGAGCCTTGTATCTCTCTGGTCAAAGTGGTTGCTCAAAGATGACATATGATCTAATCTGATATACCTCAAAAATGGGAGTTTTATAAAATTATTGTAATGAGTCTTTCTTTTAAGATTATTCATGATAAAGGTGGTGAAATCTTGATCATGCTGTGACTCCTGTGTGTGGTTTGAGATAATGACAATAAAAATAGACCAATTGCCAGAGATAAAACCAGATCCTGTGGATGGACATCCTTACTGCCTTTGGATCCACCTGGAAAATTTCACCTATTCTATTAACATAGACGGCCAATATCACATTTACTAATGTGCACCAGTATCTCAATGTCTTTATGAATAGCTGCATTGAAAGTAGGCGGCTGGCTGAAGGGATGAGAGAACTGAGAAACTGACCTTAGATGCCTCCATGCAGGAAGCACTAGAAATGTGCTAGAGTCCTTTTTTATTTGTTTACTCTATTTTGAGTACTTCGTGCTTTGGATGAATTTGGAACCTGTTTTTGAGGTTTCCTAAAACTCCAGCCAGTACACTTTCAGGCCTGCCTGAAAACTGTTCCTGAAAGTATTTGGAACACCAGTACACATAATTAAAGGCAAATAAGATTTGCATAACAGAGGTCAGTAGGGTCTAATGACACTTGTAAAATGGTAAGGCGAGCTTTTCAAACTGGGTCTTCAAGCCATCAGGCAGTATTAGTTGCAGTTTTCTTTTAGTTGACTTTCAAGGGCAGGATTTCCTGGCCTTTATCTCAGAGATACTAAGGGTACATATCCTTTACTACAGGAGTACATTGACCACATTGTCAACCAAACCATCTTGGAGAAAATCATGAAAAAATATAACCAGATTTTTTAAATAAGAAAACTCCAGTAAAAGTAGAAATCTAATCAAGCATAATTCATGTTTGTTAATAATGTTTCACTAACTTAAAAATGCATTTCATTCTTTTTTTTATTCTATGTTGTCTTCAGTATGTATTAGTTAATTGGGCTCTGAGAAATCTACAGTAAAAGGCAAAACTATATAAATATGTTCAAAGGTTAAACAATCAAATGTATTTGAGCAGGAAACATTTTTTTTCCTAATAACACTGTCTTTAAGAAGGGCTTTCCTTTACCTAAAAATTGGGAATTAACTCACCTAAAGGTGTAACCAATACCATTATAAATGTTCTTTTTCATGTACATTTCATGACCTGTTTTGCCCAACTAAAATGTCCCAGACCATTAACTTTTTTTTACCAATTTCACAGCATGTATTTCTCTAGCCCTCACTTTTAGGATTATAGAAAAAAGTCACCTTAAATTTTTGTTGTGTCATATGAAGTCAGATAACATCTTTACTGCTATATTTGATCCCTAAAACAAAACAAAGTAAAACAAACTAATCTCATGCACCCCAGGAGATAGATGCAAAAATTTATCAGACTATAAGAAGAAAAATATTAGAATTTATATTTTCATGTACTTTTATCTTTATTTCTTAAATTGTCTAATGTTTTTAATAGATTAGCACAGTAGTATATGTACATAAAATACATATATATATGGTGAGGTTGTGTACACAGATTTTTTTTTACTAATACGGTAGATGATGTAAAGTTTGGATAACATTTCCGTTAAAAAGCAAAATCATTTTCCTTTAACCAGAATGATATTTCTCTTTTCATTTCATTGTGCAATCATTCAATAAATATTTAAAACCCACTATGTACCAATAATACAATTAACTGAGGTATTGAAAAGTCACCATGTATGAAAATAAAAACAAACAAAACAAAATTAAAACATCACAAATCTCTAGTTTCAGCAGCATTCTGAGAGTTCCACATTTCTGTCTCTTGCTTCAACAGTATTTGAATAGAATAGACCTGGGGAGTCCCTCTCTTCCAGCCTCTCACCAACTTCCAATATCCTCTCTGCTTGCAACTGCAAGACTATCTTCTCAACCATCTCCTGCTTCTGGGACCAGCCAACATCATTTTGTGGCCTTATTGATGACCAACCATGAGCTGCCAGATTTGTCATAATTATTCCACCCAGGTAGTATAAATTAGTTCAGCCACTATGGAAAGCATATTGGAGATTTCTCAAAAAAACTTAGAGCTACCATTCGACCCATAAATCCCATTACTGGATATATGCTCCACCCCCCCAAAAAAATAGATAATTATACCAAAAAGACACATGTCCTTGTATGTACATCTCTGTGCTATTCACAATAGCAAAGATATTGTATCAACCCAGGGGGCCATCAATGATGTATTGGATACAGAAAATGTGATATGTGTATACCATGAGATAATACACAGCCATAAAAAATAATTGAGTCGTGTCCTTTGCAGCAACATGGATACAGCTGGAGGTCACTGTCCTAAGCAAATTAATGCAGGAACAGAAAACCAAATATAGCATATTTTCACTTATAAGTGGGAGTTAAACATTGAGCACACGTGCACATAATCATGGGAACAACAGACACTGTACACTACTATGAAGCATAGGGAGAGTGAAGGGTGTGAGATGAAAAACTACTTATTGGATACTATGCTCAGTACTTTGGTGCAATATGTCCATGAAATGAACGTGCACATGTAATCCTTGTCTAAAATAGAAGTTGAAATTTAAAAAAAAAATTATTCCATCAAGGAGGAAGCAGCTGTCAACCACCTGATCAATTTGCATCTGCAGGCCTGCAACACCTACTTTTCTCTGTGGTTCTTTTTGACCACAACAATGTGGCTCTGGAAGGCATGGTCCACCTTATCTGTGAATTGGTTAAGGAGAGGGTTCAGAACAACTCTTGAAGGTGCAAAATCAGCTTGGAGCCATGTTCTCTTTCAGGATGTTCAGAAGCAATTTCAAGATGAGTGGGGTAAAACCCTGCATGTCTTGGAAGGTACCATAGCCCTGGAGAAGAACCTGAACCAGGACCTTTTGGATCTCATGCACTGGGTTCAGCCACACAGACTTTTGTCTCTGTGACTTCTGGAAAGCCACTTCCTAGCTGAGGAAGTGAAACTCATCCAGAAGATGCGTGACCAACCTCCACAGACTGGTCGGGCCCCAGGGTTGGCTGGGAGATTATCTATTGCAAAGGCTCACCTTTAGCATGACTAGGAGCCTACTGAGCCTACATCTTCTCTTAGAATATCAGGGCTTCTGCCTAAGACTCTGCCTCCATCAACTAGGCAGCTTTTTAATCACCATGGAGCCCTTTCCCAAGCTTTGTAGCAAATGGAAATAAAGCATTTTGCAGAAGAAAAAAAAGCTATACAGGTCTGGGATTTTATTTGGCAAACTCCTAAAATGAGTTGAGATTGGAAATATCTGCGTACTTGCCTTTCTTCCCCACTGAAATATTAGCTTCTACAGGACAGGGATTATTAATGTCTTATGACTATTTAACACTCAGTGCTTAGTGTAGTATTTGCCATTTGATAAATATTTAGTAAATGTTTTTTGACCTATATCGAATAAAACCTTTTGCCTCTTTGCCATTGAAAATCTTGAGAATTTTCTAGTCTGTCATCTTTGAATGTTTAGATGGTTCTGGGGAGGGTGTTTCCCCTCTGTGACTTATTAGGCTTGGTGATATTTCTTTATGAACATTCCCTCAGCTATTAATAATTTCTCCAGTTTTATCTGGTCCCACTAGATGTTTTTTTTCTTGCGGAAGACTATTTCTTCATTTTACCACTTGCAGGAATGCATATTTTTACATCAACAAGAATTGCTATCTGGACCCTGTTTCCTTCTCATCTTGTTAACCTGTTTAGAGAATTTAAAATGTAACTATGTTTACATTTTACTGTATAAAAAATAGGCTCCATTTTGGTTATCCTCTCTGCAAAATTACTTTGCATGATTGGAATTCTATCACATTGTTCTCCCCTAATTACTTATGGTGAAGTTAGTATCTATAATTGAATAGTTACCTAATTTAACAGACAAATGTTAGGAAACTGTTCTGGAGTTCTTAAGAATAATTTGTTCCCAATTATAAGGAAGGGATCTTCAGCAAAAAAAGGAAAGAGAGAAAACTTCCTTTTATTTAGCCCTCTATCATATTTCAGATTGTATTTTTTTCTCATTTTAACCTAGTCTAAATATAATACTTGTATTTCCCAAATCTTCAATGAAGAAGATTTTCTCAGTTCTCTTCATTCTGTAATGACTCTGGAGACCCCATTTATAACTCTATCCTGCAGCATCATACCAATCAAATTTGCAGTTAAGAGACTGAATTTCACACAAGTGGCCATGACTTTCAGCCAATTTATTTCACTTTACCACATCCTCTCTTTATTCATCTTGAATTGCACCACACAACCAACTTCCTCTCATCTCCTTAATTGAAAAGTTGGGTCTGAATGATTGCTTATTTTCTGTGTCCTGTGAGAACAAAGTGCTCACTGGTGATTGCAGGACTGTGGTTTCATTAAATTTATGCCTTATGAATTTAACAATATTTGACTATTTCTGTAATCTCACCAGTAATGTTAGGGACTGATAGACCTGGCTGCCTAATGTCAGGAGACTGAATCAAAATTTGGCCATTCTGAATTGCCATTGACATCAATTCTGCCTTCTTTCCTTAGGAGGTTATACATCAGTAGTCATAGCCCTTACTCTGTGCAAATAGAAAAAGATGTCAGGTAGTGCTGTGACTGAATGCATGTGACTAGATTCATAATACAGGACTTGCTGTAATGATTTGATTTCTACAAAGCATATATTTAGTTTCTTTCTCTCCTGACTTATTCATACAAATGTAACACATGTAAATAACTAATTTATGGGTTTTTAGCAGCGAGAAGGAAAAATAAACCAATAATAAAATATACACAATCTGGTAAGCTATGTTAGAACAGGGATTGTAATTACAAAAATCAGATATTCTTACATTGCTGCATGAATATATACAAATATTTAAATGAAACTGTGAAGGAGATATGATATATTACATGCTAATTTCATTGTTATTTTGATTTAAAATAACAGTTACTTGATGTATATGTAATGTAGAAATCATATATTAATTTCGAATTAAAATTTAGTGCAAAATGAGATATCTGTATTAAGCGGTATGGCTGTTACCATTGAACCATGTGGCAAGTATGCTTTGGAAAATCAAGTAATTCAACTAATAAACCTACTTCTAAATTGTGTTTTTTATTGGGGGAAAACATACAATGCCAGAAAAAATACATATTACTAGTATTAACATTTTTACTACCATAGCATTTGCTACACATGAAATAATTTCAAACTTTTGTCTTACACAGCACAGCCTCCTTACAGACTCTTTAATTCTCAAATGAAAAATGAGTATTAATTGTTTCTTCAATCCACTGCATTATAACCTGAGTGATTCAATACTGATTACATGTTGTCTTTCTTTGTTCACTCATCTCCTTTCCTGCACTGGAACAAGAGCTTTCTTAGGGCAAGAACTGGGTTCTATATGGCAAGAAAAACCCAGGATGTGGCATTGTAAACAGGGGAAAAAACACCATGGTGTCTACAGTGAGATGAAGGAAGACACATCAACATACATTACAACTGCAAAGCATTCTTGGTAACATGAAATTGAAGGAATTTTGTAACTCTCTGATAATATGTGAACTCTCATACTAACATCTGTAGCTAATAGCTTCAAGGTCTTATAATTTACTTGTATTTGTTTAATCCCTTTTTCTACCTCCCATGTCCTTTTGTCACAGCTCCATCAGTCAGAACACAAGGGAGAACACAATTTTGTTACCTGATTCTTTATTCCAGACCCTGGAATGCAGGTTGAGCCAATAAGGCTATTATGAGAGACATCCCTGTTCTAAACCAGCCTATTTGACACACTTAAATATACACTTTCCTCCATCAAGTACTGTTTTGCTCATTTTGCACTGTTCAAAAATCTCAGTACCTTTCTAGAGACAAAAGTGAAAAAGATTTTGCAAAATCAAAGTATCTACATAAAGTCATGGTTAAAAGATTTTGTTCTCTATGTTCCCAATTGCTTATAGCTGAGGTGTCTTGTTCCAGCAATAGATCATGGTGTGTATAACACTGGGGAGTTTTTGACTTTTCCTTTATATAAATGCTTTCTGCAAGTCTGCATACAAGTCAGGGTTTTTTTGTTTTTTTTTTTTCTACCTGCATAAAGTTATCTCACTGATTTTATAATAAACTATGTCAAATTCATTTCCACACACAGAGAGCTTAATGCCATTCAGGTCAACTGGTACAGCAATGTTTTCTTTCTTTTTTTTTTAATCTTCCATTTTTTTGGGAGATATTTCAAAAGAGAATAAAAATAGATAAGTCTTGCACTCAATATATTAGCTGTTCAAAAAACATTAATGGAATGGTTTTGATGTTGTATTGTATTGTAGCTGAAATATTTTTCAGTTTAGATAATGCAGATTTAATTCTAAGTCATTATTATTTGGCTGACCATCTTGTATCATTTTTTTCATCTCGTCTTCATACTTTCTAGACACTTGTTATATAAAATAACTTACAAGTTTTTACTTTAAGTGAAATGAGAGGCTACTGCAAAATTTAGAGTAGGGGAGTGGCATGATCTCTTTTCTTTTAGAAACATCACTCTAGCTGCTAATGAGAAATGGATTTGGAGAAGAGGAAGTAAACATAGAAAATAAAACCTGCAAGGAGGTTAATCATGTAAATCAGCTGAACTAGGCTGAGGAAGCAGGAAGAAAGAGAAGTAGATGAATTAAAGAGATATTTTGAATATATTTTAGATATAGGCAATTATTAAAATAGGCAAGCCATTTTAGATAGGCAATTATTTGAGGATAGAATGCTCTTTCATCTCTTTGTCTGGCCAAATAAAACTTTTTCCCCCAAGTCTACATCTCCAGGAAGCCTCCCTGCCCTGCCCTTGCTGTGTAATGGTCCTCTGAATGATTCCTTAGTACTGTCTTTATCTCGCAAGAGCAAATCTCTCTAAGTATTGCTTTCTTTGTCATTCTCATCAAACTTTAAAGTGTTTGGAATCAAGGCCAACACCTTTCCCTTCTATAACTCTTACACTGAACAAAAATGTTGACCTACATTGTGTTTGTTACTGAGGAATGCATTTGATTGCATAAAATAGAAAAATTAAATTTTGATGGCTTGAATACATATTTTTTATATAGCAAGAGATATAGAGATAAGTATGCACTTAAGTTCATTTAGTTGTCCAAAAATATTAGGACTGGCATATCAGTGATTATTGTTCCTTTCCTTCATTATTGCAAGATAGCCTCCCTGCACCAAGTGTAATATATATATATATTATATATATATATATTTTTTTTCACATCAGTATGAACTGAGAAATAGCTACATCTTTTCCTTATATCTGGAGAAGCAACACACCTTCAAAAAGCTTTCAACAGGCTGTCATTTGTGTTGGATTGGCCATAATTGTACAGTCATGAGGTACTTAATGACTGGGGAAACGTGGGAACATGTTATTAGGTGATTTCAACATTGTGGGAACATCATAAAGTGTGCTTCCACAAAATTAGATAGTACAGCCTGCTACGCAGCTAGGCTATATAGTATAGCCTATTGCTCCTAGGGTATAAACTTGAGCAGCATGTTAAGGTATCGAATACTATAGGCAGAGTGGTAAGTATTTGTGTGTCTAAATACAGAAAAGGTACAGTAAAAATGTGGTATAAAAGATTACAGAGAGTATACTTGCATAGAACACATCATTAATGGAGCTTGTAGGACTGGAAGTTGCTTTGGGTCAGACAATGAGAGGTGAGTGAATATGAAGTCTTAGTACATTACTGTACACCACTGTAGACTTATAAACATCATACACTTAGGGTACCCCAAATTTAAAAAATAATTTTTCTTTCTTCAATAAGTTGACAATATAACTTTCTTACTTTACAAATTTTAATTTTTTTAACTTTTTTACTCTTGTAATATCTCTCAGCATAAAACACAAACATATTAGATAGTTATACAATTTTTTCTTCATATTATTATTCTATAAGCTTTGTTCTATTTTTCCTAATTTTTTAAACTTTTTTGTTAAAAACCAAGACACAAACACACACATTAGCTTACATCTACACAGGCTTAGGACCATCAATATCACTATCTTCGATCTCTACATCTTGTCACTGGAAAGTCGTCAAGGGCAATAATACACATGGAGTTTTATCTCCTATAATAACAATATCTTCTTCTGGAATACCTCTTGAAGGATCTTCCTGAAGCTGTTTGAAGATAACTTTTTTTTAATAAGTAGAAGGATTACACTGTAAAGTAACAATATATAGTATAATAAATATTTAAAGCAATAACAGTCATTTATCATCATTGTCAAGTATTATAAACTGTACATAATTGTGTGTACTATACTGTATTTGACTGTCAGTGCAGTGGGTTTGTTTATACCAGTCTCACCACAAATATGTGAATAATGTGTTACATTATGAAGTTATAAAATTATGACAGCTGTGACTTCACTACGTGATAGAAATTTTTCAACTCCACTATAATCTTATGAGACCAACATCTTATATGTTATCCCTTGTTGACTGAAATGTCATTGTGTAGTGCATGACTGAATTATTTCTTTATCTTCTAAATGGAGAGGATAAGAGAATAAAGCATTCAAAATTGGTAATAGCTAAGTGAGACCATCACAATTGCTTCATTGAATACTCAAAAACATTTTAATAAATTATGTATATATACAAACCACTGCTCAAATAAATCTGAGATGACACAAACAAATAAAAAATACCATGCTCATGGATAAGAAGAACCAATATTGTGAAAATGACTATATTTCCGAAAGCAATTTATAGATTTGATGCTATTCCCATTGACATTATTCACAGATTTTTTTAAAAAAACACTATTTAAACATTCATATGGAGCCAAAAAGAGGCTGAATAGCCAAGGCAATCTTAAGCAAAAAGAACAAAGCTGGAGACATCACACTACACAAGTCAAACTATACCATTGGGCTACTGTAACCAACACAGCATAGTACTGGTACAAAAATAGACATATAGACCAATGGAACAGAATAGAGAATCAGAAATAGGACCACACACTTAAACCATCAAGTCTTCTACAAACCCAACAAAAACAAGCAATGGGGAAAGGATTCCCTATGTAATAAATGATGCTGGGAGAACTGTCTAGCCATATGGAGAAAACTGAAACTAGACCCCTTCCTTACACCATATACAAAAATCAACTCAAGATGGATTAAATACTTAAATGTAAAACCCCAAACTATAAACACCCAAGAAGAAAACCTAGGCAATACCATACAGGACATAGGCATAGGCAAAGATTCATGACAAAGATGCCAAAAACAATTGCAACAAAGCAAAAATTTACAATTAGATATAATTAAACTGAAGAGCTTCTGCACAGCAAAGGAAACTATCAACAAAGTAAACAGACAACTTACAGAGTGGGAGAAAATTGTTGTAGTCTATCCATCTGACAAAGGTTTAATATAGAGCATCTATAAGGAACCTAAATTTATAAGAGAAAAACAACTTGATTTAAATGTTGGCAAAGGACATGAACAGACAATTCTCAAAAGAAGACATACATGTGGACAACAGACATGAAAAAAAGCTCAGCATCATTGGTCATTAGAGAATGAAATCAAAACCACAGTGAGCTGCCATCTCACACCAGTTGGAATGGCTACTTTTAAAAAGTCAAAAAACAGCAGACTGGTGAGCTTGTGGAGAAAAAAGGCACATTTTTACACTGTTGGTGAGGATGTAAATTAGTTCAATCATCGTGAAAGACAGCGTGGCAATTTCTTAAAGAACTAGAGGCAGAAATATCACTTGAGCCAGCAATCCCATTACTGGGTGTATATCCAAGGAATACAAATTATTCTATTATAAAGACACATGTGTGCATATGTTCACTGCAGCACTATTCACTATAGCAAAGACATGGAATCAACCTAAATTCCCACCAATGATACACTGGATAAAGAAAATGTGGTAAATATACACCATGGAATACTATGCAACCATAAAAGGAACAAAATAATGTCCTTTGCAGGAACAAGGATGTAGCTGGAAGCCATTATCCTTAGAAAACTAACACAGAAACAGAAAACAAAATACAACATGTTCTCACTTATAAGTGGGAGCTAAATGTTGAGAACACATGGACACATTGTGGGAGCAACACACACTGGAGCCTGTCAGAAGGCAGAGGTTGGGAAGAGGGAGAGGATAAAGAACAGTTTATGAATGCTGGGATTAATACCTTGGTGATGAGATGATCTGTGCAGCAAACGTTTACCTATGTGACAAACCTGCACATCCTCCACATGTACCCTGTTCTTAAAACAAAATTTGGAAATTAAAACAAAAATGATAATTTTGCTAAATCCATTTTTCAGGTTTTGATGAAACATGCTAATGACTGAATAAAAAATATTCATTGCCTTAAAAATATCACAAACACATTCTCCTATATTATCGATGGTAGTGCTGGACCATCTGGAGCTGCCACTCCGAAGACGGCGGCTGCAGAGGTTGGGGCGTGGCTGGAGCTGTGCACTCCACAAAGCAGATGGGAGTTGGTAACAGGGGAGGAACCCCTCCCCTTTCTGAGTTAGTGGGACAGGAGCCCTGTATTCCCAGGTGCAGCTGTAGCTGCCCATCAGCGGCTCTGGACCCTGGCATCCCTACTCTCGGAGGCCTAGGAGAGCTGCCCCTGACCCTGCTAGCTCAGAAGTACCTGCTCCTCCTTTCTGGCCTCTCCTGGCTCTTGGCACCCACTCTGATTTCAAAGCAAAGTTGAAGCCAAGCCTGGGCGCTGTCACAACTCGGTTGGATGTGCACGCTCTCAGGGTGGCACTGACATGCCAGCACCTCAGCGACCTCAGCCCGCTCTGAAACTTAGGGCACAGACAAGCTCAGGGAGGGAGTACGGGGTGGGCGGGCTGAGGACAGCTTGATGCAGACCTGCAGGCGCCCATCAGCATGAACAGCCTGGGCGCCATGGATCACATGTTTTGGCAGCAGGAGGCAGATGGGCTCCTGGGCAGAAAAGGATGGGTCCTCAGTGAAAGCCTACCTTCAAGTCAGATACGGCCTAAAGCCTGGGGACCAGCCTGCCAGTTCTCTGTGGAGTCCGCGGCCAAGAGTGAGAACTTATGGTGATTTTTCCAGGCCTGTCTATGGCTGCACGTGGACCAATCAGTATGGCACTTTCTCTCTTCTGAGCTCTTATAAACCCCAGGCTCAGCCAGGCTCAGACAGACGTTGGGTCTACCACCTGCAGGCAGGAGCTACCCACTTTGGGTCTTTTCTACTTTTCAGGACGACCTGCCTGCAGGAAGGAGCTACCCACAACAAGTCTTCACTCCACTGATAGCTGGACACTCACTGGGACAACCTGCCTGGGGGAAAGGAGCTAGATCTCTTCTCCTCTGAGAACTGGACACTTGTTGGGATGACCTGCCTGCAGAAAGGAGCTACCAACTTCATGTCTCCTGAGAGCTGTTCTGTCACTCAATGAAGCTCCTCTCTGCTTTGCTCACCATCCAGTTGTCCTCATACCTATTCTTCCACGACGTGGGACGAAACTTGAGGACTGCCAAATGGCAGGACTGAAAGAACCGCAAAGCAAACAGGGCTGAAACACACCCCTCTCTCACCAAGTTGTAGTCAAGGAGGAGAAGAGCTGTAGCCCTTCAGGAATCCCAGACCTAGGGGCTCCCTGAGCCAGGACGGTGACACTCTCTTTGGGGCTGTGTGGTTCCTGGTGTCTCCAAGCTTCCAGGTGCCACCGGGGTCCCCAGTGTCTGCAGTAGAAGCTTCTTGCAATCGCCTGGTCCAGCCGCAGCCTCTCATGGAGCCAGAGTCTGTACAGGAACCTAGAGCTGCCCACCCTGCCAAAGGCTGGCAGTGTGCAGTAGCCATACCCCGTGCTTGCTCTCACACCCCTCACTGCTCCTCTAGCCTGCCTTTGACAGGCATGGGATCCAGGCTGGTAGTGGCCTCCAACAAAACGTCGGCAAAGACGCCACTCTCCACAGACGTTTCCGGCTGGAAAAGTGACACCATAAAGATCCTGTGACATTATCTTCTAGAAGCCTTTCAGATGTAGGATTTGTATTTTAGAACTGTGTTCTATATTAACTGAGTTTTTGTTTATCATGTAGAGTATAGAATATATATATATATATACACACACACACACACACACACACACATACACCCACACATATATAATTTGTGGAAAAGTTTATATATTGTTGATATTAGATTAATATTGACTTTATAAAAATGGGAAATATTTCTTTTCAATATTCTGGAAGAGTTTTATAGAATTGATATCAATTCTTCTTTAAAATCTCATAAATGTCACCAGCTAGCTACCTGGGCCTGTTTTTTTTAACCATAATCTAATTTATTCTATGAGTATTTAGACTTATAAAATACCTACAAATGTAATAAGTATATATATACTTATTACATACTATTATACTTACATATACACTTATTTGGCTATTCTGTTTATTTTTGAATAGGCTTTGCATTTGTAATTTTAAAAAATTGTCCATTTTATACAATTATGAAATTTATTGATGTGAATTTGATAATATTTCATTTTTATCTATTTAATATCAATAGGATCTGCACTAATGTCACCTCTTTCACTCCTCATATTAGAATCATGTCTCCCCTATCTTAATTTTCTTAGTCTGGCTACATAGAATCATTAATTTATTTTCTTTCTTGAAAAATAAGATTTTTTTCTATAATTAACATGTCATTTTTTCTGTTTTTTATTGATTTTTATATGAACCTTTATGACCTACTTTCTGTTGCTTACATAGTTTCCTGACTTTTTTTTAAAACAAACATCTCATATATTAAATTGGAAGGTCACAAATTTGAGACTATTTTCTTTTATAATAAACATATTCAATGCTATAAATCTCCCTCAAATTAATGCTTTACCTGCATTCCACAAATTTGTATAGGTTATGTTTTTATTTTTATTCAGTTATATATACTTTCTAATCATAATTGTGATTGTCTTTTGGGGTCTGAAGGAATATTATTTATTTTCTAAGTATTTACTAATTTTTCAAATTCATTCCTGTTTTTCATTTATAATTATTTGCTTATATCATTCTATTGTAGGGACACATGCACACGAATGTTCATTGCAGCACTGTTTACAATAGCAAAGACTTGGAACCAATCCAAATGCCCATCAATGATAGGCTGGACAGGGAAAATGTGGCACATATACAACATGGAATACTATGCAGCCATAAAAAATGATGAGTTCGTGTCCTTTGTAGGGACATGGATGAACCTGCAAACCATCATTCTCAGCAAACTGACACAAGAACAGAAAATCAAACACTGCATGTTCTCACTCATAGGCGGGTGTTGAACAATGAGAACACATGGACATAGGGAGGGGAGTATCATACACTGTGGTTTCTGGGGGGAAACTAGGGGAGGGGACAGCAGGGGGTGGGGAGTTGGGGAGGGATAGCGTGGGGAGAAATGCCAGATATAGGTGATGGGGGAGAAAGGCGGCAAACCACATTGCCATGTGTACATATGCAACAATCCTGCATGTTCTTCACATGTACCCCAAAACCTAAAACACAGTAAAATACATATTTAAAAAAAAAGAACATGTTTTCTATATTTTTAATTTCATGCAGCTTTACTCACATTTGCCTTATGGCCCAGAAAATTTTTCATTAAATTTTCTATTGTGCACTTCAAAACTATCTGTATTCTATCATTAGGTAGTGTTTTATAAATGTCGATGAGAAAAAACTCATTAAATATCCAATCTTTAGTATTATCATGTACTTATTATGAATTAACACTTCCATTACTATTAAATCATCCTCTTTATACCTGGAAATATATTTTCTTGCTATGAAATTTCTTTTTTCTGATATTAATATAATCACTTAAAACTTATTTAGTTAATATTAGCATAGTACATTTTTTTATCCTTTTACTTTTAACCTATTTGTGTTTTACTATTTCCAATTGTTTTTGTTGTTGGCAGAATATAATTTGGTTTACTTTGGTAATCAATTGGACAATCTCTGCCTTTTTATTGGTATCTTTGAATTATGTACTTTTAGTATGAATATTGATATGAATATATTCCTATATATTATTGCTGTTTATTTTCTAATTGTTCCATTTGCTTGGTCCTTTCTTCCTTTTTCTCCTGCCTACTTTTGGATTTTTTTATGGTTTACTTGTACATCTTTTGTTGTCTTATTAGTTAGTAATCTTGGTTGTGTTATTTTTGCGGTTTCTCTAAGACTTTTATCCAAGTATAAATTCAAATGATATCACAACAAATTGTGTATAGTATAAGAATATTACTATGGTATACTTCCATTTCTCTCATGTTTGTCTTTGTACTATAGTTGTCCTGAAATTTACTTCTATATATTTATAGAAGTAATACGTTATTTCTAGTTTTGCTTTGAAAGAATGACTTGTCTTTTAAAGAGCTTTAAATAATGAGAAAAATATCTTCAGTGTTTGCCCACATAGTTCTTATATTGAGAAATTTTTATTTCTTTGTGTAGACTAAGATTTCTAAGTATAATGTTTATTTTTGCTGGACTATTTCCTTGAATTTTGTTATACTCTTGGTCTGCTGGTGATGAAATTTTTCCAGTTGCATGTATCTGAAAGTCATTGTTTTACCTGATTTTTTTGAAACATCTATTTATTGGGTATAGAATTTGAGGTTGGCAGATATAGTAAGTTCAACAGTGACTCTAAAATTTATGTCCACTCACAACTTCAGAATGTAAATTTATTTGGAATAAGAATCTTTGCAGAGGTAGATAGGGTAAGGAACTGAAGGAGAGATTATCCTGGATTAGGATGGGAATTGAATCCAATGCCAGGTGTCTTTTAAGCAACAGAAAAATAGAAGAAACAGAAAAGAAAGTGATGTGAAGGCAGAAGGCCATGTGAAGACAGAGATTGACTTATGAAATTCCAAGGCAAGGAATGTCAGGTGTAACTGGAAGGTACCTAAATTGGAAAGACATAATATAATTTTGTCTCAGAGCCTTCAGAAGGAGCTAGTATTGCTAATCTAATTCTTTGAGTTCGGACTTCTGAACCCAAAAACACTGAGAAAAAAAATCTGTGTTCTTTTCAGTTGCCATTTTTGTAGTAGTTTTTTATAGCAGCTTTAGAAAAGTAATATGGCAAGTCATTTTCAACTCTTTTTCATGGTAGGGGTATGTTTCTCAAGTATTTCAAATATATTTCTGTATTATCTTATAGCTTACATTATTTTAGACAAGAAATATACTGTCATCCTTAATCTTGGTGCCCTATTTGTAATATACTTTGTTCCTTAGGCTGATTTAATATTTGGATTTTTATCATCTGTATTAAGCAATCTGAGTATGATATATCTGGTTGTAACTTTCTTTATATTTCTTGTGCTTGAGTTTGTTAATTTTCTTGCTTCTATAGGTTCATAATTCTCATCAAATTTAGAAGAATTTTGGCTATTATTTCTTCAATGTATTTTTTCTATCTCTCCTCCCAGGTCCTCTTCTTCTTGGAATCCAATTACCTGTATATTTTGCCACTTAAATTGGTCCCACAGTTTACTGACAATCTGGTATTCTTTTATGTTTGATTTTTGTTTTTTTCTGTGTTTTATTTTGCATATTTTCTATTTCTGTATCTTTACGTTTACCATTATTTTCCCTACCATGTCTACTGTGTTTAATTCTATTTAGAGTATTTTTTTATCTCAGACATTGAATTTTTATATCTAAAAATTGTTTTGTATTTTTAAAAAAATATCTATATCTCTACTTAACAATGCTCATTTTTTTTTCTGTATTTTCCAAATGTTTGCTGGTTAGTCACAATAATTCTTTTTGTCCTGTCTATACATTTTTTCGATTATGAGGTTTGTGGATTAGTTGTGATGCATTGATTTTTTTATTCCTTATGAGACAGTTTTTTACTTCTTTAAATATTTATTTTGATTGGCTATTAAACACTGTGATATTTATTTTGTTTATTGCTGGCTAATTTTTATTATAATAAATATTTATGTGTTTTGCTCTAAAACATTGTTATGTTTCTTTAAGACAGTATGATTCTTTGAAGTTTTGATTTGTTAGGCATGATCAAAGAAGTGTCTAGTGTAGAGCTAATTTCTGCCCACTCCTAAGGCACTAACTACCTTTGTAAATATTCTACCTTATGGTCCTGACAGGAATATGAGCCATTCTCAGTCGGGTTTAATTTCTAGGATGATTCTCCATTCTCCTTTTTGTCATTTATTTGCCTTGATTCGCTTCCTCAAATATATGTACATGCCATTACTCAACTGAAAACTTTATGTTGAGGGCAGTGAAGATAAAGGGGGCTGCTAGAGGATGTTGTGCAAACCTCCAGAGCTCTGCCTGTATGCAGTTTTCTCCTTTTTCTACTCTATTCTGTGAACTCTAGCTGCCTTAGCCACTGAAACTCACAGTTTTTTCTCAACAACTCAGAGAGACAGCTTTCTTTTTCAATGGCCTAGAACTCTATATAAGAAGTAAGCTCGAATATTTAAATTCTCACTTTGTTTGTCTCCCATTTTTGTGGATCACTGTCCTTCATTGCCTGAATTCTAATGTCTTAAAAGCCTTTGTTTTTCATATGTGTCTTCTTGTCATTTAGTTATTTCACTAGGAAAAAGAAGCCAGACCCTATTATTTTACATTGTTCAGAAGTAGAAGTATCATAAATATACATATATAAAAATATACATAAATATACATATATAATATGTGGTATATATATATATGTATATATACCACAGTTTCTTTATCCACTCATTTATTGATGGGCATTTGGGCTCATTCCATGTTTTTGCAATTGAAAATTGTGCTGCTATAAACGTGTGTGCAAGTATCTTTTTCATGTAATGACTTATTTGCCTCTGGGTAGATACCCAGCAGTGGGATTGCTGGATCAAATGGTAGTTCTGCTTTCAGTTCTTTAAAGAATCTCCACATTGTTTCCCATAGTGGTTGTACTAGTTTACATTCCCACCAGCAGTGTAGATGTGTTCCCTATTCACCACAACCACATCAATATCTATTATTTTTTTATTTTTAAATTATGGTCATTCTTTTCTTTTCTTTTTTTTTATTTTTTTGAGACGGAGTCTCACTCTGTCTCCCAGGCTGAGTGTGCAGTGGTACAATCTCCACTCACTCGAACCTCTGCCTCCCTGGTTCAAGTGATTTTCCCATCTCAGCCTCCTGAGTAGCTAGTACTACAGGCATGCGCCACCATGCCTGGCTAATTTTTTGTGTTTTTAGTAGAGCCAGAATTTCACCACGTTGACCAGGCTGGTCTCAAACTCCTAATCTCAAAAAATTCAGTTGCCTCAGCCTCCCAAAGTGCTAGATTACAGGCATGAACCACTGTGCATGGCCAATTATGGGCATTATTGCAGGAGTAAGTTGGTATCATGTTGTACTTTTGGTTTGCATTTCCCTGATCATTAGTGATGTTGAGCATTTTTTCATATGCCTGTTGGCAATTTGTATATATATTTTTTGAGACTTGTCTATTCATTTCCTTAGCCCACTTTTTGATGGCATCTTTTTTTTTTTTTTTTTGGTAATTAATTTGAGTTTGTTGTAGATTCTGGATATTAGTCCTTTGCCAGATCTACAGATTGTGAAGATTTTCTCTCACTTTATGGATTGTCTGTTTACTCTGCTGACTGTTCCTTTTGGAATGCAAATGCTTTTTATTTTAATTAAGTCCCAGCTATCTATCTTTTTTTTTTGTTGCATTTGCTTTTGGGTTCTTGGTTATGAAATCCTTGCCTAAGCCAATGTCTAGAAGGGTTTTTCTGATTTATCATGTAGAATTTTTATAGTTTCAGGTCTTAGATTTTAGTCCTTGATTCATCTTGAGTTGATTTTTGTATAAGATGAAAGATGAGGATCGGGTTTCATTCTCCTACATGTCGTTAGTCAATTATTCCAGCATTATTTGTTGAACAGGGTGTCCTTCCTCACTTTATGTTTTTGTTTGCTTTGTCAAAGATCAGTTGGCTGTAAGTATTTGGATTTATTTCTGGGTTCTCTATTCTACTCCATTTTTCTATGTACCTATTTACCATGCTGTTGCCTTAGAGTATAGTTTTTAATAAGGTAATATGATGCCTCCACATTTGTTCTTTTTGCTTAGGTTTGCTTTGGCTATGTGGGCTCTTCTTTGGTTTCGTATGAATTTTAGAATGTTTTTTTTCTAATGATGTGAAGAATGATAATGTTATTTTGATAAGAATTGCATTGAATTTGTAGATTGCTTTTGGCAGTATGGTCATTTTCACAATATTTGTATTACCTATCAATGAGCATGGGATGCATTTCCATCTATTTATGTTATCTAAGATTGCTTTCAGCAGTGTTTTGTAGTTTTCCTTGTGGAGGTCTTTGACCTCCTTGGTTAGGTATATTCCTAAGTTTGTTTGTTTGTTTGTTTGTTTTTTGGTTTTGGAGTTTTTTACAGCAAGTGTAAAAGGGGTTGATTCTCTGATTTATTAAATTCTCAGCTTGATCACTGTTGGTGTATTTAAGAGCTATTGATCTGTGTACATTAATTTTATATCTGTAAACTATCCTAAATTCTTTTATGAGTACTAGGAGCTTTCTGGAGATGTCTTTAGGATTTTCTAGGTAAAAAATCATTATCATCAGCAAACACTAATTTTTGACATCCTCTTTACTAATTTGGATGCACTTTATTTCTTTATTTTGTTAGATAGCTCTGGCTAGGATTCCTAGTACTATGTTGAAGACGAGTGGTGAGATTCGGCATCCTTGTCTTGTTCAAGTTCTTAGAGGGAATGCTTTCAACTTTTCCCCCATTCAGTATTATGTTGTCTGTGGGTTTGCCATAGATGGCTTTTACTACATTGAGGTATGTCCCTTGTATATCAGTATTGCTGAGTTTTAATCATAAAAGGATACTGGATTTTGTCTAATGCTTTTTCTGCATCTATTGAGATGGTCAGGTAATTTTTGTTTAAGATTCTTCTTATGTGGTGTATCACATTTATTGACATGTGCATGTTAAACCATCCCTGAATCCCTGGTATGAAACCAACTTGATCATAGTGGATTATGTTTTTGATATGTTCTTGGATTTGGTTAGCTAGTATTAAGGATTTTAGCATCTGTGTTCATCAGGGATATTGGTTGGTAGTTTTCTTTTTGATTATATCCTTTCCTGGTTTTGGTATTAGGGTGATACTGGTTTCATAGAATGATTTAGGCAGGGTTCCCTTTTTCTATCTTGTGGAATAGTGTCAACAGGATTCGTACCAATTCTTTGAATATCTAGTAGAATTCTGCTGTGAATCCATCTGGTCTTGGAGTTTTTTGTTGTTGTTTTTGTTAATAATTTTTTTTTAGCATTTTAATCTCACTGTTCATTATTGGTCAGTTCAGAGTATCTAATTCTTCCTGATTTAAGCTAGGAAGTTTGTATCTTTCCAGGAATTTATCTATTTCCTCTAAGTGTTCCAGTATATGTGCCTAAAGGTATTCATAGTATCCTTGAATAATCTTTTTGTATTTCTGTGTTGTCTGTTGTAATTATCTCCCATCTCATTTCTAATTGAGCTTATTTGAATTTTCTCTCTTCTTTTTTTGGTTAATCTTCCTAGTGGTCTATCAATTTCATTGATTTTTCAAAGAACCAGCTTTTTGTTTCATTTATCTTTTGCATTAGTTTTTTCGTTTGCTTGTTTCAATTTCATTTATTTCTGCTCTAATCTTGGTTATTTCCTTTCTTCCACTAGGTTTGGTTTTGTTCTTGTTTCTCTAGTTTCTCGAGATGTGACCTTAGATTGTCTGTTTGTGCTCTTTCAGACTTTTTGATGTAGCTGTTTAGGGTTATAAACTTTCCTCTTAGCACTGGCCTTTGCTGTATCCAGTCATAGGTGGTGTCGCTGTTGTCATTCAGTTTGAAGAATTTTTAAATTTTAATCTTACGTTCATTTTTGACCCAGTGATTGTTCAGGAGCAGGATATTAGATTTCCATGGTTTTGAAGGGCTTTTTGGAGTTAATTTTCAGTTTTTTTCCACTGTGGTCTAAGAGAGTGCTTGATATAATTTTAATTTTCTTGCATTCATTGAGGCTCATTTTGTGGCCTATCATATGGTTTATCTTGGAGAAAGTTCCATGTGTTGTTGAATGGAATGTATATTCTGAAGTTGCTGTGTAGAATATTCTGTAAATATCTATTAAGTCCGTTTGTTCCGGGGTATGCTTTAAAACTATTGTTACTTTATTGACTTTCTGTCTTAATGACCTGTCTATTGCTATCAGTGAAGTACTGAAGTCCCCAACTACTATTGTGTTGCTGTTTATCTAACTGTTTAAATCTGTTAGCAGTTCTTAGTAATCATTTCATAAATTTGGGAGCTCCAGTGTTAGGTGCATATATATGTAGGGAGTGATACTTTCTTTTTGGACAAGGCCTTTTATCATTATATAATGACTTTCTTTGTCTTTTTTAACTGCTGTCTTTTTAGGGTTTGTTTGATGGAAAAACAGCTACAGGGGTAGCTTTCAGTGTCCGTTAACATGGAATTTTTTTTTCATCCCTTTACCTTAAGTTGATGTGAGTCTTTATGTGTTAGGTGTGTCCCTTGAAGGCAGCGGATAGTTGATTGAATTCTTATCCATTCTGCAATACTGTATCTTTTAAATGGAGCATTTAAACCATTTACATTCAACATTCAGTATTGAGGTGTGAGGTAACATTCCATTCATCATGCTATTGGTTGCATACATTTCTTGATTTTTTGTTATTTTTTTAATTGCATTTTTGTTTTGTAGTTCCTGTGAGATTTATGCTTTAAAGAGGTTCTGTTTTGATGTGTTTCCATCACTTGTTTCAAGATTTAGAGTTCCTTGTAGCAGTTCTTGTAGTGCTGGCTTGGTAGGGGCAAATTCTCGCCGTTTTTGTTTGTCTGAAAAAGACTGTATCTTGCCTTCATTCATGCAGCTATGCAGCTTTTTTTCACTGGGTCTAAAATTTTTGACTGATAGTTATTTTGTTTGGGGAATCTGAAGATAGAGCCCCAATCCCTTCCAGCTTGTAGGGTGTCTGCTGAGAGATCTGCTGTTAATCTGATAGGTTTTCCTTTATAGCTTGGTGTTTTGACCTCAAAGCCCTTACGTTTCTTTCCTTCATCTTAACTCTAGATAACCTGACGACAGTGTGTTTAGGCAATGATCTTTTTGTGATGAATTTCTCAGGGGTTCTTTGAGTTTCTAGTATTTGGACGTCTGGTTCTGTAGCAAGGCTGGGAAATTTTTCCTTGATTATTTCCCCAAATATATTTTCCAAACTTTTGTATTTCTCTTCTTCATAAGGAATGCTGATTATTCTTAGGTTTGGTTGTTTAACATAATTCCAGAGTTCTTGGAGGCTTTGTTTATATTTTCTTATTCTTTTTTCTTTGTCTTTGTTAGATTGGGTTAAATAGAAAACCTTGTCTTTGAGCTCTGCAGTTATTTCTTCTTTCATCTGCTTACTGAATCCTATTGCTGAGACTTTCCAGAGTATTTTGCATTCCCTTTGTTTTCTGAAGTTTAGATTGTTTTATATTTATGCTATCTATTTTCATTGAATATTTTTCACTTCACTTTTTATCTTTTTTTTTTTTTTTTAGTTTTCTAACATTGGGCTTCACTTTTCTCTGGTGCCTCCCTGATTAGCTTAATAACTAACCTTCTGAATTATTTTTCAGGTACATAAGGGATTTATTCTTGGTTTGGATTCATTGCTGGTGAGCTAGTGTGATTTTTTTAGGGGAATATTAAATAAACTTGTTTTGTCATATTACCAGAGTTGGCTTTCTGGTTCCTTCTTATTTGGGTAGGTTCTGTCAGAGGGAAGATCTGGGGCTCAAGGCTGTTGTTCAGTTTCTTTTGTCCCACGGAGTATTTCCTTGATGTGGTACTCTCCCTGCTTTTCCTAGGGATGTGACTTCCTGAGAGCCCAGTTGTAGTGATTGTTATCTCTCTTCTGGATCTAGTCATCCGGCAAGACTATCAGGCTCCAGGCTGGTACTGGGGGTTGTCTACACAGAGTGCTGTGATGTGAACTGTGTGTCTCTCAGCCATGGATACTTGCACCTGTTCCAGTGGAGGTGGCAGGGGGGGTGAAACAGACTCTCTGAGGCTCCTTAGTTTTGGTTTTATGCACTATTTTTGTGCTGGTTGGCTTCCTGCTGTGAAGTGGTGCTTTCAAGAAAGCATCAGCCATGGTAGTATGAGGAAGAATAGGCAGTGGATGAGACCATAGAACTCCCAAGAGTATATGCCCTTTGTCTGTAGTTACCAGGGTGGGTAGAGAAGGACCATTAGGTTGGGGCAGGCCTAGGCATATCTGAGATCAGACTCTACTTGGGCAAGTCTTGTTGCAGCTGCTATGGGGGATGGGGTGAGGTTCCCAGGTCAATGGAGTTATGTTTCTAGGAGGATTATGGCTGCCTCCACAGTGTCATGAAAGTTGTCAGGGAAGTGGGGGAAAGCTGGCAGTCACAAGCCTCACCCAGCTCCCATGCAATACAAAGGGCTTGTCTCATTCCCACTGTGCCCCACCCCCCAACAGCACTCAGTCTGTTTCCAGGAAGTGGGTGAGCAGGGCTGAGAATCTGCCCCAGGCTACCCACCTAGCAACTGCAAAAGTAAATGGGGCTTTCCTTCCTCCTCCACCTGTGGAGTCTGCACACTGGATTCATATCCTTCACTGAGTTCTAGCCAGGAGACTTCTCAATTGGTTCAAATTGTTACAGAGTTTAACTGGAGGTTTCCATCTCCTTGTGGCTTTTTCCCATTGACTCTGGGAGCCCTCCTCTAGGACCGCTGTGAGGCAAGGTAGAAATGGCTTGCTATGGAACCCAGTGAGCCCACAGGAATTTTCCCACTGCTTCCTCTACCCCTGTATTTCACTTGGCTCTCTAAATTGACTCAGCTCCAGGTAAGGGCAGAATCTTCTCCTGTAATCTGGACCTTCAGGTTCCCCAGTGGGGATATATTTTCAGTGGTAGACAGTCTCCTTTATGCACTTCCACAGTTTGGTCACTCACAGTATTTGGGGTGTCTCCCAGTTCCGTCATGGAGGAGCAAATCACTTCCCTCAGAGAGTCTGTGGATTCTCTTGGCTTTCCTACTGTATTCCAGCTGTCATTCTGGAGCAAAAGTTCAGAATGAGAGCCTCCACAAACTGTTCTGTCTGTCCAAGTGGGAGCTGCAATCTAGTCCTGCCTTCTATCCTCTATGATCTCTCTTCCTGCTGTGTTTTTAATCTCAAATCTCATCTTGAATTATAGTTCTCACAATCCTCATATCTCATGGGAGGGACACAGGGGAGGTGATTGAAACTCCTATGCGGTTCACGTTATAGTGAGTTAATTCTCGTGAGATCTGAGAATGGAAAAACATTCCATGCTTATGGTTAGGAAGAATCAATATCATGGAACTGGCCATACTGCCCAAAGTAATTTGTGGATTCAATTCTATCCCCATCAAGCTACCATAGACTTTCTCCACAGAATCAGGAAAAAAACTACTTTAAATTTCATATGGAACCAAAAAAGAGCCTGCATAGCCAAGGCAATCCTAAGCAAAAGAACAAAGCTAGAGGCATCACACTACCTGACTTCAAACGATACTACAAGGCTACAGTAATCAAAACAGCATGCTATTGGCACCAAAACAGATAAATAGACAAATGGAACAGAACAGAGGCCTCAGAAATAATGCCACAAATCTACAAGCAGCTGATCTTTGACAAACATGACAAAAACAAGCAATGGGGAAAGAATTTCCTATTTAATAAATGATGTTGTGAAGACTGGCTAGCCATATGCAGAAAGCTGACACTGGATATCTTCCTTACACCTTATACAAAAATTAACTCAAGATGGATTTAAGACTTAAATGTAAGACCTAAAACCATAAAAATTCTAGAAGAAAACCTAGGCAATACCATTCAGGACATAGTCATAAGCAAAGACTTTATGACTAAAACACTAAAAGCAATGGAAAAAAGAAAAAAGCCAATATTGACAAATGGGATCTAATTAAACTAAAGAGCTTCTGCACAGCAAAAGAAACTCTCATCAGCATGAACAGGCAACCTACATAATGGGAAAAAAAAAATTGCAATCTGTCTATCCTACAAAGGGCCAATATCCAGAATCTGTAATGAACTTAAACAAATTTACAAGAAAAATAAAAACAAACAACCCCATCAAAAAGTGGGCAAAGGATATGAACAGACCTTCTCAAAAGGAGACTTTTATGCAGCCAACAAACATATATAAAAAAAGCTCATCTTCACTGGTCATTAGAGAAATGCAAATCCATTTACATATATTGTAGGATTGTTACATAGGTATACACATGTCATGGTGGTTTGCAGCATCCATCTTATCCCTCCCCAATCCCCTCACCCCTGCTATCCCTCACCTAGCTCTCCCAACACCCAACAGGCCCCAGTGTGTGATGTTCCCCTCCCTGTATCCATGTGTTCTCCTTGTTCAACACCCACATATGAGTGCGAACATGTGGTGTTTGGTTTTCTGTTCTTGTCTCAGTTTGCTGAGAATGATGGTTTCCAGCTTCATCCATGTATCCTGCAAAAGACACGAACTCATCCTTTTTTATGACTGCATAGTATTCCATGCTGTGTATGTGCCACATTTTCTTTATCCAGTCTATCACTGACGGGCATATGGGTTGGTTCCAAGTCTTTGCTATTGTAAACAGGGCCACAATGAACATAGGTGTGCATGTGTCTTTATAACAGAAAAATTTATAATCCTTTTGGTATATATTCAGTAATGGGATTGCTGGGTCAAATGGTATTTCTATTTCTAGATCCTTGAGGAGTCACAACACTGTCTTCCACAATGATTGAAATAATTTACACTCCCACCAAAAGTGTAAAAGTGTTCCTATTTCTCCACATCCTCTCTAGCATCTGTTGTCTCCTGATTTTTTAATGATCACCATTCTAACTGGTGTGAGATGGTATCTTAATGTGGTTTTGATTTGCATTTCTCTAATGACCAGTGATGATGAGCTTTTTTTCATATGTTTGTTGGCTGCATAAATGTCTTCTTTTGAAAAGTGTCTGTTCATACTCTTCACCCACTTTTTGATGGGGTTGTTTTTTCTTGTAAATCTGTTTGAGTTCTTTGTAGATTCTGGATATTAGCTCATTGTCAGATGGGTAGATTGCAAAAATTTTGCCCATTCTGTTGGTTGCGAGTTCCCTCTAATGATAGTTTCTTTTGCCATCAGGAAGCTCTGGAGTTTAATTAGATCCCATTTGTCTATTTTGGCTTTTGTTGCCACACATAACTTCAAGTAATATTTGCTCTATAAAATAGTGCTGCTATAATGTATATCTATATCTGAAACTTTATTTTAAAAACATGAATATAATTGGTTTATGTTTATATTCATAACCTTGTAATTATAAATTTATTTATCTCAGAATTTTGATGAATTATTATAAATTCAATGTATATTTCTTTAATTATTATGAGTGATCTTGGGAAAACATGGAAATGCTAACTATAATTCCTTAACATGGAAATAATCAATCTTTAGTACTTTCATTTCTCAAGAATTTTCTCTTTGTCTCCACTCTGTCTCACACACATGTACATACACATATATATTTGCAAAAAGTTAAAATCTTAAATGAATATCATGGAAATAATTTCTTAGACATTTCAAATGTATCCTTATTTTTAATAATTATGCACTACTTCTTATATTACCATATCATGACTTATTTTGGCATATCCCAATGGTTGGAGATTTAAATATCCTTGTATTTCAGTATTATAGATAGCTCTCAGATGAAACTTACATACCAGAGATTTTTTTCACCAGTTCTGCCATTCATCTGCCTTGTATATCACAGTTGTCTATACTCAGGTCCAATTTCTTTTTTATTGATAGTCTAATAACCTTTCAGAAATCTATCTTGATGTTCACTCCCATCAACAGGAAGAGCACAAATAGATACGTGGTTTGGAAGGGTGATCCTCAACAACATGGAAGTTGGTTTAAAGTGGGGAAAATATAGAAAAGTGTTACCTTCAAAATATTCTTAAAAAGAGGAGATGATAACACATATTAAAGCAGTGACCATGTTATTATGGAGAGCAGCAAAGAATCAGGCATTTTCTGACATGAAAAAGAGTCTCTCTAGATTAAGATCTCCTTGAAGATGATGGGGACTATAGCTCACTCTTCTCCATTTCAAGTGCTTACTGTAGTTACTGACACATAGTATGGGATAAACAATGAAGCAAAACAAAACATAATGGAATGAATGAAAAGATTATTTATAGAAATAAATGCCTAAGTTGTGTGGATACTGAATGAGGGTAAGAAAACAAAGATGACGATCTTTTTTTCTTTTTTTGTCTCTGTTGTGAAAATAAACGCCATGCTCACCTTTTATTTCCACTTTGATTGGCATTAAAAAATTACAGAATTTATGCATGGCAGCATCTCCTAAGAATTCTTCACTGTTCTTCAAATCATTACCCCAGGCAACACTAATTTATTCTCTTCTAAATAATCATAAACCTTTACTGTTAATTTATATTCTGTGTTATAACTTATTTTATTTCCTCTACTTGATGGTGATGTATTTGACAGGTAAAATGTTTTGTTTAAATGTAAGTCTTCTACACAGCCTAATGTAATACTTTGCATACTATATTTTTTAAAGTATAAATGAAAATAATTTGTGTGTAACTGTATTCTGTACACTAGCAGAGTTATTATTGATTGTTTTTATTTGTGAAGAAATGAATATGGTTTAATTTCATTTTCATCCTATTATATTTTGTGCATCAGGAAATTGTGTTTCTCAAACATCCACCTGCTGTTTGATTTATGGCATACTGAGTCACCTTAAGACTTTCCACAATCTGTGCTCAGACACCCCTGTAATCAACTAACCAATCAATCTTATTTAGAAGCTAGAGTAGTAATAATAGAATATGTGAGAGCAAAAACAGGAAATAAAAATATATAACAGGAAAAACATCTTCCAACATGTTTCTTGTTACTAAACACTCATTTCTCAATTTAGCCCCATATATCTGATGGAAGGTTTTGTGCATTTCACTCTGGAAGTAAAGCAGAAAAATTACTTTCCCTAAAAGAATGCTAACTTTGCAGACTAGCACAGAACATCTCATACAAATAACTAACATGTTCTTAAAATCATGTAAAATTTATCTTGTTAACTTGGACTTTTGGGAATTATTTTAGATCCAAGTGAAATACAGTATTAAAATAATTTCCATCTTATCAATAAAGTGTTTTTTGGGGTAGGCAACACCAGAGAATGGAGGCAGTACAGGTTTTGGAGAACATTTGAAATCTGTGATTATGTATGAGATGCTTACTCATTCATCATTACATTCTTCATCTGTCACAGTGAAAATAAGAATATTTAATAGGGTTTCTGTGAGAATAATTGAGCTAACAGAGTTAAGAACTTAGCTTTTGATACTACTACCACTTCTGTTGCTAATAATATTATCAATACAATATCAACGCCAGCCACAATTTGATGAGCACTATATATGCTCCATATCTTTTTGAGTAATTTTATAAAATATTTTATTTTACCCTACAATTACTGATTTGGGAGATTATTAATGTTGACATTTTAAAATAAAATTTCTGAGCCTCAAAGAGTTGTTCTGATGTTTAAGTGACTTGTACTAAGGACTACTTGGCAGGATACAAAATCAACATACAAAAATCAGTGGGGTTTCTAAACATTAACAGTGTATTATCTGAATAAGAAATTAAGTAAACAATCTCCTTTTACAGCAGCATCAAAAACAAGAAAATATTTAGAAATACATTTTTCCAAGAGTTGAAAAATGAGTACACTGAAAACTACAAGATATAGGTGAAAGAAATTGGGAAAGGACACTAGCAATTGGAATGATATCCCATATTCTTGAATTAGAAGAATTAATAGTTAAAATATTCATACTATGCAAAGTGATCTACAGATTAAGTGTAACTCTATTAAAATTCCAACATTTTTCACAGAAACAGAAAAAAGATCCTAAAATTATTGCAGAACCACATAACATCCTGAATAGCCAAAGCAATCTTGATACAATTTTTTTTTTAATTAAAATCTGGAGTCACCACACTCCCTGATTTCAAACTATATTGCAAAGCTATAGTAATCAAAATGTGTGCTGTTAGCATAAAAACAGCCATATAGAAAATGGAATGGAATGGAGATCCAACACAATCTGGTCAATTAATCTGTGACAAGGGCACCAAAAATACACACTTGGGAAAGAATAGTCTCTTAAATAAATGGTGAAGTGAAAATTGGATTTCTGCAAACAAAATAATGAAATTGGACCCTTATTTTCCATAACATTGACAATGATTTTTTGGACAGCCTTCCAAAAGCATAGGCAACAAAAGCCAAAATTGACAAGTAGGACTACATCAAACTAAAAATCTTCTCCATAATTAAGGAAATAATCAATAAAATGAAAATGCAACTTACAGAATGGTGGAAAATATTTGCAAATCATGTATGTGATAAGGGGTAAATGTCTAAAATACATAAGTAAACCATACAATTCAAAGGAGTAACCCAGTTTGAAAATAAGTAAAGTACCTGAATAGACATTTCTTTCAAGAAATCATACAAATGGCCAACAGGTATATGAAAAGATGTTTAACATAACTAATCAGGAAAACACAAAACTGCAATGAGCTATCAGCTTATACCTGTTAGCGTGATTATTGTAAAAATATAGGAGAGATAATAAGTGTTAAACTAGCTTGTGGAGAAAAGGGAACCCTTGTACACTGCTGATAGGAATGTAAATTGTTATATTCAATATGAAAAACAATATTAAGATTCCTCAAACAAATTAAATATATTTTCAAAATCTACTTAGTTCTACTCAGATTTGTGCAACGCTGATTTTTGCATGTCATATTCCATTGCAGAGTTTGATTAGATGTTTAACTTTCCTGTTTATAAACACAGCTGTGTCTGTCCCCATACTGATGTTAACTTAATTTCATTTCATTTCAACCTGTTTTACCAATCACATGAAGGGTGGTGATAGTTTAACAAAGGTCCACAATAATTGTTGATATTATCACAGACAATGAATACCATTCAAATGAGGGTGAGTGAACTTGTTCTTTCCAAGCAATGCAGTCTTTTATTATTTAAAATATTATTTTTAAGTAAATTTCCATTTATTATTTATTTGAGTGAGGATTCTGGGCAATGACAGCTGTTGCTTATATAGACCCTATAATAAAGGAATTCTCACACATCTCCCTTAATGGAGAGGGTTGAAATTTTCAGTCCATGCACCCTATAAAACTAACTCTTGTATGAAAAATGTGATTTAATTCTGGCAATGCTAATGTCTAGTTCACGAGTATGTGTAGTTTATTTGAGCTGCGATCTCAAAAAGGCCCTAGGTGACCATGAGTTGAACACATTCAAGATAAATGACCAATTTTTCAAACTGCTATATCCAGAAGGGCCAGATAAACAGGAGGTAATAAGTGCCTTCTTCACAAAGAAATTACTTAATTCATTAAGTCAGGAAGTACTACAAAGACTGGGGAACTAGAAGCTTAGAGTCTATTGAACATTATGTTTCTGAATAAATCACTTATCAGCCCTATGTTTCAAAGAACTAGGGTTGGTCTTATTTAACCCTCCCATTTCTCACGGTTGCTTGGTGAGAATGAATGTGGTAGGGTGAAAGACTGGTTTTGAATTTCTTGAAAAAAATGTTCCATATCTATTTTAAGAACTATTTCAAGAGATGGATTTCAGAAACTTGATTCTTAAATTGCTGGCTCTGTGACCTGCTGCAGCACAGTGTCTTGGATCTTCCCTTTGCCTTGATGCAGCATTGCCCAATATTTTCTCAGGCTGTGACATAGTTATGGACTTCTGGGGGTACATTGTAAAAACAAATGAAACTTCTCAGTTACAGCTGCTTTGACATTAAGGGAAATGGTTTTTATAGACCCTCTACTACATTAGAGGCATCATGTAAAAGTTGTTACATATATAATTACATTTAATATTTCCAACAATTCTATGGTATTATTTTGGAACAAATCAGAGAATATACTATTTCTATTGTCAAGCTGAATTTTACTTTACCAATTATATTAATAAAAATCTATTTTTTAGAATTGGCTATCAAAACTAAGTATACTTTGTTGGCTATCACAGTAATTACTAAATGTTTTCTCTCTTCATCCCTCAATGACTCATTTGACTAAGAGGCCAGTCTTCCCAGATTGAATAAGATTCTTCAGTCAATATTTGTTTAAGGTAAAGAATTGGCTAGAACTTCCAAACAAGATCTCAAGGTTCATTTCTAAGAAACCTATTAAATTTTGGTTTTCATGTTTCCAAAACTTCTGGTTATCATGAAGCTATTCTGTGCTTCAAATTAAATTATATATATAAATCTGCCTAATAACATTTAAAATATGATACAAGCCTGACACCATGAACAGCTGTATTTCCACAAATAACAGAGGCAAAAGTGAGTTCGGAGAAGAAGTAAACAACAAAATATGAGTGAAAGAGCAAAACTGTACATATTAATACATATGTAGACAAAAGATTATTGCTTAGCAAATCCGACCACAGTTTGACACTCAAGGTCATCAGTCAGCCTAGCTGTATTAGAAACAGTATCAAGGTCACAGACTTGAACAACACTACATGCTACTAAACTTGCTGTCACATGGACAAATCCAAAATGACCAGCTGATGAATTAATTAATATTCATGAACAGTTTTTCATGTTTGTTTTAATATCATTAGAGTTTACCATTCCCATTCCAAACTTGCAAATAATATGGAAATAATATGGAATATCAAGAAAACTTCAAGTTGCTCAACACCACCAATATTTTAAAAGCTGATTAGGTTTGGTCAGATGGTTGCTCACTGCTCTTTGCAGTGATAAAACTAGCTGCAGTCTATAAAAAGTCTTAATAGGTATATTCTTTTTTATTGATTACCAACTTATTTATAAAAATAATGCTTATTGAACAAACACAGCATGACATGGCAGTTATTAAATGATTATTGTGTTCAGTGTGCTACTCTAGCAAGGTAGAAATCAGGTGGAGTTGAATAATTATTACCCATTCTAGTACTTAGTAGGTCAGGGGTATTCCTTGTGCTTAGTCACTACTAAGTATAATCTTTATAACACTTTCCTGAGGCAGGTGTTACTGTTTCACCTTACAGATAAGGGAACTATAGTACCAAGATTTATGTATGTTGCCTAAGAACTGCATAAATTTAATGTGTACAATTCGATTAGTTTGGGCATGGGCAAACACCTGTGATACCATCACCATAATCAAGGTGATACATATTGAACAGCTCCCAAAGTTTTGCATCTGTTTTAAAATTTTTGTTTAGCGTGTTTCTGTGTGTAGTAAGAACATTTAACATGAGACATACTTACCTAACACATTTTGATGTGTATAATACAGTATTGTTAGCTATAGACATTATATTGTATGTCAGATCTCTAGAATTTATTCATCTAGCATGAATGAAGCTTTATATCAATTGAAGAACAGCTTCTCATCCTACCACTTCCCCAGCACTCAAAACCAGTAATGTATTCTCTGCTCTGACAACACTGACCCACTATAGATACCTCATATAAGAGGAATCAAGCAGTATTTGTCCTTCTGTGACTGGTTTATTTCATTCAGCCCTGTCTTACATGATAACAAAATCAATTCAAAATGGACTAAATACTCAAATATAAGACCTGAAACTGTAAAATTCCGGGTGAAAACATGAAGGAAAATCTTCTTGCATTGGCTATGGCAATGATTTCTTGCCTCTGACACCAAAAGCACAGGCAACAAAAGAAAAAATAAAGAAGAGGAGCTAGATCAAACTAAAACATGTCTCTACAGCGAGAGAAACAATCAGCAGAATGAAAAGACAACTTATTGAATGAGAGAAAATATTTGCAAGCCATTTATATGATAATGATTTACTGTCAAAATATATATGGAACTCCTATGACTTAATTGAAAAAGCAAACAGACAAGGAAACAAGTAATGTGAGCAAAGGACTTGAACAGGCATTTCACCAAAGAAAACTTATAAAATATACAAATGGCCAGCTGGTATATGAAAAGGTGTTCAACATAACTAATCATCAGGAAAATGCAAATCAAGACCACAATGAGACATCATTTCACACCTGTTAGGATGCCTCTTATAAAAACAAAAAATCAACAAACAAATCAACACAATAAAAGAAAGTAGTAAACACTGGCAAGGATGTGGAGAAATCGGAACCTGTGTACACTGCTGCTAGGAATGGAAAATGGCGCATATGCTGTAGAAAATGTTATCGAAGTTTGTCAAAAAATTAATTAAAATTATAGCAATCTTATGATCTTGCAATCCCACTTCTTAGTATATATGCAAAAGAATTAAAATCAGAGTCCCCAAGTGATATCTGCATTCTCGTATTTATTGCAGCATTATTCAACAGCAAAAATTTGGATATAACTTAAGTATCTGTCTACAGATAATTACATCAGGAAAAAAGTGATGTATACATGCTAAGAAATACTATTCAGTCTTCAAAAAAAAAGGAACTCATGATATTTTCAACGACATGGATAAATGGTAAACTTGCCATTTTTTTAACTTGAATAGTTAAAATTTGGTTTTCTTCATACTTTCTTAAGTTAAACTTTCAATTTTGAGATCATTGCAGATTCACATATAACTGTCAGACATAACAGAATAAATCCCATGTACCCCTTACCCAATTTTCCCCAGTGGTAACATCTTGCAAATCTATAGCACAGTATCACAACCAGTATATAGATATTAATTTTTATCACTGAAAGAATTTCTCAGTTTTCACTCATAGCCACATCTACTCCCAGTCCATGCTCACCTCTGAGCAAACCTGGGCAGCCACCAATCTGTTCCTCATTTTTATAATTTTGTCACTTCAATAATGTTGCATAAATGGCATGATGCACTATGTAATCTTTTGCAATTGACTTTTGTTACTCAGCATAAATATCTGGAGTTTCATATGGGTTCTTCCTTTATACTTTGTACTGCTGACTAGTATTCCATGGTAGAGATGAATCACAGTCTATTCACTACTCATCCACTGAAGGACATTTGAACTGTTTCCAGTTTGGGGCTATTATGAAAAAGCTGCTACAAATATTTATATGCAGGTTGCTATATGAACAAAAATGTTACTTCTATGAGATAAATGCTCAGGACTATGATTCTTGTTGGATCGCATGACAATTATGTCTACGTTTTGTTTGTTTTTACAAAATGACTATACTCTATTTCACAGTGACTGTACCTTTCTACATTCAACCAGCAATGTTTGAGTGATCCGGTTTATCTGCATTCTTATTAGAACATGCTGTCACAATTTATTTATTTATGCAATTCTGTTCTGTATACATATTAGACATGTTTCTAATTTGCTTAATGTCACTTAAACATAGTCATTGTATAGCAACAGTATTTTCCTCTGAAGATATTTCTTATTACATACATGAACACACATAATGTATACTTTTAGAAAGATTACATTTGTATACTAATGTATACTTTCAGAAAGGTTAAATTTTCAGGGGTGAGGGCCAAGATAACCAAATAGGAACAGCTCTGGTCTGTAACTCTCAGAGAAATAAATGCAGAAGGCAGGTCATTTCTGCATTTCCAACTGAGGTACCAAGTTCATCTCATTGAGACTGGTTAGGCAGTGGGTGCAACCTATGGAGTAAGCAGAAGCAGGGTGGGGAGTCCCATCACCTGAGAAATGCAAGGGGCTAGGGGACTTCCCTTCCCCTGCCAAGGGAAGCAGTAAGGGACTGTGCTACCCAGCTGGGCTACTATGCTTTTCCCACGATTTTTGCAATCGGCAAATCAGGGCATTCCCTTCTATGCCTACACAACCATGGACCTGGGTTTCAAGTACAGAACTTGGTGGTTATTTGGGCAGACATGAGTTAGCTGCAGGAGTTATTTTTCATACCCCAGTGGTGCCTGGAACCCCAAAATTCTGAAAACCAGAATGCCTCTTCTCCTCCAAATGATCACAACTCCTCTCCAGCAAAGGCCCTAAACTGGATGGATAATGGGATTGACAAATTGACAGAAGTAGGCTTCAGAAGGTGGGTAATAAAAAACTCCTCTGAGCTAAAGGAACATGTTCTAACCCAGTACAAGGAAGATAAGAATCTTAATGAAAGGTTACAGGAACTGCTAACTAGAATACGAAGTTTAGAGAAGAACATAAATTACCTGATGGAACTGAAAAACAGCACAAGAACTTTGTGAAGCATACATAAGTATCAATAGCCAAATCAATCAAGCAGAAGAAAGGATATAAGAGATTGAAAATCAACTTACTGAAATAAAGTGTGAAGACGAGATTAGAGAAAAAGACTGGAAAGGAACAAACAAAGCCTCCAAGAAGTATGGGACTATGTGAAAAGACCAAGCCTATGATTGATTGGTGCACCTGAAAGTGACAAGGAGAATGTAACCAATTTGGAAAACACACTTCAGGATATTATCCAGGAGAACTTCCCCAACCTCGCAAGACAGGCAAACATTCAAATTCAGGAAATACAGAGAACACCACAAAGATACTCCTTGAGAAGAGCAACCCCAAGACACATAATTATCAGATTCTCCAAGGTTGAAACAAAGGAAAAAATGTTAAAGGCAGCCAGAGAGAAAGGTCAGGTTACTTAGAAAGGGAAGCTCATCAGACTAATAGCAGGTCTCTCTGCAGAAACCCTACAAACCAGAAGAGACTGGGACTCAATATTCAACATTCTTGAAGAAAATAATTTTCAACCCAGAATTTCATATCCAGCCAAACTAAGCTTCATAAGTGAAGGAGAAATAAAATGCTTTACAGACAAGCAAATGATGGGCGATTTTGTTACCACCAGGCCTGTTTTACAAGAACTCCTGAAGGAAGCACTAAAAATGGAAAGGAAAAACCTTTATCAGCACCTGCAAAAACATATCAAAATATAAGGACCAACAACATTATGAAGAAACTTCATGAAATAATGTGCAAAATAACCAGCTAGCAGCATAATGACAAGATCAAATTCACACATAACAATATTAACCTTAAATGTAAATGATCTAAATGCCCCAGTTACACTGGATTGGTTAAAGAGTCCAGACCTATCAGTGTGCTGTATTCAGGAGACCAATCTCACATGCAAAGAAAAACAGGCTAAAAATAAACAGATGGAGGAATATTTAAGAAGCAAATATAAAGTAAAAAGGAAAAAGAGCAGGGGTTACAATCTTAGTCTCTTGATAAAACACACTTTAAACCAACAAAGATTAAATGAGACAAAGAAGGGCATTACATAACAGTAAAGAGATCAATGCAAGAGGAGCTAAGTATCCTAAATATATATGCATCCAATACAGGAGCACCCAGATTCATAAAACAAGTTCTTGGAGATCTACAAAGAGACTTAGACTCCTACACAATAATACCGGGACACTTTAACACCCCACTGTCAATATTAGACAGATCAATGAGACAGAAAATTAACAAGGATATTCATGACTTGAACTCAGCTCTAGACCAAGGGGACCTAATAGACATCTACAGAACTCTACACCCAAAATCAACAGAATATACATTCTTCTCAGTGCCACATAGCATGTATTTTAAAATTGACCACATATTTGGAAGTAAAACACTCCTCAGCAAAAGCAAAAGAACAGAAATTATAAGAAACTGTCTCTCAGACCACAGTGTAATCAAATTAGAACTCAGGATGAAGAAAGTCACTCAAAAGCACACAACCACATGGAAACTGAAAAACTTGCTCCTGAATGACTACTGGGTAAAGAACGAAATTAAGGCATAAATAATGAAGGTCTTTGAAACCAATGAGAACAAAGAGACAAACCAGAATCTCTGGGATACAGCTAAACAGTGTTAAGGGGAAACTTATAGCACTAAATGCGCACATCAGAAAGCTGGAAAGATCTAAAATTGACACCCTAACATCACAATTAAAAGAACTGGAGAAGAAAGAGCAACCAAATTCAAAATCTAGCAGAAGACATAAAATAACTAAGATCAGAGGAGAATGAAGGAGACAGAGAAACAACAACAAAAAAAAAACCTTAAAAATTCATTGAATCTAGGAACTGGTTTTTTGAAAAGATTAACAAAATAGATGGACTGCTAGCTAGACAAAGAAAGAAAAGGGCGAGGAATCAAATAGACACAATAAAAAATGATAAATGGGATATCACCCCTGATCCAACAGAAATACAAACAACCATCAGAGAATACTATAAACACCTCCATACAAATGAATTGTAATATCTAGAAGAAATAGGTAAATTCCTGGAAAGATACACCCTCCCAAGATTAAACCAGGAAGAAGTTGAATCCCTGAATAGACAGACCAATAAAATGTTTTGAAATTGAGGCAGTAACTATTAGCCTACCAACCAAAAAAAAAAAAAAAAAAGCCCAGGAACAGACAGATTCACAGCCAAATTCTACCAGAGGTACAAAGAGGAGCTAGTAACATTTCCTCTGAAAGTATTCCAAACAATAGAAAGATAGCAACTCCTCCCAACTCATATTATGAGGCCAGCATCATCCTGATACCAAAACCTGGCAGAGACATAACAAAAGAAGGAAATTTCAGGCCAATATGCTTGATGAACATTGATGCAAACATCCTCAATAAAATACTGGCAAACTGAATCTAGCACCACATCAAAAAGCTTATCCTCCACGATCAAGTTGCCTTCATCCCTGGGATGCAACACTGGTTTAACACATGCAAATCAATAAACATAATCCATCACATAAATACAACCAATGACAAAAAACACATAATTATCTCAATAGATGCAGAAAAGGCCTTCGATAAAATTCAACATCACTTAATGATAAAAATAAAAATAAACTAGGGATTGATGGAACATATCTCAAAATAATAAAAGCTATTTATTAAAACCCACAGCCAATATCATACTCAATGGGCAAATACTGTAAGCATTTCCTTTGAAAACTGGCACAAGACAAGGATGCCCTCTCTCACCACTCCTATTCAATGTAGTATTGGATGTTCTAGACAGGGCAAACAGGTAAGAGAAAGAAATAAAAGTTATTCAAATAGGAAGAATATGGGGAAAATGGAACACTTATACACTGATGGTGGGAATGTAAATTGGTACAAACTCTATGAAAAAGAAAAGTATAGAGATTTTGTAAAAAGGAAAAAGATCTACCATTTGATCTAGCAATCCCACTATTGATTATCCATCCAAAGGAAATGAAGTCACTATATGAAAAAGAAACTTGCAAACCTATGTTTATGCTAGCACAATTTGCAGTTGCAAAGATGTGAACCCAACCTAAGTGTCCATCGATTAATGAGTGGATAAGGAAAATATGGCATATATACACCATGGATTACTACTCAACCTTTAAAAAAAATGAAATAAAGTGTTTTGTGGAAACTAGGATGGAGCTGGAGGCCATTATTCTAAGTGAAGTAACACAAGAGTGGAAAACCAACAACCAGACATTCTCACTTATAAGTGGGAGCAAAGCTATGAGTACATGTAGGCATATAGAGTAATATAATGGACTTCATAGACTCAGAAGGAAAAGGATGGCAGGGGGCTAGGAATTAAACAATACACATTAGGTACAATGTACACTACTTGTATGAAAGATGCACTAAAAGTGCAGAATTCACCTCTGTATAGTTCATCCATGTAACAAAAAACAAACTTGTACCCAAAACCTATTGAACATTTTTTTAACCATGGGACATATATATCATAGAATACTATGCAACATAAAAAAGAATGAAATTATGTCTTTTGCAGGAACATGAATGCAGCTGGAGGCCATTATCCTAAGTGAACTAATACAGAAACAGGAAAACAAATACTGCATGTTCTCACTTATTAGTGGGAACTAAACTTTGGGTGCATATGGACATAAAAATGGAAACAATAAATCCTAGAGAGTAGTAGATCGGGAGAGAGGGAGAGGCATAAGGGCTGAACAACTGCCTGTTTGGTACCATGCTCCTTACCTGGGCAACAGGTTCAACCATCTCCTAAACTTCAGCATCATGCAATATGTATTTGTAACAAAATTGCAAGTATGCCCTCTGATTCTAAAATAAAAGTTTAAAAAGAAAAAGAAATACTTTATAAATGACTAGTTTTTCTCAAGTACTGCTGAGAGAGCAAGTCAAACTATTTAAATTCACTATACCTTTTAAGTGGTTTAATATTCCATTTAAACTGTCAAGGTATAAAATACAGTTTGTGATTTATTATTCAATGATAATATGTCAACATAATAAAAGCAGGTTTATTTCTTCAAGTAAACAGATTCTTCAATGAAAAATTTTGTCACTACCAGACCTGAAGAAATAGATGCAATGCTTAAAGTGACATTTAAATAAGCTAAAAGTTAGTGATGAACAGAATGAAAGAACTGGGGTAATATTTAGTTGGGCATGGGAGAGTGATTTAAGCCTAATTGCCAGCAGAGGCAAAGTGAAAGGAAGAGATTGCGAATGTGATTAAAAGGATGGTTGATGAAGAAGGGGAGGCAAGAGGGAAGGTATTGACAGCACAGCCGTTCTTCTTATAAGATAGGATAGAATAAAACATACAGGAAAGAGCAGATAGACATATTAGAAATAAAGGAAAATAATGTTGAGGAAGACATGGCTAGATACTGTATATTCTCAGTGAGTTTGGAAATTAGGAAACTATTGAGACTGAATGAATAAAGACTGCCTTGAACATTTGAGAACAATGTTTAAACTGTGGATAATGTTTGGTTGTCTCAGACCAAAATAATATTTTTGCTTTGAGACACAAACCAAAAATATTATTTATCATTGACAATACAGACAATATTAAATTTGTATATTTACAATGATTTGCAAACCTATTATTTATTCAGACTCTTCCATATAGGATTTTAAACAACTTATGGAAAAGCCATTCAATAAAATATTTGTTTTCAGTTCAGAGTTATCAAGCTAAGCATGGCAGAAAGATGAGCAGGGCTGTTGATGGGGCTGATGATAGTTTTGTTGAGGAGATTATAATAGAAGTATTACTTATTCTTGCTACTTCTCAGGGTTTCCATGAGAAGATTTTTGTTTGTTTGTTTGTTTTGCTTTTAAACATGTATTTGGCCTCTTGCTGCTGCCCTTGTATTCACAACCTTTGAAAGGAATGTCAACCAAATTATCCATTTGATAATTATAGAAGTAATAACTTATAATGTTTGGCCTTCTTCCTATTAGGTAAGCGTGAACTTCAAGGATATTTCTTCCACTGTTTTTCTGAAGGCTTTTTCTCTTTGGAATGTTTGCATCATTCACCACTGGCTGACTGGGTGGGTAAGACTATTTTGAAGGATCAACATTAGAAAGAATTACCTATTTGGTTAGGTAAGCCATGCTTACCTATTTTAGTGCTTCATGATCTTTCTATGCCCCCACATCAGAACCTGTTTGGATGAATTTTATTGCCCCATAGTCTTATCTTTAAGGTCTGTTGAGGTTTCTCGGGGAGGCTTAAATAAATGGAACCCCTATTGCCCACCCAGACAATCAACATCTATAAAATCCTATGCACAAAAGAAAAGTATGGAAGACTGGGACAAAAAATAATTAACTACACTGATATTATTTAGCTGAGTATGCAATGCTTACCTCTTCTCCTCTCCTCCCCTCCCCTCCCCCTCCTCCTCTCCCTCTCCCTCTTCCCTTTCCTCCTTTCCCTTCCCCCTCCCCTCCCCCTTCCCTCACATCTCCTCCCCCTCTCCTCTCCTCCCCTCCCCTCCTTCTCCTCCCCCTCTAAAACTATGAAGATAGGTAAAACTATTTAAAAGCTACCTATCTAAATAGTTTTACCTATCTTCATAGTTTTAGAGGAAGAAAGAACATGAATCTGTAAATACAACAGTGAGCAACAGCAGATACTTTCACTGCCCCTGGAAACCATTTACTTAAGTAAAAAGAAACTTAAGTTGATTTAATGCCAATATATGCAAAATAATAATTGTAAATATAAGTGCTACTAAATAATGCTGCATAGGAAAGTAACACCACTAGCTAGAATGTCCAAAATCAACTAATGTGGTTAAGGCAGGTTTGTTTTGTTGATAGCATCAATGGAAGAAAGGAAATTTGAAGAATAATCTGGAATTACCTAGATAAAAATAGGAGAAAATAATGTTAAAGGAAAGGGTGAAATGTTACTTCTCTTTTCAATAATTAGAATGAGATATGTCACTTTTGTAAAGACCAAAATGATCAGAACCCAAAGAGAAAGTTGAGGCATCTTCTGAAATAGTATTGAAAAGTTTAGGCCAGGTACAGTGGCTCACACCTGTAATCCCAGCACTTTGGGAGGTGGAGGCAGGTGGATAACCTAGCTCAGGAGTTCGAGACCAGCCTGGGCAACATGGTGAAACCCAATCTCTACCTAAAATACACAAAAAAACTGCCAGGTGTGGTGGTGGGTGTCTGTGTTCCCAGCTACTTGGGAGGTTAAGGTAGAAGGATCACTTGAGCCTGGGAGGAAGTGGTTGCAGTGAGCTAAAGTCACACGCCTAGATTCCAACCTGGGTGACAGAGCAAAACCTCATCAGGAGAGGAGAGGGGAGGAGAGGAGAGGAGGGAGAGGAGAGGAGGGGAGGGGAGGGGAGGGGAGGGGAGAGGGAGAGGAGATTTACAGCAGATTAAGATTATGCCTTAGTTTCTAAGTCATGTTAAGGATTTTGACCTTTATTTTGAGGATATTTGGAAACCATCAGAGAGTTCTGAGCAGGAAAGAAAGTGAAGTGATATAATGAAATGTGTTTTTGAAAAGGCAAATGATCACTATGATTGCATTAAGGATAACTGATTAAACAAAGGCAAGACTTGATGAGGAGAAACTTGTTTTTAGGTTATATAAACAATATAAGTGAGAGGTGATGGGGCCCTGGAATAGGAAATGTTAAACAAAACTGTAGAGAAGAATTAAGATATATTGGCAGATGAGTTAAAGAAATGAGAGATGAATTTAATAGTGGAAATGAGCTGGGGAAAAAACACAAATAGATTATTAGATTTTGACTTACACAACTGAATGAATGGTGTTGCTGTTCATTTAGAAAAGAAATACAGGACCAGGCATGGTGGCTCACACCTGTAATCCCAACACTTTGAGAGGCCAGGTTCACCTGAGGTCACGAGTTTGAGACGAGGCTGGTCAACATGGTGAAACCCTGTCTCTACTAAATATATACCATATATATAATATAATATATATATTAGCTAGACATGATAGTGGGCACCTGTGATCTCAGCTACTCAGGAGGCTGAGGCAGGAGAATTGCTTGAACCCAGGAGGTGGAGGTTTCAGTGAGCCTAGATCAGACTACTGCACTCCAGCCTGGTGACAGGTAAGACTCCATCTCAAAAAGAAAGAAATAAAGAAAATAAATAAAGAACTACAGAAAGAAATCCAGGTGTAGAGGGAATTATCATGAGTTTCTTTGTACATATGTTGTATTTTGAGTGACACTGTAGCTTCCAACAATAGATTTAAAGTGGATATAAGGAAATAGACCAGATGGGACACAAGCTAAAAATATAAAATCATGAGTCATTTAGACTTTGAAAGTTAAATAGTAAAATAATGTAATTTTAGAGAGATTATAGATTGAAAACAGGGCCTATGGGCAAATCTTAAAGAACTTCAGCATGTAAAATTTTAATAGATGGGGATAACTCTGTAAGAGAGAAAGAGAAATAATAACTGAGAGGTGTGAGTACACCAAGGGGATGTAGTGTCACCAAAGTTAAGTGAATAAATCATTCTCAACAAGAAAACATCAGTGAATTCTGCCTATGGGTCAAAGAAAAAGAAAGCTCTTGTGAGAGTATAATTTGTCAGAAGCTAAACTGAAGTGAATAAAGCAGTGAATGAGAAGTGATGAAATAAAGTGTAAGGAGAGACAATTATTCCCAGTGGTTTCCTTGAGAGAGCATAAGAAAGAGATAGAAATTGGTGCCTAAGGATTAGGGATGGGTGCTTGTTTGTTGCTTCCTTATGCAGACAGGCATGTGAAACACTTGAAGGCAATGGACAGGATTCAGTTGAGAGACAGTAGTTAATAAACACACACAAATAAACCAACCAAACAAAAAGTATGTAGTTCACTCACCTAAGATGAGAGAGAGATGCTTACACAGTAAAAAGGGCATCCCTTCTGTTACAAGACGTAGCAATGGGGTATATATAGAAGCACAGGTAAAAGATTGTTTAGTGGAGGGACATTAATAGAACCTACGCCTAATGGCTCATTGCCCCTTAAGTGTTCTTTGTGAAGAGTACGACATCACTTAACTAAAAGGAGAGAAATTTTATGAAATGTGGGGGAATTTGGGGAGAGTGAATAATTAATTTGTTGGGGTGGACAGGGTGAGAGTTGGTTGAAAAGAGAAATAATGGAATGGCTAGAGAATAACAAAAGCCTGAGTTTGGTGACCATACATTTGTAGTGATACCAAATATATTAATTGTCCCAGCAAGTATAATCTAGTTAGATACAGTTATGCTTAAAATTAACTATTGGTTTAATCCATGTTTTGAGTTTTGCCATTGAGGTGAGATTAAAAAAAAAAAGCAATGAACAAGAGAACTTATTGTTTTGTCAGAAATGTGTAATTTCAGATAAGGGTAATTGTTCTGTGAAATAAGTTCTATAGTTGAGGAAACTGAAACACAGAAATCCAAGAACAAGGGTCACCCTCGAGAAAGTTTCAGGAATGGGATTTGAACCCAGATGTGGCTACAAAGTCAATAGTCTTAATGATGTGCTTTGCTTCCTGAAATGGAGAACACAGTATGATAGCAAGTAAGATAAATGCTATGGGACACAAATAAACTTGACAAAAGGATTTGGAGAAGATAGAATGATGGTAAACCAGAAGTTTCAATAAAACTGTAAAATACTGAAGTGGGAGTAATTGTACAAGCAAACTGGAAAAGTCTACAAAGTTTATAATAGCAAAATGCCGAAGAGATTTTTAGAGATTAATTAGAAATGTGCAGTTACAACGTACAAGATGTGGCCAATGAAGTGGTTAGGTGAGAGAGAGGGTCAAAGATTGTTCAGTGAAAAGACAAAAAGTGTCTTATTTACTCAGACACTAAAACAGATATTAATCATTCAACATAATGCTAGGTTTAGTATAAAAATTAATGTGATAAATTTGCCAAAATCTTTGTTGAATCAAGAGGAATAGCACAGAGGCTGAGAAATGGCAGAATTTTAAAAAAAGGCAGAGGCTATTCGGTGAACCAAATACTACACATTTTGGAAGACGGTCAGGAAATAATGACCTGGGAGGTGCAGTGTGTCTAAGGATGATAAAATTCAGCTCTGTCTTCTGACCCTGAGGTTTAAGAACTATGAATACGTAGCTGCTTCTTTAAGAGAGGGCATGAGGAGGAGCAAATCTTCAGGGAAGAACTGTATTTTATTACAGGCAAGGAGAGGATAGAAACATCCACAGAGAAAGTTGAAATAGAGTTTTGAAATTCCAAAAATACATGATTTTCCAGGTTGTGCATAGAAAGTAAGTTACTCTCTGTGTCGAAAGATTGCTTGTGAAGAGAGTTTTGAACAAGTTCAGCTTTTCAATAGGATTGAGTCCCTCAGGTTGTATAATTTGAAGATAAGGACAGGTGTATGGGAGGATCTTTTATTACAATGTACTATCAAGAGAACAGCTGGCTGCAAAGGCTGAAGTACCCTTTGTAAGGTTCAGGGATCCACTGGTCTGCAGTCTGGAGGATCACTTTAGTAGGTAAAACATATATCATATGTATTAATGTCTATAAACTGCCAAGAGATAGGCCTTACACTTTACCTACATTGGTTATTGGAATCTTCAAGGTGGGGTGGTACTTTTTCTTCTGTACCAGCTAATCATTAAGGGCCACCACTGTTGTGTTATCACTTGTCTTTGGTGAGAATCTCTCTATTGGATGCTTACATATCTCCTGAGCTTTGAAAATGTCATCAACACTTGACTCAACCACTCGTGCAGTACACTTTGCTATTGCTTTCCTGTTGGTACTGCTTGTTTTTTTTTTCCATTCTTGAATCTCCTAGTAATGCTTTATAACTCATTCCTTTTCTGTCTTTCTGGCAAACCCCTTTGTTTTCTAGATTACAATGTTTTTTAAGGTGCTGAGGTGAAGCAGTCAAGGTAATGAGGTTTTTAGTAAAAGTCTTTTTTGTTTTTAATCTCATAGTCCTCTCTTTTTTTTTAGAACAAGCAGTATTTGAAAATATATGATATTTGTTCTGAATATGTGTAAAGATGTGTTCAAATGCAATGACACACCATACCAGTGACCACTGCTTACAACTCTGGGAGCTGCTGCTGAACCTATTGACCCTGCCAGAACCATTTTTTAGCATGAGACTTCCATCCTCCTTTGCCCCCTCTCTGGAAACTGCCTTCTAAATGCTCCACCCCTGAGACAAAATATAAAACTAAATCTTTGATGTGTGTTACATTTTATCTGAATGAGATTCAAGTTATTCTTCATCGCTAATTTCTGGAATGCATGAAAAATCAGGAACTTGGGGCAGGCAACTATTTAAATATCCTTAAACATCCTATAAGAGTTACACAGGATTTTTGTTTTGTTTGTCTTTTTTGTTTGTTTAAGACCAAGTCTCACTCTTTGTCCAGGCTGTTGTGCAATGGCATTATCTCAGCTCACTGCAACCTCACCTCCTTGGTTCAAGTGATTCTTGTGCCTCAGCCTCCTGAATAGCTGGGACTACAGATGCGCTGCACCAGACCCAGCTAATATTTGTATTTTTAGTAAAGATGGGGTTTTGCCACATTGCCCAGGCTGATCTCAAACTCCTGGGCTCAAGCAATCCACCTGCCTTGGCCACCCAAATTGCTGGGATTACAGGTGTAAGCCACAACACCTGGCACCTATACAAGATTTTTTTTCCCCTGCTGTATGTGGTCTTTTCTAGATATCCTTTAAAAATAAGTAGAGTTGTTTTCAGTCTAGAGTAACTTTAAATTTTTTTTTCTAATTTAGTAGGATTTTACTACTCTTATAGATGTAATATCATTAAAATATTAGTATACAAATGCAGAATGCTCCCTTAGGATAATTTGATCACATTTTACATATTTATCTTCTTTTTGCAACTGACCCTCAGTGGCCCAGAGAGGTAGAGTTAGCTACAAATGCTTTTGTGCAATTCCAGCATTTTACAACAAATGCCTAAAACAATTATGTGTTTTTTTCTCTTCTAAAATGAATAAAGTTACAATTTGCCTTCCGTGGCTATGCTACAACTTTGATTTATCATCACCACAAACATGTGGATAAGCTACAAAAGACAGAAAGGTAATATTCAGCATCAACAGACAGAGATGAAAACACATACACACATGTATTTGTTATCAGCTTCATCTCAGCAGAGCAGAATGGAACATTAACTGCAACCTCCTCACCTCACTGAGCCTGGGCCGAAGCTTTCAAACACAGTGTTGATTTTGAACTCCATTAGTCTTTTACACTCATTCTGTGAGAAGATTCATTCTCATGCAAGGCCTGCAACTGGTTGTTAATAAAATCCTACCCTGACAAATAAATGGACTGTAATATAACCTGCTTCAAAGAAGTGAAATCTCAGCCACTCCAATATGATCTGTGGCAAAGCTATATGCAGCTTACTGCTATTCTCCCAGCAACGCCTGCAGAATGCTTCTCTATCTCTTTGTCTCAAATTTCTCCATTAATGAACCTAAAACCATAGATCATCTACCATGGAATTGCAGTATTTTTTCATTAAGGCTTATAAGTTCAAACAAAATAGCTATTGTTTACCACAAAGATCCTATTAGAGCTGTGCAAACAAAATTTTAGGATTTTTGTATTAAATGACATGATGGAAACAATCAGGTAGAGCATAAGGTTCTCTTTAACAAGCTGAAATGCTTGAATTTCTATGTCTCTTTTATTTATTATTTTAGAGCTAAATTAAAATAACATCCCCCATTGAAATAGATAATAATATCTATTTATCTAAAGTTTGTGATTATAATTACCAAAATATGAAATAAAAACTTAGGGCATATGAGACAGGTATGGAAAAGATGTTTATGCTAATCATATAGTAAAAGAAAATTTATAAATATACAACCTGTAGAATTTTTTTTTTCTTTTCTCTCAGGGGATGTCCTAAGGAGCAAATAAGATAATGATTGTGAAATTGTTCCACACATTATGAAGCAATAGATAGATACAAGATATTATTTTTACTACACAGAATACTGTCTGTCCTTTCTAGACATGATCATTCACTAATATCCCTATCTGCTATGAATCTGACATTATAAAATACAGTAGTGCTAAAAAGAAAAAATAATATGAGCACATAATTTATTTTTAGAAAATTTATGTAGCTCCCTACAGTTATAAATGATAATGTTTATCTTCCTCTCTGGTAAACCTTTATGAATAGCTCAAATGACACTCATTACTGGTAATTTTTACTCTTTCTTGAATTACATTAAGATATTACCATGTGTCATCCTGCTCTAATTTCACCATTTGCCTGAGTTCTAAACATGGATTCAGCTTAGAATTAATACTTTCTTCAGAAAGGTTTAGATGAAATGGGCACAGTCAATGGGTGCATCATCCACAAAGCGGCATATCATGAAGAATGAACATTTATAGGAAGAGAAAAAAGAGACACATAAAAGAAGAAGCAGTGAAAATTTAAGAGTCTAAATCACAGTAGGCTTTTTGAAACAGTGCTTCCGTGAGGGAAGAGTAAGTAGGGTGGTGAAGAAGAATGAGGTTGAGGGCCTGGCAGGTAACGACAATGCTGTACGACCTGCATATGATGTATGTGAGATCTGTGTAAAATCATCATAACCAAGCTGTACAGGTAGTTTGGCTCCAAAGGAAACTGATAAGAGATGAAGTTGCAGTAATTATTCAAAGGCTTCAAAATCTTGAAACTCATTAGAGTGAAACAACAAACATTACATTTTAGTTTAACTGAAAACACTGTGTGTTTGTTACCTTGACCAGATCACTTGACATCTCCAAGTCTTGGCATTCTTAGCTATAACATGAAGATAATGATACTTGCATTCAGAATCCTTATGATATGCTCAAAGATTTATCATAATTTAGCAGTTTTGGTTTTACTTAAAGGAGCCATAGGAGAAAAAGGTGCATCACAGACTTCATTTCTATTAGTACCAGAAAGAAACAAAACTAGACTTAAAGAATGTAGGGCAAAAACTGGTTTCCACACAATATTGTACATTAATACACACACACATGCATACACATATATAAATACATATATGCATGTTTAATCTTTTAAAAATAAGGTTTTCACACCTGTAATCCCAGCATTTTGGGAAGCCAAGGGTAGATTGCTTGAGCCTAGGAGTTCAAGACCAACCTGGGCAACAGGGTGAGACCCCATCTCTACAATAAAACACACACACACACACACAAACACAAAATTAGCTTGGCATGGTGGCACATGCCTGTAGTCTCAGCTATTTGAAAGCTAAGGTGAGAGGATCACCTGAGCCTGGGCTGGTGGAGGCTGCAGTGAGCTGTGATTGCTCCACTGCACTACAGTCTGGATGGCAGAGCAAGGCCCTGTCTCAAAACATAAATAAACAAAATAAATACAATGCAAATGTAAATGAAATGAAATGAAATAAAAAAGGGTTGATATACAAAAGAATGAATAATTAGGAGAATAGAAATTTCTACCAATAGGCAGATACATTGACCAAATGATCTTTCCTGAAATGGTGTGGCCCATAATTACATCAGTGTAGACATTTAATTTGATGTCCAATAAATATTAAATGTGGATTGGAATTCTCCTACACAAATTCAGTAGCACTCGTCAGGGGAAAATTCTTTAGTCTCATTCAAGCAGAAAAGAAAAAAATTGAGGTTGGACTTTATTGGCTAGAAATCTTGGTGTCAGTTAATGTTCGAAAGTATTTCAAGATATTACACCTCTGAACTCTGCATTTAGCATAGCTGTTTGGACTGGAGGCAGAAAACAATATGAAACATGTTCTTTTACAAGGGAGCTTTTGTTTACCTTTAGCACTGGCAACATCAGGATGACACTGTTTCTCAGAAAAGAAAAATCCATCATGTATGCAAATGGTCCTGTAATGCTCTACATAGGGCACAGAAAATCATTTCTAAAATGTTATCAGCTGACAACCTGAAATACGTCATAAAAATCATTTATTGTTTTTGGTAACAATACATTAAAATTTAGGATTAAGTTATTACAAAAAAATTAAATTAGCTAGATTAATAACATAAGAATTATTATATAATGTTTAAAATTTAAATATTATGACCCAAAGGTGCTGAAAGATGTTTCACACACTTTAGAATGAAGTATTGGTGGCTTTGGAGATAGCTGTTCTGCCAGCTCCTAATGTTAGATCAGTCCCCGACAGAACTTGATCTTGATTTATTAATTTTTGATTAGGTATACACAATTGGTTTAACCTTAATTTTTAGTTACATGGCTTGTTACACTATGAACTCCTAAAGAGACAAACTGTCTTTATTTATGTGGCATTGCGTTCCCCCTTTCAATTTAATGAATGTGTGGAGCAACCAACTTATAGACAGCGATTGCCATATGAATTTTGGATTAATAAATTGATCTTCCTAATATAGAAGTAAATTATGTGGCTGGATGTGGAGAGTAGACACATGCATATGGTGAGAAAAATAGAGTGATCAAATTTGACACTAAACGTTATATAGCACTCTTGATTGCAAAAGACCATATATTATCTAATCATGATTAGTGAATGTTTTGAGTGTATGAAACTCTGAATTATACACTAGATTTTTGCTTTGAGGTTTTATATAAACAAACATGCGCAAATAATAGTTTTAACTGAGGCATGTTCTCTTGTCAACTATGAATCAACCCTTAATATAAATATAGAATAGATCATACATTTACTCATTTTCTCATTTGATAGTATTGTGACAGATATGCAAGCTCTCTAGGGTTTAAGTGTTAGAAAAAGGCTTAGAGAAGTAATTGCTGATTCATCAATAAGCAGCATCCTTTAATGTTTCTGTTCACTGGGCTTCCCATCTTGAAAGATTATGTCACTAACCTGCATTTATTAACCAATAAGTCATTTGTTTTCCTACTTATTTTATTTATTTACTTTTTTTTTTTTTTTTTTTTTTTTTTTGATACAGAGTCTGGCTCTTTCTCCCAGGCTGGAGTGCAACGACATGGTCTCTGCTCACTGCAACCTCTGCCTCCCAGGTTCAAGTGATTCTCCTGCCTCAGCGTCCTGAGTGGCTGGGACTATAGGTATGCACCAGCATGCCCGGCTAATTATTTTGTATTTTTAGTAGAGGTGGGGTTTCACTATGTTGGTCAGACTAGTCTTGAAATTCTGACCTCAGGTCATGCACTCACCTCAGCCTCCTAAAGTGCTGGGATTATAGGTGTGAGTCATTGTGACCGGCTCCTACTTGTTTAAATATAAAACCCATGCATTTGCCTAGCTGAACTTGTGGCATTACCTAAATATAACTTTTGTTCTCACAGTAAGTGGAAATCATTTCTACTAACACAGTTTATATTCTTTAGCTTGTTTTCATTGCTAAATATGTTTTCTTCTATAGGCTTTTTTGAAGAGCAGACATCACTTGCATATCCCCAACTGCCCTCTCTCCTCCTGCCCATTTACCAACAGCTACTGTGTAACCTGAGAATGCATGAACCTAGATTTAAAAACACAGGCTTGCAGTTTGTAGACAGAACATGGACTAATTTGGAAATATGAAGAATCCACAAAGAAATTTTAAAAGGGATATTTTACCCTTGACACTTTCAAATCCTAAAATGTTATAGTTATAGCTATAAGACAATAGAATAAATGTACAACGTATTTTCAAAAGATGATAGCCTATTTATTTGGTTAGATTTTGAAAACCAGTGCCATGTATGTTTATCTACTACTATGTCATTCCTCATAAGGTCCTCATTTAAGTCATCTACAGAAAACAGAGAAATTACCACTTCTTTGGGTAGAAGAAAAGATGATAGTGCCTATGTTTAAATATTTGGAATGTAGATGTTAATATAAAACTGGGCAGTAATTGCATTTTGGAGCAGTAATTAAGAAATCATAATCAGGGATTCAATTGACAAATGCTTATCTGTGTTCCCTTTCATTTTTCATACTTAAATAGGTATATTGAAAGCAGAATGCTACTTTTAGTTCTTTAAAGCATTTTTCAAATCTAAGTAAATACTATTTAAAATAGAGTACTATACCTCAATATTATTGAAGTACAATGAAGATGTTATACTTCAAACATCTATAATCAAATACATGTTTTAATATCTAGTAATGTGTATATTTATATAAATATGTACCCCCTCTATAGCCATGAGATTAAGGGGCCAAGAACATGTTTTTAATGTGTCTTACTGTATTTATTCAATTCATGTCAAGTAAATAGTGGAATACATTTCATGGGATAAAGTGTTTAAGCTTATAAAGGAAATTTTCATCACAGCCCCACCATCTCCTTTTTTCAATATACCTACAGTATAAGATCCAGTGGGATGGCTTTGTACTCCAATGGGTTCATCTAACATTCTTCTACAGTACAAATTGAGCATGGCTTCAAGGAAGAAAAAAATGAATTTTCCCAGAAGAAATACAATACAGATATTATTTATGACTTTTCCTACGTAGATTTAATTACAAGAAAATTTGTATGCAGTAATAAAATGGTAAGGATCAAAATTCCAGGATCCTGTAAATTATGATTCTTGATATTATAAATAACACAATGTAAGATCATCCTGACATTTTCAATGTCCTTGAGCAAAACATGTAAATATTCTGTGCTTCTGTTTATTCATCTTCATAATGAGCAATTGGATGAACTGGCCTTTTAGTACCCTTCTAGATTTAACATTCAGTGCTAGCCTGCCTTTTGTCATAATGCAAACAATTCTTTTATTCTCCCTTCTCTTTCTGTACTTAGGATATAGAAGGCAGGACATTTTCTTTCTAAAGGTTGTTTTGTTCCCTAAGTTAGATAAAGAGATAATTCATTATCATAGAGGAAGATAAACTCCATATTCCTGCTTAAAGTGAATCAGATAATACCCCCATTAAAAAAAATGCAACAACAAAGTTCTGTTACTGTATTATCTTCCAGTTTGAATAAATATAATTAGTGTTTGCAATAAAATAATTAGTCCCTTGACTTGTGTCCAACAGTTATTTCTAAGTGTCTTAAATTTACCATATCCAATGACTAATAGGCAGTTACAGAACATGTTTGATGAATACAAAAACCAGTGCCCATTCATCCAGTGTCTCATAAGTCACAGGAGGCAAAACGAAAGAAAACTGAGACAAAACCTTCTGCTTTGGGTCCTGACTCTAGCTATTAAGTGAAAGTTGTCTTGTCTTTCTTTTCATGGTTGACATACTGGATAAAGAAGAAGAAAAAAATGCTCTCTGACAGCCCAGCCTCTCTCTGTGCTTACTTCAGCTATGTAAATACAGAGAAGCCTTGAAAGAGAGGTCAGAAACAAAGCCCAAATCTATCATTCTTTTGGCTCCTCAAGCAGATGCTTATAACTCCCTGGCTGGGAGAAATTTCTGTTTTCTTTCTGAGGTTCCCACTCCCCTAAGATTATGTGCATGTGACCCAAGCTCAGAAATGGCAGTGAAGTGTCAGGGAAAAAGTATTTCAAGAATGTTTTAGAAAGATATTCCAAATATACTAAAATCATCTTTCTCATTGTGACTTGTAATTTTTGCCCTCTTTCCCTCAAGCTATAAAAGAAAATGTAAATGTGAAAGCATTCTTTTTACTCTGGTGTGGAAAGGAACTAGCAGACAGTACAGAAGAGTAATGAACTAAGTACATGCTCCATGGCAAGGGTATTTACTAGCAATTTGGCAGCACAGACATTTGATTTGCTTTTTGAGAGCAAAGAAAAGTAATTAGAGGGTTTTAGATTTTGTCTCTTTTTATGATATAGGACCAAGTGATTTCATCAAAATGATGACGTCTGACCACATGGTAATAATGCAATGTTTTGAAGGGTGAAACTCTCTTAAAAACTCGATTTGATTTGAAAAAAACACACTGTAAAACTAAAAAAATAAGTTGTGCTGCTGTATTTTAATAAAGCTATCACAAATACCTGTAAACCAGTGGTCAATGACCACTCTCTGTTTGATGAATGCCACAAAAACTGAAAACAGGGGGCATGCCAATGGGACATAGGAGTTTAGTGAACATGAATGCCTTTCCAATTAAGTTAATATAAATATAAGTTATTTAACCTTCCTACTAAAACAATAATCTACACATTACTAGATGTGAATATCATAAGAATTCTATAAATATATATAGTCAATGTAAGTCTTTAGCTGATTTTTAATTCACCTTTCAGAGTTCTGTTGACCTTTAAAACAGCTTAGTACTACCAAAAAATATATATATAGGAAGGATGAAATTGTAAAAGAGCTGATGCCAGCAATTGGGAAAAATTATTAGTAGAAATCAGAGAGAAAAAGAACCATTAATAGAAATAGTTCAAATTAGGAATGGGCTTCATGTTCTCCAGAGCTTCAGAAAGAACTTCATAAAACAACAGGCTTAAAAATCACAGAGTCAGCATCACCTATGGAAATCAAGTGTTTGTCCAGTTTAATTTCAAACTTGACCTTTTCATATTCAGGTTAAGGAGCAGCTTGTTTTCTTAGCATATAGTGGAAAGCCTGAGGCTACTGGGCAAATTAGGGCCCAGAATTCCCTCTTGTCTCTGTCTGCAGCATTCCATGTCAATCTACATTACATTTTCTGTCATTTTCACTGCAACATAGAATCACAACTGCAGTCACTGAAGTGTCCAGTATTATTAGACCGGTGCACCAATCTAATACTTAATTGAAGTCCTCATTTCCCATAAATGTGCTAGTGCTAAATGCATGAGATAAATTATAAACACGTTTATATTGATTTTTTTATTTTAAAATTCATTTTCAACGGAATAATAAAATCTTAAAATGTACAGAAGATATCACTCAGAACTTCATAGCCCTATGAATATTTTATCATGTTCCCTTTTAACGAATAATCTTTATTTTAGTGTCTGCATAGGTGATTGATATACATTTTTGTGCTTCTTCTTGCTTAGTATTCTCTGAAGATGCCAAAGTCATCATAAACTTATTTCTAGGGGGGGGATCCCAAGATGGAAGAATAAGAAACAGCTCTGGAAAGCAGCTTCCAGTGAGAGAGACGCAGAAGCCGAGTGGTCTCCACAATTCCAAACGAGATATCAGGTTCATTTTGTGGGTCTGCTTGGACAGTGGTTATAAATCAAATAGCGCTAGGGCACTACCCCACCAGGAGGTTCATGCAACGCACTGGAGGACTGGGGGATCTCCCCCCCTGGGACTTCGGTTCGAATACAGCGCTCCACCCAAGCCCTCTGCAACATACAGAACAGGAGATCTTCACTGGGCTGAAAAGCCTCAGTGAGCTACCTGAACAGGGCAGAACAGCAACTTCGGCTGGTGCAGGGCTGTCAGCATAGATCTAGGTGGAAGCACTGGCTGACCGAAAAGCCACAAAGCCAGCTGGATGGAGCCACCTACCCCCTAGAAAGAAGGGTAACTGAAAACAGGAAAACAGCCATACGTCAGGATGGGTCCCCCCCTGCACAAAGCCCAGCAGGCTAAAAAACTCTCCCAGAGTTTTGCCCTGAGAAAATCAGTTAGAGAGTGACCAGGAATGATTCAGCTTGGTGGGGGGGAAGAGAAACCGCCATTGCAGAAGCCAGCCTAATTTTCCTGAGTAAAAAAAAGACACAGCAGCTTCACTGAATCCATGGCAGCCCAGCAACATCTCTACAGGCAGAAAAAGGAAAGGCCGCCTCTCCAGGGAGCTACCTGAGATCAAAACGACATAAATCCAAGGAGATGGGGGAGAAACCAGCGCAAGAAGAATGAAACCATTAAAAACCGTAATGCCTCTCTCCCACCATGAGATCACAACTCCTCATCAGCAAGGAACAAAGCTGGACAGAGATCAAATTTGACGAACTGACAGATGCAGGCTTCAGAAGGTGGGTAACAACAAACTTCTCTGAGTTAAAGAAATATGTTCTATCCCAATGCAATGAAACTAAAAACCTTGAAAAAAGATTAGAAGAAATGCTAATAAGCTAGAATAACCAGCTTATCGAAGAACATAAACGACTTAATGGAGCTGAAAAACACAGCACAAGAACTTGAAGAAGCATACACAAGTTTCAATAGCCAAATAGATCAAGAAGAAGAGAGGATATCAGAGATCGAAGATCAACTCAATGAAATAAAATGAGAAGGCAAGAAAAGAGAACAACGAGTGAAAAGAAATGAACAAAGCCTTCAAGAAATATGGGATTATGTGAAAAGACCTAATCTATGCTTGATTGGTGTACCAGAAGATGACGGGAAGAATGAATCCCAGCTGGAAAACACTCTTCAGGATATATCCAGGAGAACTTCCCCCAACCTAGCAAGGTAGGCCAACATTCAAATACTGGAAATACAGGGAACAACACAGTGATACTCCTCTAGAAGAGCAACCCCAAGGCACATGATCATCAGATTCACCAGGGTTGAAATGAAGCAAAAAATACTAAGGGCTGCCAGAGAGAAAGGTCGGGTCACCCACAAAGGGAAGCACATCAGACTCACAACAGATCTCTCAGCAGAAACCCTACAAGCCAGAAGAGAGTGGGGGCCAACATTCAACATCCTTAAAGAAAAGAACTTTCAACCCAGCATTTCATATCCAGCCAAACTAAGCTTCATAAGTGATGGAGAATAAAAGCCTTTTTCAGCAGGTGAACAGTTTCAGCAGGAAGGATGGTTATAGAACAGGTGACTAAAAGTGACTCAGGTCAGAGCAGGTGATGAGGGGGTGACTCAGGATGGAGCAGGTGACCAGGGGTGACTTAGGTCAGAGCAGGTCACCAGGGGAACAGATGTGAATTACTGATTACAGCTGGCAGGAAAGTTGTTTACTGAAACTAGGGGCAAGGAGATGAAGAGAATGAGGAGGTTAAACTTTAAAATGGAGAACAAAGAACACAGAAACTGAATATACTGGCATGCTGATGCTTTGAAAAGAAATTTGGAACTTACTGTATTCAACACAAGTGTCAAAATTCATTTTGTGGCTTTAAATAATTTTATTTTCAAGAATGTTCATGTGATGATAAGAAAACTGTATATTCTGCCACAGCTGGATAAAATGCTCTGTAAATGTCAGGCCTAACATTGTCTAACATGTAGTTGATGTTTCTTAGAGATTTCTGTCTGGATATCTGTCCATCAGTGAGAGTAGGGCTTTGAAGTCTCTAACTATTGTATTGCAGTCCATCACTCCCTTTAGATTTGTTAATATTTGCTTTATATATTTGAGAGCTCTGGAGTTGAGTGCAGAGATATTTATTATTGTTATATCCTCTTACTGAATTGAGTCCTTTATCATTATATGGTGACTTTATGTATTTTTACAATCTTAGGTTTGTAGTCTATTTAACTGACATAAATATAGTTACTCCTGTTCTCTTCTGGTTTTAGGTTGCATTAAATAGCTGTCTCCACCCCTTCACTTTCAGTCTATGTGTCTTTATAAGTGAGGCAGCATGTAGTCGGGTCTTGTTTCTTTATTCATTTGTCCATTCTATGTGTTTTACTTGGAGAACTGAGTTCATTTACATTCGATGTTATTATTGATAAGTACAGAATTGCTACTGTCATTTGTTACTTGCTTTCTGGTTGTTTAGCAACTCCTCTTTCTTCATTTGTGCCTTTGTGATTAAGTGGTTTTCTCTGGAAGTATGTTTTAATTCATTGCTTTTTTAAGTGTATTTATTATAAGTTCTTGTTTTATGGTTATCATGAGGCTTATAAAACTATGCTATAGATATAACAAATTATTTTAAAGTGGTGACAACTGTATTAGTCCATTCTCATTCTGCTAATAAAGACATACCTAAGACTGGGTAATTTATAAAGAAAAAGAGGTTTAATGGACTCAGTTCCACATAGCTGGGGAGGCCTCACTATTATGGTGGAAGGCAAAGGAGGAGCAAAGGCATGTCTTAAATGGCAGCAGGCAAGAGAGCGTGTACAGGTGAACTGTCCTTTATAAAAAGATGTGAGACTTTATTCATGAGTCTTATTCACTATCATGAGAACAGCATGGGGAAAACCTGCCCCAGTGATTCAATTACCTCCCACTGGGTCCCTTTTGTGACAGATGGGGATTATGGGAGCTATAATTCAAGATGAGAATTGGGTGGGGACACAAAGCCTAACTCTATTATTCCACCCCTAACCCCTCCCAAATGTTATGTCCTCACAATTTGAAACACAATCATGTCCTTCTAACAGTCCCCCAAAGTCTTAACTCATTCCAGCATTAATTCAAAAGTCCAAATCCAAGTCTGATTAACACAAGGCAAGTCCCTTCCACCTATAAGCTTGTAAAATCAAAAGCAAGTTAGTTACTTCCTAGATACAATGGGGGTACAAGCACTGGGTAAATATACTCATTCCAAATGAGAGAAATTGGCACAAACAAAGGACCCACAGGCCCCATGCAAATCTGAAACCCAGCAGAAAAGTCATTAAACCTTAAAGCTCCAAAATGATCTCCTTTGACTCCATGTTTCACATCCAGGTCACGCTGATGCAGAGGTAGGCTCCCATGGTCTTGGGCAGCACTTCCCCTGTGGCTTTACAGGGTACAGCCCCCTTCCTGGCTATTTTCAAAGGATAGCATTTATTGTCTGTGGCTCTTTCAGGTGCATAGTGCAAGCTGTCAGTGGATCTACCATTCTGGGGTCTGGAGGATGGTAGTCCTCTTCTCACAGCTCCACTAGGCAGTGCCCTAGTAATGTGTGGGGTTGCCATGAAGGTCTCTGACATGCCCTGGAGACATTTTCCCCATTGTCTTGATGATTAACATTTGGTTCCTCATTACTTATGCAAATTTCTGCAGCTGGCTTGAATTTCTCCCTAGAAGATGGAGTTTTCTTTTCTATTGCATCATCAGAATGCAACTTTTCTAAACTTTTATGCTCTGCTTCCTCTTGAACACTTTGGCGCTTAGAAATCTCTTTTGCCAGATACCCTAAATCATCTCTCTCAGGTTCAAAGTTCCACAGATCTCTAGGGCAAGGGCTAAATGCCACTAGTCTCTTTGCATAGCAAGAGTGACCTTTACTCTAGTTCCCAACAAGTTCCTCATGTGCATCTGAGATCACCTCAGCCTGGACTTTATTGTCTGTGTCACTATCAGCATTTTGGTCAAAGCCATTCAAGAAGTCTCTAGGAAATTCTAAAGTTTCCCTCATCATCCTCTCTTCCAAGCTCTCTAAGTCTCTACTTGTGAGCCCTCCAACTCTTTTAACCTCTGCCTGTTACCCAGTTCCAAATCTGCTTTCATATATTTGCATATCTTAACAGCTGCAGTGCACTACTCAGTACCAATGTACTGTATTAGTATGTTTTCATGCTGCTAATACAGACATACCCAAGACTGGGTAATTTATATAGAAAAAGAGATTTAGTGGACTCATAGTTGCACATGGCTAGGGAAGCCTCACAATTATGGTGGAAGGTAAAGGAGGAGCAAAGGCACAGCTTACATGGAGATAGGTAAGAGAGTGTATACAGGGGAAATGCCCTTTATGAAACCAAGAGATCACATGAGTCTTATTCACTATCATGAGAACAGCACAGGAAAAACCCACTCCCATGAATCAGTTACCTCCCAGTGTGTCCCCTCCCATGGCACATGGGGATTATGGGAGCTACAATTCAAGATGAGAATTGAGTGAGGACACAGTCAAATTATATAAAAAACTTATCTCTTATCACAGTAAAAATAGTAGAATGAAACAAAGAAAAGCTAAAAAAACTTTATACTTTGATTTCATCTCACCTATATTTTGACTTTTTGCTTTCTCATTTTTTATAATTTTAAATTTTCTCTTAACAGATTGATGGAGTCATTTTATAAAATCTATTCATCTTTTGGTCCTTATACTAGATTTATGAGTAGATTACATATCATAATTACAGTTTCAGCCTATTTTGAATTTCTTTGCATACTTACTTTTACTAGTGGGTAATACCTTCAAATCTTTTTGCAGATTAGTGTTTTTGTCTTTGGGACTGAAGAATTCCCTTTAGCATTTCTTGTAAGATGAGTCTGGGGGGTGACGAATTCTCTCAGCTTTTGTTTGTCTGAAAAAGACTTTATTTCTCTTCCATCTTTGAAGGGTACAAATTTTGTAGGGTCCAAAATTCTCAGTTGGCAGCGTCCCATTTTGCTTCCAACACTTTGAAAACTTCATCCCACTCCCCCTCTGGCCTTTATGGTTGTTGCTAAGAGGTCTGTTATCAGATGAATTTGATGTCCTTTATATGTTATTTACTTCTTTCCTCTTGCTGCTTTTAAGATTCTCTCTTTGTTCTTGATTTTTGAGAGTTTGATTATTATATGCCTTAGATTAGTCTTATTTGGGTTTAATCTATTTGGTGATCTATGGCCTTCCTGTAGGTTTATAACTTTCTTAAGTTTTAAGAAGTTTTCTGTTGTTATTTCTTTAAACAAGCTTTCTCCTCTTTTTCTCTTGCTTCAATTCCACTTGAACAACAATAATTCTTAGATTTGCTCTTTTAAGGTAACTGTCTTTATTTTGTAGACATTCCTCATTCCTTTTCATTTTTTCCTTCTCTGACTGTGTATTTTGCAATAGCTAGTCATTTTTACTGATTCTTTGCTTGATCCAGTCTGCTTTTGAGATCTTCTAAGAAAATTTTTAGTATAGTAAATATATTTCTTATTTCCAGGATTTTTTGAATATTTTATTTAAATCTCTTTGTTAAATTCCTTGATAGATTTCTAAGTTGCTTTTCTGTGTTATTTTAGAGATCACTGAGTTTTCTTTAAGTTTCTACTTTGGGTTCTTTACTAGAGAGCTTGCCTGTCACCATCTCATTATAATCTCTCACTGGTTTCTTGCTTTGTCTGCTCTGAGAGATCACGGTTCTCTGTTTGCTATTGTTTATTGTGGATGTATATCTATGCCTTGACATGTAGGTATAAGTTATTTATTCTAGTGTTCTATATCTTGCTTTTCTTTTTATTAGTTATGTTTGCTTGGAGATTTCTTTGCAACATACCACTCAAGCCTCACATTTTTTGCTAAGTCACTGCCTCCTTTTCAGCACTAGATGGCACTCTAAGTTCAGGTTTGCCTCTACTCCAGCAAATTTCCAAAGTGCTATTCAACCTTAATTGGGGAGTCTCTCAAAGGGATATCCTAGCAGTGTGAAATGGCTGATTAGGGGTGAGTGTTCAGCGGACTTGTGGAGCATAGTGCCTATAGCATGGTGCGAGTGAACAACCACTCTGATTTGGTGGTTTCTTTGGCTGAGATATAGAGCAGGCTTTTCCAGTTTGGAGCTGGTAGTTTCACCTCCCCTTTGTCTCCGGTTGTCATCAGGAATTTTTATCCCTTTAGTCACTTGCAAGGCTTTCTGTCATTTGAGGCAGGGACAGGCCTTTTGCCAGTGAATTCAACATGATGGGTAAGCTGGTTGTCCATCTCTATCTCAATTTTTTTTTATGGTAACTGTGAGTAGGGGAAAATTTTCTGCACTCTTGGGGCCTAGCAGATTGGGAAAAGGGTGTTATAGATCAAAAGGTTGATTCCCTTACAGTCTGCATGAATGTTTTTTTTTAACCTTTCTGTGGTTCCAAGAACTCATTCTCATATTTGAGTTCTGGAATATTGCCGGATAATCTCAGTGCTATATATTTGTTTTTGTTTTTCTGTGGGTGGAGGAGTGAAGCCAACTTCCTTCTACTCTGCCATTTTGTTCTCATTTCTTTAAATTTCAAAAATATTTTTGACATTTAGGTGCTGTATTTTATCTAGATGTAGACTACAGAACTGTGTTCAAACTAGGGCATTTGTTTTACAATATGCTAATATATTCACTAATTTGGGTTGCATTTTTCAATCAATTTTCATGTTAAAAATAATGTTTAGTATAAACAGGCAGAGCCCAGGAGTTAGTGGACACAATGCATATTAAAATATTTAGACTCTTCCTTACATGCCCAAATATCTGATTTATAAATTTAGGCAAAACCTTTCTGATTTAGATTCAATACAATTTTCATTTTAAAGAAAGAGACTGAGAATTCTTTTTTTATTGTTTTGTTGTATCACTACTTAATACAGGAGAAATAGGCAGTTATATGTTGCTATAAAATGTTTTATCCAGTTTGGTATTATAAGAATGAATAATTCCTACACTAATAAAATTCTTCTTAAATAGTATTTACATTTTATGTGTAAACATTGTTGCTCAAGTCTCCCACATTCAGTGAAAATTTCTTGTACTTCTAAATACTCTTGACCTACAGATGCCGGTTTTCTGTGATCAGATATTGGGGTTTTAATTCTTTTTTCTTCATTCCTTTCTTTTTTTTTCTTAGTTTTAAATAATCTGTGCTTTTAAACCAAGAATCTAGAAGAACATATCTATATCTGAAAATCAACAATCCCAATATTTATTTTTAATAAAATTATTTACATACATTGTCTCGAATTCTCTTTTAAAAAAGTTAAATGAAACAAAAAGCAAGTTATATCATGGTAAGTTACAATGTTAAGTAGTGTTTTCTAGTTTTTATTATGTTGTTGTGTCATGGAACTTGTTTCCTGCTATAAATCATCAAAGAAAAATTTGGAGGGCAGAGTTAAATAAAGACTTTATTCAAGACTATTCCAAAAGGAGAGAATGTCAGGAAGGAAGTTTATCTCATGTGATTAGGCCATCTGCATTTGCTAATTGGTGCTTATGGAATTTAGGTTCTTACCCTCTTTAGTGACTGGAATATAGGGGTCCTTATTTCTCTTAGTGATTACATTTTAAGAGGATGCTTTTCAGGTCCTTGAAATATGTGTTTCTGTTTTGTAATACTGGCAAGAAGCTATGAGAAAACATATCTCAAAGGAGCAAATAAAATATTTGTAATATTTTCTATATAAAATGCTCTAAGAAAAGGAGTCTGGGGGAGCCATAGTCAGGAAGAAGCCTGACTCAAGTTCTGCCAAGCTGGAGTGGGAAGTCAAGGTCGTGTTGGTTAAAACTCAGTTGGAAAAAAAAAATTACTGTCCACCCCACTCTTCCTACCTTTCGAAATGATGAGAGGGCTTAGAGTCAGATCTTATCTGGTTTAGAGAAAAGGAACATTTGATATTCATGGAGCAATTTATAATAGATATAAAATAGTGGGAAAAATAGGTGAAAAAACTTAGCATTTTTCAGGGTTTAAAAAGAGTATTTCTTAAGAATGCTGTATATTAAATGATGCTTATTGAGAAATATTTTTATATTTTCTATCTCAGAGTTGTATATAATATTGTAAAATTTTATATGTATTATATACAACATAATGTTGTTTATAATATTGTGAAACATTTTGTGAAATGTTCAACAGTTTTGTACACATTGATATATATTCTCAGGGTTTATTCATGAGGAAATATGTAATATTACTTTCCCTATTTTTAAAATTATTTTAATTGCTTTGCCAAAGATTTATCTTATCAGCCTTTTCAGAGAAATGTCTTGGATCTGTTTATTAATTCTACAAATATTCTGTTGTTATTAATTTGGTTTGTAATTTTATTCTTTATTCTGTTTTGTTAAGAGTTACATATACATTTTATAATTTTAAGGTAAATATGTAGTTACTATAATTTTATTATTCTTTGTTTAATTCGAAGGCATTTAGAACTCTAAAATTTTCCTTTTGGCTGCATACCACAGATTTTTTCCCCATTGCCTTCATTTTCTGACTATTTTTTTTATTCTTTAATTTCTTATTTAAGAGTTAAGAACTTTGTCTGTTTTCCTTTTCACATTTCTCTCTCTTTTTTTTTGCTTTTTGTGGACAATGGAGTTTTGCTAAATTGCCATGGCAGGTCTCGAACTCCTGGGCTCCAGCTATCCTTCAACTTCTGCATCCCTAAGACCTAGAATTACAGGTATGCGCCACCTTGCCCAGCATCCTTTTTACATTTCTAAATAATTTTTTGTTTTGGTAAAATATATATAGGATAAAGTTTACCTTTTAAACCATTTTAAGGGTACAGTTTTGTGGTATTAAGTACATTCATATTATTGTGCAACCATGATTATCATCCATCTCCAGAATACTTTTATTTTTCTCATCTGAAACTCTGTACCTATTAAACGTTAATTCCCCATTATCTCCACTCCAAAATCCCTGGCAACCACACCACTCTACTTTCTGATTCTATAAATTTAAATATTCTTGGTACCTCATATAAGTGAAATCATATATTTGTCTTTACATGACTGATATATTTCATTTAGCATAATGCCTTCAAAGTTCATGCATGTTGTAGCATGTGTCAGAATCTTTCTCTTCTTAAAGGTTGAATAATATTCCATTTTGCGTTTATACCACTTTTTGCTTATCCATTTATCTGTTGATGGACACTTGGATTGCTTGTTTCTTTTGGCTATTGCGAGTAATGTTGCCATGATCAGAGATATATAATGATCTATTCAAGATTCTTCTTTCAGTTCTTTCAAATATATAACCAGAAATGGTTTGCTAGGTCATATGATAATTCTATGTTTAATTTTTTTGAAGAATTTCCATAACATCCTCTATGGTGGCTGTAATATTTTATGTTCTTACTGTAAATCTATAAAGATTCAGATTTCTTTATATCCTCATCAACAATTGTTATTATCTGTGTGTGGTTTTTTTTTTCTTTTTTTTTGTAATAGACATCCTAATGGATGTAAAGTGATATTTCACTGTGGTTTTTATTTAAATTTCCCTAAAAGTTAGTATTGCTAAACATTGGTTTTTGTGCTTTTTGGCCATTTGCATATATTGTCTGGAGATAAAAATTTGGATATCTTCTTTGGAAAAATGGCTATCCAAGTCTTTTCTCCTGTTTTAAAAATCAAGGGTTTGTTTTTTGTTGCTGTCTAGTTGTAGAAGTTCTTTATATATTCTAGATATAAATTTCTTATTGGTATATGATTTGACAATATTTTCTCTTATTCTGTGGATTGCCTGTTTATTCTGTCAATAATGTTTTTGATGCACAACATTTTACATTTGTTGAAATCCAACTTACCTATTTTTCTTTTGTTGCCTGTGCTTTTGGTTTCAGATCCAAGAAATCATTGCTAAATCTACTGAGTTGTTTTTCTCTTTTGTGTTCTTCTAAGAGTTTTATAGTTTTAGTTATTGGTGTTTAGACTTTTATTCATTTTGAGTTAATTTGATCCATTTTGAGTTTTTTTTTTTTAATAGTATAAAGGCTCAACAGTATGTTTGCATGCAGATACCCAGTTTTCCCAATAGCATTTGTTGAAAAGACTCTGTTTCCCCACTGAATGGTCTTAGAATCCTTGTCGGCCGGGCGTGGTGGCTCACGCCTGTAATCCAAGCACTTTGGAGTCCAAGGCGGGCGGATCACCTGAGGTCGGGGGTTCAAGACCAGCCTGACCAACATGGTGAAACTCCGCCTCTACTTTCAAAAAAAAAAAAAAAATCCTTGTTAAAAATCATTTTACAATATATGCAAGGGTTTCTTTCTGAGCTCCACTTTATTCTGGTGGTTCTTTTTTCTGTCTTTGTGTCAGTACCACACTGTTTTTATGTTTTCGTGAAAGAACCATAATCTGGAGCTTCCTAATCTGCATTGTGCTGACAGCAGTTCTCTCAATTTAGTTTGTAAATTGTGTTATTTACCTTTACTTATAGCACTGAAGTTATAGAATGAAGTGTCTGCTTTTTCTGGTGTTTGAAATGTATTGAAGTTATGTTGTGGAAACTTGAAGATATCATTTCTGCTTCTTGTAAATATAATAAAGACAGATGTATAACAAACTCATGGAAAAATAAAATATTTTTTTCAATTTTCACAATTATAAGGAGCTTCTAAGCCAAATAGTGCTATTTAGTTAGTTAAAAATGAAAGAGATAAGTTTCAAAATAATGTTATTTCTTGTCTTGATCATACAGAAGATGTCATTTATTTAGCTTCTCTTATTTTAAGAAAATAATATTATTCTAATCTAATATTTAAAAGAGTATTGTCTGCATTGAAAAATCTTTGGTTTTGCTTTTTCAGATGCTTTAAAATGTTCAGACAACTAAATAAGTTATTAAACAATGTGACTATCCATATAGTTTTAAAAATTATATCAGTTGATATAAAAGATTCAATAATAAATTTTTCTTAAAGATACCTGTTATTTAAAGTATATGAAGTCTTAATTAAACTTAGAGAATTAAGTTCAAAAATTCCCTCAAGCATTCTTATTGCAATTTATTTTTTAATAACGTGATTTCTAAAGTTTATTTTCTAAAACTCAAAACAAAACAAAGGTTTTGATAATATATATTTTTCACATTTATAAATTATGTTATTATAGTACTTTATATACCTGTTTAGGTATACAGTTACATTCTGTCATTTTTTATTTGTATATTTAACACATTTTCCTTTACCAGACAAAAAGTCACAATTACCTAGGAATGACTGATACTAGGAAAAGACTACTAAAATTGCAACCACTTGAAATCAGAACAAAAATTTCACAGGGTATTAAGAACCAATATTTTATTAACACTTATATAGAAAAACAAAAAATTGCAGATTATAAAGCAATTTGATTTTTAAAAAAATGAAATCTGTTCATCATAGGCTGTCTTACAAAAGACCATAGGCTCTTTGCACATGAGGGAAGTATGTTACAAAAAGTGAAAAAAGAAAGGATAAAAGCATATTGATTTTGAGATAGACTTAATTTTTTTGGCAATAGCACAATGTAACAGCCTTCCCTGGGCATTGACATTGGCAGTAATATCAGAAAAGAGATAATATTTAAGGGCTTTGCCAATTTCCCCAAGGGCCTCCTTTAGTCCTTCAATTTTCAAATCATCCTCTTTTGTAGCATATGTCATATTATATGACTGTTGGAATTGGTCTCTTTCTAGCAGAATTTCTTAAGACATTGTCTTTGGTGAGATTTTAGCAGAATTTTCAATAGTACTTTCATCCATTTCGTGAAATGACATATTTTTTTCAATGCTTGAAATTCACTTTATATCATGTTAGAATAACTTTGATTTAACAAAGTTGAATCAATGACTAGGGACATGTGTATTAAGCAGGAAAGGATATTAGGGAATAGACAAGCTGTTCATTTTGAAACTTTGTTTCTTGATGTCTGACTTCAGCATGGTATTGAGTTGTTGCTGAGTTTTAAAGATTTGAATTTTCATAAAACAAGATTTTAAAATCAATGTTTTTGGAACGAAAATGTTTATGACTCATTTTCATTGAGGATTTAATTTTTTCTATTTAATATTTTAAAATTGAATTTTATTTTCTGTGATATAAACAATGAACCACTGCAAGAAAGAAAGCAATCTTTATCTTTTTAATTAATCAAATATATTTTTCTAATTATTTTACGTTTGCCATTTTTGTTTCACAGCTATAGGTAAGTTTCCTTTAATCATCAACATTAACTGGACTCATTATAGTAATGTATTTCTTTTAAAAAGGAGGAAATAACTTAGATGTTTTATTTATTACCATAACTCCTATGTTTGATCTTATTTTTGTCATTTAATGTTTTCTAATTCTGTACATGCTTGTTTTTTTTTTTTCTGCTTCCCATAATTTTCTGCTCTAAACTTCTTATTTTGATAGGTATATTCTATCAGCATCTATGTAGTAAATAGAAAGCAGGAAGATATTTCATATAAAATTATTAGGATATCTAAAGATACAAATTCTCCTGGGCCTCCAGGAATTATTTTGGAAGACTTGACCCATCAAAGGAGCTATTATCTCTTAAGTCACTTTGGAAATATTGAACTTAAGAATGTAGTATTTGAGCTGATATACAAGTTATAGAAATGGAAATCAGACATTAACACAGAACGTACAGCTGCTGCTGCTGCTGCTATCACCACCACAATTGTCTGAGAAACTAGGAATGGACACTGGACTGCTGATGCAGGAAACCCGTGTCTTTACAACCTTGATTGCCAACAGCTAAAACTGAAAAATGGGCCAGACATAATTTTTAATTCACTTCTGCTTTCTAAAGTTTCTGTGCTTTTACTTGATTGGTGAGAATTTTTACCCAAAACTCCAGCTGTGAAGGAATTTGGAAAATGCATTGTTTTCCTCTCTGGAATATAGAAAGTTACCATGGAAGAAAGTTGGAATAGAAATGGAGTGGCCAGTCCACAGCATCTATCCCAAGAGGATCATGTTTTATTTATAATTCTACTTGAGATTGTCTTTAAGTTTTTCTGCTTCATAAAATCAGTTTAAGAGTGATTTTATGAAGTCTTAAACTCTAATTCTACAATTGTGACAAGTAGGAGATAATTCTCAGTCTTTGCTTATACATAACTTTGTGTTTTCTAACTATTCTGCTTTACTAAAATACTGCATGCTAATATATACATATGAGTGTATATATAAAATAATTATAAATGTATTATTTTTTTCAAAATAATTTCTTCAACTTCTGCTCATAAATTGATAAGCACATTCTTAGAGCCATCTTCTATGTCTCACTGACATTTTGAGAGGTGTTTTAATAAAGTTTTAAAAACTTTATTAAGTTTTTAAACATCTGAGACATTATGTGAGAATCTAAAATCATAGTTTATTAGCTCAGGATGTAAAATGGCTATAGCAACATATTCCTGTCACAGCATATTATTCTTGTAATTTAAAGCTAGTCCTCAATTTATGATTTTTTGGTAGGCTTTTATTGTAAATTGTTAAAATCTAGAGAGTAAATTTTTCTAAAGTAGTTTAAGGCAGAGCAGTATAGCACTTGTGGAGTTTTCTTCAAAATCATTATGATCTTGAATTATCTTTTGCACTATATTTTATTTCAGTGAATGTGCTCCATAAGCATTCCAATTGCCTGATATTTAAATCAATTTGGTAAATGTTAATTGTGTACCTAATGTATTTCAGGCATTATAATAGGCATAGGGGCTTCAACAATGAGTGCCCCATTCAACAATGAGTGTCCCATTCCAACAATGAGTGCCCTATTCCCTGGTTAAAACCAAGGAATCTAAAATATTAAAACCAGATAATGATGATTTTGAAGAAAACTCCACAAGTGCTATATTGCTCTGCCTTTAAGGCATCATGGTCTGTTATACTCTAATATAAATCAATAAGCACTATGCCAAAAACATGAAGCATTCTAGAAGAATCATTAATTTTGCCTGTAGGCTAAGAATCAGAGCACATTTCACAGAGGAGAAAATGGTTTACTATATCTCCTAATTTCTTAGTTAAAACAAAAAATAAACCCAGAATATAACTGTCATTTTAATTAAAAAAAAATTAAATGTGAAACATTTTACACCTGTGATTTTTGTTTGTGTTAAGACCTGTAGAAATGAAGGTAAAGATGATAGTGGTGATGATGACGATGAATGATGAATGATGATGATGATGATGATGATGGGTATTACTGGTTGCATAATCAGCAGCTGTTTTACCATTTTCTTTTTCCTGCTAACATCCTAATTTTCCTTCTGGTATCTACCCTCCTGATTTGTAGCAATCATATGATTTGGGATGTTGGTCCCAGATTGAATTAGTTTAAGTCAAGTAGGAAAATCACATCTCCCAGTCAGTGATTGGTTTAAGAATCCTAGTGTATGTTAAGCAGAATTGGGAACTCTTTGTCAACAAAGATTGGTTCTGGAAAGGACACAAAACCAGATTTGGATCATTGAAATGTAGGAGGAATTTTGAAAAAAAGGATTCTGAGAAACTTATTCTTAAGGGAAAATCTTAGGAGAGCTGTCTCCCGCTGGCCATTGGTTAATATACTATGACAAGCATAGTCATCTGATTACCAGCTTGTAGATGAAGCTAGTACCTAGAGATGTCATCTGCTCTCTCTCCTCCCCAAGAATCATAGGGAAAATAAAGACAGAGTCATTGGATTAAGTAAACCCTAAAGCTCATCTGACCTATGGACTTGCGTATGCAAGAGTTCTTAATGTTCTTATTGGTTAAGCCAGTTTTATTTGACTTTGTAGTTGCGTGTCCTGAAATACATTCTAATAATTTAATAATTAACTCCTGAAAATAAAAACAGCTAACCTAAGAATTAAGATAAATAAAATGCAATAAAATTTTAAAAGAATGTGAACAAACTAATAATAGTAGACAAGGTTAAAATCAGGAAATCTAAAAATATTAGAAAGCTAAAATATATAAACTTTGAAAGTGTAAGTAGAAAATAATTAAATCTTACAAATTAATTTGGTGAAAAAGTCCTAAAATTGGCAAGAGTAACAAATGTAATTGTTGAAAAAACACAGTGTTCCAGTGTAACATTTCAGATGTAAGGGAAAAGTTGGCATGCACACTGCTTTAGGGGTATTGAAGGCTTAATATATGCCAGATTCTAACAGGTCTGAGGGGGAGTTGGTGGGTAAGTGGTGGGTAGCTGGAAAAACAGTTGAGTAGTAGTAGACAGTTTCAACATGGCTTTACTCTCTGGGTGCGAGCGAGCCTGGGCATGAGCTGTGTGCCTAAACCATACGTACAGTGTTAGTAGGGTAATTGTTCTTTCACAGACAATAGTGGCTCTGAGCTAAGCAGGAGCTCACATGGTTGAATACCTAAAGTGCTTCACATGGCGTGGTTACATAATGAGTGAAGTTGTGTGCCTGTGCTCCAGACTCGCAAACTCGCTGAGTCATGTAGGACTGGGTGTCTGCCTTGGCCTATTCTTAACTGCAGCACATCCATTTTCCTTACAACATAAGATATTTCCAGCTAAGGGTACATAACAGAAATGTCTATGCAGTTTTTAAAAACAACACATTTTTAGTTTCAGCCCTGATGATTCTGATAAGGCAAGCATGAGTGAAGTCTTGGAATGCACAGTGTTATGGACTGTTCATAACAATGCCAATTCAGATATCAGTGCCTGTGATAAAGGCAATTCCTACAAATGTAGGTGATTCTGTATTTGTGTCTCTTGCTGAAGTATCTCTTCATGTGTGATTCAATATTTGTGTTGCCTCTGCCCTTTGTGTGTTTTTCTGTGCATATCTCTATCTCTTAATGAGTCTTTCTGTGTGCCTATGTGTATGTCTCTATGTGGATGTGCCTCTGTGAGTCTCCTTTGGTCTTTTTTATGTCTTTGTCTTTCATTTTCCTCTGCATATCTTTGTATCTCTGGGTGATACTTCGTCTGTTGTCTCTGTGTCTCTCTCTGAATGTGTAGTATATCTGTGTATTTCTCACTATGGTTGTGTCTTTACCTGTCTTTATGTGCTTGTGTTTGTGAGTCTGTAGCTCTTTGTATCTCAGTGTGTGTTTACTCTTTGGCCCTCTGTATCTCTACATGTAGTTTTTCTCTGTGTTCCTTTGTCTGTTTCTGTCTATGTGAGCTGCTCTTTGTGTGTCTCATCCTTTGTATTTTATTTGCCTGACACAGTTAATTGAGAGAAGAAATAAACTCAGTCAAAGAAACCTTATGTTCTTTCCTACTCTGTACCTAAAACAGAAAAGAAAAAATAAAAGGCACAACCAAATTCTAGGAATTTAAGTGACTGATGTTCCTTAAAGAGGGTCAATCAACCACTGAAAACTGTTTGTCCTCCAACCCTCATGTTTTCTTCAGAGCAATAAAACCACTATACAACAATTAAGTCCTTCATCTGATGAGGCAAACATGTGTCTTTGACTGCCTTGCAATGATCTCACAGCATAAGGCACACCTGGTCAGATCTTGTCCCAAACTCACATAATACAAGACAAAAAACTACCAACACTGAAGGAAAATTTGTTATTCATTTCCATTATCCTAATCATAAATAATCCTACTTACATTCAAATAGCAGTACATAGTCATGTCACATCTAACTCCTTATTAGTTCTTGTAATAACAACTTTTCCTAGGGCATGCTCATCAAGCATAGAGCATAGGCACACCACACATTCATCAAGGGACACCTGCAGCTTTCTTCATCACAGAGCATTTTTGTGTGTTACAGGTATATCTTGAAGATATTGCAGGTTTGGTTCCAGACCATCACAAAAAACACATGTTGCAATAAAGTGAGTCAGATGCATGTTTTTTTTTTGTTTCCCAGAGTATATAAAAGTTATATTTATAATAGAGTGTATAGTCTATTCAATATGAAATAACATATGTCTAAAAAACAATGTATACACCTTGGTTAAAAATACTTTATTGATAAAAAATGAGTATCTGAGCCTTCAGCCAATCATGATTTTAGTTGCTAGAAGGTCTTTCCTCAACGTTGATGGCTGCAGACTGATCAGGGTGTCAGTTGTTGAAAGTTGGGGTGGCTGTGGCAATTTCTTAAAATAAGGCAATAATGATGTTTGCCACAACAATTGATTTTTCTTTTTATGAGAGATTGCTCTGTAGCATGACATGCTGTTTGACGGTGTTTTACCCACATAACTCTTTGAATATTGCAGTATATCCTCTCAAATCCTGCTGCTGCTTTATCAACTAAGTTTATGAAATATTCTAAATTTTTATTGTCATTTCAACAATGTTCACAATATCTTTACAAGGGAAGAGTTAATCTCAATAAACCACTTATTTTGCTTATCAATGGGAAGCAACTCTTCATCCATTAAAGTTTGATCATGAGATTGTAGCAATTCAGTCATATAATTCAGGCTCCACTTTTAATTCTAGTTCTCTTGCTATCCACTATACCTGTATTTACTTTCTCCACTGAAGTCTTGAACTCCTGAAAGTCATCCAGGAGGGTTGAAATCAACTTATTTCAAATTCCTGTTAATGTTGATATTTTTTACCTCCTCCCATATATCATGAATGTTCTTAATGACATCTATAATGGTGAATCCTTTCAGTAGTTTTCAATTTGCTTTTCCCATAGAATCACCAGTGGAATCACTATCTATGGTATCTATAACCTTACAAAATGAATTTCTTAAGTAGTAAGACTTAGAGTTGACATGACTCCTGAATCATGGGCTACAAAATAGATGTTTTGTTATCAGGCATTAAAATAACGTTTATCTCCTTGTACATCGCTAGTAGAGCTCTTTGGTGACCAGGTGCATTGTCAATGGTCAGTGATATTTTGACCAGTGATATTTTGAAAGGACTTTCTTTTTCCTGAACACTAGGTTTCAACAGCAAGCTGAAAATATTCAGTAAATCATGGCGTAGTACATGTGCTGTCATTCAGGCTTTGTTTCATTTATAGAGCAAAGAATGAATATATTTAGCATAATTATTAAGGGGTTTAGGATTTTTAAAATGGAAAATGAGCATCAGCTTTATCTTAAAGCCACCAGCTGCATTAGCCCCTAACAAGAGAGTCAGATTGTCCTTTAATGCTTTGAAGCCAGGCCTTGACTTCTCCTCTCTAGCTATGAAACTCCTAGATGGCATATTCTTTCAATCTAAGGCTTCATTTAGATTTGTGTCATTTCCATTAAAAATCTGACATTAAACATACACACCTTCATCTATTATCTTAACTAGATCTTTTGGATAACTTGCTGCAGCCTGTATATTAGCACTTGTTGCTTCACCTTTTACTCTTACATTATGGAGATTGCTTTTTTCCTTAAACCTCATGAATCTGCATCTGCTAGCTTCAAACTTTTCTTCTGCAGTTTCCTCACTTCTGTCAGCATTCACAAAATTGAAGGGAGCTAGGGCTTTCTTGCAGATTAGGTTTTGGCCTGAGGCAATGTGTCTGGTTTGATCTCCCCCAGACCACTAACACTTTCTCCAAACCAGCATCAAGGCTGCTTTGCTTTCTTATCATTTAGTGTTTCTGATAAAATAGAGTTTCAGTATCACCAAAGGTAGTTTTAAAATATGTTAGTCAAAAATATGATTAATGACTCAGATAAAAAGAGATGGAATGATCTGTAGATCTTTGGAAAAAATAGGTTGCACACTAAAACCAGGGGTTTCCATCTTCATGATGACTCTGAGGTAACTTCTCCAGGCCTCTGTTGTCATGGAAAAAATGAGGAATTCGAGTTTACAATTATTAAAATATAGCTGGACCCTAAAAATTTCTATTCATCATAGATTTTCACTGAAATGAAAACATATTACCATTTAACTCGTAACATTTAAAGAATTAAAAATCATAATCCCCTATGCTCAAGTTTTCAATCAATCAAACAGTAGTTTACTTTCCAAAAATAAGTTTGCATTTACATTTTGTACATGATTTCTAATCTGGTTTAGTTTGTTTTCTAAGTTAGACTTTTGTAAAACTTTTACTGAAAAATTATTCAATTGACTAGAACTCATTTCACTGCTAAGAGGCTGAATAAGTCCTTAATTTCATCTCTCATTATGAATCCCAACAACTTAGTTTATATTCATTTATTTACAGTACATTAATTGTCTTTTTTTCACACATGAGGAGTTTGAATCTTACATACGCAAACTACAGCAAATTTACCAAGATTAAATTCACTATCACAAAGCAATAATGCTATTAAAAAAAATGGGACATCAAGTACACTGATGCCTGTTGGCTCTCTAACTACTTATCCTGAAAGTGTAATCTTCTTGGAACCATAAAATACTATATCTTCAGGCTTTTAGAAGATCTCTCATAAGAAATAAATTCAATCCAAGATCACAACCAAATAATGTAGTAAACAGATTGTGAAAATCAGAAAGAATAATTACATAAGACTTGGTTTTAATGCTTGGGTAGGAAGAGGGGTAGAAGGTTGATTAAACAATTACTTAAACTGTTTAAATGGGCATATGCAGGAACATACACTTTGGGCTTTGAGATAATTTTTGAAAGACTTCTGGCTTTGGAAATATTTGTTATACATGAAAAGGTCACTGACCTTATTACCAGCTAAATCATTGGGTTTGAGAAAGCTCTACTATGCACAAAACACATAAATGACTTATGCTCATTAGCTAAAATAAAGTAATAAAAGAGAAAACATATATAATATATATAAAATCAAATCCTATATTTATTTCTGACTTTTTGTTGCTACTTTTTTTCTATGTTAACTGCCATATAATGGTAACACTAAATAAAAATATCATTGCAATTGTGTTTTTTCATTATTTTTAGGATTTGTAATGAAAATTTGCTTTGAATATTGAAATGCCTGGCTATTTATTGATTATAAACAGACTCAGCTTTTTCATGTTTGTCTGCACCTTTCATTATTATCTATCTCCTTTCTTCTTTCACTTGATATTTCCCTTAAATTTTACTGATTTAAACATGGAAGTGGGAGAACAATGGTGGCAATGTAAGTATTAGGCAGATAAGTTTGGTGTTTTGTTCTTAACTTTGACTAGTTATTATTCAGTATCCTTGTGTCCTTGGGGGAATTGGTTCTAGGAGCCTAACAAATACTAAAATCTGCAGATGCTCAAGTCTGTTACAAAAAATAGTGTGTAGTATTTGCATATAATTTGTGAGCATCTTCCTGTATACTTTAATCATCTCTGGATTACTTATAATACCTAATACAATGTCTAAAAATTACTTATTTGCTTGGATTTAACATAGTTCTTGGTGTCTGAAAATTCAAATTTTGCTTTTTGGAACTTTGTGGAATTGGTTCCTAAGTTTTATTTTTAACTTTGGATGATTGGATTCAAGAAGGTAGAACCTACAGTACAAAGGATCAACTGTATTTTGCTTTAAACATCTTTTATGTATAAAAAATTTAGATGTATTACTTTATTTTGGTCTAGTTTCTGGCTTTCTACATTTTATAACTTGCTTTTTATCTATCTCAACAAATAAGAAGTATGTATCTACTTAAATGTCCATTATGTGACCAACAATTTTGCTAAGAATTATTTTATTTTGGTCTAGTTTCTGGCTTTCTACATTTTATAACTTGCTTTTTATCTATCTCAACAAATAAGAAGTATGTATCTACTTAAATGCCCATTATGTGACCAACAATCTTGCTAAGAAGTAGGGATTAGGGATACTATATAATAGGTATTGAGTATAGGTTTTATTTAGCAGTTTAATCTTTTATTGAATTAAGTATAATTTTTTAAATTTATAAATTAAATCAATTTGTAGCATTAATGTTATACACACACATATATGTATATATAGATATATATATCATGTTGTTTATCTTAAAACTTCTCTAGCTGTTATTAATCCTTTATATAACTCTAATAGCCTACACAATAATTTTGGATTTAATAAATGGGAAAGAGAAGAGTATATTTTATATCCTTATCTTTTCAGTCCTCTACCATCCTAGTAATCTAATCGGAACTGTGAAAAAATTGCTGTGTGTTTTTGTATTGTATAGTTTTTCTAATGTGTTTGTTTCGACTCTTGGATAATTCTAACTAGCTGCAGGTATTGCTTTCAGTGTTCTTATTTACTGACCTCTTCAATAAATTTATCTGTCAGTAACCATTTTCATCAACAATATCTCTGTTCCAAAATTTGTTTTGAAACTCAGCCTTCAGTACCTGGAAGTATTTCCATGAGAAAATTTTGGTTAAAGGACATATTTTATAGCTGTCTAAAGACATATATCATAGTTCTTTTTTTCCCGTATATCTGAAAGGCAATATGACATTGACAATTCTTAAAATATACACTCTTTTTCTAGGAAATTTTTACTTTACTTTTTATTTTCCAAGTAGCATTTTTTTTTCTCCTTAGTAGCCTAGATATTTATTTATCTTACATTATATTTAAGAATTGTATACAATGTATGGCAATGAGGAGGGCTTTCACAAATACCGTCTTTCACCACTGGTTCTGGCATGTGATATAAATGCACTTCTTTGCTCCTTTGTAAGTTACACATGGTCATGTAACTTGCTTTGGTCAACAAAAATTGAGTGGAAGTGACATAGATTATTTCAGTCAGAAAGCTATTAAGGCATGTGCAAATTACCCAGTTGTTGATGAAACCTTTGTAATTTGGGGTTCCTGAGTGACATGGTTTGACCATGCCCCCACCAAAATCTCATCTTGTAGTTTTCATAATCCCCAGATGTTGTGGAAGGGACCCAGTGGGAGGTAATTGAGTCATGAAGCTAGTTACTCCCATGCCGATCTCAAGACAGTTAATGAGTTCTCATGAGATCTGATGGTTTTATAAGTGACTTTCCTCCTTTGCTCAGCACTTCTCTCTCCTGCCTTCATGTGAAGAAGGATGTGTTTGCTTTCCCTTCCATGATAATTGTAAATTTCCTTAAGCTTCCCTAGTCTTGTGGAACTGTGAGTCAATTAAAACTCTTTTCTCTATAAATTACTCAGTCTTGGGTATTTCTTCATAGCAGTGTGAAAATGGACGAATACCCTGAGGAACTAAAAAGGCAGAATCTTCCCCCTCTAAATAGTCTTCACTGGGTTTTTAGTATAAAAAACAACTTAATTTTTTCTAGATTCAGGTTTTGGGTTTATTTGTTACATCAGCATGACTGGTCTATCTTGACCGACAAGGATTATAACTTTATGGCCATTTTTCTTAATTGTAGATACAACCTAATAAATCTTACCTATTTTGGGGTATTCTTTCTTATGCAATCAAGAGGAAATACTCGACCACATGTGTGTTTATCAGTCGTGTGCAAGTTAGTGTTTTTTCCTCTGATAATATCTAACCTTAAAAGCTCAGATTGCTAAGCTCAGTTTGGCAGATATATCATCTTGTTTATAAAGCATTAAATAATATTCCTAATTGCCTGCATCTTCATGAAGCACAGAGACATGGTTTAGATAGTGAGATGTAATGGACATTCCCCTCATGTCTTTATTTAACTCTTCAATGTTCCACATTACTTTCACATTTATTTTCTTTTGTCCTACTTTAATACACACAGTATAGTTTCTACCCTATACTGATTTTAACAGGATTTTAGCCCATTTAATGCAGTAGTTATTATGCAAGAACGTTTTCCAAATATTATGTGTCATGTAAGAGACATGGTCTCTCCCAGCACTAGTTACTGCAGCCAAAGAACTCAGGGTGAAAGAAAACCTTTCATCAAATACCTAAGGAATAAAAAGGTCTAGCAAAGTAAGGCAAACATAAGGAGCTGATAAAGTCTCAAATTGCTGTGTCAAACTCCTGAATATTGGCAGGAAGCACTGGTTAATGAACAAAGGTTGATAATCAGTTGGAAAGGAATAGATAGAAATCTCTTAGATTTCTTAAACATCTCTAGTTTTATTAGAAACACATCTTCAATGGCTTTGTAGGAAGAGAATGTGAGATGTAATATATTTGAGTTCTTGCATATTGAAAATATGATGTGTTCATTGCCATTCATTTTTTTCCCACATATGTATTTATTTGTTCATTTATTTTGATAGATTTAGGGAATACAAATGCAGTTGTATTACATGGGTATATTACATAGCAATGAAGTCTGGGCTTTTAGTGTACCCATCATCTAATAGTATGCATTGTACTTGATAGGTAATATTTCATCATTCAGCCAACTTCCACCCTCCCATCTTTTAGAATATCCAATGTCTATTTTTCCTCTCTGTATGTCCCTATATATCAATTGTTTAGCTACCACATATAAGTGAGAACATGTAGTTTTTGATTTTCTATGATTTTTTAAATTTCAACTTTTATTTTAGAGGCAGGAGGTACATATGCAGGTTTGTGGAATGGATATATTGCATAATGCTGAGGTTTAGGGTACAGATGAGCCTGATAATCAGTTGGAAAGGAATAGATATCTCAGATCTTTTAAACCTCTCTAGTTTTATCAGAAACACATCTTCGATGGCTTCCTAGGATGGGTGCACATAGTACCCAACAACCCAACAGTTAGTTTCTTCCTCTCCCCCTCTGCCCTTTCTATTAGTCACCAGGGTCTATTGTTGTCATCTTTACATCCATGAGTATCCAATATTTAGCTCCTACATCCTCCAGACCCCAGAATGGCAAATCCACTGACAGCTTGCACTGTGCACCTGGAAAAGCCACAGACACTTAATGCCAGCTTGTGAAAGCAGCTGGGATTGGTGCTGTACCCTGCAAAGCCACAGGGGCAGAGATACCCAAAATAATGGGAGCATACCTCTTGAATCAGCATGACCTAGATGTGAGACATGGAGTCAAAGGAGATAATTTTGGAGCTTTAAGACTTAATGACTGCCTTATTGGACTTTGAATTTGCATGGGGCTGGTTGGTAGCCCCTTTGTTTTGTCCAGTTTCACCCATTTGAAATGGGAGCATTTATCCAATGCCTATACTCCCATTGCATCTTGGAGGTAACTAATGTGCTTTTGTTTTTGCAGACTCATAGGTAAAAGAGAATTGCCTTGTCTCAGATGGTTTGGACTTGCACTTTTGAGTTAATGCTGGAATGTGTTAAGACTTTAAGGGGATTTTTAGGAATGTATGGATTGTGTTTTGAAGGGGCCAGAGGTAGAATTATGGCTAGGCTTTGTGTCTGCACCAAAATCTCATATTGAATTGTAATTCCCATAATCCCCACATATCTGGGGGATAGACGTTTTGGGAGGTGATTTGATCATGGGGGCAGTTTGCCCCATCCTGTTTTCTTGATCTGAGAAGATCTGAGAATTTTATCAGGGTCTATTCTCCGTTCACTGTTTACTCCTCCCTCTTGTTGCCTTGTGAAGAAAGACATGTTTACTTCCTCTTCTGCCATGATTGTAAGTTACCTGAGATCTCCGTAGCCACCTGGAACTATGAGTTAATTAAACCACTTTTCTTAATAAATTACCCAGTGTCAGGTATTTCTTTATTTCAGTATGAGAATGGACTGATACAGTGTCTATGTTCCACATTTTCTTTATCTGATTTACTGTTTATGGGCACTAAGAGTGATTCCACGTTTTTGCTATTGTGAACAGTGCCATGATTAACATACAAGTGCATGTGTCTTTTTGGTAGAGAAGTTCTAACCAGAGCAATCAGGCAAGAAACAGAAATAAAGGGCATTCAATTAGGAAAGGAGGAAGTCAAACTGTCTCTATTTGCAGACGACATGACTGTATATTTAGAAGACCCCATCATCTTAGCCCAAAATCTCCTTAAACTGATAAGCAACTTCAGCAAAGTCTCAGAATACAAAATCAATGTGCAGAAATCACAAACATTCCTATGCACCAATAACAGACAAAATAAGCATCAAAGAAATGTGCCTCAAAAAAGTAAGAGGCAGCTATGATCAACACACAGCCAACATCACACTGAATGGGGAAAAGCTGGGAGCATTCCTTTTCAGAACTAAAAGAAGACAAGCATCCCTACTTCCACCACTTCGATTTATCATAGTACTGGAAGTCCTTGACAGAGCAAAAAGGCAAGAGAAAGAAATAAAAGGCATCCAAATAGAAAAGAAGAAGTCAAACTGTCTCACTGTAGACAATAGGATTCTATACCTAGAAAACCCTGAAGACTTAATCAAAAGGCCCTTGGAACAGATAAATGGCATCAGTAAAGTTTCAAGATAGAAAATCAATGTAAAAATAATTAGTAGCATTTTCATACACCAATAACATTCAAGCTAAGAGCCAAATCAAGAATGTGATCCTATTTACAATAGGCACACAAAAAAGGAAAGCTCCTAGGAATACATCTAACAAAGGAAGGTGTAAAGATAACTAAAGGAGAACTAGAAAACACTGCTGAAAGAAATCATCAATAACAAAAACCAATGGAAAAGCATTCCATGCTCATACATTAGAAGAATTAATATTATTAATATGGGCATGTTACCTAATAAAATCTATAGATTCAATGCTATTCCTATCAGACAACCAATGTCTTTGTTCACATAATTAGAAAAAACTGTTGTAAAAATCATATGGAAACAAAGAAGAGCTTGAATAGCCAAGAAAATCCTAAGCAAAAACAACAAAGCCAGAGGCATTACCTTAACCTAACTGCAAATTATGCTACGAGTCTATAGTAACCAAAACACCATAGTACTGATTCAAAAACAGCCACATATAGCAATGGGACCGAATAGAAAGCTCATATAAAACTTCATACCTATGACCATTTCATCTTTGACAAAGCTGACAAAAAAAGGCAATGGAAAAAAGACTCCCTATTCAATAAATGATACTGGGGTACTTTATCTAGCCATTTGCAGAAGAACAAAATTGTACTCCTACCTTTCACCATATACAAAAATTAAATCAATATTGATGAAAACTTTACATGTAATACCTCAAACCAGAGGAATCCTAGAAGTAACCTAGGAAGCACTATACTAGACATCATTCTTGACAAAGAATTTATTATTAAATCCCCAAAAACAATTGCAAAAAAACCAAAAATTGACAAGCAAGATCTAATTAAACAAAAGAGTGTCTGCACAGCAAAAGAAACTATCAACAATGTAAACAGCATTTTTCTACACCAATAACATTCAATAATGTCAATACAAAATGGGATAAAATATTCACAAACTGTGCATCAGACAGAGGTATAGTTTCTAGAATCTTTAAGGAACTTAAATCAAGAAGCAATCGAAAAGTTAATAACCTAATTAACAAGTGGGAAAAGGACATGAATACATTATTCTCAAAGGAGAACATAAGTGTGGCCAACAAACATATGAAAGATGTTCAACATGGCTAATTATCAGAGAAGTGTAAATCAAAACCACAAAGAAATACCATCTCACACTAGTCAAAACAGGTATTATTAAAAAGTCAAAAAGCACAGATACTGGCAAGGCAGTGGAGAAAAGGGAATGTTTGTGCATTGTTGGTGAAAATGTAAATTACTTCAGCCACTGTAAAAGCAAGTTGGATATTTCTCAAATATCACAGAACTGCCATTTGATGCATTACTGGGTATATATTTGAAAGGAACAAATATGATATTGAATAGAAGTGAGAGAGAGGGCATCCTTGTCTAGTGCCAGATTTCAAAAGGAATGCTTCCAGTTTTTGCCTATTTAGTATGATATTGACTGTGGGTTTCTCATAAATAGCTTTTATTATTTTGAGATACGTTCCATTGATACCTAGTTTATTGAGAGTTTTTAGATAAAGGGCTGTTCAATTTTGTCGAAGGCCTTCTCTGCCTTCTATGGAGATAATCACGTGGTTTTTCTCTTTGGTTCTGTTTATGCGGTGAATTTTGTTTATAGACTTGTGTATGTTGAACCAGCCTTGCATCCCCCAGGATGAAGCCTACTTGATCATAACGGATAAGCTTTATGATGTACTGTTGCAATCAGTTTGCCAGTATTTTATTGAAGATTATTGCATCTATATTCATCATGGATATTGGCCTGAAGTTTTTTTTTTCTTGTTGAGTCTCTGCCAGGTTTTGGTATCAGGATGATGTTGGTCTCATAAAATGATTTGGGAAGGATTCCCTCTTTTGGATTATTTGGAATAGTTTCAGAAGGAGTGGTACCAGCTCCTCTTTTTATATCTGGTAGAATTCAGCTGTGAACCCATCTTGGGCTTTTTTTGGTTGGTAGGCTGTTAATTGTTGTCTCCACTTCAGCTCTTGTTATTGGTCTATTCAGGGTTTCGACTTCTTCCTGGTTTAGTCTTGGGAGGGGACACAGTGTCCAGGAATTTATCCATTTCTTCCAGGTTTACTTGCTTATGTGCATAGAGTTTTTTGTAGTAATCTCTGATGGTAGTTTGTATTTCTGTGGAATCGGTGGTGATAGCCCCTTTATCATTTTTTTATTGCATCTATTTGATTGTTCTCTCTTTTCTTTTTTATTAATCTGGCTAGTGGTCTATTTTGTTGATCTTTTCAAAAAACCAGTTCCTGGATTTATTAATTTTTTGAAAGGATTTTTGTGTCTCTATCTCCTTCAGTTCTGCTCTGATGTTAGTTATTTCTTGTCTTCTGCTAGCCTTTGAGTTTTTTTCATCTTGCTTCTCTAGCTCTTTCAATTTTGATGCTAGCATGTCAATTTAGATCTGTCCTTTCTTCTCATGTGGGCATTTATTGCCATAAATTTTCATCTAGACACTGCTTTAAATGTGTCCCAGAGATTCTGGTACATTGTGTCTTCGTTCTTGTTGACTTCAAAGAACATCATTATTTCTGCCTTCATTTCATTATTTATCCAGCCAACATTCAAGAGCCAGTTGTTCAGTTTCCGTGGAGCTGTGCAGTTCTGAGTTAGTTTCTTAATCCTGAGTTCTAATTTGATTGCACTGTGGTCTGAGAGACTGTTATGATTTCTGTTCTTTTGCATTTGCTGAGAAGTGATTTACTTCCAATTATGTGGTCAATATTAGAGTAGGTGTGATGTTGTGCTGAGGAGAATGTATATTCTGTGGATTTGGGGGTAGAGATTTCTATAAATGTCTATTAGATTTGCTTGGTCCAGATCTGAGTTCAAGTCCTGGATATCCTTGTTAATTTTCTGTCTTGTTGATCTGTCTAATATTGACAGTGCAGTGTTAAAATCTTCCATTATTATTGTTTGGGAGTCTAAGTCTCTTTTTAGGTCATTAAGTACTTGCTTTTTGTATCTGGGTGCTCCTGTATGGGGTGCGTGTATATTTAGTATGGTTAGCTCTTCTTGTTGAATTGTTCCTTTTAGCATTATGTAATGCTCTTCTTTGCCTCTTTTGATATTTGCTGGTTTAAAGTTGATTTTATCAGAGACTAGGATTGCAACTCCTGTTTTTTTTCCTCTCCATTTGCTTGGCAAATCTTCCTCCATCCCTTTATTTTGAGCCTATGTGTATCTTTGCACATGAGATGGGTTTCCTGGATACAGCACACTGATGGGTTTTGAATTTTTATCCAATTTGCTAGTCTGTGTCTTTTGATAGGGGCATTTAGCCCATTTACATTTAGGGTTAATATTGTTATGTGTGAATTTGATCCTGCCATTTTGATGCTAGCCGGCTGTTTTGCCCATTAGTTGACACAGTTTCTTCATTGTGTCAATGCTCTTTACCATTTGATATGTTTTTGGAGTGGCTGGTACTGGTTGTTCCTTTCTATGTTTAGTGCTTTTTTCTGGAGCTCTCATAAGGCAGGCCTGGTGGTGATAAAATCTCTGAGCAATTGCTTGTAGTAAAGGATTGTATTTCTCCTTCGCTTATGAAGCTTAGTTTGGCTGGATATGAAATTCTAGGTTGAAAATTCTTTTCTTTAAGGATGTTGAATATTGGCCCCCACTCTCTTCTGACTTGTAGGATTTCTGCTGAGAGATCTGCTGTGAGTCTAATGGGCTTCCCTTTGTGGGTAACCCAACCTTTCTCTCTGGCTGCTGTTAGGATTTTTTTCCTTCATTTCAACCCTGGTGAATCTGATGATTATGTGCCTTGGGGTTGCTCTTCCTGAGGAATATCTTTGTGGTGTTCTCTGTATTTCCTGGACTTGAATATTGGCCTGCCTTGCTAGGTTGGTGACGTTCTCCTGGATAAATCCTGAAGAATGTTTTCCAGCTTGGATTCAATCTCTCTGTCACATGCAGGTACACCTATCAAACATAGATTTGGTCTTTCCACATATTCCCATATTTCTTGGAGGCTATGTTTATTTATTTTTACTGTTTTTTCTCTAATCTTGCCTTCTCTTTTATTTCATTGAGTTGATCTTCAATCTCTGATATCCTTTCTTCTGCTTGGTCCCTTCGGCTGTTGAAACTTGTGTATGCTTCCCGAAGTTCTTGTATTGTATCTTTCAGCTCCATCAATTCATTTGTATTCTTCTCTAAGCTGTTTATTCTCGTTAGCATTTTGTCAAACCATTTCTCAAGGTTCTTAGTGTCTTTGCATTGGGTTAGAACATGTTCTTTTAGCTCAGAGAAGTTTGTTATTACTCACTTTCTGAAGCCTGTTTCTGTCAATTCATCAGTCTCATTCTCCATCCAGCCTTGTTCTCTTGCTGGTGAGGAGTTGTGATCCCTTGGATTAGGAGAGGCATTCTGGTTTTGGGTGTTTTCATCCTTTTTGTGCTGGTTTCTTCCCATCTTTGTGGATTTATCTACCTGTGGTCTTTGTAGTTGGTGACTTTCGGATAGGATCTCTGCGTGGATGTCCTTTTTGATAATGATGAAGTTATTTCTTTCTGTTTTTTAGTTTTCCTTCTAACAGTAAGGCCCCTCTGCTGTAGGACTGCTGGAGGTCTACTCCAGAGCCTGCTTGCCTGGGGGATCACCTGTGGTGGCTGCAGAACTATAAGGGTTTCTGCCAGTTTCTTATTCTGTTATCTTTCTCCCAGAAGGATACCCACCAGATGTCAGCCTCAGCTCTCCTTTATGAGATGTCTCTTTGGGTATACTGGGGTTGGAGAGCTGCTTGAGGAGACAGTCTGTCCCTTATAGGAGCTCAAGTGCTGAGCTGTGAGCTCTGTTGTTCTGATCTGAGCTACTGGGCAGGTACCTTTAAGTCTACTGCAACGGACCTCATAACTGCCTTTTTTTTTCCCATGTGCTCTGTCCTAGGAAGGTGCGGCCTTATTTATAATTTCCTGACATGCTCCTGCTCTTTCCAGAGATGCCCTGCCCAGTGAGGAAGTAGCCTATTTACAGTCTGCCAGCAGAGGCATTGCTGAGCTGCTGTGGGCTCTGCCCAGCTGCTGTGTGAACTTTCTTGAGGTTTTGTTTATAGAGGTATAGTTAGAACTGCCTTTGTAATGGCAGTCTGCCTCAGTAATGGTGGACTGTCTCAGTAGTGGTGGACTGCCTCAGTAATGGCCGAGCACCCTTCCCCCCACAGAGCTGGACCATCTTGTGTCCAGGTGGGCTTGTTTTGAAACTCTCAATCCAGAGCGTTTATATTGCTGGTCTTTGGGGGTGAGACCTGCTGAGCCAGATTACCTGACTTTCTGTTTCAGCCTCCTTTTATTCAGCTGAATGGGCGACTCTGTCTCCCAGGCATTACAGGTGCCAGTTGAAATGGCTGTCAGATTCGTGCGAGTTTTTGTGCGGAGACATGCTGTGCCAGCTGAAACAAACATGCTGGAGATTCATGGCTTTTCTGCCCTGGAATATCCTGGTCTGTGAGCAGTAAAACCTCTTTGGAAATGTGGTGATCACCCATCCTCTGTGTTCTCACTGGGAACTGCAGTCCAGAGCTGTTCCTATTCGGCCGTCTTGGATCAACCTCTGTAACTTATATTTAAAAGGGAAGTAGAGCATAATAGTTTGGAAAATTTACATTCTGAACATGCAATAGAAAAGAAAAATCAATTTTCTGAGGAGAAATTCAGGCAGGCAGTAGAAATTTGCATAAGCAATGAGGAGCCAAATGTTAATTGCCAAGACAATGGTCTCCAGTACATGTCACAGAACTTTATGGCAGCTCCTGTGATCACAGGCTGAGAGGCATAGGAAGGACAAATAGTTTTATGGACAGGGCCCAAGAACCTCTGTAGTGTCAGTGTGTGGACTTGGTGCCCTGTGTGCTATCCACTCCAGACATGTCTATACGAGGTCAATGTAGAGCTCAGGCCATTGCTTCAGGTGGTGGAAGCCCTAAGCCTTGATGGTTTACACATGGCGTTGGGCCTATGCATGCACAGAAGTCAAGAATTGAGCTTTGAGAACCTCCGCCTAGATTTCAGAAGATGTATGGAAATGCCTGGATGTATGAGAATCCCTGGTGTGCTGCAGGGGTGGAGCCCTCATGGAGAACCTCTGCTAGGGCAGTGCAGAAAAATATTTGAGGTAGGAGCACTCCCACAGAGTTTCCGCTGGGTACTGCCTAGTGGAGTTGTGAGAAGATTACCACCATCTTTCAGACTCCAGAATGGCAGAAACACTGACAGCTTACACCATGCTCCTGGAAAAGCCGCAGACAATTGCAGCTCATGAAAGGAGCCAGAATAAGGGCTGTACCCTGTCAAGCCACAGGAGCAGAGCTGCCCACAAGCATGGGAACCCACCTCTTGCATCAGTGTGACCTGGATGTGAGTCAAGGAGTCAAAGGAGATCATTTTGGAACGTTAACACTTTACTGCTCTGCTGGATTTCATACTTGATGGTGTCTATAACCCCTTCATTTTGGCCAATATCTCCCATTTGGAATGAGTGTATTTACCCAATGCTTTACCATCATTGTATCTAGGTAGTAACTAACTTGCTTTGGATTTTATACACTCATTGACAGAAAAGACTTGCCTTGTCTCAGATGAGACTTCGGACTATGGACTTTTGAGTTAATGCTGAAATGAGTTAAGACTTTGGGGGGACTGTTTAGAATGTATAATTGATTTTGAAATGTGAGGACATGAAATTTTTGAGGGACAAGGGTGGAATGATATTGTCTGGCTGTGTTCCCACCCAAATATCATCTTGAATTTTAGCTCCCACAATCCCCACATATTGTGGGAGGACCCAATAGGAGGTTATTGAATCATGGGGGTGGAGAGGGTATTTACCATGCTATTCTTGTGATAGTGAATAAGTCTCATGAGATTTGATGGTTTTATAAGAGGGAGATCCTCTGCACACACACTCTTGCCTCCTACCATGTAAAATGTGACTTTGCTCCTCATTTGCCTTCTGCGATACTTGTGAAACCTCTCAAGCCATGTGGAACTGTGAGTCGATTAAACCTCCATATGTAATCCATTTATGAACTAAATGAGAACTTCAACACAGAAATTGATACCACAAAAAAAACCCAGAAATCCTGGAAACAAATAAATTTAAAAATGAAATAGAATATAATCAAGAGTTTAAACAATAGAATAGGTTGAACAGAAGAATGATTTTTTAAAATTGAAGATACATCTTTCAAAAGAATGAAGTCAAACTAAATAAAAGAATATAAATGAATCATAAAAGCTTGCATGATATATGGAGTATAAAAAAATGACCAAATATTTGAGTTTTGGAAATTCAAGGAAAAGAGATGGGAAAAGGCATAGACTATCTATTTAAAAAAAAATAGCTGAAAACTTCCCAAGTCTTACAAATGATATAGACATTCAGATACAGGGGAGTTCAAAGATTCTCAAATATATTCAACCCTAAAAGGTCTTTATGACACATTATAGTTAAAATTTTAAAGGTTAAACACAAAGAGAGAATCTACAGAAAGAGAAATTCATTAAGTCAAATATAAGGGAATCTCCATCTGACTAATAATGGATTTCTCAGTTGAAAACTTACAGCTCATGAGAAAATGGAATGTTGTATTCAAAGGGCTGAATAAAACAAACAAACAGACAAAGAAACAAAAAACCGTCAGCCAAGTATTCTCTACCCAGCAAAACTATGATTTAAAAATGAAGTAAAAGTAAAGGCTTTTCCTGGTAAGCAAAAATTACAGAAATTCATCACTGTTAAACCAATTCTACAAGAAATGCTTAAGGGCATACTACATCTGGAAGTGAAAGGGTATCTTACCATGATGAGAAACCAAAAGTATAAAATTTACTAGTTAAGCAGATGCAAAAATAAGAAAGTAAAAGAAACAAGACAGTATCACTATAAAATAACCATCAAATCAAAGTTTGTAAGGAACATTAAATCTTGAGACTTCAATTCACTATCCAAATGGAAGAAATTAAGCTGAAAGCTGAGTCTTGCCAGAAACTGCCTTTCCTTTTGTTTTTCAGCAGATATCTACAGATAAAATGTTAAATATCTCCACAGATATTTAACACTATGTTTTCCTTAAGTGCCAATTTACTGAGTGCTAGCTGAATAAATAATTAACTATTCTCTTACCTGTTTCCTTCCTCTTGCAACAAGTGGGTTCAGTAATGTGTGCATAACCTCCCTCTTCTCCTGTAGCCTGATTTTCTCCTTTAAATATTGAAGCCTTCAAAATCTTTGAAAAAAAGTATGGCACACAGATTGTTTCTGTGGATTTTTTATCCTTTTGTCTGAGTATGTAATCTCAGCAAAGTAAATTTCTAAATTGATTAAGACCTGTCTTGGATACTTTTCATTTTAGATGGTAAACAATAGAAGAAGAAAGAAATAAAGGATATATAAAACATATCGGAAAATAAATAAATATCAAAATGATAGAAACAAGTCACCACCTACCATTAACAACCTTGAATGTAAACGGTTTAAATTTCCCAGTTAAAAGACACAGACTGTCTTAAGGAAAAAAAAAAAAAAAAAGACCCACCTACAACAAATTTATTTTACCTGTAAAGAAACACATAGACTGAAAGTAAAGAGATAGAAAAAATATATTCCATGTAAATAGAAACAAAAAGCATGCTAGAGTAGCTATGCTTATATACACAATTTAGACTTGAATTAAAAAACATAGAGACAAAGGTGATTATTGTATAATTATAGAGATCAATTAACCAAGAAATTATAACAACTGTAAGTATGTATACACCTAATATTGAAGCTACCAGATACATAGTAAAAATAGTAAGAGCTAAAAACAGAGATAGACCCTAATACAATAATAGCTAAGAATTTCAACACCCCACCTTCAGCATTGGATAGATCAACTCTATAGAAAATTAATAAAAGAAGTTTATTGTACTATTAAGACAACTTTATCTTAATTGTAGATTAACCTTAATCAGTAGAATTAAGACAATTTTAATACAACTAATGTCACAAGATTACAGGTACCTAACAGACATTTACAGAACATTAATCCAACAGTTTCAGAGTACACTTTCTTCTCATCAGCACAAAGAACATTCCCCAGGAGATGTCATGTATTAGGCCACATAACAAGGCTCAACAAATTTAAAAATATAAAAATTATATTAAGTATCTTCTGACATCATAATTCAATAAAAACAGACTTCAATAACAAGAAGAATTTTGGAAACTGTACAACTTCTTGGAAATTGAACAACATGCTCCCAAACAACCATTGACTCAATAAAGAAATTAAGAAGAAAATAAAATAATTTTTTGAAACAAATGGAAACGAAATTACAACTTACTGAAATTATGGGATCAAAAACAGTGCAAAGAAGGAAGTGTATATCAATAAACAACTACATAAAAAAGTAGAAATATTTCAAATAACCTAATGAATCTCAAAGAACTAGAAAAGCAAGAATAAACCAAAAAAAAAATTAATAGACTAAAAGAAGTAATAAAAATCAGAGCAGAACTAAATGAAATAGAGATTAAAAAAATACAAAAAAAATCAACAAAACAAAATTTGGTTTATAAAAAGATAAACAAAATGGATAAACTGGTAGCAAGAGAGAAGACCCAAATGAATAAAATCAGAAATGAAAAAGGAATCATTTTAACTGATGCAACAGAAATACAGATGCAATAGTGACAATTATGAATAACTGTATGCTAACAGATTGGAAAACCATGAAGAAACAGAAAAATTGCTAGACATATACATCTTATCAAGATTGAACTAGGAAGAAATAGAAAACCTGAACACACCAATAATGAATGATGAGATTGAATCATTATTAAAAACACTTCCAACAAGAAAAGCTCTCAATCAGGTTGCTTTATTGCTGAAATATACCAAACTTGTAAAGAAAAATTAAAACCCATTTTTGAAAATTGATCTCAAAAAATTGAGAGGTGGGGAATTCTTTCTAATTCATTTTGTGTTGTCAGCATTACTCTGATACCAAAAGCAAAAACACAAGAAAGAAAGAAAACTACATGCTAATATTCCTGATGAATGTAGACACAGAAGTTGAAGAAAACAAAACACAAAAAGCAGAAAAAAAAAAAAAAAAAAAAAACAAAAAACACAGAAAACTGAAACCAGCAATACATCAAAAAGATAAAATATAATAATTAAGTAAGATTTACCCCAGGGATGGAACAATGGTTCAACATAAGCAAATCAACAAAGGTAACACATCACATCAACAAAATGAAGGACAAAAAATATATGATGATTTTAACAGACCAGAAAAAAAGCATTTGATAAAATTCAACATCTGTTTATAATAAAAATTATCAACAAATTTGATATAGAAAGAACATGTCTCAACATAATGAAATCCATATAGCATATGCCCACAGATAACATCATACTGAATTGGGGAAAGCTGAAAACCTTTCCTCTAAGAACTGGAATAAGACAAGGATGCCCACTTGTATTATTCTTATTCAACATAGTACTGTAATTTCTGTCAGAAGAATCAGTCATGAGAAACAAAAAAAAAGACATCCAAATTGGTAAAGAGGAAGTCAAATTGTTCCTCTTTGCAGAGACATGATCTTATATATAGAAAAACGTAAAGACTCCACCAAAAATCTCTTAGAACTGATAAAAAAATTAGTAAGTTTGCATGATACAAAATTACCACATACAAACTGGTAGTATTTCTATACACCAATAGCAAGCTAGTTGAAAATGAAATCAAGAAGGCAATGTTATTTACAATAGCCAATAGCCACAAAAAAGTACTTCGAAAAAAGGTTACAAAGAAGGTGAAAGACTTTTACAACAAAAACTGTAAGATACTGATTACAGAAATTGAAGATGAGACAAATAAATGTAAATATATTACATGCAAATAGATCAGAATAATTAATATTGTTAAAATGATCATACTGTCCAATACAATCTATACACTCAGTGCAACCACTGATAAAAATATCAATGGCATTTTTCAAAGAAATTGAACATTCTAAAATTCACATGGAACTACAAAAGATGTTGAATGATTATCAAAAAGAACAAAGCTGGTGGCATCATACTATTTAGCTTCAAAATATGTTACAAAGCTATAGTAATCAAAACAGCATAGTATTGGCATAAAAACAGATATAAAGACGAATGTAACAGAATAAAGAACTCATAAATAAATTCATATATTATGCCAATTGATTTTCAACAAAGCACCAAGCACATACATTGGTGAAATGACACCCTATTCAATAAATAATGCTGGGAATACTGAATATCCTTATGCAGAAGTATGAAACTAGACTCCTTTCACCATAAACATAAATCAATTGAAAATGAAAAAAAATAGACCTAAACATAAGACCTAATATTGTAAAAATTACTAAAAGAAAACATAGGAGGAATGTTTTAGAACATTGATCTAGGGAAAGATTTTATGATTAAGATTTTAAAAGTATAAGCAACAAAAGCAAAAGTAAACAAATATCACTGTGTTACACTAAAAATCTTTCCTTTTCTTACGTTTCACTTGAACTTTTTTTTATTTATTATACTTTAAGTTCTAGGGTACATGTGTAGAACATGCAGGTTTGTTACATCTTCTGTACATCAAAGGAAACAATGAACAAAACGAAGACACAACCTGGAGAATGGGAAGAAACAATGTACAAATTATTTATTTCACAATAACATACAAAGAACTCAAACAGTTCAACAGAAAAAAAATCCATTGAAAGTGGGTAAAAGACCTGTATAGACATTTCTCAAAAGAAGACACAAATGACCAAGAAATATGTGAAAAAATTACTCAACATCATTAATAATTACAGAAATGCAAATTAAAATGGCAATGAAATATGATCTCACTGTAGTTATAATGACTATCACAAAAAAATAAAAAATAACTAAATAACAAATATTGGTGAGGATGTGAAGAAAAACAGAACTCTTATACATAATTCATGAGAATGTAAATTAGTATAGTCATTATGAAAAATAGTATGCAGGTTTCTCAAAAAATTTAAAAAACCAATCCAGCAATTTCACTATTGGATAGTTATCCAAAGTAAAGTAATTCATATATCAAAGGGGTATCTGTTCCCCTACATTTATTGCAGCACTATCACAATGGCCAAGATTTGGACTCAACCTAAATGTCTACGAATGGATATGAAGAAAATATGGCATATATACACAATGGTATATTGTTCAGTCATAAAGAGTGAAATCTTTTAATTTCCTTCCAATAGATGGAAATGGAAGTCACTATGTTAAGTAAAATAAGCTTAGCATATAAAGGCAGATATTACATATTCTTGCTCATATGTAGGGGCTAAAAAAATGCTATTTCATGGAGGTAGAGTAGAATAATAGTTATCATAGGCTGGGAAGTGTTGGTAGGGGAGAATGAGGAAAAGTTGGTTAATGGGTACAAACATAGAGTTAGATAGAAAGAATGAATTCTAGTGTTCAATAGCAAAGCAGGATATAGTTAACAATAATTAATTGTATACCTCAAATATACAATTAGAAGAGAAGATCGATATGTTCCAAAACAAAAGAATAACAAATGTTTGTGGTGATAAGTAAGTTACTCTGGTTTCATCATTGCACATTATATTATTGTATCAAAATGTCACATTCGTATCTATACCATAAACATGTACAATTTTATGTAGCAATAAAAGAAATAAAAAAGAGTTCCTATTCTTGAAGAGCCCATAATATAACTATGGGAATTGGTGAATGGGGATAGAAAATACACCAAATTCAATGACATCTTTCAAGTTGATGAGCCCTAAAAGAGCAAGTGAACCAATGCAAGAAAGCCTAGGACCTGAACAAAAAAAAAAAAAAAAAAAGAAAAGGAAAAATAACCATCCTGCAGTTTCTGAAAAGCCAAAATTGCTTCTGATAGTACATGCCTATTCATACTGTTACTGAAATTACTTACCCAATAATTGCGACTTATTTAATTACTTTTGTGAACTAACTTCTGGGTCTAAAGTTACCAGTTTGTATGTGACTGTAGTTAATTATGTATTGGAAATTCAGTGGTACATAAGGAGGACCAAAATATTTCCCTAACAAGTCTTGCATTTTATTTTCAGTCTTACACTTGCTATTCATTGTTTGATTTGAATGAAATTAGTTAACATCTCTAATACTTATTTCCCTTTAAAAGAGGCACAAACTCAGCCTCCAGATTGCTCACAATTGTTAGGAGCCGTGTTATAGAAAATTTGGATGTTGTTATTAATTTTGGTGATAATGATCATATGTATTTTTTTTTTTTTACATTTGGAACAGAGAAAGAGGATATTGTTACGGTCCACATGCAAGAAGGTTACCTGAAATGTTAGGCTGAAATGTTCATTGCCCCAGTACATGAAAGTGGCTTAGGTGAATTGTTATTAAAGGAGCTTAAATACTTCTCAGAACTGTTATAGATTAATCTCTAACACTGAGATCAGTAAATAATTATACTGTGAATGCACATTAGAGCATATCAGAAATCACTTCCACTTGGTAGTGGGAAATAAATGACAAACTCGCAATCACTCAAGACTGGACATTTTCTTAAAGGTTAATATATACTTTTTTCTTCTTTACATCTTTGTTCTAACCATTTGCCTATTTACTTTTGTGTGTACTTCCTATCCCTCTCCTGGTAATTCTCTCTATAGCAGGAAGTATACCTGTGAAAACTGTCTTTCAGTTTCCCTGGCTTATTGACTTCTATTTAGATTCTGTTTTCCTAAGTGCCAGGAGACTGGAGTGTGGGAAGGCCAGCTGCGTTCTTTCTCTGTCCCTCTTGCTGCTTCAGATGGAATCTTCGGCAGTAACTCTTCCTTTATAATTCTAGTTCTTTTAGACAGCTCCTTCTTGTCACCTGTTCCTTCCTTTATGTTTTCAGTCACATTTAGAAGTCCATATTATGGGTCTAACCCCTGCTTATGGTCCTCTGTCAGAGTCTCCTGCTCCCACCTGGTGGTCTCTTCCTTGTGGCCCACATGGTGGTCTCCTGGGAATCCCCTTCACTGGGTTTTGGTTTCCCTCTGGTGAGCCTGGCTTCTGGACTCTAATATCATCATTTCTTTCTTTTTCTGTACCTCCAGTTTTAGAAGTACAAACAGCAGCTCCTGAAGATGATTTATCTCTGGGTATCTCATCTTTGTCTGTTTTTGACTTTTCTGAAAACTCTGTGACTAGTTTGCTGAATTAAATTCCCTGGTATGGTTCTGCTTTCCCAGGCTGAACACAGGCTTGATATATTCATCAAATAACAGGTGGTATACATCTAGCTCATTAAAAAGTAAGAAATGTGTTAAAACAAAGGGGGTGGGTGAGTGGAAAAAACTATTTTTACCAAATTAAATTATGATTTATATACCATGAGAATCTTTTTTTAAACAAAGTCATCACCACTTTGATATGAGTTTTAAATATTGGTATGAATTATGTGAGAATATCAGCTATAAGATGGCATTTTACGACTAATACAGATTGCTCATTAACTGGTTCCTGACTACAAAATCAGATACTTTTTTCACCATGGCTATTTGTAGAATAATTTTGCCTAAATCCCATTAGCTTTTCATGGAGAATATTTTAGAACTAAAATTTTCTGAGAAATAATCTAGGATAGATTTTTAACAAATTTCTGGCAAGTCAATGGGTCAATCATTTAGAGGGATTAAGTAATTTCCTTTTAAAAATTTTAATAGACTCTGCTCTGAACTATGTGTCTACAACTAGAGAATTAATATATATGAATACATCTACAAGGATCAGAACATATCTGCAGGAAAACTTTAAACAATTATGATAACTAAAAGCCTATACCACAAATTTTATTTATTTTGAACTTTTTATTTATTTGTGTATTTGAAGAATACTATCCTTCTTGAATGATGAAACTGAAGGAAATATTTCTGCCCAATATAGCTGCTATCCATCCTGGCTTATCCTATAAATGAATGTGTCTGCTGTTTGCCTCCTCTCCCAGTGTGAGGGGCAATCCCAGGATTTTGCTCAGGGATTTGTTGAACCAGAGTTGCTTAGGGAAGGTATATTTAAGATATAGCTAAGTTGGTGATATCCTGTTTAATATGTTATAAATGTTCATCTTTCGTTTCATCTTTCGTTTTCCCTTGGTAAGCACACTCAGATCCTAGAATTATTCCTCTTAAATAAGGAATAAATGATCCTCATTTAGACCTAAATATACAATTAAAGCTCAATCTACTTCATTTATAATATTGAGAACCTCTACATTCTCAAGTTTAGCCTATAATCCCAGCACTTTGGGAGGCCGAGGCGGGTGGATCACGAGGTCAAGAGATCGAGACCATCCTGGCCAACATGGTGAAACCCCCTCTCTATTAAAAAAATACAAAAAATAGCCGGGCGTGGTGGCATGTGCCTGTGGTCCCAGCTACTCGTGAGGCTGAGGCGGAAGAATCACTTGAACCCAGGAGGCGGAGGTTGCAGTGAGCCGAGATTGTGCCACTGCACTCCAGCCTGGCGATAAAGCAAGACTCTGTCTCAAAATAATAATAATAATAATAATTTTAGAGGCCCATACTGTCTAAAAGTTGAAATATCAACTTTTCTTATAGACCAAATGATGTTGAGTACAAATTGTCACCAAGATAGAGCACTATGCAAAAGGATGAAACCCAACCAAAGGCTGTTAGAAAGAATAGAGCGAGATTCTGATATAATCCATATTACTGTTCCCCAGTGTGAAATACTTGGGTTTTTAAAAATTCATAAATAAATAAATTATTGAATTATAGAGAAAGGTGAGTAGTAGGTATGGCACAGCATATTCACCTACTAGTGAGTAATGTAGATAAATTGTCAATATTCTGTTTGTCTGTCTTCCAAGGAACTAAAGACTATATGTCTGGAGTTTCTTACCTGGATTATGGAGCAAGAAGCTCCAGCTGCTTCAGGCTTTGTGCATCCTTAACCCAAATGGCTTAGGATATCAATATAGTGTGCCATAGCACCAACCAGCATACATACAGGTGACCAGGATTTAGAATAACGTTGAATGCTCATGTGAGTCACCTGATATATCAATTAGACAGATTAGGTGGCCTTGAGAAATAGTTGTAAAATATTATTTGCCCATATTGCATTTGTTTGTAATCACATTTTACTCTTTCCCTATATATTTTCTCTTTATGTTTGTTTTGTCTCTCTAATGAAATTCCAGGACCTAGTCTTAAAATTATAGTCTCTTGTACTCTTGATGAAAGAAACTCAGCTGATTAGTGGGAGTAAAATGTTAGTACTCCTACAAAGCTGACATTATTGTTTTCTATAAAGTTAGTTTAAATTAATAGATGAATCAATGACTTTAATAAAAGGATTTATTGTCTTCTTTTTAATCTGAAGATTTGTGTAAGAATAATAATTATTTTATTTTGCAAATGTTTCTTTTGAACTTTGTTTTATAAAACTGTCTTGTAAACCATTTGGAATTTAGAGATTATTACTATATCCTGTTGAGATAAACTTTATATCTGAAACAGTCTTTAACCGTGAGCGAGGAGCTCAGGTTTCCCTACGTTAGCACTAATCCAGCTTAATCCTATCTGCACTGTTACATGAGGGAAAAAATAGAACAGAGAGCCAGTGCATCCTCTAGGTTAGTGTCTTGCTTATACACAAGAGTGTTTAATCACAGTAAGTGATTAAAGACTTTTGTGTTTGATTTTTCCCTCAGCTTTTTTTTTTAGGTTTGTTTGACAAATAAAAATTGTATATATTTATAGTGTACAGGGTGATCTTTAAAATATAGACATACATTGTAAAATGATTATCACAATCAAACCAGTTGACATATCCATCACCTTACATGGTTATTTTGTGTGGGTGTGTGGAGAGAACATTTAAGGTCTACTCTCTTAGCAAATTTCAAGTATACAATACAGTATTAACTCTAATCACGAGGCTAGATTAGATCTCATGAAATTATTTATTCTGCCAAACTAATACTTTGACCAACCTCTCTCCATTTCCCCCACTCCTCCACCCTCAGCTCTTAGCAACCATCACTCCACTCTCTGCTTTTATATTTGACTTGAGTTTTCACAATAAGTGAGATTATGTAGTATTTGTTTTTCTGTGCTTGGCTTATTTGACTTAGCATAATGTCTTCCAAGTTCATCCACATTTTTGCAAATAACAGGATTTCCTTTTTTTAAAAGGTGGAATGATGTTTGTGTGTGTGTGAGTGCAAATACATGTGTGTGTGTATGTGTGTAACATTTTCATTTGAAAATTTTCCATTGAAGACCCTTTGGTTTATTCTTTATCTTCGCTATTGTAAATAATGCTATAATGAACACAGAAGTGCAGCTATCTCTCTGAGATACTAGTTTCATTTCTTTTGAACATATACCAAGAAGTAGTATTGCTGGATCATGTGATGGTTCTATTTTTGTTTTTTTTTAGGAAACTTTATAGCATTTCTCATGATGGCTGTGCCAATTTACATCCCAGTCAGCAATGTACCAGAATCTTTTATCTCCAAATTCTTGCCAACACTTGTTATCGTTTATCTTTTTGATAACAGCTACTCCAACAGGTATGCCTTGACAGCTCACTGTGGTTTTAGTTTGCATTTCTCCAATGATTAATGATGTTGAACATTATTTTTTATGTCTGTTGGCCATTTTTATGTCTTCTTTTGAGAAATATCTATTTATGTCCTTTTTCTATTTCTTAGGATTTTTTTTTTTGTTTTTGATTATGCTACTGAGTTATTTTAGTTTCTTATAAATTTTGAATATTAACCTATTATCAGATGTATGGTTTGCAAGTATTTTCTCTCATTCTGTGGGTTCTATCTTCACTCTCATTTTCTTTGCTGTGCAAGAACTTTTTAGCTTGAGGAAATCCTATTTGTTTATTTTTACTTTTGTTGCCTATTATATCCATTTGTTTTGGGGGTCATATCAAAAAAAATATTTCTCAGAACAATGTTCAGGAGAGTTTTTCCCTGATTTTCTTCTAGTATTTGCATAGTTTTAGGTCTTATATTTAAATCTTTAATTCATTTTGAGTTGATTTTTGTATATGGTGTGAGATAAGGCTCTAATCTCATTTATGTGAATATCTAGTTTTCCCAATGCCGTTTATTAAAAAGACTGTTCTTTTCTTATTGTGTACTTTTGGCAATTGACTGGAAATGTGTACATTTATTTCTGAGCTTTCTATTTTGTTCTACTAGTCAATATCTCTATTTTTGTGCTAATACCATGCTTTTTCTATTGTAATAGCTTTGTAGTAGATTTTGAAGTCAGGAAATGTGATCCCTACAATTTTATTCTTTTTCTTCTAGAGAGCTTTGGCTCTTCTGGGTCTTTCTTGGGTGTTCATGAACTTAGGATTACTTTTCCTATTTCTGTGAGAAATCACTTTCAAATTTCAATAAGAGTTTTTTTTTTTTTTTAGTCTACAAATTGCTTTGGTAAGTACAGGCATTTTAACACTATTAATTCTTTCATTTCATGAACACAAAATATATTTCCAGTTATTTGTGTCCTTTTTAATTTCTTTTGTCAGTGTTTTTCCAGTTTTCAATGTACAGGTATTTTAACTCCTTGGTTAAGTCTATTCCTAGGTTTTTTTTGTTGTTGTTATTGTGAATGAGATTGTTTCTTGGTCCCTTATTCAGAAAGTTTGTTACTACTGTATGAAAACACTACTGATTTTTTTAATGTTGATTTTGTATCCTATAACTTTCCTGAATTCATTTATTTCTAACTTTTTTTTTTTTTTTTTTTTTTTTTGAGACAGAACCTCAATCTGTCATCAGGCTGGAGTGCAGTGGCATGATCTTGGCTCACTGCAACCTCTGCCTCCCTGGTTCAAGTAATTTTGTTGCCTCAGCCTCCCTAGTAACTAGGACTATAGGCATGCTCCAGCATACCCAGCTAATTTTTGTATTTTTAGTAGAGATCGGGTTTCACCATATTGGCCAGGCTGGTCTTGAACTCCTGACCTCATGAGGTGCCCACCTTTGCCTCTCAAAGTGCTGGAATTACAGACATGAGCCACCGTGCCCGGCCAGTTCTAACTTTTTTAGGGAGACAGCTCATACTTTCATTTTGGCTTGTTTTAACTGACTGCCCTAATACTGCATAGCTCACTGTCTCCAGCTCAGCTTAGCTCTTGACATGACAAATTGCCTTTATTGGTAATTTCTTGCCTTCATTAAAAAAGGATTTTTAAGTAAATATTTAATCCATAATACATTTACTTATTTGCCCACTTTTTAATATATATCACCAAATTTTTTCCTTGAACAGCCACTAACTCTCATCTGACCACTATCTTGGCCCTGACCCCATACTTCACAGTCACCTTCTTGGTAGTAACTATTAGTTTACATATCTGTATATCTCTGTATTTTGCCTTTATATGCTTGTGTATGTACATACATATCTATATCATTCATATATACATTTTTATATATCTACATACATTTGTGTCTATCTCTATATTGACATATCTGTATACATCTGTATGTTTGTATTTGTTTGTATCTATAACATTTCTTTATCCAACTAGAATATAATCCTTGAATTATTTTTTCTTATTACATGAATATGTTAAGAAAGAAAAAACCTTGAAAATATTCACAAAAGTAAGAATATGTGAGTCTCTTCTTTATTCATTTAAATTTTCAAATGTTGTTATGCATTGAATGACTAAACTGAGCTGAGAACAGAGAACTCTCTATGGAAACTCCACGTTTAGAACAAATATCAGCCTGCCACGGGCAGAAACCTGACTTCTTTGGGGTCTCCTTAGAGCCCATCTATCTCTGTGGTGACTTCTACCCAGCCTGGAGTTGCAGTGCTAATATTTGCTTTGTTGAGAGAATCCTGAGAGCTGTCATATATATCAAGCTTGCTGGTGTCACTTTTAGTTGCTGCTATAATGTAGCTATAGCTAGAGATTTCTGAACATGGACTAGGGTTTTTCCTCCTAACACAAAATATGTGATATCGTTTCCAATTCTCTTTTCAATATCCTCTTCTCCAATTCTGTGACACTGACTGGGTGTCCTATGATTCTATTTAAAATGACTAACAGCTCATGTTAACGTCAGACTCCATAGGTTTAAGAGTCCACTCTCACAATCTCACTTCAGATGCAAATTTTTACTTCTGATTAACTGGGTATAAATTGGAGATTCCCATGGTTTCCTCCTCAGGTTTGGTAATTTGTTAGAATGGCTTACAGAACTCAGGAATCCATTTACTTAGGTCTACTGGTTTATTATAAAGGATAAAAATAACTGCCAGTTGAAGAGGTAGATAGGGTGAGGTTCAGAAATGTCATAATGGTGGGACCTTCTGTTACTCATGGGGTTGAGGTGTACTACCCTCCTGGCATGTGAACGTGTACCCCAATTAGGAAGCTCTCAGAACTCCACCATTTAGTGGTTTTTATTTGAGATTTCACTATATAAGCTTGATTATGGCCATTGGTAATTAAATCTCCAGCTCTCTCTCTTCCCCAAAGGTTGGGGTGGAGGGGATGGTGCTGGGGAAGTGGGTAGGACTGAAAGTTCCAAGCTTCTAATTAAGGCTTGCTCTTCTGGCAAGCAGCCCTCATCCTGAAGCTATCTAGGGGTCTGCCAAGAGTAGCTTTACTAGAACAAAACACATTCCTATCACCTTTATCCCTTAGGAAGTTCCAATGGTTTAACAGCTCTGTGCCAGGAACTGGGGACAAACACCAAATATATTTCTTATTTCACTACAAGTCGATATCAAAATTTATAAGCCTATATATTTAAAAATACATAAATGTACTTAAGAGGCCAGTGACAAACTGGGAAAGGGTTGGGTGTGAATGTGCTGAATATCCATATAGATACATCAGTAACTTTTGCTGGAATAATGTTGCATAACAACCACCCACACAAATACAATAAACATTTTATTTAGCTCACAGGTCCATGGGATTTGGCTGACCTCCTCTGGACCCATTTTTGTACCTGTGGTCAACTGAGGGGGTAGTAAGGCAGCTCTACTGATCTTATCCGGGTTTGCTCCCAAGACTAAGAGCCAGCTAGCTGTCATTTAATACAGGATAGACTTGGCTGGATGATAGGGAATGATTCAATTTCTTTCACATGTATTTCATCCAGCAGGCTAGCAAAGATAAGTACTCATGGCAATAGTAGAGCAATGAAAACCAATAGAAATGCAGAAGCATTTTAAACTATCTGCCTGTATCACATTTGCTAGCATGCCATTTGTCAACATAGGTCACATAATTGATCACCATGTTAAGGAGTGAATATAACATCTTTTCCTGAGTAGGAGAGTACTGCAAACTTACATGGCAGAAGGACAGTTTCCTGGAAACAGGGAGAGAAAATAATTGGGCCTTCAATGTAATCAATGCATAATGCTATAGAAACAGCTCCTATTAATCTGTAAGAAAAATAATAAGAATTCTACTAGAAAAATAAAGACAAAGAGATAATTGCCAGATAGGAAATACAAATAGCCACAGGGTATAATACTACATTGATAACATTTTTTTACAATGAGTTAATAATAATAACAGTAATAAAACTTTGCTAATAAAGTGGTCTAACACATATTAATACTAAATTTTGTAGGAGGAGAATAATTCAGGGGCTATTTTGTAGAAAAATTAATGTTAAAATGTATTAAGTGCTATTTCTTAATAATATTAAGTTTATAATCTAGTAAATCCTCTTCTTAGAATATAGACTTTAAAACACTGTTAACTGGAATAACTGTTCACATGCAATTATTTTTTTTCAGAATTATTCATATGAGTTTAAGATAAATGCTTTCTACATCTAAGAGTTGGGGAGCATGGGAAGGTTCATGTGAATTAGGAGCTGGGCAGGATAGCAAGTGAATCTGGCAGGACAGCGTGCACACTGCCTTCCTGCCAGGATGAAAGGCATGGCCCGAGTGTGTGATCCAACACTTACAATGTGGTTTGAATTCAAATTCCTTATTTGGGAAAAGGATGATAGCAATATTGACAGGATTTCTGGAAATATGATGAGAAAAGGGACCCCCTCATTGAAGAAGACAACGGGTATGAAGCTAGGAACCTGGGGTTTGAAATATGACAATAATTGTTATTTTGTTAAAGCAACTGTCATTTATTGAGGACCATGCTACATTCAAAGAGGGATCAGAGAAATTAAATGACTTGTCCACAGCCATACAGTTAGTTGAATGGAAAAGCCAGAGTATAAAAATAGGACTTTATGACTCTAAAGCCAAAGTACTTTCTGTTATTACATAGAGTAAAACACTCTTATTTCATCTGCACCTTGGATGATAAACATGTGAGAATGACAAAGTATAGATGAAACGAGATGTGATCATACAGTTCCTCGGGCACAAAATAAAAAAAAAAAAACTATCTTGGGTATTGGTTATTGTAGTAGGCAAAATGTAGCTCTGAAGGCATTCACATCCCAGTCCCAGAAATTTGTGAATATATAACCTCGGTAGAAGGGACTTTTTAGGTGTGATAATGTTAAATATTTTGAAATGTGGAGATTATCCTGTATTGTTTAGGTGAGCCCAACATAATCACAAGCGTCCTTATAAGAGAGAGGCAGGAGGGTCAGTTTGAGAAAGAGAGGTGATGATGGAAGCAGAGATCTGAGTAGTATAGTATGAGGAAAGAGCCATGAGCTAAGTAATGTGAGTAGCCTCTAAAATCTGGAAAAGGCAGGAACACAGGTTATTCCTTAGAGCCTCCAGAAATTACACAGCCTTGAAAACTCATTTTAGATTCCTGACTTTTAGAACTATAACATAATAAATTTGTGTTGTTTTAAGCCATTAAGTTTTCAGAAATTTGGTAGAGCCTCATTTGGAAACTAATGCTTTTACCTTACTTATTCTGTTTAAATTATAGATACAAATAGGCTTTGGGTTCTCTATTTGATTATTATATATGAATATACATTTCATTATCCTATTTTATCATCATGAGAGTAGCCTAATTTTAGACAAAATCAAGTCTTTAAATAATTTCATGGATCAGTATGTTTCTGATAATGAGGAAATCCAAATAAATAAATAATTTCATATAAAGATAGAGAAACAGGTTGATTCCATTAAACAATCAGCTAATGACACTGTTGAGGATAAACCCTAAATCTCTGTATTAAGGGATATGTTCCAACTAGAGAGAGAGGAGAAACACTGGTTAAAATGATGCAGGTTTCAGTTAGGGTATGAATACAAGATTCAATTAGGGTGTAGATGATACGGATCACCTCTTGATAGGGTCTTGACTAGTCACAGGAAATATTCGAGATGTCTCTGTATGCCACTTTTTACATGATATATTTTAGTCTAGAAGGGCTTATGCATTAATACAGGAGGCTACACAGTGGTCATTTACTTTCAGTCAGTTCCAAGATGCATTCACTTTGACTTCCCTGTGCCATATTAACACAGCTAAGTTCTGGACTGATTAGGTAGCAGGCTTAAAACAAAGCCTAATTATTTCAGCAGTAAAAGCAGCACAAGGTACCTCCAAGTCTTTTATTGAGGATTTAGTGGATCCAGAAGGAAGCAATACCCATATGCTTTGCCCTCAAAAATAGGTCTCAAAAGCCAACATTCACAGAGACCAGGAGTGTGGCTGGATGTGGATATGACCGAAGTGGCTTCCTTTGGATCAGAGTTTGGCTGAGTAGGGTCCCCTTCAAAATAAGCAAAATAGCAACTGCTGCAGTCTTGTCCTATGAGCAGATTGCCTCTTTTATTGTATTTCTCTCAGCACTAAATGCAACGCAGTGAGGTGTAGTGTTTACTAATCCACCACTTTTTCCAAGAGAATACAGAGCAATAATTAAAAGCAGGAAACAATTTCTAATTTTTAGCTTTCACTCCTCTTGTTTATCTTGCCTATTGTAATAATGAAAAAGGAGGCTAATTTGGGATAAGAGGAGCTCTTACTAAGCATATATGATAGAAGTTAATTTTTTTCAACTAACATCAGTTAATCAATTTAAAAGTTCTAACTGGTGTAGGGCATGCTAAACTTGGCTATGGATGTTTCCAGAAAAAAAATTAAAACAATAACATTTCTGAAATAAAATATATCTTGCTGGAGATGCCTAGTGATACAAGTCATACAATTATAATATTATTTTCAAAATTGCATATTCTGAAATAAAACATTCGGAGGACAACATTATTTGATCAGAGATTTAAAAAAAATTCTACTTTGTGTTTAGTGGTGCAAATGACCTTCTGTAAAGCTTGACTATTTTTGTTAGAAGAGAGATGAGTTCTATTAATCTTTAGATCTTAAATACATGAGAAAAATCGTTATACAGTAGTTTGACTATGTGACTAAAATAGGAGGAAAACTATTCTCAGCTTACAATAAATATTTATCTAAGAAAAATAGTAATCTTTTTTAAAAACTTATTGCAGGTATGTAGTACTCAGTTAAGCAAGTTGTGTTATGATTCTATTCTATTTTTGGGGGAAGCATATTACAAAAATTCAAATTCAAATGAAGGTGATTATTATAAGGCCCATTACAGATATTAATTACTGCCACTAATAGTGAGGACCAGTGTTAAGCAACATCACAAGATTTAAAAGCAGTTTTTTTCCTGGTATCCTCTTGTCTAAATGGTGAGATCCCATTCTGTAGGTATGATAAGCCATCTTGTAGGTTAAAATTCATGGAATGTAGAGTCAAGCTTTACCATTTTTCAGAATGTATAGTGGACATTTAATAAATTATTATAATTAATAATAATAACTCCATGTTCTTGAACCTGTATTTGCATATGCAGAAGATGATTACATCAGCACCTAATAGGCTTGCGTATTCACACTTATATCACAGGGTGACAATATCTTCTTCCTGGAAAACTGGCAATAGCTAATCAAGATGCTTGCAATCTTGCTGAAGTTACACCTTTCAAACAATTGCATACACAATCTGGTCAACATCTGAAGTGTATGGTGGATTCCACAAAACTGTTGTGGAATCATTTTTTGTGTTTGGCTCTCACTTCAGTGGATGATAATATTTTTAAGTGTTGAAATGAAGATGTTGTTTTTCTCTAGTTTCATGTTTCAACTGAAAATATAAGGGAATTTACATATGTGCTACTTTTAAGTGGCCATTATATTATAAGCCAAGATACTCTCACAGAAAAATTGGAAACGTAAATAAGCATTGTGTGATTTAAAATTAATATATAATTAATTTGAATGACAATAATGATATTTATACAAGAAATAGTAAATATCTTGCATAAAATTCAGAAGTATCCTATTCTGATGACATATTTTAAAATTGACAAAGCTAGAGAAGGATTTTATACTAAACTGTTAGTTACTATCAAACTTCACTGTATTCAGTATATCACTTTGAAATTAAATAACAGAATAGGAATTGTTAATAACATTGTTATAATTGTTTTTGTGACTGTAGAAATTTTTGTTGATGTAACTGTAAGAATAAAAACAATATTACCAAATAAAAAAAGTAATTCTTCATAGATTCTATGATCACATACCTGAGAAATCCTGAGTTGTAAACTGAAAACTATTAGATATAACAAAAAAAATGTACTAAAGAGGCTGGATAATAAAAAATAATTAAAACACAATACTGATCTTACACTCCAGCAATAACTATCTAAATTTTATAATTGATAAGGCAATACCACTCATAACATAAAAAGATAATATTTTGGGGACTAGGCAATAAGCAAACTGGGTAAGTCATATAAAGAAACTGCAACATTGAGACATGTTGAAGGATACATATTTTATACATGAAAGTGGTTATCCATGCAGGAGAGTGAAGGAGAAACTTATGAATAGAATAGAAACAAAGTAAGAACTGAGCCTTGATTACATCAATGACAAGGGCATGTGATGAAGACAGGATTATGTTTAATTCAGCTTCTTGTCCCTGAGGTTAAAAATATATGGAGGATAAAAGATAGTTGGTCCATGTATTTTGTTCTGAACTGTTTCCACAAAGTATTGTAAAAATAGATATTCTGTCCAAGTTAACTTACAGTTTGCATACTGTACCAATTAGCATTCCAGCAGAAGTTTTCTGTGGCATTTCTAATGTTACATAAAGGTACAACGAGGCAAGAACATAAAAATGAAGCATTTCTCAATGACAAATTTGGACAACATTGTGTGACAGCCTCATGCAAAGGGAACTAAAAAATAATGTATATGAGAAAAAAGGGGAAAGTTTACAATTATTATAAACAAATAATCCACATGAAAAAAGAGGAAGGCAAACAGAAGGGCCTAAGAACCTATTGATATCACTTTTCAGGGTCCTTATCATTGGCAGGCTTAAACACAGAGAGACTAGGTAAATTACCTGGGGGCACAGCTCAGATCAGCAAGCATTTATTGACTTTCTGCTAGTGAAAGATACTGAGCTAAATGCCAGGCGTTGGCTAAAAGGGTAGATCTTAAGTATTCTCACCAAACACACCCACACACCCTCACACAGCATATAAAAAAATTACTTATAGTGGGGGAAATGTGTATATCCATGAAAATATTTATCTTAAAAAATAGTTAACCATAAAGAGGAAAGGGGACATGATTACTTAATTGTGGGGGAAATATTTTAATAAACAAGGGTATGTTTCATAGGATGTCAAACCACTGTTGGGAATTATGATGTGAAAGAGAAATACACTGAGACTGGCCAAGGGATGGGAGTTTACACAAAAATGAGAGACAGCTGTGAGAACATCTGGTAGGAGCTCCAATATCATCCACTAAAGATTTTCTAATGGCTCAGTTGGACTTTCCTCTGAGATTTCCCTATAAATACTTGAATCTTCTACTTTTCACATTTGTCTTCCCATAGGCTTGGAATAGCAATAAGTTTATATCTAGAAAACACTTTGCAAATTCATTGCAGGCACAATTATTATGACTAACCCTTGGTTCATGAGGTTAACTTGCTGATTATATGCATAAATCACTCTAAAATATGTCATAATTAAGCTTATTATTTGTATGGGAGCTTGAAAAGGCGTATTCTGACAATGACTACTAGAAGTCACGATGTCTCATAGCCATCCTCTTAAGGCAAGTGTAGTTCAAATGCCCGTAAGAACCAAAATTGTTTATTCAAGGCATCTGTGCTTAACAAATAGAAATTGCTCATTAAATATAAAATTGGACTTTAAATATAAAATTGGAGTTATTTGAGAATATTCCTTGAATATTCCTAATGAAATGAAAAGTAATAGTTTTCAGAGTTATCATTCTCTTTAAAAAATACAGTGGTGCCACCAGGTTTGAACACTTTCCTAGGTTATGATGTAAAGCAATAGAATTTTTGTAAAATCCAGCTCATGGATTTTGTTTGACCAAGTGCTGCATTCATAAAACTATCTGTATATCATAAAGTACAGATTTAAACTATCATATGGCTTTTACAGTTTTTTTCCACCTCCTGAGTTCAAGGGATCCTCCCATGTCAACCTCTCAGGGTTGGGACTATAGACATGCACCACCATGCCTAATTTTTGCATTTTTTGGTAGAGATGGTGTTTTACCATGTTGCCCAGGCTGATCTTGATCTTGCCAACTCAAGCAATCTGCCTGCCCTGGCCTCCCAAAGTGCTGGGATTATGGGTGTGAGCCAATGTGCCTGGCTGAGTTTTAGAGTCTTCAAAAAAGATAAAGCTGTTTTTGAAGTTCTCTATTCCAGAAACTGTACTGCATGCTTTATAGGATTTATTATTTAACCTTGTCTTACTGAAATAAAAACTATTACTTAGAGAAATGCACAGATATTAAGTGTTCACTTAGATGAGTTTTGACAATTGTATGAAACTTTGTAATTTGCAAAACTTGCACAAAGTGATTCATAGACAATTTTCATCCCCTCAAAATATTTCATTCTATTACTTTTCTCAACTCTTTATGCCTCCTGTTTCAATCAAACCCTATCATAATAGACTAGGTTGCCTATATTTGGATTTAAGAGTATTAGGATACATAGTTTCATTCAGTGTGTGATTGCTTTTGCATTATCTAATGTTTCTTACATTCATTCATGTTGGTGTATTAATAAATAATCGTTCATTTTATTACTGATCATCGTTTCATTGCATGAATGTGTGTAAATCATGCATAAGGATGTACACTGGTGTACAAGTATATTTTTATTTTATAGATTTTGAAACAGAGTCTCTCTGTGTTGCCTAGGCTGGAGTGCAGTGGTGCGATCATGACTGACTGCAGCCTCAACCTCTCAAGCTCTAGGGATCCTCCCACTTCAGCCTCCTAAGTACCTGGGACTACAGGTGCACAACATCATGCCTGGCTAATTTTTAAATGTTTTATAGAGATGGGGTCTTGCTATGTTTTCCAGGCTGGTCTCAAACTCCCGCACTGAAGAAATCCTCCTGCCTTGGCTTCCCAAAGTGGTGGAATTACAGGTGTGAGCCACCTTGCCTGGCAAATGATGCTTACTGATATTTCCGAAAATGACATTTTTAATCTCCTTTTTTTAAAGTTTACATTGCTTGGGAACACAAATACAATTACTTTTTGTATTTTGACTTCGTTAATTGCAAATTTGCTAAATTCTTTGTTATTCCAATAGATTGTTTTAAGATTCCTTTGGATTTCTTATGTACAAATCATGCTGGAATAAGGCAAAGATATTCACTACAAACACTTCCATTCAATATTTTTCTTTAGGTACTATCTAGTGCAATAATGCAAGAAAAGATATAAAAAGCAAAAAAAAAAGAAAATTTAAGAGGACATGAATCTGTCATTGGTTTTGAATAACCTGATGATGTTGATTTAATTTTTGCTACATCTTTTCTGAGAAGAGATTTTCCTTCAATTTTTTTCAATCTCCATATACACTTGATCTCAAATTTTAAAAGAGCCATGCATTTCTTATTTTATATGTTTTAGGTACAGTTGCATAAAGGCATTAATTATTATATAAAATGAACAATCTCTTTAAAAAGGTAAAGCAAACATGAAAACAATCCTGTGATTCAGGGATTATAGCACAAAATGAAAAACAATCTTAGAAAGGGATCTCAGAAAAACATAATTGATTGGTGTCTATAAAAAAGTGGTAGTATTACAGATATAAATTAAAGTAATTACCACAAAGAATAAGACTGACTGTTTGAGAAAATATTGAGTAAGAAAAAAAAACCAAGAAAACTGCATTTGGGAGAGGATGAGCCAGAAGTAGTGGTAGGGAGGTGGCTGTATATAAGTTACAAGAGGGAGGATATGCAGTCTTCTCTGATCTTGTATAGGTTACCTAGGACTACTTATCCCACTTTGATAGTTCAATGAATTCAGAACTAGGTTTTGAATCTTTGAAGTGGCTTGCATACTGTGATGATCATTGTAATTTGGGTGGTCATGGAGGCACTATTTCCCTTTCAAATCCTTGGGTAATTATCTTCTTTTTGATGTAGAAATTAACTCACGACGGAGATTACTAACATGTCAAAAGTCAACATAATTAGGTAAAAACAGGACTCTAATTCTGGTCTCTATTTCCCTCTCTCTGCAACACCGACATAACTTACCAAAGAATTTGTTAAAAGTATTGAAAAGAGGCTAAGGCCTAAGCTTTTAAAATTCATTTCATGCTCAATATTATTTAAAGCCCTAGCCCCTTAAATAGAAAAACATACAGGGAGTATTAGAAATAGACTTAAGGCTCATTTGTGATGCCTAGTGGCTAAAATTGTTTCTAAATAACAGATTGATGTATGCTAAAACAGCACTAGGGCACTTGACCTACTTTCTAAATGTCACATCTTATATTGAGGGTTTAAGCATTTGAAACTTCAGACCTGCCTCTTTTACAGATTTTAGAGCAAACTGGAAGAATTTCATGACTTAACATGCTGAAGGTGTTACTTAAGGCATGTTGATAGAGGTATCAAAGGATAAATTGTCTTAATCCCTCTAGGGAAGTAAAGGAAATAGAATGAATGCTTAATGATGACATTTAGATTTAAAAAAAATTTGTGCACACCCCCCACCCCCCCCACACACTTACACAATCAAACACGTAGCCCCATAACACATAACAAATCTACCTTGATTTCTCACCTGAAATAGTTTGACCTATATACTCATGTTTAAATGCATAAATAATTTCTGTTATATATGGACAATTTTATGCTATTAAATTAACAGAGGTATTCCATTCAACATAAAAATATTGAAAATTAAATGACTTTCAATTGCATTTATTTCAGTTTTGAAATAAGATGATGTTTTAAGATAACTAAAAGGAAGTTCTCTTTTAAGTCAATAGGACTAGACCTAAGGCCCAAGAGATTATATCAGATTAAATAAATATCTGATTTATTTAAAAATGGGTCTGGACCAATAAAATTATGACAAATCTAGATAACCTAATTAAGAGAAATAAGTTTATCCAAGTGTATTACTTACCTTTGTGGTTGGCAATCATATTTATTAATAAAACAACTCTTGATACTAGTAGAGAAAGTGTGCAGAGTGAACCATTGTTTCCACCAAGAAAACCAGACATATGCTTACTCTCATAATACAGTAGAGGAGTCAGTTTTCTCATTTTTTCCTCTGTAAGATGGTAATATTGTAATTTGCTATATAGTTTTTTGTTAGAATTAAATAAGATAATCTATGTGAAAATATTTTATGTACTCCAGCTTTTATTTTATTTGTAAATTCTACTCAGTATAAATTTTATTTGTAAATATCATCCATATAGATACTGAGAGTGAATGAGTACTTCTCTGTGCTGGGAATTAGCAATACAGTAATGACCAAGATGAAGTCCCAGAATTTGCGAAACTTACACTCTTTGTGTAACTTATACTCTGGAGAAACAGATACTAATATTAACTCACATAATCAATTATTTACAATTGTGTTATTGCTAAAATGGACAAAATTCTCATGTAGATTATGCAGGCAGTGAAGACTGCCATGAGGAAATGGTACTTCAAATGGACTCTGGAGGATTAGTTAGAATTAATTATTCATAGAAGGAACATGCTCTTAGCAGAGGAAAGGACATAATTGAATGCTCTGTGGTGGGAAATATAAGCCTGTGTTATGAGAATAGAACATATGAGACTGAAATAGGAATATGAGTTTGTCTGTTAGAAAATACAAGGAAAGTGGCATAAAATCAAGCTGGTGAGGTAAACTGGGGTGGATTATTTATGTCCTAGTTAGATCTTTAGTCCAAGAAAGATGAGGATCTTCTGAAGGGTTTCAAGCAGGGGGGTGACATGATCAGATGTGTAGTTTTAAAGGATTCCTCTTGCTACATAATGAAAAATGAAGTAGAGAATGGTGGGAGAGAATTCAGTGATACCAATTTAGAGGCTACTTCAGTTGACTAAGTAAGAAACAATGATAGCCAGACCAGGGCAGTAGGAGCAGAAATGCAGAAAGGTGTTTTGCAAGGGGTCACTGCAACTGTGACAGAGTAGCATTCATATTAATATGTTAACTGCGGTTAGGTTTTTTCAAGTGAAACGGTGATCTAAGTGTCTATTTGTCTATAATGTTTTGGTTATTGAGATTATGATGAACTGTATAAAGGATTTTTTCTTTGCTATCATTTGTTCAGAAATGTATAAGTAGAAAAAAAAGCATGAGTAAAAACAAAAGTGACATCATTTAATATGAACAGCTCTGCATTCAAGGAAGTAACAAGTACGGTAGTTTCATTTTATCAGGTACTAGTTAATACATAGTTTTCCAGGAATTTTCTGAAGTTGATGTTTGGTTCCGTGGTTTGGGGAGCCTCAGTGCAAGTTCAGAGGCTTTGTTCCCTTTAAATTTTAAGTAGCAGACAGTGGTGAGCTACAAAAAAATATATTCCTGCTATTTGAGAGTTATTTGTTCAAACAGTTTAGATAAATGACTTCCTATTTGGAGACATTTATTACTGTTTCTCTCTCTCTCTCAGATATTTCCTTATTTGGTGATATCTCCTTTACTGAGGCGCCTACTTGGGAAGTGACAGCATAAGGGAAAATAGATGCAGCCTAAATACATCTAAGCATTGCTGAGAAAGAAGCCAGCTTAAGATGTAAATAATAATAATAAAAAATTCAACCCTTGGGATGAATATAAAGACAAATCATGTTCAAATACTATATCATGATTTTTAGCTTCCACAGAAGCCACAGAAATATTTATTATTTATGTTCTACATACAATACTGGAAACTCCATTTACATTTAAGATTTAAAAGTAATGACAAGCACAGCAGAGATCAAGTGGTCTTGCCTTATGTAACTGTTGAGAGGCTCCAGGAGGGCACAGCTCCAGGTGAAATGAAAAGTATAGAACCAATAATAATAATAAAAAAATTTGGAGGCATCTTTTAGGGAGAAGATTTTAGCATCCATCTCACCTCACAGGCTTGCGAGTCCCTCCTAGTGCTGAACTCTCAGGCAATGTGGTCTTTTGTGGGGGTGAAAGGTGACTTTCATCAAATGATTCATACTTGTCTCAAGGCCGTGCAGAATTTCCTGGAGGATTATGATGCCTATCCAGACTGCAATGCACTTGTGGTTCAAGGTTTATCCAAACCTTAACAGAAGCGATTGGCATTAGCAGAACTGGCAGCACGAGGATCTCAGAAAATTTACCCCTTCACAACCTCCACAAAAGCAATGAAAAACTGGCAATAAATATAAATATATATTGTTCCGAACTCTGAAAGTAAGTCAAAGGTTTGTAGCAGTGTGAGGGTCTGTTTTCAATAAAAATTACTGAATCACAGTAAAAACAAGTTTTGTGCTATTTTAACTCACTCTAGTTCTACCCCATTTCACAGTTCAGGGATAGCCTTGAGAAAAAAAAAAAATTCCCTGAGTTCCCAGTACCAGAGGTGGCATAATTGAGTTAAAGCTCTTTCTAAGCTTCATTTCCACAAAGAATGCATTATTTGACTTGTCTCGTGCTTTCACGGAAAATTCTACACAAAATGCTTGTCTTTATTTGACTTGATAGAACATGCTCAGTGCTAAAAGATTCAGAAAACATTGACTGGCCAGTATTTTAATGTACCACTGCCTGAGGCAATAAGTGACATTTGGGGTAAACAATAGACTAACCAGAAACCTTAAAAGAAAATGAGATGTCTATAAGACTTTCAAACCTCCAACATACTTCTGGGCGCCCAGAAGCCATTAAACATGCCTAGGACTGTGCCTATGTTTAGGAAAGAGCTGAGAAATTCTAGAAAGCATGTTTTCTGACCGTAATAAAAAGAAATTAGAAATTATTAACAGAAAGAGATTTAGTAAATTAACAAATATTTGGATATTAACAACAGATTCCTAAATAACCAATGGGTCCATTAAGAAATAATAAGGGAAATTATTAATAAAGATAAAATATGAATAAAAATAAAAATGCAGTGTTATAATACATTTGGGGATGAACTGGACTTAAAAGGAAATTTATAGTAGTAAATGTCTATGAAAGAAAAGAAAATTATCAAACTAATAACTTGATCTTCTACCTAAAACATCCAGAAAGAGGAGCATTAAACCCAAAGGCAGCAAAAGAAAGGAAATATTTACTATTAGAGCATAAATAAATAAAATAGAGAAAAAAAATAAAGAATCAACAAGACCAAACATTGTTTTTTTTAAAAGATCAACAAACTGAAGAACTTTTAGCTATACATATTAACTAAGAATAAAGAGAGACGATTAAAATTACTGAAAGAGAAAAAAAGAGAGATAATTACTACAGACCTCAAAGGGAAAAAGAGATAATAAGGAAATGTTATGAACAATTTTATGCCAACTAATTAAATTACATGAAATGGAAAAATTTCTGGAAAGACATAAAAACTAATGAAACTAACTCAAGAAGAATAGAACATTTGACTAAACCTATAATAAGTAAAGAGAATGAGTTATTAATTAAATGACTCTTCACAAAAAAAAAATGCAGGACTATATGGCTTCACTATTAAATTCTGTTTAAAAAAATGAACATGAGGAGAGAGATCCAAGATGGCCGATTAGCAGCAGCTCAGGATTGTAGCTCCCACTGAAAGCGCAGAGAGTGAGTGGACGCCACATTTTCAGACGAATTTTCATAGCCCACGGACCAAGAAATTCTTGGCGGAGGAGCCCCACGGGTCGCCAGTGCGACCCTTTTGGAGGGCGCGGCCGTTTGCAGGCGCCCCGACACGGCGGTTCTCAGTCCGGAGTATACGGGACTGAGTGCCCTTTGGTTGGCGTTGGAGCTCTGGGAAGGCAGAGTCTCCCATTCAGCTGATTGAAAAGCGGTCTGAAGTGGGGAACCAGACCGGGAGATTCCCGGGGCAGAAAAGCGCCACGAATCTCAACGCCGCTGTTTCAGCCGGCGTAGTGGGTCGCCGCAGGGGAAGGCTGGTACCCCCCTCCACAAAAATAAAAATAAAAACAGCAGTTGGAACTGCTGAAGATTGAGAGTTTCACAGCAAGTACAGCTGAACCCGGGAAGGTCCAGCTCTGTGGGGGAGGGGCATCCGCTGAAGGAAAATTAAGAAATAGAAAAAACTTTATCACCAACAAGCTGGACGTCCACTCAGAGACCTAATCTGAAAGTCAGCAATTACACAGACCACAGGTGGATAAATCCACAAAGATGGGAAGAAACCAGCGCAAAAAGGCTGAAAACACCCGAAATCAGAATGCCTCTCCTCCTACAGAGGATTGCAGTGCCTCATCACCAATTGAACAAGGCCTGATAGAAAATGAATGTGAGGAATCAACAGAATCAGGCTTCAGAAGGTGGGTAATGAGAAACTTCTGTGAGCTAAAAGAACATGTTCTAGCCCAATGCAAGGAAACTAAGAACCTTGAAAAAAGGTTTCACGAAATGTTCATGAGAATGGACAATTTAAAGAGGAATATAAGTGAATTAATGGAGCTGAAAAACACAATACGAGAACTTTGAGAAGTATGCACAAGTTTTAACAGTCGAATTGATCAAGCAGAAGAAAGGATTTCAGAGGTCGAAGACCAACTTAACGAAATAAAACGAGAAGACAAGATTAGAGAAAAAAGGGTAAAAAGGAATGAGCAAAGTCTCCAAGAAATATGGGACTATGTGAAAAGACCTAATCTACGTTTGATAGGTGTACCTGAATGTGACGAAGAGAATGAATCCAAGCTGGAAAATATTTTCCAGGATATTATCCAGGAAAAACTTTCCTAACCTAGCAAGGCAAGACTAATATTCAAGTCCAGGAAATCCAGAGAACACCACAAAGATATTCCTCAAAAAGAGCAACCCCAAGGCACATAATCATTAGATTCATCAGGGTTGAAACGAAGGAGAAAATACTACGGGCGGCCAGAGAGAAAGGTCAGGGTACCCACAAGGGGAAGCCTATCAGACTCACAGCTGATCTCTCAGCAGAAACCCTACAAGCCAGAAGAGAGTGGGGGCCAACATTCAACATCCTTAAAGAAAAGAACTTTCAACCCAGAATTTCATATCCAGCCAAACTAAGTTTCATAAGTGAAGGAAAAATAAAATTTTTTGCAAACAAGCAAGTACTCAGAGATTTCATTACCACCAGGCCTGCTTTACAAGAGCTTCTGAAGGAGGCACTTTGTATAGAGGGGAACAACCAGTATCAGCCACTTCAAAGGACCCATCAGTAAGCTGCATCCAGATCCATCTTACATGCAAGGATATACAGAGACTCAAAACAAAGGGATAGAGGAAGATTTGCCAACCAAATGGTGAGCAAAAAAAAAAAAAAAAAAAGCAGTAGTTGCAATTCTCATCTCGGATAAAATAGATTTTAAAGTAATAGAAATCGAAAGAGATAAGAAGGACATTGTATAATGGTAGAGGGATCGATGTAACGGGAAGAGCTAATGACCCTAAGTCTATGTGCACCCAATATAGGAGCACCCAGATACACAGGGCAACTTCTTGGTGACTTACAAAGAGACTTGGACTCCCACACGATAATAGTGGGAGACTTTAACATTACATTGTCAGTATTGGACAAATTAATGAGACAGAAGGTTAAGAAGGATACCCGGGACTTGAACTTCAACCTCAAACAAGTAAACTTAATAAACATTTACAGAACTCTCTACTCCAAATCCACAAAATATACATTTTTTTTTCAGTAACACATCACATTTATTCTAAAAGTGACCACATGGTTGGGAGTAAATCACTCCCTAGCAATTGCATAGCATTTCATAGGTTTAAATGAAATATTGGTTGGCTGTTTGTTTGTTATTTTCCTCCCTTATTCCTTCCTGTCTCCATTGTATAACACAATTATTAGTATAAAAAAGCTTTTAATATCCATTTGTAGACTGCATTCTAGCCTGGGCAATAGAGCAAGAGTCCCGTTCTCTCTCCCTTTTTTTTTCTTCTTCTTTTTCTCTTTATTTCATTCTTTTTTTCTTCCTTCTTTCTCTTTCTCTCTTTTTCTAAAAAAAAAAAAATCAGGTATCTAGCCAGGCACAGTGGCTCACACCTATAATCCCAACATTTTGGGAGGCCAGCATGGAAGAACTGCTTGAGAAAAAAAAAAAGAAGTATTGGTGCCATTATTTCATAGACACTGGATTAGGAACTCCTAAAACGAGCTCAGTGCCAAGTAAACTGAACTAATAAGCACCTGGCTCCCCAGTTTGTTGTCAATAAACACGGTGAATGTTTCTTTTTAAGGACAGAAATATTTTTTGTCTTATCTAAAAAGTTATGCCTTCTAGATTAAACAAGTATAATGCAGCAAAGTGGTTCTCAAAATGTGATCCTCAGAGCAGCAGCTGCTGCAGCTGCAGTCTCATCCGGGGAACTTGTTAGAAATGCAAATTATCAGGTCTCACGCCAGACCTGCTGAATCAGAATCTCTGGGGGTGGAGTCCAGCAATTTGGGTTCCACAAGCTTTACAGGTGACTCTAGAGCATACTGGAGTTTAAAAACCAATGATATGGTGGTTAAATGTACAGCTAGTTCAAAGTCTCATCTCTACTGCTTTACAAGCTGCATGGCTTTGAGCAAGTTACTTAACCATCCCGTTCTTCATTCTACACATCTGGAAAATGATGACAATTAGGAAACATTATGTCAAAGTTGTTGAGAGGATAAGATGAGATAATGCATGCCAAGCATTTAGCCCTATGCCAGGCACATTTGGCTGGCCTCATGGGTGAGTTCTAATCACTACTGAGCATGCCTCTGGTCCATGGCCTTGTAGAGCAGCACACTAGTTTGATATGACTGAAAACATTTTTGAGACAAAAGAATCTTGACCAAAGGGAGAGGAGGTAGACATTGAAAACTAAGATGTCTTCAGTGGTAATTAAGTGGAAATGGACATTTCTGTAACATTGTCATGTCAGGACCAGGTAACTATTAACCTGGCTTACCCAATACCAGTTTTTAATCCCATCTGCAATATTAGGAGAAAAAAAAAAAAAATGAACATGAATTCCCTGAGATTCTTGAAAAAAATAGAAGAGAAGGAAAAACTTTGTAATTTACTTATAACATCAGCATTCTGATACAAAATCAAAGTCATCACAAGAAAAGAAAATAGAGACCAATATTTGTTACAAATATAGATGCAGAAATCTTCAACAGAATGCTAGCAAAGAAAATCCAGTAATATGTGAAATGTATTATACACGATGATAGTGTGGGTTTTTTTTTTCTTTGTCTTTTGAAATAGGGTCTTGGTCTATCACTTAATCTGTAGTGCAGTGGCATAATCATAGCTCACTGTAACCTCTAATTCCTGGGCTTCAGTGATCCTCCCAACTCAGCCTCCCAAGTTGTTGGGACTACAGGCATGCCCACCAAGCCTAGTTAATTATTACTATTTTTATAGAGACGAAGTCTTGATATGTTGCCAGGGCTGGTCTTGAACCCCTGGCCTCAAGGAATCCACCCACCTTGGCCTCCCGAAGTACTGGGATTACAAGTATGAGCCATCACACCTGGCTGATCAGGTGAGTTTTATCCTAAGAATGTAAGCCTTGTTCAACATATGAAAATTGAACAATATAATATATTATTAACAATAAAAAATAAAATTACATGATTGTCTCAATAGATGCAAAAGAGCAATGACAAAATCCAACACTTTGTAATGATAAAACACTCAACAAATTAAGGATGCAAGGTCACTTCCTCAATCTAATAAAGGGTACCAATGAAAATCCTAGAGCTAATATCATACTTAATGCTCAAAGACTGAAAGCTCTTCCCTAAGAGCATGAACAAGACAAAAATGTCTACTCTCTGCACTTGTATTCAGCAATGGGCTGGAAGTTCTGGCTAGTAAAATTAACAGGAAAAACAAAGAAAATGCATAATATTGTAAAGAAAGATAGTTCGGATTGTCAACAGCAAGATGGTCAACTTGATTTTCTCCCAATAAAAAGACCAAAACATTAAATACACAATTATATTTCTATTGGAGTGACTGAGGAATCACACTTCAGAGCACCAGGAAAGTGACAAAATCCCTGTGTAGCACGGAAGCCCAGAATAGCTCTATAAAGAGGAGAATGAGGCATCCACTTCTGCCACATTGTCTTCTCTATGTATTTCAGCCAAAAGTCAGAAGAAACTTGTTCTTACAAGAAAATAGGTAAGTTAGAGATCCCCAGCAGGTCCCATTGCCACCATAAGTGCCAGTGATTCTTGCTACAGAAAGGTCATCCAGTCCTCACAGGCCTTGAATCCTGTGAGGATTCTTGGAGAGTAGATGGGAGTTTGTGTACTTGCATGGTACCAGAGTAGGAGTTCACTTTGAACACCTCCCACCCTGCCAACTATGTCACTATGGCATGGCAACATCTTGAAAATGAACTCACTGGTAGAGTACATCCTGCCCTAGGGGCCAGAAGCAACTGTTTATGTATCCCTGAGGCCCTGCCATCATTTCACCATGCTCACACATATGCTTTCAACACTAGGATTTTATCTTTCTGGAGCCTAGGCAGGATGAAAAGACTAGGATTTTCAGTTGGAACCTACATGGCACCCCACCCCCTCCAGGAACAGGTGGACTGCCATAACATGAAAGCTGCCAAACAGCTGGACAGGCTCTCAACCATGTGCACCTGCACCTTACAGTCAGCTGGTCTCTTATGTTCATGTGTACCAGCACCCAGCCTGAAAGCTAGCCAGGTGGCAGCCCTGGCAGCTGACATACCACCACAGAGCTACCTCACCATGCAATATGCATGCCTGCTGGCACCCCAGTCTGGACAGCTGGCCCATTGGTGTCCCTGTCTCTCTGGGAAGACCACTGCAGAGCTGCCTGGCCCTGCTGCCACCACATGCATCTGAGCTCAACTCAACAGCCAGGCTAGTGGCAGCCACCATTTGAAAATAGAAGTAAACAAAATAGAAAGTTAAAAAAAAAGCAAGTCAAAAGTTAAACAAAATGTAGAGTTGTTCCTTTGAAAAGATAAACAAAATCGACAAACCTTTAGCTAGATGATGAAAAAAGAGAGAAGACTGAAACAAATAAAACCAGAGATGAAGAGATATTACACATGGACACAGGGGGCCAGCTGGCTGTGAGGTGCAGGTGCACATGGTTGAGAGGCTGTCTAGCTGTTTGGCAGCTTCTGTGTTATGGCAGTCCACCTGTCCCCCGGAGGTGGACAGGTGCCATGTAGGTTCCAACTGAAAATCTTAGTCTTTTCATCCTGCCTAAGCTCCAGAAAGAAAAAATCCTAGTATTGGAAGCACCTGTGTGAGCATGGTAAAATGATGGCAGGGCCTCAGGGATACATAGATACAAAAACACAGAAGATCATTTTGAGCAAATAGATATTATGAACAACCATACACCAGCACATTTGATAATATAGAAGAAGTGTATATTATCCTGGACATATACAGCCTACCAAAATTAAACTATGAGGAAATAATCTGAACAAACCAATAAGGAGCAAATAAATTGAATAAGTAATAAAAAGTCTTTCATCAAAGAAAAGCCAAGAACCTGATGGCTTGCTTCACTGACAAACATTTGAAGATGAATTAATATCAATTTTCCTCAAAGTATACCAAAAAAGTGAAGAGGCTTGAAGTATACCAAAAAATTGAAACTCATTATACAAGGCCAGCATTACCCTTATTCCCAAACCAGACAAGAATACAACAAAAAAGGAAAACTACAGGCCAATATTCCTAATGAACATAGATGTAAGAATTTTCAACAAAATATTAGAAGACTGAATCCAACAGCACATTAAAAGATCATTTATTATAATTAAATGGGATTAACCTTAGGAATACAGGATGGTTTAGCAGACACAAATCAATAAACATGATACATTACATTGACACAAAGAAAGATAACCATATAACCCATTCAATAGACACAGAAAAGATGTTTGACAAAATTAAGCATACCTTCATGATAAAATCTCAACAAATTAAACCAAACACTGCATATTCTCACTCATAAGTGGGTGTTAAACAATGAGAACACATGGACACAAGGAGGAGAACATCACACGCTGTGGCCTGTCGGGATGTGCGGAACTAGTGGGGGATAGCAGGGGGTGGGGGGATGGGTGAGGGAGTAACATTAGGAGGAATACCTAACGTAGATGATGGGGTGATGGATGCAGCAAACCACCATGGCACGTGTACACCTATGTAACAAACCTGTACGATCTGCACATGTACTCCAGAACTTAAAGTATATAAAAAAATAAACTCAACATTTAGGCATAGAAGGTATGTTCTTCAATGCAATAATCACCGTGTATGACAAATCCCCAGCTAACATCATGTTGAATGAGAAAAAAAAAGTTTAGAAATGCCATAGGCTAAACAGAGACATCAATTTAATAGAACTGGAAGTTTAAGGATAAAGCCACACATTCACAGTCAACTGATTTTCAACGAGCACCAAAGCCATATAAAGGGGGAAAAGAATAGTCTTTTCAGTAAATGATGCTGATACAATTGAACATCTTCATCCTCATGAAAAAGACCCTTTTGTAATTCATTTTGCTTCCAATTCTTTGTCTCATTAAAAATAAAGGGATAACTTGATCAACGTTTACTAAGTTTTTTGCTGACATATTTTAATGAGATTTTTGTCATAGAATTCTGAAGAATTGAAGAATGTAAAAGAATGATCTCACTTGTTTTAAAACTTCCATTCCCATCTACGTATTTATAAGATAAATTAATTGTTATGTTATAATGGAAAAAAATAGAAAAACAGAAATTAAAATAGTAAACCGTGTCTTATTTAAACACTAAATATTTATGTCTATGAAAGAGTAAGTAGTATTCTTTCATAGACATAAAATAATGAGGGAAAACCCCATTAACATTATATCAAAAGATGTGATTTATATTTAACAATTATTAAAACTTAAAACATATGAATTTACTTGTTGGAATCATAACTCATTCAAGAATATTTTAACTATTAGAGCTCTATTGGTAGAGAAAATAAAAAAAATCAATTTGTATAGATATTTTTGTTGAAAAGGATTATGCTGAGGTAACTTAGCTAAACTTTAAAGCATAGTAATATATTTATTTAAAATAAAATTTTGTGTGAAATGTTAGTGGATATAAATAGATGTAAGTTTCTACATTTTATGAAAAGAATATGTGTATAACAGATAAAAACATGTATCAAATTGATACCAATGGATAATGATACAAGCAAACACTCATATATTGTATATATGTTCCAGGTACTTTCCATGTCTTGTCATGTGGAAAATTAATCAAACATTGCAATAACACCACACATATATGTGTAAATACAATTTCCATTTCGTAAATGAGGGTAAACTGAGGAAGGGAGCAACTAAATAACTTGCTAAGGTCGCATTGCTAGTATGTAAAGAGACGTGGACCTAAATAGCTTTACTGCAGAGTCTATAGTTATTTTATTTACAAAATGTCAGTATTGGCCAGGCGTGATGGTTCACGCCTGTATTCCCAGCACTTTGGGAGGCCGAGGTGGGCGGATCACGAGGTCAGGAGTTTGAGACCAGCCTGGCCAACATGGTGAAACCCAGTCTCTACTAAAAATGCAAAAATTAGCTGGTTGTGGTGGCAGGCGCTTGTAATCCCAGATACTCAGGAGGCTGAGGCAGGAGAATTGTTTGAACCCAGGAGGCGGAGGTTGCAGTGAGCCGAGATTGTCCCATTGCACTTCAGCGTGGGCAACAGGGTGACACTCTGTCTCAAAAAAAAAAAAAAAAAAGGCACTATTTAACAATATGAAACTACTTCAACAATAATGATTGTGACGGGACAACTCAAAAATGTGTTTTAAAGATGGGACATCAATTTTTAATATTATTTTGTGGTGTACAAGCAGAACATATTGAAGACTGATGTTCTAGACCAATCTCACCTAAAGCCCTGAGTGGGAACTCAGTTATCCAGTGTGGTCAGCTTAAACAGCTACAACTACACTGGTAGTCTTCCTCCAACATCTCTTTCACCTTCCCTGGAAAACATTCCTTCCCTAAGGACATCTTGCCTGTGATTGAGCAACTTATTTAATCTCTGAGGCCCATGTTTTTGCCTCTGTGTCTAAAAACACGTATTTGAAACATCTCTACTGAAACATAATCGTAGAGTCATTTAAGTTAATGTAATAATGTGACATCTACTTCCTTCTAAGTATGTGTATTTGTAGAAGTTCTTCCCTTTAAATAAAATTAAGATTACAAACACACACATACACACACACATTCACATACTGCAAAATACTGAGCAGTAAAAACTGAACAAAGAAAGAATCCTACGCTGACATTGTATTTTTTCAATAAGTGGTGTCCAGTTTGAGTACCTGAAGATCACCACCATCCACTGATGTACATCCTCGCCTACACCTTTTATCCCACCCTGAAAGATCCCCCTCTCTGCATTCTGTCCTTGCCATTAGCAGTGCATGTTGAATGAGTTGTTCTCAGTGGTTGGGCTGAATAACCTGAGGATTGGTACTGATATATGCTACTGAGTTACAGACTGAGAAAGTTATGAGGAGACTGAGCTCAATGGCAGAGTGTCAGTCAAGACAGAGGCAGTGACTCAGATGGAGGTCTGGATAGGCCAATTCGAGACTTAGCCATTGGCTGAAACGAAGATGTTTGCCAGAAAGTTGATGTCTGAAACTGATGCTAAAGCTTGGCTATTGAAGCTTAAGTAAGAGTCAAAAAAAAAAAAAAAAGAAAAGACAAGGACCCAAATCAGGTAATGGTTTTGACTAGACAATGGAGTCTGAGGTCATGGCCAAGCCAAAGACTAAGCCCATGCCTAGACATTGCCCTATTAAGACTAAAGCCAAGGCATGAGATGAGAAAAAGACCAGCAGAGGTTTCAGGGTCAGAACAGGTATTATTATGTTGGTGCAAAAGCAATTACAATTTTTGCTATTACTTTTAAAGCCAAAAACTGCAATAACTTTTTAGAATTACCCTTTAGTCCTATTCAGATTAATAGCCAGAGCTGACACTAGCATAATATAGAGGTGATAGGCGCACAACACTATGAATGTACTAAATGTGACTGAATTGTACACTTAAAATGGATAACTGTATTTTACATGAATTTCACCTCATTGAAAACAATGGTATTTGAAGTTGTATTTGTCCTTGAGGATCTTATCACCTAGGTGGATAGACAAGAATAACTGAAGTAAAATGATTTGGAAATGTTTTTGAAGTTAAAAAAGGACAGTAGAATTTGTGTAAAAAAAAAAAGTCAAAATTAGAATTCATTTTCTGTTTAGCTGCAGAAAAGTAAACATTTTATAAATTGAACAATATGTGGTTCTTTAGACTAATCAAATTTAGTTAGTGTTTCTTTTGTGTTTGATAGAAAAAAATTAACTTCAAATTAAGGCAAGAATGAAGTGTTGCTTTGGGCATGATCTCTACTGAGAATCTGATGAGTTGAGCTTCAGACTGAATTTTCTTTCAAAACTGAGCTTTGTTACACAGTTATTGTAAGAAATCAGAAATCAGAAAAGGACCAGATAAGGTTTGGCTTTAGTCCTAAAACAAAATTTGAGTACTTGTGGTTGACAAACTAATGTTCTTAATTGTTACAACTAAAAATTCTTTAAGAGCTATGGCTGCTATAGATACCAGGCCTATGTTCAGATTTGCCCAAGATCTCAGTTTTACAATGAGAATGATCTCAATTATTGAAAAAAATAATTTCTACCCTCAGAGTTAGTTTAGGAGTTAAAAATTTTTTTAAATTAAGAGTAAGAATAGCTAGCAATCAAATGAATGAGGACATAATTTCTTATTTTTCAACTCAGCCATGGAGTTGGCTCAATTGTTAAATGACCAAAATATTATTAATGATTATTAAAACCAGTAGACACAGTAATCGTTATTTCAGAACATCTTGAACTGTCAAATAGAGAAAAACAAATTATATCTTCTGAAATAGTTTAAAAATGTGTCTAAATATGTAACCACGACAAAAGGACTGCCTAGCAAAATAAGTAACACCGTTTAACCAGAAAAGATAAAATACTTACTGCATTTTTCTATGAAATAACATAAATTAGTTTCCAAAGGCAACCAGCTATATTCTTTAAGTATCAGTTCACTTAAAATTTACTCTTCCCACCTCCTGATCCCCCTATGATTCATGAATGTAAAGTATACACTAAGAAATATGCAGTGTTGGCAGCTAATCACAATGAGGCTGAGGTGAGAGAAACAATAGTCCATGATTAATGACCAAACTCTAATTGTCCATATGCTCTCAGTAAGCCTCAAGAAAAGTTTTAGTTTTGCCTACTGGAATCAACATATTTTATAAATAACAGCATTAATACAGATATCCCCCCTACTGTTCTCTGGGTTAAAATTGAACTATATCAAGGGTCCTAAATGAATAATATAAAGATTGAAATAAAATGCATGTCAGCTTTTTATCTTGATGCTAGGAATGAAGATTTTTATTTTGTATTTTATTTTCATGAGCTGATAGTGAACATATACATCATAAGTATATTTTCATATTATCATTGTGCTATTTCCAATTAACTATTTGAGACATGATTTTTGAATATTGCTGGTAAAGTTGTATAAGAAGAATTGGCAAAGGAAAAAAAACCCAGAAAGTCCATTAAAACTTCTTGAATATACCATAGCGAAATCTCGTCTTAAAAAGATACAGCATAAGCCAAAGACAGAATAATGGCCAATTCCGAAAGACATTAGCTCTAGCCTTAAAGCAAAACCAAACCGTAACAAAACAATCAAATAAAAAAGGAAATCCCTTGAGGCTACTTTATGTTATTAAACTTAATGAGGATATAAATTAAATAAAATAGAAAATGTTAAGCTATTTGTGTATGTGCACATGCAAAAAAGAGTATGTGTGTATATGAGTGGAATAAAATGTAAATGTAGATGAGAAAGTGAAGACAACAATGATCAAAACAACACATACAAGATGAAAAAAATTATAAAGAACATGGAACAGAGTAGCAATACTTGAACATTAAATTACTCATAAAGACAAGTCTGGAGATAACTGCATGAAATTCAGGGAGTAGAAACAAAGAGTAAGGCACAACAGATATTATAAACAAAGATAATAATAATGGAGGTAATGACAAACCATTGTAAGAATTTTTAATGTCCCTGAAGTTAGAAAGAAAATACTCTAAAAACCATAGAACAAAAAGAATTTAACAACGTATTAGAAAAAAAAACACTATTTTTATTTTTTTCTTCATAATCTGGATGAGGAAGAAATAACTACTTTAGGAAAAAAAAAAGATCTACCTTTTAAAATGGCACCCTCCATTCCAGGAAAAAACCTAACCATAATTTGTCACGGAGACATTATTTTTCTTAAAATTACAAAGGTCTAATTTCCAACATTTATTTCTGGCAAGGTCATAAACATTTGTTGGAAAAGAAATATAAATTATTTAATAGAAAAATGACAAAGAATGAGAAATAATTCTGAGAAAAGTAAAAATAACCAACATACATAAAAAGGTGTGGAAAACATAAATCTTCCCAATAATTATATCCAAGTTCAAGTTTAGGTTGTTTATATTCAAACAATGAAATACTATTTTTAACATATCAGATTGTTAGAATTTTTAAAAGGTTGAAAATATGTAGTTCTAGCAGAATATAGGAAAACACATACTATCATAAACTTTTGGTGGGAGCACAAATTAAGTAACTATTTGAGTGAAGAGTGAAAATAGTGAACAACTTATTATGCTGTTGAGGGAGGGAGACATATTGCTTAAAAGAGAAACCTATTATGTAGGAGCAAGAAAGGCACTGATGTGGTTTGGCTGTTTCCCCACCTAAATCTCATCTTGAATTGTGGCTCCCCCTAATTCCCACGTGTTGTGGGAGGGACCTAGTGGAAGATAATTGAATCATGGACGGTTTCCTCCATTCTCTTCTCGTGGTAGTGAGTAAGTCTCATGAGATCTGATGATTTTATAAGGGGAAACCCCTTTCACCTCATCCTCATCCTTCTCTTGTTTGCCATCATATGAGATGTGTCTTTTACCTTCTGCCAAGATTGTGAGGCCTTCCCAGCCATGTGGAACTGTGAGTCTATTAATTTTCTTTCTCTTATAAATTGCCTAGTCTCAGGTATGTCTTTATTGGTAGTGTGAAAATGGGCTAATATAGACACCAAGGTTAACATGAATTAAAGTAATTAAAAAAAAAAAAAACCTATGCACTTGAGACAGAGACTGGGAGAAGAAAAAAGCTAAGCAAATACAGAAATGAGAGAAATCAAACCAAATAGTAAAATATTTGCCTAATTCTAAACATAAGAGTGGGGGCAGCTACGACTCTATCCAGGGGAATGCAATCAGATAGATGGAAGGCTCAGCCAATGCTGCATTATGCAAACTGCATTATAGAGAAACAGATTTCTCCAATAATTAGGGGAGAGCATCCCAATTAATTCCACCTTGGGGAAAGCTTGGGAAGGGGGAAAGATTTGGAAAACATTTCTAAAGGACACTAAGAATGAGGTCAGAAAGAGGAAGAGTCTGACTTTAAGCACAAAAAGTTAACTCAAGCCTGAATGCATCAGGAAGCAAGGGTGCTTCCTGTTAGATGAGCTTATTGCTTCTCCTCCAGATTGGTACAGTCATTTTATATAAATAGAAATGATATTTTTGTATTGATAGCTCTATCTCTGTCTATGTATGTTATTATTCAGCAATTAGCTGCATCACCTTAAGGCTCACTCATCCTTTTAGAAAATTAAAATAAAAAGTTTGAGTTCTTTTTCAGTTATAAAAGTCTTATCTTTATGGTAGTTTTTAAAAAAAGGCATATTACATGACCTTTAATAATTTTACAGAAGATGAAAAAATTTTATTAGCTCAACTCTCAAAAACTCTTTTGTGCTTTTGGCATTAGATCATTGTACTGTCAAGCTTTTCTAGAGAAACAGAACTGATATGATATGTGTGTGTGCACATGCACGTGTGTGTGTGTGATAAGAATTGGCTCAAAGATTATAGAGGCTTGGAAGTTCTACAATCTGCCATTTGCAAGCTGGAAAACCAAGAAAACCTGTGGTATAATTTTATTTCGAAGGCCTGAGAATCAGAGGGAGGGGGGAAGTGATCAGATTGAATAATGCCCATCCACATTGGTGAGAGTGGTTTTTTTTCACCTGTCTACCAGTTCAAATTCTAGTATTTTACAGAAACACAGACTCACACAGAAATAATGTTTTTCCAGCTATCTGGGCATCCCTTAGCCCATTTAAATTGGCACATAAAATTAACCATTACAATTACTGAGTTTTTTTCTCTTTAAAAATGTGTATTTTCTAACTTCAGGATGTATTTAATAAGATGTTTAAATGATAATTAGATCCATGAGCCTTCACTAAATTTTCATAATTAATTTTTTACATTCAAATAAAAAGTATCAGAAAAAATTAATTCTTGTGTATTTTCCATATTCTTGAAACACAAAGACAGTCAAAATCATGTTACATATATTATCATCTGACACTAAGAACAAAGGCTATTCTGAATATTAGCTTGCATGTAAAATATACACTTAAAATGATAAAAATGTAATATGAAATTGATAGACATAAAACTGAACTTTTTCGAACTTTTTTATGATTTATGATGGTATTAGTCATGCTCTTCTCTTGACAGTTATAAAATAGAACAAAGGCACTAATATAGTTATAATTTTAATTAGCATGTGCTCTAAAATTGTTTATTTGATTTAGAAGGTAAATATGAAATCTGTGTAATCACTTCTAAAAATACATCCAACTTGTTTCTTTGGCATATTAGCCTTTTATAATTTGCTTTCATTTTTAAGGCAATATTTGTAATATTTCACATGGATATAGTGAATCAATTTTACAAAGCTATTACTGAGTTGGAAGTGTGGGCAGCGGGAAGTTATAGGTTCACTAGACTGATTCCGAATAATAACTTTGAGGGGAAAAAACCTGGCAATACTGAATATAGCTCCTGATATTGATGATAATCATGAGACAGCAAGTGAATAAATATTAGTTGCCTTTTACTATATACCAGACACACATTATCTATTTTAATTCTGATAGATGATGATGCCTAGAGTAGGAAAAGTTGACAAACCTGTCTTATTCTATTGGAGACCCTGATCCTTTCTCCCCCCGCCCCCCCCCCCCCCCTTCTCTCGCCCCCCCCCCCCCCCCTTTTTCCCAAATTTAGTGGAAAAACTCTCAGCTGTGGAAAATGAGGACGTAGCTAGAAACCAGCACTCATGTGTTGACGCTGAGCATCAATGCAGCATCCCTTTTGTCCTTCAAAGCAGATAATATGTCAGAAATGAAAGTTGACAGTGTGCAATGCAGAGGAATCCAGTAAAAGAAATAGAATCGAATTGTTCAAAATTATATCGAGGACAGACCTCTGTTTAGGAGAAGAACAAGCTCCCCAAATGTGATTGGCTGGAATACTTGAGGTGGAGGTGAGGAAGTTGCTGAGGGACTATCTCAGTATAGATAGATCCCTGTGAACAGGGTCTTCATTTCCACTTTCAGATGTTTTGTAAACCTTTGGCATCTTAGCTTTCTAGCTCCACTACTGCCGTGGTTCAGAACATTCCAACTGCTCACCTGGACAATTTCTTTCTTTCTCTTTTCATTAATTATTCAACATTATGTGCCAGGCGTTGTACTAGGTACTGCTAGTATAATGCTAGTATTTAAAATTTTTGACGTTAAAATAATGCCAGTAGACACAGCCATTCATTGTGGGCATGGGATTCTGAACAGTCCACCTTGTGAGGGCGTGTGCTAACAAAAGATCTTGAATTTTTAAATAGATTTAACAAAAATGTTTAATAATAATGAACATATTTACCACATACTGACGAGTGAAATCCAAACTTATGTAACAGAGAGCAAAACATGGTTGTAGTTCTGTGAAAGGTATATTTTTATGTATAGTAATGCAAGGAAAAATCCAGAAGGGTATTATGTGTTGCACACAGTAGGCCCTTGGTAATATTTGTTGAAAATATAAATGAATGACCAAATGAGTAACTGAATGTGTCAGTATGAGTTTTCTCTCAATATTGGAATAAGAGGTTTTTTTTTCTCCCCTCCTACTTCACAATATAAACATTGTATCATAAATACCTAATACTTTGTAACTAAATATAATTTAAAAATATATTTTAAAAGAGAACCATTACAGAAGATCAATTTAAGAGGCAGCAAACCACACTGCCATGTGTGTAGCTATGCAACAGTCTTACATGTTCTTCACATGTACCCCAAAACCTAAAATGCAATTAAAAAAGAATATATAAATGACCAATGAAAAGATGCTCAATGACTTAGTTGTCAGATAATTGTAAATTAAAAAACTATTTTGATATTAAAAAAAGTAACTGCAGAACAAGTTAAGGTAGGAATAATTTACTTGCTTTATGACTGAAAAGGCAGGGAAGATATGAGTGGAATTATGGGCTGGTTAGACACATGACAGCCCCAGTTCGTTTTTAGGACCAGCTGTAAGGACTAGATGCTTACTTTACACACACTGACACACTGGTCCGTTCTATCACTGTCAATAAATGCTAGGGAGGATAAACATCTTGCTTCATCCTACCTCAAGAACCTCTAGTTATTAATTTAATGTCATTCTACTCTTCATATATTAAATCAACACTGCTTGCACACCAGCAGGACAGCCTATGATATTTCCTTGCTGAGCTGCAAGCTCTTTAAGGGTAGATAATCGTGCTTTTTCATCTTTTTATTTACAGCACTTAACACAGTATTAGGCAAATACTGGATATTTTGTAAAGGCCTGTTAGATTTTTTCTTACACTGCTTTTCTACTATTGGCCTTGAATTAATTTAAATCCTTTTTTATTTTCTAGTTTAGATTTCCAGGCTATTAAGAATAAATCTATAGGATAGTTGACTTTAATGGTGGCTCCAGGTGGTGGCTATGGAGCAAAAGAAAGAACTTTTTGAGTATCATATCTATGCAATTCATGTCATATCAACAGAAATGGTGCCTCCTAGAAGTTGGGAGGATAATGCCAGTAAGTACCTATTTGTCTTACTCATGCCTGTGCATGCACACACACATTCACTTGTAATCAAGCACATGTTTTGCCAAGAGGGGTATAATTTTTATTTGAATTTATCAGAAAATAATGGTCAGATACAAATACAATTTAAAAAAAAAACCTCTCACTGGTAAGCCAAAACACTTTTGGAACTCTAATACCATAAAACAAGTGTTTATACGTGCATACACTGACTTATAGTTTTGTTTTGACCCCTTGTTTGATGCACCATTACCTCCTTGACCAGATGTCACACCTGATTCTGTGTCCTCTCCGTTTGAATTATTTTTCTATATCTTGAAGTCAATTAAACTGCCTGACATATTGGCTGCTTCATTGCTTTAACTCCCCTGAGGATTATCTCCACATGCCATTAACAATAAATTTGTTTCTCAAATTAAATCATCATTGGATCGAGTGGAGACATGAACTCAATTCTTCAGTTCAACAATATGGGGAACTATATTACAGATGAAGTATGCAGTGATACTTAATCCTTTTTTCTCTACTTTATTCTATAACAATTCATTTTCTTTCTTAATTATTTTAGAGTTATAGTAATTTTAAGGGGCTTTCATATTTCATACCTTTAAAAATATATTTAAGAATATAATTTTTTCCTCATGGAGGAATCATAAATTTAAGCATATATAGAATTCTTACATAGTCTCTTTCTTTAGAAACGGAAATGAGCTGCATTTGAAATAAGATTTACACATGCTTTAAGAGAGAGATGCTTAAAGCAAAGAGAAAAGAAGAAAATAAAATATTTGGACTTTTAATTGAAACATTTCTCTTCCTACAGTCTTTGCTTATTTATATTCAGTAATGTACTGTGAGTTTTTTTCTCAAATATAAACAATAGTTTTATATTCTTTACCATTACCACTCTCCAATGTTTTCTCTGACAACATTGTCACCTTTTCTCACGCATTGTTGCTAATTCCTTCTCATTTCATGACCTATTAACGTTAGAATATATCAAGCTCAGTCACTGAACCTCTTCTCTCAGTGGTGTTATTTAAATATCTTACCAATTTAAATATCTTACCAATATTTAAATATCTTACCAATCTTACTTATTTAAATATCTTACCAATCTCATAGCATTAAGTGCCAGCTATATAGTGACAACACTGAAATTTTTATCTCCATGCCAGACCTCTATTTGACAACCTCCAGTCTCATGCATCTAATTACCCACTCAACATCTCTATGTGGTTATCTCATAGATACCCCAAACTTAGTGTATCTTAAATGGATGTCCTTATCTTTGCTCCCTCATTATTAACCTGCTACTCCTGAAATGTTTCCCATCTCAATTAATGACACTCTGCTTTTTACAGTTACTCATGACAAAATGCTTAGGTGCTGTTACCTGATACCTGACTTTTACCTTCAGTTGCTTTATCAAATCTGTATGTAAATACTTTAAAATATATCTATAATCTCACCACTTCTTATTGTGTCCTCTGCTTCTAAGTCACAGTTACCTTTATCCTAGATTGTTGCAATAGTTTTTATCTCTAGAGGGAGGTATTTAGGACAGAATATGCTTTAATAAAATTTACATTTATACATACTGAGATTTCGTGTTTATATATTTTCTCTTTGGTCTTAACACTCATGCCTATTAACATAATTGGCTATCTGGAATTACTGAAAATTGCACTAGGCCCAATTTGTACCATAGGAATATAGTTACTTATTTCTTGTGATTAACCTCGTTTATCCTCTAAGATTTCACAAAACTTGAAATCACGAGGAAGCAATAGTTTTTATTCTACCCCCTTCCCTCTGTGCCAGTCATTTGCCTATTCTCCCTTATGTTCATTCTTTCCCAACCTTGTTTTGCTGTGTGCAAAAAAACTTGACCCCTAAAAGTTGCATTTCCCCAAATTCCTTGCCACCTGGCTTCTGCTCATATTTAGCCACTGGGAAGGACTGCTGGGGGATTAGAATTTGGAAAGAGGGAAGAGGCCAGTGTTCTTTCTGCTTCTGGAGGCATATGCAGCAGCAGGAAGTGGTTCTAAATTGCCCATCAAGGGTAACAGCATAGGCAATAATAAGTAAGTACATGCTGTCTGTCACCTTTGGAGGTTCTAGCTGCAGTGCCTGAACCTTCAGCAGTAGGAGTGTCAGCAGCAAGTAGCTGCAGGCTATGGTAACATCACCTTTCCCTTTGCTTCCTTCAGCACTAGGCAAAGTATTGAAATCACTGGCTTACTTCTGCTTCTTTGCTTTGATCTTGTATTCTTTTCAACTTTTTAGTAATCAAGTCCCAGAATTGAACCCCCTTTGTCTTAAGTTCCTTATATGGTGTTTGTTCTCTTGACTGAATGATGACTCATGAACTCACTAGCCTTCAGTGTCCCGGAAATAGGAAAGCTAATATTCTTAGTAAAACATAAATCACATTATATTACCTCTCTGCTCAAAACTCTTTAATGACTTTTAATGCCACTCCAAGTAACACCAAAGTCCTTTACACTTTCCTATAGGGCCCCACACAATTTTGTCCCTAGCTACTCTTTTGATCTCATACCCTAATCCTATACTACACTTATTATTTACCTCTCACTCAATACATTAACCTCTATGATTTTCCTTGAATTCTTCCTCCCACTTAAGGATTATTCACTCCCTATTCCCACTACCTGTGGATGCTCTTCCTAAGATTTTGACATGGTTTATTCCCTTATCTCAAACAGATCTTGGTAATCTTTTTAGGAAGTGCTTCCCCTGTCCTCCATTTCCAAAATTGCATTGCACCCCTGCCAACACTCTTCCATTCATTTTCTGCATAATACCTCCTTCACTAACATGTTCAATTTTGTTAGTTTATCTTATTTGCTGTCTGTCTCTTATTCAGTAGAGTTTTTACTCCATAAGGTAGGTATTTTGATTGTTATTTTCATTGGTATGTTACCAGACTCTAAAGCACTGCTTGGATTGATTACGTTTTTTTGAACAAATTAATTAATAATACTTTAGAGAGGGGCAAGAGTAGCTGGGAAGGGACTCCTAGGAGTCACACATAAGCAGTAATTATGGCTTGTATGAAGATGCAACAATAGAAGTAAAGAGACAAGACAGATTCAAATTATACTGATGATAACTGTTTTAGATGATAACAGCCTATGTATATGACAAGGCAGTGTAGATATAGCACAATGATTAGAAGGGGCACAAAAACTCTTCCAAATGGAAGTGTGGAAAACATTTCTTTTCACCATTTGTAATCTAATGCTTTCATATCAAATAATTTTTAAAAGAAAGCATATGCCCGAATTCTTATCTATTTTCCTTCTTATAAATTTGAGCTGTATACATCAGATGAATCTGATAGCCATATGTATATTTTAAACAGAGATTGTATATTGATATATGGATCAGTTGCTGTCATGAAAATATTGCATAACAATCACAAAAATGTCAATGAAATTTAACAATTTATTTAGTTCACTATCCTGAGGGCTAATAGGGATCTTAATAAAACGGGTTATTGTGTCTCCCTTGATCACAACTCAACTACCTTACATGATTCTGGGTCAGCTAATCTAAGCTACAACAGCTAGAGAGACTGTTTCATGCCCTGCGTCTTTGAAACCAGGTCTGCTTTATATATTTCCCATTCATATTGGACCAGTGGATTTTCCAGGGGGTAGTCTTCTAATAGCTTTGACAGAAACACAAGAATGTATGTTGAAACAGATAAAACCTCTGAAGGCTTAAACCCTGAAGCAACATACTTTGTCTGCTACAACACATGGTTCATTCCAAAGTGAAGGGGAGAAAGTCCAAAGTCACATAACAAGGTGTGGATATAGAAAATAATGAAGAATTGAGGTCAATAATGCAGTCAATCACAAGTATAGCTTCATTCTAATAATTATTTGTAGTATTTTGAGGTAATAATTTAGAATATTAATGATAAAAGACTTTGCAATAGGATACAATATGTAAGTAGAAAATAAAAGTGATACTCATATACAATATGCACATGATAAAGTTTTTCTACAGATATTGAAAGAGACATGCATGTTTGGCCCTGCTCTTTATAGTGTCCAAAATAATGAAGAAAACATGTTTAGTCACAAATTCCAAAATATATATTATATTGGGAAAAACAGACTGATACTGTATCAGCTAAATTAAGCTAAGTAAAATTTTTTACTCTTAAGAAAGTGCATCCTTTGTTTAGAGAAGTCTTTATAAAAATTTAAGAAACAATTATAATAATACATTTCTGTGTAGCTTAATAGAGGAAAAGAACTTGAAAAAGAATTTATTCTATTTCTTCTCGGTTTTCAGTTCATTCTAGTAGTCTCTTAATATATGGTTAATGAAGATAAACTCAAGTAAACAGAGAAAAACTTATTTAAAAACATTAATTTATTTTGGTGTGCAGAAGAGCAAATATCAGAAATATTTGATTGTATTATTGTCTTATGGAAAAAAATTCACTGCATTTGAGCAAATTCTGCTTGTAGTCATTAATAGTCCCTTTTTCACATATAATTAGGTAATTTTCAGGTGTGATTTCTGCTCTACTGCAGCCTGTTGTTTGGAGGACACCAATAATTTTTAGGCTGACAGTCCATCTTCTGTGAGTGTTAGTCATCAAGCATAAATGAAATGTGGCTACCTAAAGTGGACTCTAAGTTCAGCCTGGGTGATAGTGATGTGACACAGCAATTCATTAGCTGAATTACTGTTATTTAGACTGACTTTCTAGTTTTTCTTATCACTTCAAAGTGAGTTAGCATTAACAACAGACACATACTTATTTAGAAATCAAATGTAGTATTGCACAGAAGGAATGTTTCCTTTATTGTCTCCTGAGATATACAATTCTATATAAAGTTAATGTCCCTAAGATGATATTTCTAAATAAGACAAAGATATGATATGTGCATATTCTCATTACTACATTATTTATCATTTACAGAGTTAGGGATAGGTGAAAAGAGTAATTTGGTTGTATTCATTCCATTTAAATGAAGAATGTATACGCAAACACAGCTCTTTTACTTCTTGTTATGGTCCTGTTAAAATTAGTGCACATGTACACAGAAAAATTTACAACAGTTATAAAACAGTAAAATTGAAAATACCCAAAAGTATCAATAAGACCAATTAAACTGTGATATTGTGACACCATGGAATATCAAGGAAAAATGATGAAAGATGAAATAAAAAATTATGGGAGACTATGTGTATAGTTACAGGGTAAGATTTTGAAAGTATTGTATAATACCATGTATGACTAAATACGCACACATAATTCCAATAACTAGACTATATAAATGGATGTGTGTATGTATTTGTGTATAAACTTCTGTTAATGCATATATATATACACACACATTTATATAGGCAAATGCTTTGAGATGATCTGAGAACATATGTATCTAACAAACAATAGTGGCTAACTCTGTGAAAAAAGTAAAATTTGGGAGTGATGGTCACAACAGATTTTAGCTTTTCTGTATTATCAGTATTTTACCAACATAAATAAATATTTTATGAGAACATTGAGTTGAAATTCATTTTTGCAGGTGAGGAAACTGAGTTCCAGGATATCATGGATAGGAAATGAATTAACTTTATTAAGATCATGTTCAGTATTGGAATGAGTTCACTGCTTGCAAACATGTAACTTTTGTCAAGTTATTGTGTCTCTCCAATTAATGATTCAGTCATTGTTAAGGGGGTGATAACAGTACTTATTTTCTTACTATGTGCATTAGAAACCATGTCTCATTTCTCATTTATCTACCTATCTATCTATCTATCATCTATCTATCTATCTATCATCTATCTATTGCTCCCAGCCATTGACTGCAAAGAGGTATGGCTTGATAAGGGTCTTGTTTCAGCTTCACCAGGTGTGTCATGAGCTATGTCACCATGTAGGAGGCCTGTGGGAGACAAGTTAATGGATATGGCATGTGCACACACCATAGAGTGCAGGGGAACACTGAAGACTTTATAGGTATCTCTAGAGAGACTGAGACACAGCAATTACATTTAGATTGGCTTTCCCCCTCTCCCCTGTTTGGCTCTTCCCAATCTCCTTTACATTTCTTCTTCTTAGGATCACATCTGATAAAATCTACTTGCATTCAAGGCACTGTTTTTTGGGTGCGTAGGGGGGTTGGAGTGGTGATGGGAGAAATGTGTACTGAAATAGGATGTGAAAAGTATTCACTCTGAGAAGTGCAGAAAACTATTCCTAGCAAACTGAATGGTAAATGTTATTATTGATATCTTATCAGTTATTGAATAAGTTATAACTATTAAAGGATTATTGAAGTGTAATTAGTGTACAATAAATTGCACATATTTAAAGCGAACCATTTGATGAGTTTTAACATACACATGTATTCATGGAACCATCGATACAAAACAATAAATAGAGTTTTCCATTTCTCTCCTCTAAGTTTTCTTGTGCCCATTTGTAATCCATCCCTTTCTTCACCACTGTAAAATAGCAAACACTTCTCTGCTTTCTATAATTGAAGATTCATTTTCATAAAAATTTTATATGTTAAAATCATATAGTATGTGCCCTTTTCAGAAAAAAGTTTCTGACTTTTTTCACTCCATGTAATGATTTTGAGATACAATCATGCCGTTCACTGTATCAATGGTTAATTTCTTTCTATTACTATGTAGTATCTTTATTACATATTATTGCACAATTTAAAAAATCTGCTTGTTAAGGGAAATTTGGGTTGTTTCCAGTTTGAAGCTTTTACAAATAAAGAGGCTGTAAGCAGTCATGCATGTGACTTTGTATGAATATATACTTTATTTTTTATGAATAAATACTTAGTAGTAGAGTGGCTGAGGCATATAGCAAGTACATGTTTAACTTTTTAAGATAGTTGGAAAATGCCTTCCAAAATTATGTCATTTTACCTTCCCTCTGGCAGAATGAGAGTTCCAGTTTATCCCCAACCTAACACTCTTTCCTTAAGCTATTCTGGTGGGTATGCGATGGTATCTCATTGTGAATTTAATTTTCATTTTCATGATGATTAAGAATATTGAGCATTTTTTCATGCATGCATGCACATGCCATCCATATATCTCTTTGGTGAAGTATTTTAAATAGAACATGAAATACTATCCCATTTAATGATTAGTATGCCCTGAATTGAGTTTGAGATAAGATACCTAAATCTACCAACCCCACAGTGGAGTCTGGGTTTCAGTGTTTATCTCATATTCTGGACATTTATTCATGCTGAATGTCATTTTATTTTTAAGTATATGGTGATGTTACACATTAAAATACTTAAATACAAGCTAAATACTTTATTTTCTGTACAGTTTAAGCAATTGGTCTTCTTACTGTTAAACATGGAGTAAAATTTTGCCATCTTGGATTTTTTTAAGGGAAAATTTTCAAACATGCAGATAAAACGTAGAGAAAAACCTTAACACCCATTTAACCAATCACAGCTCTATCAAATTTTAACATTTAACATTTCCTACTCTTACTTTTCTCTCAACCACCTCTAAAAAATGTCTTAAGTTTAGTGTGTAATGTGTTCCAGAATATTTTAACACCTTTAAGAAATTTGTCATCTGTGAAGAAACATAAATTACGTGTCATTGTTTTCTACAATATTACTCTTTATGTGAATGATATACTGCAAGTATCATTCTACAGGTTGATTTTTCATTCAGTATGTTCTTTTTGACATTTATTCATGTTGAACATTTAGCTAAAATTGATTTACTATATGCCATCACACTATATGAATATCCTGTAATTTATATATCCATTCTTTTGTTGATATATCCTGAGTTTTACTTTGAGTCTTTTATCATTGCAAGCAATACTACAATGCATAGTTCCATATTGTTTCTTTGTTCAAGTGTGTATGCTTCTCTTGGGTTCAGTAAATAATGTCTAGTATCTCTCTAGATAAACTTTTGATGTATAGAAGTTATTGAAGTAATCAAATTTATCAACAATTTATTCTGTGATTGTTGCTTTCTTGCTCACTTTAAAAACAAATGTATTCTAAAATAGTCAAAAGATTTTCCCCCCCAAATTTTTTTAAATAGTGAGAATTTAATTTTTTTTCTCTTTAAGTGTCTGCAATTACCACAGCAGAATGATTTAGTATGCAGTCTATTCTTTTATTGTTAATTTGCCACATACAATTCTCTTATTTTGTTGCAATGCTTCTTTTTTTCTAAACATGTGTTATATAGCAGGCCATCTCAGTCATTTCATTAAGCCTTGAGATCTGGCAGTGTTAATACCACCACTTCCTCTTACCTTATTCTGTAAGAGTGTCTTGGCAACCTAGTCAGTACCATCTAGGACATAGATATGAGCAAAGATTTTATGACAAAGATGCCAAAAAGCAAAAATTAATAAATGCAATCTAATTAAGCTAAAGAGCTTCTGCACAGGAAAGAAACTATCAACAGAGTAAATAGACAACCTACAGAATGGGAGAAAAAAATTATAAACTATGCATTCAACAAAGCTCTAATATCCAGCATCATTAAGGAGCTTAAACACATTTACAAGAAACAACCAACCAACTCCATAAAAAAAAAAGTGAGCAAAGGGCATGAACAGACACTTTTCAAAAGAAGACATTCATGTGGTCAACAATCATGAAAAAAGCTCAACAACACTGATCATTAGAAAAATGCAAATCAAAACCACAATGATATATCATCTCACATCAGTCAGAATGACTATCATTAAAAAGTAAACAAATAACAGATACCGGTGAAGTCGTGGAGAAAAAGGAACGCTTATATACCGTTGGTGGGAATGTAAATTAGTTCAGCCACTGTGGAAGACCGTGTGGCCATTCCCCAAAGAGCTAAAGACAAAAATACCCATTTGACCCAGTAATCCCATTACTGGGTATATATCCAAAGGAAGATAAATCATTCTATTATAAACACACATGAATGCGTATGTTCATTGCAGCACTATTCACAATAGCAAAGACATGAAATCAACCCAAATGCGCATCAGTGATAGATTAGATAAAGAAAACGTGGTACATACACACCATGGAATACTAGGCAGCCATTAAAAAAGAATGAGTTCATGTCTTTTACAGAAACATGGATGGAGCTGGAGACCATTATCCTCAGCAAACTAACACAGAAACAGAAAACCAAATACTGCATGTTCTCACTTATTAGAGGGAACTAACTGATGAGAACACCTGGACACACAGAGGGGAACAACACACACTGGGGCCTTTTAGAGTGTAAGGGATAGGAAAAGGCAAAAGATCAGGAAAAGAAACTAACGGCTACTAGGCTTAGTACCTGAGTAATGAAATAATCTGTATAGCAAACACCCATGACACAAGATTACATATTTAACAAACCTTCACTTGTATGCCTGAACTTAAAAAGGAGTGTCTTGGTTGTTCTTGGCCCTTTGGTCTTTAGTATAAACATCAAATAATTGGGAAATTCTAAAGGAAAACAAAATGTTGAGATTTTGATTTTATAAATTAATAATTCACATGTATAAGATTTTAATACTTTTCATCCAAGAGCATGGTACATTTTGTTTATTCAGAAATTATGTAAAATCTTTCAGCGCTGACTGTGGTGGCTGATGCCTGCAATTCCTGCAGATTGGAAGGCTGAGGCGAGAGAACTGCTTGAGGCCAGAAGTCAGAGGCTGGCCTGGACAACATAGCAAAACCCAATCTTTAAAAAAAATTTAAGAATTATCAGGGTATAGTGGCATACCTCTTTAGTCCTAGATACTGAGGAGGCTGAAGTGGAAGGATCCTTTGAGTCCAGGAGTTTGAGATTATAGTTAGCTATGATCACATGATGGCACTTTAGCCTGGGATATAGAGTGAGACTGTGTCTATAAAAAGTAAATTTAAGAAATACTTTAGTAAAATGTTTTACATGTAAGTTTGCATATATTTAATTTAACTTACGGCTAAGTACCTAGTTTTGTTTGCCATTACTAGGACTATTGATTTCAGTCTATTTTAATTGTAAATTTGAATCAAATTTTGCTGATATACAGAAAGATGACTTTCTCATGTTCTTTTAGAATATCTCTGAACTTTTGTTAATTCTATGTAAATTTGGACTTCCTTGGATTGTCATTGAAATTATAAATTTAATAAATATGGTGATTATATTAGGGTTCTCCAGAGAGATGGAAATAATAAGAGATAGATAGATGATAGATAGATAGATAGACAGACAGGTAGATAGAGATAGGGATATAGAAATTTGCTTGCAGATTACAGAGGCTGAGAGGTCCCATAACAGATTATCAGAGGGCTGGAAACCCAGGGAAGCTGGTAGCCTGGGGCTCAGTTCAAGTCTTGAAAACTTTGGAACCATGGATGGTGTAAGCTGAATCCAAGGCCAAAGGTCTGAGAACCATGTGATAGTGGTGGTAGTATGGCATCAAGGAAATGGGGGACAGTGATGGTGGGGTGGGGGAGAGAGAGAGAGGGAGAGGGAGAGGGAGAGAGAGAGAGAGAGAGAGATTGAGAGAGAGAGAGAGACAGAGAGAAGGAACATATACCTTTCCTCTAACTCTGCCGTTTGTGTTCTTGTCAGGCTACCAGCTCTTGGATGGTGCTGCCCACATTGGGGGGCATATTTTCAGTCTCACATGACAATCTCCTCTCAATCCCTTTGGGAAACAGTCTCACAGACACATCCAGAAATAATGCTTTACCAGTTGTCTTGGTATTTATCAATCCACTGAAGCTGACACCTGAAATTAACCATCACATTTAATTATTATTGCAATTCTGTCTTGTTTTTTTTCCTGCCTTGATACAAAACAATATTAAAGATTTTTCTTGATCCTAAATAAGTTGTATAGTAGTATAAAACCATGTGATTCTATGGTAAATATTTTTATTATAATTCTTAATATATTTTAAAGCAAACTCTGCTTTGTAAAATTGTGATAATTACAATCTTGTTTAAGTAAAACTACAATTCCTTTATATTGAGTAGAGTATTACATAAACTCAAAAGGCATGTTTCTTTTAAATAAAACATTTTTAAAATAAAAACAATTAGATTATTAATTAAAATACATCTCAGTTTCTAGGGTTTCATACCCAAGGACCGAATGACTTGTTCTTGAAGGTAATTATAAATGTCTGTAAATGTTTTTAAGACCATAAATAAAGATGTGAAAATATACAGATCAAATTGTTAATAATAGTTACTCTAAGGGATTAATACTGTAAGAAGGTGTGAACTCAATGCAGATTATTAACTTTACACTTCTGAACTGTTTGGCTTGTTAAAATAAGAAATAATTACATCTTTAATTTAAAACATCAAATGAAATAAATATTAATAGATAAAAATAATGATAAACCAAATCATTCCATGGAATGTTATAGTATACCATTACGCATTCTGTGAGTGGTTGGAGTAAACTAACTGTACATTTCCTTTCAGTTCTGAGATCATATACTTCTAAATAGGATGACACGAATTTCTCTTTATTTGGTGTATCTGTACCTGTATTTAATTACCACATCTAAAGTGAAGTTTGTTGATCTCCACTTGACTGGACCAAGTCTGGATTTTTACTGATACCTCTTTAGGAGGTATATAAGGCATGAGAAAGGTCACATTAACAGTTACTGTCATAAGGTTGTATTAGTCTATTTCTTCTAAAAGAATCATGTGTATACACATATAGAGGGAGACAGAGAGAGAGAGAGAGAAATGAAAGAGAGAGAGATGAAAGAGAAAGAAAGAGAAATATTTACTATAAGGTATTGATGGGCCCACTGTTTGTAATTATGGAGGCTAAGAAGTCCCATAACCTGCCCCTAGCACACTGGAGACTAGGAAAGTAAGTGGTGCAGTCTGGCGTGAGAACCAGGAGCACAGAGGGCAAGAGATCAGTGTTCCAGCTCATGCAGTCAGGCTGAGGGAGGACAAATCCCCACCTTCCTGTACCTTTTTGTTCTATTTAGGCACCCAGTGGTTTGGAGGATGCCCACTCACATTGAGAGGTCCATCTGCTTTACTCAGTCCACCAATTCAAATGCTAATATCCAGAAACATCCTCACAGGCATACTCAGAATTAATGTTTCATCAGATACATGAGCATCCCATAGCCAGTCAAGTTGATACATAAAATAACCATCACAGATGTCATCTAATTTCTCAGATGGGAACCCTAAGAGCAGAAAATCCTGAAAAAAAAATCACAGACACTCAAGAGCTAAACATCAAATTCTATATGACAAGAATTGTGCATCCACCCTTCCTTAAGAATACATAAATAAGTGAAAGCTGACTTCTAAGTGAGATATTTTGGGAACAACATTTAAGTGAATTGCAGCTAAATGACAATTTTTAATAAAATAAAACACCTGAAGACTTAATATACAGTTTGAAATTTTACCATGACTTTCAAAATGTTTTACATAAAACTGGAAGTATAGTCAATTATTATGATTATGTATTCTCTCATTGATCAAACAATTTTGAGTAATTATATAGCTGTAAGGAAAACAAAGAGAAAAATGCATCCTCTACTTGAGGACTTTTTATAAATGCATTGTCCGATTTTTTTTTTTTGCATGATTTTCTTCACTGTAATTGTTCAACATTATTTTTATCTCATTTGAAAGCATCTCAAAATATACTCATTATCTTGAAATAATATACTTCTGCTATCCTCCACGTAGTTGCTTCAGGCCAAAAACTCACTTTACAATCTTGTCTATCCTTTTAACTTTGATATTGACATTAGTGTTTATTTTAAATAAGATTTGCTTATCAATATGTTTGAAGGTGAATATAAAAGGGGCATGGATATTTTAAAAAAATACACATTTAGTTGAAGATTCAGATATCTGGGACTTAAAATTCTGAGTGTGTTTCTCAGGGATTACCAAATCAGCACTTTTGTGTAAATTACCCAACCTCTGAGATACTCATTTATCTTTAAAATAGGGTATTAACAATACATCAAAGAGTTTGGGTGAGAATACATTGATATAATATATTAAAATGCTTTGTTCACTTTAAAGAGGAATAAAATCTTAATTAAGCCATGGAAGCACTTTTAATGTCCTTATATCAAAAATACACAAAAGGAAATATTCCTACCAACATTCCTTACAGCATTTAGAAACAGAGTTTCCCACCTAATTAATATTTTCTAAAGATATAACCATACAACCTCTGCAATAAAAACAAATTTTCAAGACAAATTTAAACACAAATATCGCATATTTATGTAGTCTTTTCAGTGCACTGAGCACTATTCTAAGAAGGCTGTGGAGAGGCGATGAAGTCTCTGCCTTCACAGAGCTTACAGGTTTTATATCAAAGTAATTTCTCCAAAACATCAAAATTCTGAACACATCATAGAACGTGGCAGAAAATGTAAACACGGTTGAATATATCATGCAGTTCATAATTAGGGCCAAATGTAAATATAAAAACAGGTCCTCTTGGGGAAACAAAAACCAATGCTGCTGTTTGCACAGAAATAAACGTGTACCACAAGCAAACGTGCTTTAATAGTGATTTGCACTCTGGGGGGAGATGTAGTTGAAGTCTGAGCTGGTTTCCCAAGGGATTACTTTTTGGGAGGCAAAATGAAAGAGTTTGGAACACCACACATAGGCCATCCAAAGTTTCTTGCCTATCTCTCTCTAATTAGACTTGCATGTTCATATAGTAGTAGTACTCCTCAACAAATTAACTTGAGAACAGCACAGGATTAGACTGCATGCATTTTATACTATAAAATATACTATGCTTATCTAACAATAATATAAATAAAATAAAATCTGATGTGTCACTCCAAGAAGAGGCCAAAGCAGAAAAGACATACAACTAATTTCAGAGATACAAAATTACATGTAATAAACCAAACTCTCATTTCTAGTTTATAGAAGAGAAAACATATATTAACAAAATAATCCTTTAATATGAATATAAGCATATTTCTATTGTTTCATAATTAAGTATAATGCTGAATATTTACTAGAAATATTCAGGGAAGTGAATCCTTTTAACTCATGAAGCACTGGAAGCATTCTCATAAAAGAAACAAAGAGAGGCACTATCATTATTTAACATTGTTCTAGATGTCCCAGCCATTTCTATTACATGAGAGAGAAATATAAGGTGTACACTGAAAAAAAAAAAAGGCAAAAGAATTAAAATCATTATTTGCAGATGATTAGGCAGTCCCTAGCCTAGAAAAAGACCTTGAGCTATTAGAAAACATTAAATAGATCAATAATGTTGCTGGTCACAAAATTGGTATATAAAAATAAATAGGTTTCCAATATAGAAAACAAGCAGCCATTTTAAATGTGCACACACATTCACCATGTGCATGTATTACTGTTTTATATTGGGCAGGGAGTTCTCAAATAGGGAGGGTTTGTTTTTCCTGGCCTCAATTCATAACGTATTATTGCATATGTTCTATCCGAGGCCCTGTTTTTGTTTTTTTAAATTCCTTTTTACCTCTGTACTTACCTCTTATTCTCTTAACATACCACTTAATAAATATTCTACTCTGTTTAATGTGTCTTTGCAAAATGCTGTGGTTACAATAATGATTGTACATAATTCTTTAATGTTCAACTTTTACCTGGCCACTTAACAATTCTAATAACATAAATTTAATAACCATTCTAATCTGTTTAATGTGTCTTTGCAAAATGCTATGGTTACAATAACGGTTATACATAATTCTTTAATGTCCATATACATCTTTTACCTGGCCACTTATTAGCAACGGTGATCAATTGAAAAGTTATATACTTTTCAATACCTGACTTTGCAGGTATGAGCTGTGTTTTGATTGCCTATTGTTCACCTTGTTGGTGAGGGAGGGATACACATCTTAAATAATCCAAGGTGGCCAGAAACATGACATCCAACAATGGACAGATGAGTTCACAGCAATTTATTAGTCACGTATACTGACATCCCATAGGAGGACGTCACAGGCCAGGCAGAGCCTCATGGAGGTTGCACTGGAGAGAAGAGTGAGCCAATAGGGCTGTAGGAGGCAGGCTTTGCAGTAACAAGGGGGTGAAGTGCTACCTGGTTTTTGTGGTTAGATATGATTGGCTTATTTTAATAATTCTGCAATATTCCAGGGAAGTGACTACAATTAGACTGAGAACCCAATGGATCACATGCAGCTGCCTAGCTGATGGAGATCTAGACAGGAAAAGACCCTTTCCTGCCAGGTGGGAAGTATTTCTGGACAGTACAAGGGAACTCACAGTTATGCCCTTGGGGCCCTGTGAGGCTCCAAGATGTTAAGGCAGCACATGATATGTTAAGCTTTACAAGACAGCTTAAAATTCTCACATTATTTCTTGTGTCAAGGTCTCCCAGAAGCACCATTAAAGTTTCTTCTTTTTATTACCTCTCCTAATTGGCATTTGAACAACAACCTGTTCGTACCAGAAGTAAGACGAGCCTCCTTCCTGCTTCATTGCATTTATTCCAATGTAACACAGGTCTGCTCTGGCGTTTCTATTTTTCAAATACACAAACCATTCACATATGCTGATTTTCTTGTTAAATCTCATGCAAATCTTATTATTTTTCAAAAGTAGAGAAGGGGCTAGTAAAAGGATGTGATTTCATATGGCTTCAACTAGAATGGGCTGAGAAAGGTTAAGTTTATTATCACATTTAATAACCTCTGTCCATCCTTAAAAAATAATTCATACCCTGGAGAAGCAGATTGATTGACAGATAATACAGGGCCAAATACATCATATGACAATGGAAAGTTTACAGTTTCATTCTGAGGAGGAAAACCAGGCCTGCTTATGGAAATGATAATGACTGAAATGCAGAGGGGGTAACCTCATTCAGAAGATTTAATGGAGAAGAAAAATAGGTGCTTTCATGTGCAGTGTAGAGAAAGATGTGCATAGTTAGCTTTTATTAGAGTGAAATAGGCCATGACATATGACAAGCAAGGATTATCTTGGAGAACAAGACAGGTCATTTCTGGACAGCAGCCCCGGTGTTTAGCACATGAGGAAGGGAGAGCAGAGTGGGAGGCAGAGATTGTGCTGGATCACTCAGGGGTAGCAGAAAGAAGAAGGGGTGTCACAGAAGGTGTCATGTATGGGTGAAGCTTGATCACTGTGCTTCCTAAGTACAAAGAGGCACTACTTTACCTTTGTCATCCAGCGAAGTATTTTGTAACATAATATTCATAAGGCTTCTGTAACTCTGTGGCAGGAAACTTGTGGTTTCTCATTAGTGTCATCTTCTCTATTAAGTAATCTAAGGGGAAATGCTCAGGGTTCAGGAAAATGAGGTGTCCAATTCCTGAACACCTCCCCTCCAAGTTTTCCAGTATGGACATGCATAGATAAGGTTTTAAGCAGGCCTATCAATGTCAATAGAAGCAATATCTACCTCACAGTATTTTATCCACTGTATTTGTTTATTCTTAACTATATTTGTCCACTTACTATTACATTTGCATATAAGCCCTTTTTTTTTTAATTGTACTTTAGGTTCTGGGGTATATGTGCAGACCATGCAGGATTGTTGCATAGGTACACACATGGCAATGTGGTTTGCTGCCTCCATCCCCCAGTTACCTCCATCTGGCATTTCTCCCCATGTTATCCCTCCCCAACCTCCCCCCCACCACTGTCCCTCCCTTGCCCTGCCAACAGACCCCAGTGTGTGATGCTCCCTTCCCTGTGTCCATGTGTTCTCATTGTTCACCACCCGCCTGTGAGTGGGAACATGCGGTATTTGATTTTCTGTTCTTGTGTCAGTTTGCTGAGAATGATGGTTTCCAGATTCATCCATGTCCCTACAAAGGACACAAACTCATCATTTTTTATGGCTGCATAGTATTCCGTGCCGTATATGTGCCACGTTTTCCTTGTCCAGTTGATCATCGATGGGCATTTGGTTTGGTGTTCCAGATTTTTGCTATTGTAAACAGTGCAGCTATGAACATACGTGTGCATGTGTCTTTATAATAGAATGACTTATAATCCTTTGGGTATATACCCAGTAATAGCATTGCTGGGTCAAATGGAATTTCTATTTCTAGGTCCTTGAGGAAGTGCCACACTGTCTCCCACAATGACTGAACTAATTTACACTCCCACCAACAGTGCAAAAGTGTTCCTGTTTCTCCACATCCTCTCCAGCATCTGTCGTCTCCAGATTTTTTAATGATTGCCATTCTAACTGGTGAGAGATGGTATCTCAATGTGGTTTTGATTAGCATTTCTCTAATGACCAGTGATTATGAGCATTTTTTCGTGTTTGTTGGCCTCATTTATGTCTTCTTTTGAAAAGTGTCTGTTCATATCCTTTGCCCACTTTTGGATGGATTTATTTTTTTTCTTATAAATCTGTTTTAGTTCTTTGTAGATTCTGGATATTAGCCCTTTGTCAGATGGATAGATTGCAAAAATTTTTTCCCATTCTGTTGATTGCCGGTTCATGCTAATGATTGTTTTTTATATATATATATATTTTTTATTGCATTTTAGGTTTTGGGGTCCATGTGAAGAACATGCAAGATTGTTGCATAGGTACACACATGGCAGTGTGATTTTCTGCCTTCCTCCCCCATCACCTATATCTAGCATTTCTCCCCCTTGCTATCTCTCCCCAACTCCCCACCCCCCCCGCTGTCCCTCCCCTTTTTCCCCCGACAGACCCCAGTGTGTGATGCTCCCCCTCAGTTTACAATAGCAAAGACCTGGAACCAACCCAAATGCCCATTGATGATAGACTGGACAGGGAAAATGTGGCACATATACACCATGGAATATTATGCAGCCATCAAAAACGATGAGCTCGTGTCCTTTGTAGGAACATGGATGAACCTGGAAACCATCATTCTCAGCAAACTGACACAAGAACAGAAAATCAAACACTGCATGTTCTCACTCATAGGCAGGTGTTGAATAATGATTGTTTCTTTTGCTGTACAGAAGCTCTGGAGTTTAATTAGGTCGCATTTGTCTATTTTGGCTTTTGTTGCCAATGCTTTTGGTGTTTTAGTCATGAAGTCTTTAGCTATGCCTATGACCTGAATGGTTTTACCTAGGTTTTCTTCTAGTGTTTTTATGGTGTTAGATCTTATGTTTAAGTCTTTAATCCATCTGGAGTTAATTTTAGTGTAAGGTGTCAGGAAGGGGTCCAGTTTCTGCTTTCTGCACACTGCTAGCCAGTTTTCCCAACACCATTTATTAAACAGGGAATCTTTTCCCCGTTACTTTTTTTTGTCAGGTTTGTCAAAGGTCAGATGGTTGTAGATGTGTGGCATTGCGTCCAAGGCCTCTGTTACGTTCTATTGGTCTATATCTCTGTTTTGGTACCAGTACTATGCTGTTTTGATTACTGAAGCTTTGTAGTACAGTTTGAAATCAGGTAACATGATGTCCCTGGCTTTGATCTTTTTGCTTAGGATTGTCATGGCTATGTGGGCTGTCTTTGGTTCCATATGAAATTTAAGGTGGTTTTTTCCAGTTCTATGAAGAAGGTCCTTGGTAGCTTGATGGGGATAGCGTTGAATCTATACATTACTTTTGGCAGTATGGTCATTTTCACTATATTGATTATTCCTAACCATGAGCATGGAATGTTTCTCCATTTGTTTGTGAATTTATTTAGAAATATGTAAAGGGAAATGTGAATTTATTTAGAAATATGTAAAACTCAGTTAAGAGCAAAGTCTAACACAGGTGTTAATGTTGATTACATAGAATCTTATACAAAATGTAGGTCTAGTATTTGGAAACACATCAGAAGACATGCACAGAGGAGAAAACAAGCCAGTCTCCACCTTTGGCAACCTTGTTGAAAAAATGAATGGAATAATCATGGTGCCTGGGATGGAGATTGGTCCCTACATGTATAAATAGGGACCATGCATCAGCTCCTTGCATGGGCTGTCAACAGCAAGAACTGATGCCAAGTCCTACTTTTGGCACCATCAATTGAGGGGACCAATGAATCAGTTTTTGGTAAGGTGAAGGAGAGACTATTCATCCTCACTGGAATTGATACATATTCTTTTTATGAGTTTGCCTTCCCTGCTGACAGCATCTTGGCAAGCAACAGCATGGAAGAATCAGAGAATGTCTAGATTATCAGCATGGGATGTTACAGATATTGTACTGGACCAGGGGACCCATTTATAATGAAAGATGTATGATAATGAAGATATGAACATGGGAGCCACTGCCTAGAGAAAAATACTACCACATACTGAATCAACAGAAGCTGCCAATCTAGTGGAACATTGAATGGCCTCTTAAAGACACAGCCAAAATGCTCATTTAAGAATGATACTCTGAGAGTTTGGGTGACTAGTTTTAAAACTGGAGGATATATTTTGTAATGACCACCATTACACAGTGCTATGCTTTCAATAGGTAAATTACATGTATCCAAGAACCAAATAGGAATGACTTCACTTACCATCACTTTCAGTTTCTCTCTTGGAGAAATTGGTATTCCCAACTCATACTACTATCTAGTTAGTTTGGGATCCTCATGCCAGGAGACCAGCAGTCAAAGAAAGGAGTGGCTATGTTTCTAGCAATAATTGACTCCATCAGGGGAAGATAAGGCTGCTTTTCCATAATGAGCTAGAGGAGATAACACATAGAACTAGGACAATTTCCTGGGCCTCCTTTGGGGCTTCCATGTTCTATGACTACTATAACTGAGAAAAGGCATCATGCTTGGCCTGAAAATCACATGAAACCCAGGGTTCAGAAAATTATGAATTTAACTTGCAGCCTTGGGAATTAACTAAAACAGCAACTAATGTAGCTTGTTCTACTAACTCTCCTATACTCTGTTTCTGAAGAAATACTTGATTAGTTAGTTCTTTGAAGAAGTTGATAATATCACAGAGTGAACTTAACGTAGAGTGTCAGTAGAAATGATCAGGTCATGGGGGTTTTGCAAAGCAGACACAGTTGGTTCTCTGTCTATAACTTTTGGATTTTAGATGCCAAATTTTAACAGTAAGGATTTGCTTCTTTTTCTGCCTAAGGGTTTTCTCGGAAGCCAATAATTGTTGCTCTGCCTGCGTACAGGACAGTCTTGACGTGCCAGAAAATTATCACTCCAGGCAGCAGCACTCAAGCAATGGCCTATAGGAGCCCATATACAAACACCAGCTTTTTCATCCTGAGGCTGGAATAACTCCAAGGAATGTTTTTAGCACCATTTGTCAGAGTTTCCCCCACGAAGTTTTGCTTCAGTTGCCCTCAGTGGTAATCAGCTTGATTACATACTCCTTATTTGTTGCCTTCCATTGCCTATCTGACTTTCCACTCCCTAAACAATTTTTCTTGGGATCATCTTCCAAGTAAAATACTTGGATTCAAATTCTCATTTCAGGATCTTCTGTGGGAACCCAAACCTGTGTGGTAGGGATTAGGAAAACAGAATCTTACTTAGGAAATGTTAAGTTCATTATGCCAGTGTGTGTGGATTTATATCAGTTAGTCCCTGCTTTATCCAAAATAACAGAATATCTGAGGAAGATTTAATTAAACCGGGAATGTTCTGTTGTTTTTTTGTTTTTTATTTCTTTCTCACACTCACAAACAAAAATCAGAGTAGTGAATTTTAGGAGGTCCATTATTAAGAGGAGATGTTGCTGAGGTTGAGAGGTGGCCCCACAGTGTCAGAGTTTTGGGTAAATATGTTGTATGGTTCTCTGGCCTTCTCCTCACTGTACAAGATGGCTGCTGTAGTACAAGTATGAGACACCCTTTTTGAGGAAGAGGAAAGTGACTGGGGGGGATTGACTAAGAGTGGAGGTTTTCTTTTCTTTATTTATTTTCCATTTATTTTTATTTTACAAACCTTTCCTAGAGATTCCTCAGGTAGATTCACTTTAATTTCTCAATGACAGAACCAATTTCCACGCACCAACATGAAAGAGTTGACTCAGCTCCTGTGCTATCAGTGAATGTTTGACTGTACCAGAACAAAACTGTGATACTAGGAAGAAGGAAGGTGGCTTTGGAGTAGGTAACAAAGAATTTCTGCCCCAATAGGAAATGGAGATGACAAGTAAGCAGTCAGATTTATGTTTGAAGATCAAAGGAGTAATAAGAGAAAAATGTATAGAACTATAGTCAAGAACATAGATGTCACTTAAAATAATAAGATGAGATCACTTAAGGGGTGAAGGAAACTAAGAAGAATCTAGAGGCCAAAGGCTGAACCCAACTCGACTGCCATATTTAGAGGTAGAACAGGAAGAAGATAAATAGCAGTAGAGAGCAAAACAAGAGTGGAATGTTCTAGAAGCCCAGTGAAGAAAGTCTGTAAAGAGGAAGAAAATAATCTCAAATGCAGCACGCAGGTAGAGTAAGGTAAGAAAATCATTATGTTTAGTGATCTGAGGTTCATTGGTGACCAAAGTAAAACAGTTTCAGAGGAATAATAGAGGTTTAGTTACTAAAGGAATGGGTTAAAGAAAGAAAGGAATGGAAGTGAAGACCATGAAAAAAACTCTGAGGAGTTATAGCCTAAGGAATATCAGAGCACAGGGGTAGTAACTGGAAAGGAACCTGAGGCTTAAGAAGGATGCTGCCTTTATTGATCAGGTAGGAGAGGAAGAAGAGTTGTAGATTTGTCTTCAAGCATGAAGTTGGTGAAAAGTTATATTTACCTCAATGTAAGTATAGTTTGTGTGTGTGTATGTGTGTGTGTGTGTGTGTGTGTGGTCTTTTTTCACTCAGTTTTAAATTTTCTAATGTTTTAATTTTAGTTGACACATAATTGTACATATTTATGAAATACAGAGTGATATTTTGATAAATGTATACAACGTGTAATGATAAAAATCAGGGGAATTAGCATATTTGTTGCCTCAAACTCTTATCTTTCTTTTGTGCTGGAAACATCCAAAATACTCTCTTGTAGCTTTTTGAAAATGTACAATGTATAGTTTGTTAACTGTATTCATTTTATGTTGCTACAAAACACTAGAACTTATTCCTCCAGTCTAGCTATAATATTGTATCTGTTAATCAATCTCTTTATATCTTACCTTCCCCCATTCCATTTTCAGCCTCTAATAACAATTCTGCTCTCTACTTCCATGAGATGAACTGTTTTATCTCTCACATATGAGTGAGAACATGCATTATTTATCTTCCTGTACCTAACTTACTTTACTTAATATAATGTCCTATGGGCTTATCCATGTTGCTGTGAATAACAAGATTTTATTCTTTCTTTTTGTGGCTGAATAGTATTCTGGTGTGTGTGTGTGTGTGTGTGTGTGTGTATGTGTGCATACACATATCACCTTTTCTTTATTCACTGATAGATGCTTAGGTTGATTTTGTCTTGGCTGTTGTGAATAGTGTTGCAGTAAACATGGGAATAAAAATCTTTCCTCAATGTACTGATTTCCTTCCTTTGGATAAATGCTCAGTAGTGGAATTGATGGGACACATGGTAGTTCTATTTTTGGCTTTTTGAGAAACCTCCATATTGTTTTCCATAATGGCCATACAAATTTACACTCCTGCTAATAGTATATGAGTTACCTTTCCTCCACATCGTCGCCAGCATTTGTTATTTTTCATTTTTTGCTAATAACCATTCTAACTGGGGTGAGATGATGTCTTATAGTGGTTTTGATTTGCATTTCTCCAGTAGCTAGTGATGTTGAACATTTTAAAATTTTCTGTTGGCCATCTTTAATTCTTTTAAGAAATGTCTATTTAAAGCCTTTGCCCAATTTTTAACAAAATTTTTTTTTTTGCTGTTGAGTTGTTTAAGTTTTTGTATATTCTGAATATTAATCCTTTGTCAAATGAATAGTTTGCGAAGATTTTCTCCTATTCTACATGTCGTCTGCTCACTGTTGATTTTTTTTTTTTTTCCTGTACAGGAGCTCAGTAGTTTGATATAGTCCCACTGGTTTATTTTGTTTTTGTTGCCTGTGGTTTTGAAGTCTTACTCAGAAAATCTTTACTTAGAGCAATACCCTGAAGAATTTCCCCTATGTTTTATAGCTTTATAGTTTTGGGTCTTACATTTAAGGATTTAGTCCATTTTAAGTTGACTTTTTTTATATGATGAGAGATATGTTGATCCAGTTTCGAGGGCCTGGCTATAGGCCTGCCAATTTCTTAGCTGCTAAGTCCATAACCCACAACCACTTTTCTCATCTGTCTCTCACTCTAGGCTGCTATACACCTGCCTAGTCACCCCAGGACAAGGTACTGGACAACTAAGAACAATCTCTATGTCCCAGAATTCACTAAGATTTTTCAAATTAACCAACCCATGAAGAATCTGCAAAACCTAGCCAGTCCCACTCCACTTGCCATACATAAGTGTCTCATTATAGGTTTAGCTTGCTGTTACTCTGCACCGAGGTGCAACACTGCACAACTCTGCCTGACATATTTCTCTGGCTTGGAGCTGAAGGTGACAAAAAATTCTGCCTTTCATATGTCTGAATGTGACTGTATTGTGTCCCACAATCAAAATACCTTTAAATCTTATAAAACAATAGGTTAGTAGATTGGAAAGTACATTAGATGAAGGGAAAGAGAGAGGCAAGGTGGGTGATTGTGTGATTAAAGCAACAATTCTGTTTGAATACTAAGCTGAAGAAGAAGGAAAGCGAAGGTGTATTGCAAGTAACCATGAATAGGAGGTACCAAAAATAGAATCAAAACATTTTGCACTGCAGGTGGTGCGGTTATCTATACTGAGTGTGGAAATGGTTACCTGAGATAAAGTAGTACAAATAGTTGTTAGGAGTCAGAAAGTAAAGGAAATGAAAATCCAAGATGTTGTTTTGATGATCTACATAGATGTTGAATTTACCAAAAATAGTGAAAAGACTAACAGAGGAGAGAAAGACTGAATTTTGGGCTAGAATTTTCATGGTATAAAGAGAGACTAGGAAGTCAGTAGATGATTGTAGTAAAGAAGGGCAGTGGTGGGTGTCACCAGTGTATTTCAGAACATGCAGGGGTTTTTTTCCTTTTTAAAATTTTTATTTAATTTTTTAATTTTTATTATACTTTAAGTTCTGGGGTACATGTGCAGATCGTGCAGGATTGTTACATAGGTATACCCGTGCCATGGTGGTTTGCTGCATCCATCCCCCTGTCATCTACATTAGTTACTTCTCCTAATGTTATCCCTCCCCAATTACCCCACCCCCTGCTATCCTTCCCCTAGCACCCCCACCCACCAACAGGACCTGGTGTGTGTGTGATGTTCCTCTCCCTGTGCCCAGGTGTTCTCATTCTTCAACACCCACCTTTGAGTGAGAATATGAGGTGTTTGGTTTTCTGTTCTTGTGTCAGTTTGCTGAGAATGATAGTTTCCAGGTTCATCCATGTCCCTGCAAAGGACATGAACTTGTCCCCTTTTTTATGACTGCATAATATTCCATGGTGTATATGTGCCACACTGTATTTATCCAGTCTAACATTGATGGGCATTTGGGTTGGTTCCAAGTCTTTGCTATTGTAAACAGTGCCGCAATAAACATAGGTATGCAAGTGTCTTTATAATAGAATGATTTATAATCCTTTGGGTATATACCCAGTAATGGGATTGCTGGGTCAAATGGTATTTCTAGTTCTAGATCCTTGAGGAATCGCCACACTGTCTTCCACAATGGTTGAACTAATTTACACTCCCACAAACAGTGTAAAAGTGTTACTGTTTCTTCACATCCTCTCCAGCATCTGTTGTCTCCAGATTTTTTTAATGATCACCATTCTAACTGGCATGAGATGGTATCTCAGTGGGGTTTTGATGTGCATTTCTCTAATGACCAGTGATGATGAGTATTTTTCATATGTTTGTTGGCTGCATAAATGTCTTCTTTTAAAAAGTGTCTGTTTGTATCCTTTGCCCACTTTTTGATGGGGTTGTTAATTTTTTTTCTTGTAAATTCGTTTATGTCCTGTGTAGATTCTGATTATTAGCCCTTTTGGTAGATTGCAAACATTTTTTCCCATTCTGTTGGTTGCCAGTTCAATCTAATCATAGTTTCTTTTGCTGGGCAGAAGCTTTTAAGTTTAATTAGATCCCATTTGTCTATTTTGGCTTTTGTTGCCAATGCTTTTGGTGTTTTAGTCATGAAGTCCTTGCCTATGCCTATGTCCTCATTGAGATTGCCTAGGGTTTCTTCTAGGGGTTTCATGGTGTTAGGTCTTATGTTTAAATCTTTAATCCATCTGGAGTTAATTTTTGTATAAGGTGTAAGGAAAGGATCCAGTTTCAGCTTTCTGCACATGGCTAGCCAGTTTCCACAACACCGTTTATTAAATAGGGAATCCTTTCCCCATTGCTTGTTTTTTGTCAGGTTTGTCAAATATCAGCTAGTTATAGATGTGTGACATTACTTCTGAGGCCTCTGTTGTGTTCCATTGGTCTATATCTCTGTTTTGGTACCAGTACCATGCTGTTTTGATTACTGTAGCCTTGTAGTATAGTTTGAAGTCTGGCAGCATGATGCCTACAGCTTTGTTCTTTTTGCTTAAGATTGTCTTGGCTCTGCAGGCTCTTTTTTGATTCCATACGAAGTTTAAGGTGTTTTTTTCCAGTTCTGTGAAGAAAGTCAATGGTAGCTTGATGGGGATAGCATTGAATCTATAAATTACTTTGGGCAGTATGGCCATTTTCATGATATTGATTATTCCTAACCATGAGCATGGAATATTTTTCCATCTGTTTATGTCCTCTCTTATTTCCTTGAACAGTGGTTTGTAGTTCTCCTTGAAGAGGTCCTTCACATCCCTTGTTAGTTGTATTCCTAGGTATTTTATTCTCTTTGTAGCAGTTGTGAATGGGAGTTTGCTCATTATTTGGCTGTTTGTCTGTTATTGGTGTGTAGGAATGGTTGTGAATTTTGCACATTGATTTTGTATCCTGAGACTTTGCTGACGTTGCTTATTATCTGAAGGAGATTTTGGGCTGAGATCATGGGGTCTTCTAAATATAAAATCATCTCATCTGCAAATAGAGGCAATTTGATGTCCTGTTTTCCTAGTTGAATGCCCTTTATTTCTTTTTCTTGCCTGATTGCTCTGTCCAGAACTTCCAATACTATGTTGAATAGGAGTGGTGAGAGAGGGCACTCTTGTCTTGTGCCAGTTTTCAAAGGGAATGCTTCCAGTTTTTGCCCATTCAGTATGATATTGGCTGTGGATTTGTCATAAATAGCTTTTATTATTTTGAGATACATTCCATTGATACCTAGTTTATTTAGAGTTTTTAGCATAAAGTGCTGTTGAATTTTGTCAAAGGCCTTCTCTGCATCTATGAGATAATCATGTGGTTTTTCTCTTTGCTTCTGTTTATGTGATGGATTGTGTTCACAGATTTGCATATGCTGAACCAGCCTTGCATCCCAGGGATGAAGCTGACTTGATCATGATGATAAACTTTTTGATGCGTTGTTGGATTCAGTTTGCCAGTATTTTATTGACGATTTTTGCATCAATGTTTATCATGGATACTGGCCTGTAGTTTTCTTTTTTAGTTATGTCTTTGCCAGGTTTCGGTATTAGGATGTTGTTGGTCTCATAAATAGAGTTAGGGAGGATTCCCTAAAAATTAAAGAGAGAAGAATTGAATAGATGCAATAAAAAATGATAAAGGGGATATCACCACTGATTCCACAGAAATACAAACTACAATCAGAGACTACCACCAACACCTCCATGCACGTAAACCAGTAAACCTAGAAGAAATGGATAAATTCCTGGATACTTACACCCTCCCAAGACTAAACCAGGAAGAAGCAGAATCCCTGAATAGACCCATAACAAGGTTTGAAGTTGAGACAGCAATTAGTTGCCTACCAACCACAAAAAAGTCCAGACCCAGATGGGTTCACAACTGAATTCCACCAGAAGTACAAAGAGGAGCTGGTCCCATTCCTTCTGAAACTATTTCAGAATATGCAGGTTTTTGAGTGAGAGACAAGAAGAGATGGGAAATGTATGAAACCTGGCCTGCCTCTGTACTCTGTGGAATATGATATTTGAGAGAAAATATTGCAAGCTGTGTGAAGAGCTAGAGGGAAATTACAATTCATATTTATGGAAAGAAAACCGTGCATTCAGTTTCAGTTAATGAAGACATTCCCTTAAAAATTTTTGTAGGAATGCTACAAAAGCATTATAGTAGTTTTATTATTCTAACAACTTCAATCACCACTGAGACAACAATAAATTATCATTCACTGTTATGTTGACTACATCAAATTGCAAGTTTAACATTACCTTCCTGTTGCTTTTTAAAAAGATATTTTCTTTCTTTATCATAAAAATTGTAATTTATTTAAAGATTATTTATAGCTAAGTATTCATGGATCTAGTGTATCTATATATATGAGCATTGCCTTCTTTCTTTTTATAAATAATATCCTTTGTCTAATAAACTTTTGTGTAATTACACATTAAATTTCCTACATTGTGATTCTATCTCAGAACTGGTTATGTATGGTTAATGATTTTTTTTAATGATCTTATTGGTTCTTTCTCTGGGTTAAACACAACTTGGACACTATGCAGGTTCTCCAGTTGTTCATGAACATGATGTTCTTTACAATAATAATTGCCAAAATTCATTCTGTTTTCCATATATGACTTATGACACAATTCATTTTCAACATTGTCTACAGGTGTATCAAAATTCATAGTCTATGACAGAAATTGCGTGGATGTAAGAGCTGTACTCCTGCCTTTTCTTTCCTTCTTAGGATAAAATGGAAGAATTCTAGTGACTGAACCTTTATTTTATAAATATCAGAACTTATTTAATATATTTAATACAAATAAAGTAATTCATCTACTTCCTCTATTAAAACTCTGTTAGTATAAAAATATTTGTATCACATATTCCATTGTGTCAGGATATCATGGTTAAGCACTATCCCTTGAGAAAACTCATCTATGTATTATTTGCTTAGGGGATTGGGAACTGGTAACTCTTACTGTAACACGGTATGGAAAAGAAATCATCTGTCCTCTGCTTTCTTAGGCAGGACATGTGCTGTGGAATCTAATGTAGTTTCAGGGATGGACAGCCGATTTGTAAGCTGCAGGGACAAAGCAAGTGATACAAAGATTAAAGTCAATTTGAACTTGTAAAGGATAGAGATCAAATCTTTTTGTTTTTATTGTTCCTAAATCTACTCCTTTCAGCACAACACTTGTACCAGTGAACATTCAACCTATATTTAAAACCATAAACAAAACCTAGGCAAACAATAAACAGGAAGAACCAGGATAAAGATCAAGATTTCTCATTGAGTAGAAAGGTGATAAAAATGGCAAATCCAAGTATCACTGTCATGGCTAATGGACAACATTTTCCATAAAAGTACTGTGTCAGTTGAAAAAGTGGATTTTCTTCTTGGGACTAGGAATAGTATGATTAATCTATTCCTTGATAGAGTCCATGTCAAGGATAAGTCAGGGTGCTGACCTAGAGAGCAGGGGGATAAAGAAGAAATATACAGAACATCCAGTGATCATGGAAGGGCACTTTGGGTCATTGCACTTGGACAACAAATTCAAAGTTTGCATTATGTATGTAATGCCTCTTCAAGGAGGGCCTATTAACATCAGTGCACAAGCTTATTCTTGTTAAACTAAAATTATCCAATTTTAGGATTTCCTGTTTGAAGTTACATTCAGCTTGGGACCTAGAATGGGGCTAGCTGTTGTATTCTGGGGGAGCACAGAGATTAAGAAATAAAAAGGAACCTAACATTCTGCAGATAGAACCTCTCAACTCTATCTGCAGGACAGATGCAGCAGAATAGTCATAAATATTTTGACTTTAAGATCTGGGATATGAGGACAGATGACTTGAACTCTTACCATTCCACTTATATTACTATACTTTAAATGCAGAAAGTCAAAATTTCCTTCCTCTATCCTGAGACTATCCTGAATGGCTGAATAAATTGTATTGTCAAATATTATCAGTGTTAACTGCCAAAAAGTTCTCTTTACAGGCAGAGAACATAGCAGCTTAGATATTCCAGTGATACTTGAACAACAAAAAATAGAAACCACATTTTCTTTTTGGGGGGAAGTTATTAGTGTGGGCTAATGCTAGTGCCTGGGCCTGGTACTCTGAACAGGTTTCTCTGAAATGCCTGTGACTTCCCCTAAGAGTGTCATTGCCTTGCTAATGTAAATTTGAAAAAAAAAATTCTGATATTTTTTATAGCAAACTCCTAGTATTTAGAAAAATCTTTTGTGAAACTCATGAACTAGACAAAGTCAAGAAAATTGATTCCCTATTCTTATGAGAGTAGGGAATGGATGCAGAAGGAGAACCCTAAATTCTTCCTCTCTCCTAAAAATCTTTTTTGAATAATCCCAAAAGATAGTCCAATAATGGTGAGAGAGATCTGACATTTTCTTGTAAGGGGCAGAAGATATATTAGATAATTGATTCTAACTTTATAGCTATGTGATTATTTGTTGATCTAACAGTTTTGCAAACATAAAATCTGTTATGTAGAATTCAGGACTCAGAAAGGTAAACCCCTGGCCCATAATAAATATGAACTGGGCTACATATTCATATATATATCCTTTGGGGTTTATACTTCTAGTAATAACCAATAAAGTTGAGGCAATTGACTTCAGAATACTATAACATTGTTGAGTATTTACATGTATAACTCAGTAATGTCCACAATAACACTGATATTTGTATTTGCCGTTTCTGAGATGAGGAATCTGCCACTGATAAAAGTTTTACTACTTGCCTTAGTTTAGACATTCATTAGATGAAGGAGCATTGATATAGGCTTATAAAGTCTGACTCTGGAGAATTATTTTAAAATATAAAACAGGCGGTGTCCATCCTTTAGAACTTCTATTTTTTATATGTTTTCAAAAATGCATATTCCTAGGGTTCCTTTAACAACTGACTTCATGGAGTACTTTGATAAACACTGATGTGCAGTCAGCTTCTCTTCTTTATTCTATATTCTTAACATTCTCATAACTTCCATGACCTCGTATGCATATAAGCTCCCATCTCCAACTACCACTTTCCAGAGCTTAAAATCAACAGTTTCAACTGCCTGTTGGACCTCATACCACAGTCTGCATAGAAGGCAGCGCTTTCAGTATAGCTCACACTTCACTCGTATCTTCTTTTCAACTCTCCTTTTCATCCCATTTTGTATCTCAGTCTCTGTGGATACCATCCCAGTCAAACCAGAGACCTCCAGGACCTCATTGATTTTTGTCTCCCTTTTCTATATTTCAAGCAGAATATAGATTGATTTTTCTAAATTATAAATCAGGTCATTTTACTCTCCAATAGATATTGTTTCCTGTTGTCTTTCATTCTCATATACCTCTCTTACACACTCCCAATGTACTCTAGCCACAAGGTGTTCAGCTGTTGTTAGATCACACCCGATCATCCCGATCATTGCCTGTGTAGAACTTCCCTACATCTGGAACCTGTTTACTTGTCACTGTCCCCACCTCCTTACCCTCCACCACCTTTATGTGTGACTGGACCATATGTCATTTCAGGCTTTGCTACTCACCATGACTTTCTTTCTTGAGATCATTTTATTTCTCTGTAGTTCTTATCAGAAGTTGCTACTTCAACACTATCATTAATTTATTCATAATACCTTCAAGTATGTAGAAAAATAGCATAAAGATAGATAGATAGATAGATAGATAGTTAGATAGATAATTTAAACCAGTTTCAATTTTTTTCTCAAGAAGTTCCAATACCTTGAATAGGGAAACAATTGAAAAATATCTGTGTGTCTTCAGATGTAAAGTCTCATTTCCTTTAAACATTCAGTATATCAAAGTTTACTTTCACTCTACAGATAAAGGTAAAATTGTACCTTTTTGGTGATTTATCTTACTGTGACTTAAACTCTTATGCCAACCTCATTTATTCACAATAATATCTAAGATTTCTTAAGTCATATTATATGTTCACTGCTAATCTAAGCACTTCACAATCTGTAGTACAACATTTTTGTACATTTTATCAGTTTCAGACATCTGTGGCTTAAACAGCCAAACAAACAGGCAACATGTTCAATGTGAACAGCAGTGTGCATTGTGGGTATATAAAAAGGCCTGAGATACAAAATGGTATAAAAAGGAGAGTTGAAAAGAAGATTCAAGTTAAGTATGAGCTATTCTGAATGTGATGCCTGCTATGCAGACTGTGGTATGAGGTCCTGCTACTGTTTGATGCAAGCCAACTCCACTTTAGTCAAGACAGCTTCAGTTCTCCTCATATGCTCTGTCACTATAACAATACATGCTGCAGCTGCATGTTCTCCCTGTATCCCCAAAGTGAAGGCAAGCGCCGAGCTACCCTCATGCTCTACATTCATTCCTCTATTAGCTTAAATTGCATGTGTTTGATTTAACAAATCTGTAAAAACAGCCAACAAACTGAGAACTTGTGTTCAGCAGGCAGAAAAAAATGAGACATTCTCCTCACACAGGCCAAACCCTGGACTGATTTCCTTGCTTATTTGTGATTTGGTAGAGTACAGGTTCATACAGGCTTGGTTAAATTTTCTTTACTGTTAGAAATTCTTAGTTGTCATGACAGTGTAACCTCCCAACATGAATCCTAGCTCAGTTTCAGAGTGATGCACCTTGCTCTTGGTTTTCAGGGTGTGGGCAGTTATCTGGGTGTCTCAGTCTGTATTTTGCTGCTATAAAAGATTGAGTAATTTATAAAGAGCAGAGATGTATTTCTTATGGTTCTAGAGGCTGGAAAGTCTAATATCATAGGAGTAATATCTGGCAAGGGTCTTCTTGCTGCATCATCCAACGGCAGAAGGGCAAGAGCAGGTGAGAAAAAGAAAAAGAACAAACTCATAGCCTGAAGCACAGTTGTAATTGGTATTAATTCATTCATGAGATTGGAGCCCTTATTAACTAACTACCTCCCAGTAGGCCCTCCTAGCTCTCAACATTGTTGCATTGGGAATTACATTTCCAACACATCAATTTTGGGGATACATTTAAGTTATACCATTGGGCTTAGGTTCTTAGTTTTATTTCCAAAAGAAGAGACCATGTATCCTAGACTGGTGAAGATGTTAAAACTTCTCTCTGATAATTTATAATGGATCTAAGATAATCATGATATGATTATCATGATTATCAAAGTTTTACACACTCATTATGTTATCTAGCTACCAGAAGAAATATATAGCATCAATAAACTTTTCAAGTCTCTGACTTCCCTGGTTCTATAAGCTCCCTCATGATACTGGGTTTCAATCTTCTTATTTATACAAATAAATGAACACTTCTATAATTATTTTAATATCTGAAAAAAAATTTTCAGATCTCATTTTGTTAGACAAATTTGACTGAGTTTTTCTAGCTATCCATGTTTTCTGCCTCTGCCTAATGAGAAATTGTTACCTAAGGCCAAGGACACATTGAGTCATTCGTTTTTAGGTATTACTACTATTGCTTTGGTTTCTTTCAGGTACATTCACCCTCTTACCCTTCTGGAATGAGAATTATACTTTATTTCCAAGAATCTTACTTTCTGAAGTTAAATGAATTACAGTGATTTAAAGACCAGTTTTTTTAATTTTTAATTTTTATTTTTTATTGTACTTTAAGTTCTGGGGTACATGTGCCGATCGTGCAGGTTTGTTACATAGGTATATATATGCCATGGTGGCTTGCTGCATCTATCCCTCCATCATCTACATTAGATATTTCTCCTAATGTTATCCCTCCACAATGCCCCCATCCCCTGCTATCTCTCCACTAACCCTCCCAAACCCACCAACAGGCCCCGATGTATGTTGTTTCCCTCCCTTCGTCCATGTGTTCTCAGATCGTTCAACACCCATTTCTCATTCATAAGACCAGTTATTATTTCTACCAGTAGTTCAGAATAAAGCATGTACTTTTATGGTAGTGCAGAGGACGGTCAAATTAAACCAATGAGGTTTTTTACTTGAATATTCATTTGCGTTTTTGATATAAACTGGAGGAAGAAAATAATTTTCACTGTTGGAACATAAACCAAATTAGACATAATGGTACATAAAAGGCAAACCATAAACACCCTTTTGAAAACGAATGCCTTTTACATGATAGATACAAAGCCATTTTATATATTAAAAAAAAAAAAAAAACAACTGTCACAGCATTTTTAACCTAGTCTAGTTTCTGTGCTCCAGGAACACATCCACTCTGCTGACCTCATTCTGGGAAGCTGGTACCAATAATTAGATAAATTGTATTGTAGGGAAGTTACAGTCATTTAACATGGCATGAAGCCAACTCTTGCCTTTGACTTAAAAAAAAATCTGTTAGTATTCTATTTCCTGACTCCTAGAAATTTTTTGAAAAAATTGTTCTATTAAAAATTTTATTTTTCTCAGTGGTATATGTTCTTTGTGAAGCTGGCTTATGTTTACAGAAATATGGGCATAAAGCTCTATGCTTTGTAGTCATGCTTATTTCAGCAAGAGTAAGATACATTAGGGCCTCAAGTATCCATATAATGTGATTGTTAGATTTCCAAGTAAAAAGTTCTGATGTTGTTATATTAGAGAGTCCAATGTGGAGTTCCTAGAACTTCATGTGAGGTATTGCTCTAAACCTAAGCCAGTTTAACATTGTGTTGTCTGTATGTGACTGAAGCCTGTTATATACAGTTGCAGTCTTATACTAACATTATCTATATTGCTTTTATGTCTTAAACCTAGCTGAAATTTTTTTAAGTGTGGTGGGAGTAAAAATGTAATTGCATTTTTCTCTAAATATATAGTAATATCTAGAAAAACTATGTGTCTATTATGTGTATATACACATATATACTCTGAAAGCATGCATAAATAATACCAAAAACAAAAGTAATAAAGGAAAACATTGATAAGCTGACTATATTAAAATGTATTGTAAGGCACATCATAAAAATTAAAAGACAATTTGGATAAAATATCATTTCTGATAAAAAATTATTAGAGAGATGATTAATATTCAGGGTTCATAAGGAGCTTCAAAATAGTTTAAAAAATGAAACTTAGTAGGAAATTAACCGTATCACTTTTTTTCTCTTAGGGGAAAATGTAAGCAACCTAAACCTCACTTGCATTCTGAAAACTGTGAATTAAAATAACCCTGAAATGTTTACTTTTATATATCAGGTCATTAGATATAGAAAAATCTGATAGTATCAAGTAATTGAGCAGTAGATATTCTCACAAACTTTCTTTATGGAAATACAGTTTAGACTTGCCATTTCAACAGACAAACTCGACTAAAATTTAAACTATCTATGTTCAAGTATTCCACTTGTCCCTATCTTTAGATTCATTTATACTTGTTACATATACACAGATATTAACTGCAGTATTATTTATAAAGCAAAATATCAAGACAATCCTATATATCTGACATTACATTATAATTAAATGGCAGTACATATGCACTATGAAATTCTATGGAATAATTTAAGAGATATATTGATTGGAATAAAGAATGATGCATATAATGTACATTCTTTATGTAAGGAGGAAATACAGAAAAATACATGTATATATATGAATATGCATAAATATATTTCTATAGGTAAAGCCATTGGTAAGCAAATAAATGTGAAAATCTAGAAGAATTACAAACTTGCAATAGAGGTAACCCCTAGTAAAAGCATGAGCAGGAATTTTGACTTTGTTTATAGTACTTTATTTTTAACAATATGAAAGCACTAATATATTATTTGACTAACAAAAATAAATAATTACCTTCAGAATAAATACAATTTACTTATAGAAGTAATACTGTTATGCTTTTGGATTACTTTTTAGATGTGGAAAGAGGTTTGAAAAGTATGACCAAGGTCTAGTTTGAAACAAACAAAATGAAGGTCTAAAAAATTAACACCATAGATCCTGAATCTGGATCCCTGTTTTGCTGTATAAGGGCATTGGATGAGAGACTAGTAACTTTAGTCTAACTATCTTAACTTATCTCAGGAACCTGAGATTAGAATATCTATTTATAGTGTGACGGTAAATACTGAGCAACAATTTCCTCAGATTGAAGGAGGAAAAACATTAATCCGGGGGTGTGTCTGTGAGGGTGTTGCCAAAAGAGATTAACATTTGCGTCACTGGCCTGGGGAAGTCAGATCCATCCTTAATCTGGTGGCCACAAGCTAATCAGCTGCCAGTAAATATAAAGCAAGCGGAAAAACATGAAAAGGTGGCTTCATCCTGGGGATGCAAGGCTGGTTCAACATGGACAAATCTATAAACATAATCCATCACATAAACAGAACCAAAGACAAAACCCACATGATCAGCTCAACAGATGCAGAAAAGGCCTTCAACAAAATTTAACAGTTCTTAATACTAAAAACTCTCAATAAACTAGGTATCCATGGAACATATCTCAAAATAATAAAAGATATATTTATGACAAACCCAAAGCTAATATCATTCTAAATGGGCAAAAACTGGAAGCATTCCCTTTGAAAACTGGCACAAGATAAGGATGCCCTCTCTCACCACTCCTATTCAACATAGTATTGGAAATTCTGGCCAGGGCAATCAGATAAGAAAAAGAAATAAAGGGTATTCAATTAGGAAAACAGAAGTCGAATTGTCTCTATTTGCAGATGAGATGATTGCATATTTAGAAGAACCCGTCGTCTCAGCCCAAAAATCTCCTTAAGCTGACAAGCAATTTCAGTAAAGTCTCAGGATACAAAATCAATGTGCAAAAATCACAAGCATTCCTATACATGAATAACACAAACAGAGAGCCAAATCATGAGTGAACTCCCATTTACAATTGCTACAAAGAGAATAAAATACCTAGGAATACAACTAACAAGGGATGTGAAGGACCTCTTCAAGGAGAACTACAAACCACTGCTCAACGAAATAAGAGCAGACTCAAACGGATGGAAAAACATTCCATACTCATGGTTAGGAATAATCAATATCATGAAAATGGCCACACTGTTCAAAGTAATTTATAGATTCAATGCTATCCTCAAGCAACCATTGACTTTCTTCACAGAACTGGAAAAAACCACCTTAAACTTCATATGGAACCAAAAGAGATCCTGCATATCCAAGACAATCCTAAGCAAAAAGAACAAAGCTGGAGGCATCATGCTACCCAACTTCAAACTATACTACAAAGCTATAGCAACCAAAACAGCGTGTTACTGGTACCAAAACAGAAATATAGACAAATGGAACACAACAGAGGCTCAGAAGTAATGCCAAACTCTAAAACCATCTGATCTTTGACAAACCTGACGAAAACAAGCAATGGGGGAAAGGATTCCCTGTTTAATAAATGGTGTTGGGAAAAACTGGCCAGCCATATGCAGAAAGCAGAAACTGGATCCCTTCCTTACACCTTATACAAAAATTAACTCCAGATGGATTAAAGATTTAAACGTAAGACCTGACACCATAAAAATCCTAGAAGAAAACCTAGGCAAAACCATTCAGGACATAGGCATAGGCAAGGTCTTCATGACTAAAACACCAAAAGCATTGGCAACAAAAGCCAAAATAGACAAATGGGATCTAATTAAACTTCAGAGCTTCTGTAAAGCAAAAGAAAAAATCATTACAGTGAAGTGGCAACCAACAGAATGGAAATTTTTTTTTACAATCTACCCATCTGACAAAGGGCTAATATCCAGAATCTACAAAGAACTAAAACAGATTTATAAGAAAACAAACAAACAAATCCACTCAAAAGTGGGTGAAGGATATGAACAGACATTTTTCAAAAAAAGACATGTATGAGGCTAACAAACATATGCAAAAATGCTCATCATCACTGGTCATTAGAGAAATGCAAATCAAAACCACATTGAGATACCATCTCTCACCAGTTAGAATGGCAATCATTAAAAAATCTGGAGACAACAGATGCTGGAGAGGATGTGGAGAAACAGGAACACTTTTGCACTGTTGGTGGCAGTGTAATTAGTTCAACCACTGTGGAAGACAGTGTGGCAATTCCTCAAGGACCTAGAAATAGAAATTCCATCTGACCCAGCAATCCCACTACTGGGTATATATCCAAAGGATTAGAAATCGTTATACTATAAGGACATGCACATGTATGTTCATTGTAGCAGTGTTTATAATAGCAAAGAATGGAACCAATCCAAATGCCCATAAATGATTGACTAGACAAAGAAAATGTGGCACATATACACCATGGAATACTACACAGCCATAAAAATGATGAGTTCCTGTTCTTTGTAGGGACATGGATAAATCTGGAAACCTTCATTCTCAGCAAACTGACACAAGGACAGTAAATCAAACACCGCATGTTCTCACTCATAGGTGGGTGTTGAAGAATGAGAACACGTGGACACAGGGAGGGGAACATCACATACTGGGGTCAGTTTTTGGGCGGGGGCTAGGGGATGAACAGTGGGGGGGTGGGGGAGGGTGGGAGGGATAACATGGGGGAGAAATGCCAGATATAGATGATGGGAGGATGGAGGCAGAAAACCACCTTGCCATGTATGTACCTAAGCAACAACCCTGCATGATCTGCACATGTACCCCAGAACCTAAAGTACAATCAATAAAAAATTGTGGGTATTGACCTGGGACAATAATCTCTTTCAAAATTTCCCCAGCAGAACTTCCTCTTCTTTTATCTGGGAACCTATGTTTCATGGCCATGTATACTCTGAAGAAAGGATGGGAAAAAACATAGAAAAGGGGACTGCTATTATCATGGTTAGTTTAGACTAATATTGATTAATCTACTGGAATAAGCAGGCACATGTATTTTCCTGGAGTCTGAGGGATCTGTGTCTTGTTACATGAATGGATCAGAGTTTCATAAGTAGAGGAGAAGGTGTGTGTAGTGATGGCTGTTGCATAGTCTCTGAACAATAAGAATCTTCGGTTGTTCTCATAATCTTTTCTCTTGAAGTGACATTGCTTGTTCAGTGCTAAGAATTAAAGTCAGGGATTGCCTGTATGTTTCAGCTCATTTTGTATCTTCAACCAGTTTATACTTTTTTTAATTTTTAAGTTCTGGGATACATGTACAGAACATGCAGGTTTGTCACATAGGTATACACCTGCCATGGTGGTTTGCTGCGCCCATCAGCTCATCACCTACATTAGGTATTTCTCCTAATGCTATCCCTCCTCTAGCCCCCATCCCCCAACAGACTTCAGTGTGTGCTGTTCCCCTCCCTGTGTCCCTGTGTTCTCATTGTTCAACTCCCACTGTGAGTGAGAACATGTGGTGTTTGATTTTTCTTCCTGTGTTAGTTTGCTAAGAATCGTGGTTTCCAGCTTCATCCATGTCCCTGCAAAGGACATGAATGCATCCTTTTTTATGGCTGCATAGTATTCCATAGTGTATATGTGCCACATTTTCTTTATCCAGTCTATCACTGATGAGCATTTGGGTTGGTTCCAAGTCTTTGCTATTGTGAACAGTGCTGCAGTAAACATATGTGTGCATGTATCTTTATTGTAAAATGATTTATAATCCTTTGGTTATATACCCAGTAATGGAATTGCTGGGTCAAATGGTATTTCTGGTTCTAAATCCTTGAGGAATTGCCACACTGTCTTCCACAATGGTTGAACTAAGTTACACTCCCACTAACAGTGTAAAAGTGTACCTGTTTCTCCACATCCTCTCCAGCAACTGTTGTTTCCTGACTTTTTAATGATCGCCATTCTAACTGGCATGAGATGATGTCTCATTATGGTTTTGATTTGCATTTCTCTAATGACCAGTGATGATGAGCTTTTTTTCATAAGTTTGTTGGCTGCATAAATGTTTTCTTTTGAGAAGTGTCTATTTATATCCTTTGCCTACTTTTTGATTTTTTTTCTTGTAAATTTTTTTATATTCTTTGTAGATTCTGGATATTAGCCCTTTGTCAGATGGGTAGAATGCAAAAATTTTCTCCCATTCTGTAGGTTGCCTGTTCACTCTGATGATAGTTTCTTTTGCTGTACAGAAGGTCTTTAGTTTAATTAGATCCCATTTGTCAATTTTGGCTTTTGTTGCCATTGCTTTTGGTGTTTTAGTCATGAGAGTTTTCCACATGCCTATGTTCTGAATGGTATTGCCTAGGTTTTCCTCTAGTGTTTTTATGGTTTTAGGTCTTATGTTTAAGTCTTTAATACATCTTGAGTTAATTTTTGTATAAGGTGTAATGAAGGGTTTCAGTTCCAGTTTTCTGCATATGCCTAGCCAGTTTTCCCAACATCATTTATTAAATAGATAATCCTTTCCCCATTGCTTGGTTTTGTCAGGTTTGTCAAAGATCAGATGGTTGAAGATGTGTGATGCTACTCCTGAGGCCTCTCTTCTGTTCCATTGGTCTATGTATCTGTTTTGGTACCAGTATCATGCTGTTTTGGTTTATAATTTTAGACAAAAAAGAGTTAGGATTTTCCAACCTGTTTTTGTTTTACTTTTTAGTTCATAGGACAGAAATTGTAAGTAGATATGATCCCAACTGTGCCAACTTTTCACCTTATTTGGCATGGAATTCAGTCTTCTTGCTATTAAATTAGCTAGCAAGCTGAATTAAGGTATCACTAATAATAGCAGTGAGTTTCAGGCATTGTGCAAAGGACATTCTCTGCACTATCTTATGCAAAAAACAAACAAGGTGGTAACTTTCCAGGAGGTTTGCAGGTAATTCCTGGAGTAAGAGCTCAATGAACAGAAGATTGCTTAGTGAAAAAAAAATCAGAATCATTCTCAATGGACTCTTTCCATGGCTCATGAAACAAGTGAATAAACAAACAGAAACCTGATGGACTTTTTCTGTCTCATAGCCTCAGGTATTTAAAGATCAGAATGTTCCAGTTTGATTATTACGTAGGTAATACTAAAGAAACATTAGTATATTTTTCTTCTGATCCTCACCATTTAGTTCTACACTTCACTTCCCTTTGTTAACAGTCTATATTAATATGGTTTTTATACAATAAACTAGATTTTTGCTTTCTTAACCAGAATTATATTTAAGTTCTGTTTCTACTCAGAAACTGTGGTGACTTTGATTGGATTTGGGAATTTCCAATTTTCCCAGCCTTATAGACAATTGAGCTAAAAACAGGTTTTCTTTGATATCAGTGGGGCATTGGTTCCAGGACCTCACAGATACCAAAATCTGCAGATGCTCAAGTCCCTTATATAAAATGGCATAGTGTTTTCATATTGCCTTTTCACATCTTTTTGTGTATTTTAAATCATCTCTAGATTACTTATGATACCTAATATAATAAAATGCTGAATGATGAGAACACACGGACACAAGAGGGGGACCAACACACACTGAGGCCTGTTGCAAGGTAGGTAGGGGAGGGAGCACATCAGGAAGAATAGCTAATGGATGCTGGTCTTAATACCTAGGTGATGGGATGATCTGTGCCGCAAACCACAATGCCACACGTTTACCTATGTAACAAATATGCAAGTCCTGCACATGTACCCCTGAACTTAAAAGTTGAAGAACAAAAAAGAAAGCACATATTTATATGATAAAATTACTTATAAGTCAAATGCAAAACATATACTATAATACCAGTATGGGTAGAGAAGGGTTAAAATAATTCAAACGAAAGTGTCTCACTTTGACACCTAAATACAAAGAACTAGGATTGCCTCTTTATATTTAGATTTGAAAGACACAAATTGTAGTTGACTCTTACGGCTTCATTTTCTCTCCATCTACTTGGTACTCCCCCTCGGTGACTTAGGGATGTCTGCTTACTCACTTACAACATGATGCATTGAAATAACAGTAGCAGCTGTACTTTCTTCAGTGTGCTTTCTCTCATTAAGCTCTACACAGAGCTGACCTATTCAGAAATCCTCATAGTGTGCTTACTGTTTGCTGAGATTCAAAGCTTTCAAATTATGACTAATAAAAGCATCTGCTTTCATCCGACCAGAAAATCAACACTGTTTAATCACAAAGGAATTGTACATTTAAAAAAATTACAATGAACATACTGAAAATCAAATAAAGCAAAAGCTTTATGGCATATTGAGTGCTTGTATTGCAGCTTTGTTCCAGCTCTACACTCAACTCAGCTATTTCTGGCAGCAAATCCTTCCTGTAACATGATATCTCTGTCTCATCAAATTATAAATTTAAAAATATTCTCTTGGTCTTTTGTAAGTCCTTGTGAAATTTAAACCTTAGCATCTTTTCTGATTAAGAAAATATATCCTAAAATATTTGATTTAGTTTTCATTAAAAAACAACCGACAGAATTTCAACCAATTTAAATACCTATATTCATTCTATATTTAATCCTTATCCCAGTTGGCTAGCCCTATTCATTCATAGAAAACGGATCTCAATAAGATTTCATTTTGAAAGCCTTGAATGACAACACTATTAATTTGATACAAAGGTCAAATAGATCCTCTTTAAATACCTTCTTTCTTCTATAAATTAAATAAATACATTTAAAATATAAAACAATTACTCTTCTATAGAGCAAACCACCCACCCTACCTTTTTCCCCTTGTCACAGTAAACTTGTCTCAGTGAGCTAGAAACCTTAAAAGAGGAAAAGGAGAGCCAAATGACTGGCAATTCAAGCATCTGAGTGGCTGATTTATTTTGAGACTTTGAATAGTCCACTCTCATTTTTTTTTAATTGCATTTTAGGTTTTGGGGTACATGTGAAGAACGTGCAAGATTGTTGCGTAGGTACACACATGGCAGTGTGATGTGCTGCCTTCCTCCCCCATCACCTATATCTGGCATTCATCTCCATGCTATCTCTCCCCAACTCCCCACCCCCCCACTGTCCCTCCCCTATTTTCCCCAACAGACCCCAGTGTGTGATGCTCCCCTCCCTGTGTCCATGTGTTCTCAGTGTTCAATACCCACCTATGAGTGAGAACATGTGGTGTTTGATTTTCCGTTCTTGTGTCAGTTTGCTGAGAATAATGGTTTCCAGGTTCATCCATGTCCCTACAAAGGACATGAACTCATCGTTTTTGATGACTGCATAGTATTCCATGGTGTATATGTACCACATTTTCCCTGTCCAGTCTATCATCGATGGGCATTTGGGTTGGTTCCAGGTCTTTGCTATTGTAAACAGTGCCACAATGAACATACATGTACATGTGTCCTTATAGTAAAATGATTTATAATCCTTTGGTTATATACCCAGTAATGGGATTGCTGGGTCAAATGTAATTTCTATTTCTAGGTCCTTGAGGAATTGCCACACTGTCTTCCACAATGGTTGAACTAATTTACACTCCGACCAAGAGTGTAAAAGTGTTCCTATTTCTCCACATCCTCTCCAGCATCTGTTGTCTCCAGATTTTTTAATGATTGCCATTCTAACTGGTGTGAGATTGTATCTCAGTGTAGTTTTGATTTGCATTTCTCTAATGACCAGTGATGATGAGAATTTTTTCGTATGTTTCTTGGCCTCATGTATGTCTTCCTTTTTAAAGTGTCTGTCCATGTCCTTTGCCCACTTTTGAATGGGCTTGTTTGTTTTTTTCTTGTAAATCTGTTTTAGTTCTTTGTAGATTCTGGATATCAGCCCTTTGTCAGATGGGTAGATTGCAAACATTTTTTCCCATTCTGTTGGTTGCCGATTCACTCTAATGACTGTTTCTTTTGCTGTGCAGAAGCTGTGGAGTTTGATTAGGTTCCATTTCTCTATTTTGGCTTTTGTTGCCAATGCTTTTGGTGTTTTGGTCATGGAGCCCTTGCCTACGCCTATGTCCTGAATGGTTTTGCCTAGGTTTTCTTCTAGGGTTTTTATGATGTTAGATCTTATGTTTAAGTCTTTAATCCATCTGGAGTTAATTTTTGTATAAGGTGTCAGAAAGGGATCCAGTTTCTGCTTTCTGCACATGGCTAGCCAGTTTTCCCAACACCATTTATTAAACAGGGGACTCCTTTACCTATTGCTTGTTTTTGTCAGGATTGTCAAAGATCAGTTGGTTGTAGATGTATGGTGTTGCCTCCGAGGCCTCTGTTCTGTTCCATTGATCTATATCTCTGTTTTGGTACCAGTACCATGCTGTTTTGATTACTGTAGCCTTGTAGTATAGTTTGAAGTCCAGTAGTGTGATGCCTCCCGCTTTGTTTTTTTTTTTTTTGCTTAGAATTGACTTGGTTATGCAGGCTCTCTTTGGTTGCATATGAAGTTTAAGGTGGTTTTTTCCAGTTCTGTGAAGAAGGTCATTGGTAGCTTGATGGGGATAGCGTTGAATCTGTAAATTTCTTTGGGCAGTATGGCCATTTTCACAATATTGATTCTTCCTAACCATGAACATGTAATGTTTCTCCATCCATTTGTGTCCTCTCTTACTTCGTTGAGCAGTGGTTTGTAGTTCTCCTTGAAGAGGTCCTTTACATCGTTTGTTAGTTGTATTCCTAGATATTTTATTCTCTTTGTAGCAATTGTGAATGGCAGTTCATTCTTGATTTGGCTCTCTTTAAGTCTGTTATTGGTGTATAGGAATGCTTGTGATTTTTGCACATTGATTTTGTATCCTGAGACTTTGCTGAAGTTGCTTATCAGTTTCAGGAGATTTTGGGCTGAGATGATGGGGTCTTCTAGATTTACAATCATGTCATCTGCAAATAGAGACAATTTGACTTCCTCCTTTCCTATTTGAATACCCTTTATTTCTTTTTCTTGCCTGATTGCTCTGGCTAGAACTTCCAGTACTATATTGAATAGGAGTGGTGAGAGAGGACATCCTTGTCTAGCGCCAGATTTCAAAGGGAATGCTTCCAGTTTTTGCCCATTCAGTATGATATTGGCTGTTGGTTTGTCGTAAATAGCTTTTATTTTGAGATACGTTCCATCAATACCTAGTTTATTGAGGGTTTTTAGCATAAAGGGCTGTTGAATTTTGTCAAAGGCCTTCTCTGCATCTATGAGATAATCATGTGGTTTTTGTCTTTGGTTCTGTTTATGTCATGAATTACCTTTATAGACTTGCATATGTTGAACCAGCCTTGCATCCCCGGGATGAAGCCTACTTGATCATGGTGGATAAGCTTTTTGATGTGCTGTTGCAATCAGTTTGCCAGTATTTTATTGAACATTTTTGCATCTATGTTTAGCATGGATATTGGCCTGAAGTTTTCTTTTCTTGCTGAGTCTCTGCCAGGTTTTGGTGTCAGGATGATGTTGCTCTCATAAAATAACTTGGGAAGGATTCCCTCTTTTTGGATTGTTTGGAATAGTTTCAGAAGGAATGATACCAGCTCCTCTTTGTATGTCTGGTAGAATTTGGCTGTGAATCCGTCTGGACCAGGGCTTTTTTTGGGTGGTAGGCTCTTACTTGCTGCCTCAACTTCAGACCTTGTTATTGGTCTATTCAGGGTTTCGGCTTCTTCCTGGTTTAGGCTTGGGAGGATGCAAGTGTCCAGGAATTTATCCATTTCTCCCAGATTTACTAGTTTATGTGAATAGAGATGTTTGTAATAATCTCTGATGATGGTTTGTATTTCTGTGGAATCTGTGGTGATATCCCCTTTATGATTATTTATTGCATCTATTTGATTATTCACTCTTTTTTTTTTATTAATCTGGCTACTGGTCTATTTTGTTGATCTTTTGAAAAACTAGCTCCTGGATTTATTGATTTTTTGAAGGGTTTTTTGTGTCTCTATCTCCTTCAGTTCTGCTCTGATCTTAGTTATTTCTTGTCTTCTGCTAGGTTTTGAAGTTTTCTTTTGATCTTGCTCCTCTATCTCCTTCTATTTTGATAATAGGGTGTCGATTATACATCTTTCCTTGCTTCTCATGTGGGCATTTATTGCTATTTATTTTCCTCTAGACACTGCTATAAATGTGTCCCAGAGATTCTGGTATGTTGTGTCTTCATTCTCATTGGTTTTGAAGAACATCTTTATTTCTGCTTTCATTTCATTGTTTATCCAGTCAACATTCAAGAGCCAGTTGTTCAGTTTCCATGAAGCTGTGCAGTTCTGAGTTAGTTCCTGAATTCTGAGTTCTAACTTGATTGCACTGTGGTCTGAGAGACTGTTTGTTATGATTTCCATTCTTTTGCATTTGCTTAGGAGTGATTTACTTCCAATTATGTGGTGAATTTTAGAGTAGGTGTGATGTGGTGCTGAGAAGAATGTATATTCTGTGGATTTGGGGTGGAGAGTTCTGTAAATGTCTATTAGGTTTGCTTGGTCCAGGTCTGAGGTCAAGTCCTGGATATCCTTGTTAATTTTCTGTCTCGTTGATCTGTCTAATATTGACAGTGGGGTGTTAAAATCTCCCACTATTATTGTGTAGGAGTTTAAGTCTCTTTGTAAGTCATTAAGAACTTGCCTTATGTATCTGGGTGCTCCTGTATTGGGTGTGTATATATTTAGGATCATTAGCTCTTCTTGTTGCATTGATCCTTTTACCATTATGTAATGTCCTTCTTTGTCTCTTTTGACCTTTGTTGTTTTAAAGTCTATTTTATCAGAGATGAGAATTGCAACTCCTGCTTTTTTTGCTCTCCATTTGCTTGGTAAATCTTCCTCCATCCCTTTATTTTGAGCCTTTGTGTATCCTTGCATGTGAGATGGGTTTCCTGGATACAGCACACTGATGGGTTTTGGCTTTTTATCCAATTTGCCAGTCTGTGTCTTTTGATTGGGGCATTTAGCCCATTAACATTTAGGGTTAATGTTGTTATGTATGATTTTGATCCTGCCATTTTGATGCTAGGTGGCTGTTTTGCCCATTAGTTGATGCAGTTTCTTCATTGTGTTGATGCTCTTTACCATTTGGTATGTTTTTGGAGTGGCTGGTACTGGTTGTTCCTTTATACATTTAGTGCCTCTTTCAGGAGCTCTTGTAAAGCAAGCCTGGTGATGATGAAATCTCTGAGTACTTGCTTGTTCATAAAGGATTTTATTTTCCTTCACTTATGAAGCTTAGTTTGGCTGGATATGAAATTCTGGGTTGAAAGTTCTTTTCTTTAAGGATGTTGAATATTGGCCCCCACTCTCTTCTGGCTTGTAGGGTTTCTGCCAAGAGATCTGCTGTGAGTCTGATGGGCTTCCCTTTGTGGATAACCTGACCTTTCTCTCTAGCTGCCCTTAGCATTTTCTCTTTCATTTCAGCCCTGGTGAATCTGACAATTATATGCCTTGGGTTTGCTCTTCTTGAGGAATATCTTTGTGGTGTTCTTTGTATTTCCTGGACTTGAATATTGGCCTGCCTTGCTAGGTTGATGAAGTTTTCCTGGATAATATCCTGAAGAGTATTTTCCAGCTTGGATTCATTCTCTCCGTCACATTCAGGTACACCTGTCAAACGTAGATTAGGTCTTTTCACATAATCCCATATTTCTTGGAGACTTTGTTCATTCCTTTTTACCCTTTTTTTCTCTACTCTTGCTGTCTCGTTTTATTTCATTGAGTTGATCTTCGACCTCTGATATCCTTTCTTCTGCTTGGTAAATTCGGCTGTTGAAACTTGTGTATGCTTTGTGAAGTTCTCCTGTTGTGTTTTTCAGCTCCATCAATTCACTTATATTCCTCTCTAAGTTGTTTATTCTCGTTAGCATTTTGTCAAATCTTTTTTCAACGTTCTTAGTTTCTTTGCATTGGGTTAGAACAGGTTCTTTTAGCTCACAGAAGTTTCTTATTACCCACCTTCTGAAGCCTGATTTTGTCAATGCATCATACTCATTGTCCATCCAGCCTTGTTCCCTTGCTGGTGAGGAGTCGTGATCCCTTGTAGGAGGAGAGGTGTTCTGGTTTCGGGTGTTTTCATCCTTTTTGCGCTGGTTTCTTCCCATCTTTGTTTATTTATCCACCTGTCATCTTTGTAGTTGTTGACTTTCAGATTGGGTCTCTGAGTGGACGTCCAGTTTGTTGATGATGAAGTTATTTCTCTCTGTTTCTTAGTTTTCCTTCTAACAGTCAGGCCCCTCTGCTGTAGTACTGCTGAGGTCCACTCCCGGCCCTGCTTGCCTGGGGATCACCTGCAGTGGCTGCAGAACAGTAAGGGTTGCTGCCAGTTTCTTCTTCTGCTCTTTTTGTCCCTGAAGGATACCCACCTGATGTCAGTCTGAGCTCTCCTTTATGAGATGACTCTTTGGATATACAGGGGTCAGGGAGCTGCTTGAGGAGACAGTCTGTCCTTTATAGGAGCTCAAGTGCTGAGCTGTGAGCTCCATTGTTCATTCAGAGCTGCTGGGCAGGTACGTTTAAGTCTGCTGCAGCAGAACTCATAAACCCCTTTTTTTTTCTTCCAAGATGCTCTGTCCCAGGGAGTTAGGGGTTTATTTATGAGTTTTTGTTGTGCTCTTGCCTTTTTTCAGGAATGCCCTGCCCAGCGAGGAGGCAGCCTAGTCACAGCCTGTCTGCAGAGGCTTTGCTGAGCTGCTGTGGGCTCTGCCCAGCTGCCATGTGAACTTCCCTGCAGTCCTGTTTATACAGGTATAGTTAGAACTGCCTTGGCCATGGAAGCCCACCTCTGTAATGGCAGACTCTCTCTGTAATGGTGGGCTGCCTTGGCAACAGCGGGCTGGCTCAGCAATGGCGGACTACCTCCATAGTGATGGACTGCCTCTGTAATGGTGGACGCCCCCTCCCCCACAGAGCTGGACCCTCCAGGGTTCAGCTGTGCTTGCTGTGAAACTCTCAATCCAGAGCATTTCAGATTGCTGTTTTTTGTGGGGGTGGGACCAGCCGAGCCTGATCACCTGGCTCCCTGCCTCAGAGCCTTTTTTTTTTTAGTTGAACGTTTGACTATCTCCCAGCTGTTCCAGTCGCCTGTTGAAAAGGCACCAGGATCTGTGTGATTTCCTGTGCGGTGACCCACTGTGCCGGCTGAAACAGCTGCACTGAGATTCGTGGCACTTTTTTGCCCGGGAATCTCCTGGCCTGGCTCCCTGTTTCAGTCCCCTTTTTACCAGTTGAATGGGTGACTCTGACTTCCCGGAGCTCCAATCACCAGCTAAAACAGTGCCTGGACCCATGTGTTTTGTATGGAGTTCCGCTGCACCAGGGCGCCGGCCAAATCAGCCACGCCAGCCGAAACAGCTGCACCTGCCCAAACAGCTGCACTGGCGACCTATGGGGCTCCTCCGCCTGGGAATCTCCTAGTCTGTGGGCAATAAAAATCCATCTGGAAATGCGGCGTCCACTCACCCTCTGCGCTTTCACTGGGAGCTGCAATCCTGAGCTGCTCCTAATTGGCCATCTTGTATCCATCCCCCCACTCTCATTCTTAAATCTTTGATGTGAGATGGAATTTCAAATATGTAGAAGGAATTTTCCAGAAAATTTTGATTCTTCCACTTTTATCCTAGGAAGATACAGTTTCGAATATGTGGAACTATTAATTGATTACATTGAAAGTTTGCTAAATGCTGCAGAGTTAATTCATAGTTGGTAAAATATCGTAAGAGCCATAAGAGTGAAAACTTTTTTCCAGGAACTATGTAGTATATTCATATTAGAAATAACAAAGAATTAAAGTTGAGGTGTCTGGAGTCTAGTCCCAGTACTGAGTCTAAGTAGGAGTGTAATCTCAGAAATGGTTTAACCACCCTGAGACTCAGTCCCCCTTTAGAAAAATATGGGTGTTTTATTACATGGTCAAAGGGCATTTTAAAACTTGAATCCCAGATCCATGGTTAATATATTTGGTTTAAAGAGGAGAGAAAGAAAATTATGTGTACTTATTATGTGAGATAGGGATCTGTTATGAGATAGGAAGTGAGATGTGGAAGGCAATTTGAATATGGCCTTAGAGCAACAGATTAATAATCCTAAATGCTTCACTATACTGTAGTCTTGGTGAACCCATTTCTTTTATTTTCCTTTTAAGATATGGTGTGCTTTTAAGATTTGAATGCTTCATCTTCGTTAAGATGAAGCATTCAAAATTTTCTCTGCAGGTGTTTGCTCTGTCAAGGCTGATTCTTGTGGCCTCATTAGCTCTGCTAATTGGTGGATTCATTTATTTACATTGATATAAAACCTTCATTCAAAGTTCAAAGATCTTATATCCTTAGCTCATCCTTAATTATGGTGATAATTTTGCAAGCATTCCTAAAATCAGACAAGACATTTTAAATTATACAGTGATGAAAACATAATGAAGTAATTTTCTGTGATTTGGGGTTTTATCGCTTATTTGTGATAGCCATCTTTCTCTTTCTGAGATGACTATTTTAGCATGTATTTATATATGTATTTACTTATTAAAGAAGGGATGTAAGATGTAAGACAGCTAACAGGAAATGCATAAAATATAGCAAAATAATACAAATGGGTAATGAGAGAAAAAGAACAAGAAGAATTGAGGAAGTAAGGCAAATAAAGAAATAACTAGGACAGAGATCTACAATTAAATCTCTAAGGTAAGCAAGCTTTGTCACATCCATGAGTTAAAGGAGATACTGCTAACCCTCATAGTTCTTAACATTACAGATATAAATAATTGTTGTCAGAAACACTCTAATTTTGAATTCTTGGTCAAAGAGGAAGAATGAAGTTCTGGAAAGTCAAAATACTTTGATTCCAATTATAGCTTTGCACACATTCTAGTCTTAGGAAAGTTAACTTACTGCTTACTGGCTAATAGCATAACTCATTAAATGGAGATGGAAATAATATTTACCTCAGATGGTTGTTTTGAGGATTAAATACAATAATGTATATGAAGAATTTAGCACAGTCTCTGAGACTTACATGACTTAATATAAGGTTTAGTTATTTTCATTTTGTTTTAGAGAAGATAGAAATTCATTTAAGAATCCCCTTTTAAAAATATACTGTGCAAAGTTGGGAACATAGCAATGTTCATATTGTTTCAGAGACCCTTGGTAAGCTCTCTGTTTATACTGCATTTAGAGAAGCTACCAGCAATAAGAGTGAGAGCCTTTTAGCCATTGCCCTTTGAAGAGAGAACAGTTACCCACATCTGTCTCCACAACAAATTCTTGCAATGTACAACACAAGCATAAAAAATAAAGTAACCAAATATGATCTAAATCCACAAATCATGATGTACATGCTTTCTTAATTGATAATTTAGAATTTTAATATAATGTAATAAAGTAAAATATAGTGTAATTGAGCTATAAGTGGTGTGTGCCATTGGTCTGAATCTGTTCTGATGTCACAGAACTCTCTAGTATTTTTAAAAACATAATTCATCTCTACCACTGCCATCTTTTTCCTCTTCCTCATCTTCTTCCTCTTCCCTCCCCTATTCCCCTCTTCCTTCTCTTCTTTCTTCTTCTCCTTTTCCTTTTTTTCTTGCCATATATTTCTTGCTTCATAATGTTAGAATGATCAGTGTGTCACTAATCATGTAGGAAACATTTGTCAAAGGTGTTTTCCCAAAATGAGTAATGCAAAACACAGGACCTTCTGTCTGAGATTCTGGGGTTCTGGGATTCTATTTGCCTTTTCAAGATCAAAAGAAAGACAAAGAATATGATGCAGTTCAAAGACAAAAGAAGAGGAGGCGTTAGGCAACATGGTGCCATACACTTAGTCTGCTCTCCAGGCCCCTCATTTTTTGTTTTGCTTTGTAAACCAAGAATGGGATCTGCTCACTGCTCTTAGAATTGATCAATTAGATTTGAACTCTTATTCATATTTTACATGTTGGGAAAGGGAAGAGGATATAAATAAAGTTTTATGATACAATGTACTGTAACTTTGGTGTCATTATGCATATTCAATTATTGGCTCCTACTAAGTGAGCCTTGTGATTGTGGGCAAAAATCAGTTAAACTCTCTGAACTGTTGTTTTCATTGATAGGTGAGCAATGCTGTTGATTAGATCATTAGGTTGTTCTAAAAAATAGAAATAAAATACAAAATTATTTGGCATCCAGCAGGTATGTAACAAATTTTGCTCTACAAACAACCTGTGGAAAATTAGCATACATTTTAACTGCTATATTTCAAACTATATAAAAGTTGTCTCGGATAGAAATTGTTATTGGATGCCACAGTAGGGAAATGGGAAAAGTAACTACTTTTGACATATATCTTAGTCCATCTTCTGCTGCTATTACAAATACCAGAATCTAGGAAACTTATCAAAATGGAGATTTATTTCTTATAGTTCTAAAGGTTGAGAAGTCTAAGAGCGTTACACTGGTAAGGGCCTTCCTGATATATCATGGCAGAAATTGGAAAAGCAAGAATGCATGTGCATGACGGAGAAGACAGGGGCTAAACTTCATCCTTTCATTAGGAATTGACTTCAGTGGTAATGGCATTAATCCTCCTGAGGGTAGTGCCCTCATGATATAATCACCTCTTAAAGATCTCACCTCTTAATACCATCATAATGGCAATTAAATTTAAACCATGAGTTTTTAAGAGGACATTCAAACCACATAGCAACATATTACCAAATTGTATATACATATGCACCCACATACACACATAAACATATAAAAATATATTTATATTTACCTCCTTAGACTTTATTAACAATGAATTATATAATCAATAATGGAAATATTTTGTGTAGTTCTTTAGAATGAAGAAGATGACAAATTTTTTTGAGTCCTCAGTTACTTCTGAGGTACCATGCATTTGAAACAATGGATGTGCATCTATAAACATTGGGCTTGATTTCTGGAGTTTGCAAGTCAGTTTAGTGTGAGAAAGGAGTTGAAAATAAGATTAACCGATATGCACATGTTTAAAATATGTTTAAAATATTCTATAACTTGTGAATTTTAAAACAGGTAGTCCTCTTCAGCAACCAGTCAGGTTTAACTGAACCTATAATATTAGTAACATCAGTGGTATAGTGCATGTTTACCATGTGGGAGGTTCTATTATAAGAGCTCATTTAATACTCATAAAGAGCCTATGACAAGACACCATGAGTTTATCTGTTTCACTTTAAAGGAAATTAAGAGGTAGAGAGTTTAAGTTGTCCAAAGTCACACAGCACAAGTTATCTGACTCCATAGCTTGACTAATCAGTATGATACATTTTGCTTAGGCTCTTAACAATATGTTTGAATAGGTAAGACATTTACATGTTTCAAAGACTGAAAGGATAAAGGTAATATGTAAAACAAAAATTAATTTCTCTTCCCTGTCTTCTAGCTATTCATGTCACCTTGCTAATGCTAATCAAACTTTTTATGTTTTTATATATACTTTCCAGATACAGCAAATGTTGGTTGTCTATTTTTTTTTACAAAAATAGAAACAAACCATACACACTCTTCCGAATTCGTTTCTATTTTTGAGGTAGGTTCGTGCATGTGTCTGTGTGTGTGTGTGTGTGTCTGTATATGTATTCTGAGCAATATGTCATGGAGATTGTTTCATAGCCATGCATAAAGACATTCTGTTTTCTTTCTGCAGAACTGGATGAACATAATTTAACAAGTCCTCTGTTCCTAGACATAAAGCTTTCATTGAATTTATTGTTTTTATACCTTATGCAGAATAACCTTGCACACATGTCATTTGTCATTTGCTTTCCAGTGCAGTGTTTATAGGATCAGCTTTATTAAGAAATAACTGACATATTACAGACTGCATATATATAAAATGTACAATTTGATGGGTTGTGACATATGCATATAACTCAACCTCTAATGATGATAAAAATAATTAGCATATCCATCAACCTTCCAAATTTCCTCTGAACTCTTTGTACTTCTTGGCACTCTATTCTCCCTAACTCTAATCTTAACGCTTTCCCCCACACACAGGCAACCACTGATGTGCTGTCATTACAGATTGTTTTTCATTTTCTGTAATCATATGTATTATAGTATGTACTCTTTTATTGGCCCAGTTGTTTTTACTCGGCATAATTGTTTTGAGATTAATTCATGTTGTTGCATTTGTCAATACAGCATTGCTTTCTTGCTTGATTGATATTTTGTCATTTTTATTTTATTCATTCTCTCTTGATTTTCAGTATTTCTTTTCTTCTACTTTGGGTTTAATTTATCATGTTTTCCTAGTTTCTTAAGGTAGAAACTGAGACAATTAATTTGAGAACTTATTTTTTTCTAAGGGGGTTAATGATGTAAATTCCCCAAATATTGCTTAGCTGCATCCCACACATTTTGATGTCCTTTTATTTTTTAGTTTTACTTAATTCTAAATTATTTTGAATAACAGGTTATAAAACTCACAATGTCAGGCATTTAATAAAACACTGCCATACAGAAAAAGAAGCAAGAAGATATGACCCATAAGCTAATAAATTCAGTCAATTGAAACTGACTTAGAACCGACAAATGTCAGTGTTAACAGATAAGGACATTAAATTAATTTAATACTACTTCATAATTTCAGAAATTAAGAAGAACCATGAAAGATATATAAAAGAAACACATTTAACTCCTAGAGATGGAAAATACAATGTTTGAGAAGAAAAACTCAAAAGATGGGATTAATAGCAGATTTGATATTGAAAAAGGAAAAATAAAATTTATAGATATAGCAGTGTAGAGCATCTAAAATGAAACTCAATGTTTTTTTTTAAAAAAAAGAAAATCCAGACAAACAACTGAACAGCATCTGTGAGCTGTGGAACAACTTCAAAAACCCTAAAATACAAGTCATAGGTGCTGAGGAGCAAGGGGATAGAACAAATATTTGGAGAAATATGGTCAAAAATTTTTTGAGTTTGATGAGAACCATAAATCTTCAAAATCAAGAAGATCAATGAAGCTCAAGCATAAAGTTAAAAAAAAATAGATACTAACTAAATCAAAAACAAATTGTCCAATATTGGTGAGAGGGAGAAAAAATTCTCAGCAACAGCTGGAAGATAAAAGGCAAATTACTCACAAAAGAATGAAGATATTTTAAATTAAATGTGAGGAAACTACCAATGGGAGACGCCTGAAGTTTTCTGCAGTTTTTCTCCTTGAGGAGTTTTTTCTCTCTCTCTGATACTCTATCCTGAGAATTCTAGCCTTGATCTCCGCTGTTTTCAGTTCTTTTTGTTCTATTCAAGCAGTCAGCAGGGCTGTACTTTGGTTTCTTCTCCCAGCATCATTGTTTAGAAGCTCCAAAAGTAGTTCAGTTGGGTCTGCCAAAGGGCTCAGCTTGTTCATTTCTCATCTATTATGGGTCACTGTCCTTCATTGTGTAATGTCCAGTGTCTTGAAAATTGTTATTTCACATACTTTTTCCCTTTTTATTTATTTCAAGTGGGAGCATAAATCTGCTTCTGAAATTCCATACTGGTTGAGAATGAAAGTCCTCACTGTAGTTTTAACCTACAAATACCTTATGCTGAAAGAGATTAGGTATCTTACGTGAATTTGAAGACATAGGTAGAGAAACTATTTTAAATAAAACACAGAGAAAAGAAACATTAAAAAATGTTTAAGCATTGTTTACTTCATGCATGCATGGATTTTCATATGTTTTGACTTGTTTCTAAAATTTTCAGTGTTTTTCTACTTTATTTGCAGTATTTTTTTTGTTTATTAGGTAGTTTGAATCTTTATTATTGATTTGAATTTCAGTGCCCTGAGTCTTTCAAATCACAGATCTTTAGATTTTATTAGACAACAGCCCTGTAAATAGGAATCCTAGGTATGACTGAGATTCCATTTATCTTTGTCACCTGGCTTTGCAAAGTCTTACCCTTGATCTTCTGTCTTCTCTCTTCTCTCTTCATGGAGATGATATCCTTGTCCCTAGTTGTCACACAACTTTGTTCATTCAGGTGCATCTTGATGCACTCTAACAAATTTTATTGCTTATAGGTAATAGATGATATTTATAAGAAGATCAAGAAGTCAAGTTTCAAAAAAGAACCCTGGGCAATGTATAAAATCTGTATGTCCCCTCCCAGTAGCCTTTAAGTCTTGCATTATTTCTCTCAAAGAAAAGCAAATATCATCAGAAATCTTGTTGCACAAAAGAAATAGATGATGTTGCTGTTCTTTTCTCACTTTATATCATAAGCATTTATATTGTAACATTGAATCTATCACTGTTTAAAATGATTCCTTAGTAGATATACTATGGGAGAATCATAAATTGAAGATAACTATTTAGTTTTCAGTTTAAAAAAAATGATTTATGTTGATGGTCTCTTATTTGCAATTTTGAAACTCCAAAAGCACTTAAAATTGTCTCTTTTTCACTAATTTGGAGGTTGAAACTAATCTAGCCTAAAATCATGTGATGTGAGAAACTGACCAGAACTCATCTAAAACTATTTACTGTCTGTGTTTATTCCACTTAGTACAACTATTCGTATATTCTGATTTAGAAATATTAATGTTGTTTTGTGATTAAATGCTTCCCTGAATGCCTCTGATGGTACTACATAACACACACACACAGACACACACCTGTGTACGTGTGCACACACATACACTCAAACACCATATGGACTTTCTAAAGTCAGAAAATAATTTTGAAATATGAATTGCTTCCAAGATTGGACCTCTAGAATTTCTGTTGTGCATACCCTAAAACATACATCTATCAACTCAAGTGTATTGTTTTTAGAATTTTTAGTACTGAAATTGGTAGTTAAAAGACAAGTGAAATTTTCAGTAGTTATTTACAAATTGTTTTCCAAGAAATGTATCAGTTTACATTCTCTCCAATGCTACATTAATTTTAAATATTTGCCAGTCTTAAAAGTAAAAAATAATCCACTTAATTTTTTCATTGTTGAAAAGGTTGACATTTTTTATAACCTTATTTAACATTTATCTTTATTCTTATATGAGTTAACATTATGCTTTTATCCAACTTTCTACTAGTGTTCACATTTTTTGATTTCATTGTTAATGGTAGAATTTTTGTGTTTTGAGGTTAGACTCATCAAATTTGAAATTTCTATGTCAAATTTATAAATCCTCTATGGATTTATAAATGTTATTTATAAATGTTATAAATGTTATTTTTCTCCTACCAGATGATTTAAAAATATTTTCACTGATTATTTTCAGTTTTTCTTGTGATTAATTTTATGAGTTTTGTGTAATTCATGTGACATATATACTGTAAAATACTTTTCAAACTTGTTTATCTTTGCTTTCTTGCCATAAATTTTGTTTTAATTTTGTTCCTTGATTTAATGTGATTGAAGTTACCAATGTTTTTTCTGTATTGATTCAACGTTTTTCTTAGAAAACCATGGCATTCAAGGAATATAATAGTATCTTATCTTTCAGTGGTTTAAAGAATGCCTCAGAAAGAGGAAAGAGTAGTAGAAAAACATGAAAAAGGATAATTATATATAAATGAAAGTGAAACTAATCTCAATAAAATTAATTTCATGAAATTAATTACAGAAATTTGATAGGCTGATGCTTTACACAAAAGTATCTTATTTAGGCCACTATGCTTTATGAACAGTCGTCAAGCATAACATTTGCAGAAGTAACTTAACCGATTTGTATGTGAGTCATATTCAATGAAGTTATTTGCTGATGATCTCACAGTTAACAATTCTCATATATTTCTTTTTCTCATATGGAGCATTTTAGAGCTCAAAAATTATTAATAATGTTAATGTCACCTACTGAATGCTTAGGAAAATGAATTCCCAAATAAGATCTCTAATAAGACTCATATATTTTATTTTAACTTCAATTTGGTGAATCTCAACCTAAATAGGTTAAAACAAGTTAACCAGTATAACCTTCTAATCATCTTTATAATAAACTGAGGAACAGTCATCTTTTTATTATCAAGTTCTATTACCAGCACCTAATATCTGACTTAAAGAAGCTCATAAACCCAGAAGCTTATAAATGACTAAAGTTTTAATGACTAAAAGGATCTGAACATTTATGGACATGAGTTTTGTTTTTCAACATAAACTCCCACCCACTCAGTGAGAAAAAAGGTAGGGAGGTGTCATAAGATATATCGGACTCCCTTAACCCAGATCAATTGAATTAGAATCTCTAGTGGTGGCTCAGACAGAGCAATTTTTAAAGCTTCTCACTAATTCTTATGTGCAGTTGTCATTGAGAAACAGTGGTCTACGTATTAATCTCCATAGGTTTCTGCAGTCAAATTACATTTTTGCCTTGCTGGACAAATTTATGTAGGCCTTAGAGTTATGCAGTATAACTGCTTATGTCAACTGACAATGTTTCAGCAGTGAAAACTATGAAAACAGCAAAAACTTTGAGAAACTGGACCAAGATATTATTAGATATCAAAATATTATTATTGGCTCTTCCTAGTTCAAAATATTAGTTGGGTACCCGTGACTAATTTTGGTCGCTACACTGTAGGCAGAGGTGACCAGTGTCACTTTTGAGTTCAAACACTTAAAATCAGTGTCCAACCCTCTACCTCTTCCCGAACACAGGAACTGAGGCTACATGTTCCATACAGTAAAGCCACAAGACAGAGCCTTTGTCATGCTGGGTCTCTGAGTCCCACATCAAGCAGAGTGTTCTGGCCAGAGTTGGACATGCAGTATAAGCAAGAAATAAATATTGTTGTGTTAAGTTGTTAATTTCAGGGTTGCTTATACTGCAAGGTAGCCGGTCAAGCCTTTCTCATACACAGGTTTGAAGAAGTCTTTTCAGAACTTGTAGCTCAGGGACTAGACGTGAAAGAGGACTGAGAAGACCATGATAAAGTTTTTCCCTGGTGTTATTGGGACAGCACATAGAAGTACTTAGAGATTTTACAAAGTGGTTGCTATTGTTTGAATGTGCATGTCCCTCCAAAATTCGTATGCTGGAACATTAACTCCAAGCTGATGGTATTAAAAGGTGGGGTTTTTAGGAAGATTAGGCCATGAGGGTTCCACCCTTATGAATGGAATTAATGCCCTTATAAAAGGGGCTTCAGAGAGCTACTTGCTCCTTCCAACTCTTCTGCCTTGTGAGGACATGGCACTCACCCCTGTCACCATGTGAGGATACAACAGCAAGGTGCCATCTGGGAAGCAGAGAGCAGCCCTCATCAGACACTGAATTTATTGGATCCTTAATCTTGGACTTTCCAGCCCCTAGAATTACCATTCTATTGTAGTATTCCAAATTTACAATAATATTAATGAAGAGATGACACTGGAAATTCTTAAAGTGGTTTTAAAACTTAAGATGTAGCAAACTACAATTAAGCAGTTCTATTATAGATAGAAAGATTTTAAATGTGAATTTTTCTAATGTAAGAATAATTAGTGAGAATGATCAATTAGATCAATTGCATATATAATTTAACGTAGCCAAACTGCTGATAAATGGAACTTTTGTGAAATGATTTAATCCTGCTGTACAACACTTGTGCTATTTCTGCATATATCTATGTTTAACTGAACATTAATATTTATGCATGAATAATGCTGTTTACATGTATATATAATTCATGTTACATGGTAAAAGATACAAAAGATACAAAAGAGGGGAGAGAAGAGTGCATGTCATAATTTTTATATTTTTCTTTCTGAATTCATTGAAAGATTGTATATATTTGCATATACATATATTTTGTACCACATTAATAGCATAAACAATGCAAGATGTTCATTATTTTTATTGTTTATTGTAATATCTTACAGCAGGGCTCAGCAAACTTTTTCTCTGAATAGCCAGTAATGAATATTTTAGGCTTCCCTTTTGTAGCCATAAACAATATGTAGACGTATGAGCATAGCTGTGTTCCAATAAAACTTTATTTACAAAAACAGATCGTGAGTCAGATTTGGCCCACAGGCCATTGTTTGTCAACTTGTTTTGGAGGGTTTTTCATATCAATATATAAATAATTCATTCTTTTAAAAAATTTAGTATATCTCCTTCAGTTCTGCTCTAACTTTAGTTGTTTCTTGTCTTCTGCCAGCTTTTGAATTTGTTTGTTCTTGCTTCTCTAGGTTTTTGAATTGTGACATTAGGGTATCAATATTAGACCTTTCCTGCTTTCTCTTTTGGGCATTTAGTGCTATAAATTTCCCTCTACATGCTGCTTTAAATGTGTGTCCCAGAGATTCTGGTACATTGTGTGTTTGCTCTCGTTGGCTTCGAAGAACATCTTTATTTCTGCCTTCATTTCATTATTTATCCAGTAGTCATTCAGGGGCATGTTATTCAGTTTCCATGTAGTTGTGCATTTTGAGTGTTTCTTTTTTTTTTTTTTTTTTTCTTTTTTTAATATATATTTTTATTGCATTTTAGGTTTTAGGGTACACGTGAAGAACATGCAAAATTGTTGCATAGGTACACACATGGCAGTGTGATTTGCTGCCTTTCTCCCCCATCACCTATATCTGGCATTTCTCCCCATGCTATCTCTCCCCAACTCCCCACCCCCTGCTGTCCCTCCCCATTTCCCCCTGACAGACCCCAGTGTGTGATGCTCCCTCCCTGTGTCCATGTGTTCTCATTGTTCAACACCCGCCTATGAGTGAGAACATGTGGTGTTTGATTTTCTGTTCTTGTGTCAGTTAGCTGAGAATGATGGTTTCCAGGTTCATCTACTCCTGCCTCAGCCTCCCGAGTAGCTGGGATTACAGGTGTGCACCACCAAGCCCAGTAATCCTAGCACTTTGGGAGGCCAAGGCGGGTAGATCACTTGAGGTCAGGAGTTCAAAACCAGCTTGGCCATCATGGTGAAACCCTGTCTCTATTAAAAAATAGTTGCTCATTTTTTTAAATCAAATTATGAAATACTGACAGCCAAGAACAGCTTGGTATATATATATACAATGAAAATTACAAGTCAAATAACTTTCCTTGGTTTTTCCAATGTTTAGAAGAAGCCCATACTTAGTCCATATACAAGTCACTTATGCAACTGTCATTTTGATATGGTTATTTCCTAAACATTGTTACATTTCCTTAAAATGTTCACATTAGCATCCTCAAATGAAAATGCTATCATTGTCTTTTTAGATTTTAAGACTCCTGAGTCTTAAAAATCTATAAGACTCCTGAGTATTAAAAATCTATCCTTTGTAGGGACATGGATACAGGTGATGGGGAGGAAGGCAGCAAATCACACTGCCATGTGTGTACCTATGCAACAATCTTCCATGTTCTTCACATGTACCCCCAAACCTAAAATGCAATTTAAAAAAAAAAAAAAAAAAGGTTGAACATGGCTGGCTGTGGTGACTCAGGCCTGTAATCCCAGCACTTTGGGAGGCCAAGATGGGAAGATCACTTGAGGCTAGGAGTTTGAGATCAGCCTGGTCAACATTTTGAGTGTTTCTTAATTCTGAGTTCTAATTTGATTGCACTGTCGTCTGAGAGACTGTTTGTTATGATTTCCATTCTTTTGCATTTGCTGAGGAGTGTTTTACTCCCAATTATGTGGTCAATTTTAGAATAAGTGTGATGTGGTGCTGAGAAAACTGTATATTCTGTGGATTTGGGGTGGAGAGTTCTGTATATGTCTATTAGGTTCACTTCATCCAGAGGTGAGTTCAAGTCCTGGATATCCTTGTTAATTTTCTGTCTCATTGATCTGTCTAATATTGACTAGATAAAGATTATCTAGTTCTTTATCAAACTCTAGTTTACAGGGTTTTTTTTTCCAGCAAACAGTGCTGTAAATGAGGAAATTGAGGAATAGGAGAAATGTAACTTGCTCCTAGATCACTAAGATGACAAGTGGTAGAGGTTTGACTTGAGCACAGGTGATCTGGCTCCAGAAGCCCCACTCATGAGTCACCATACACTGCTTCTACCACATATTATGACTGGGATATAGGGTTTCATTTAAGAAGTGAGTCTTTGGTCATACTTTCTCCCCACTCATTGGTAAGGTCCACATGTGTGTCTCTGATTCCTACCCACTGTGAACATTGTCATTGAGTATACCACTGCTTCTACTTGAGGTCTCTGGTGACTACAAAGATAATGATACTCTGATTCCCTCTTCATTTTTCAGTGTTAATTTATAGACAGAGGTAAGGCTGTTCAAACAGGATTAGTCTATCAAAATGCCCATTTACCCTGCAGCTTTTACACTTGATAAAAAATGTCTTGTTCTTGGGTTTTCAGAATCCATTGAATTTGTCTTGGAAACATCTAGGTACAGCAGACTGGGTATGTTGGCAGTCACATGTGCCCTATTTGTGAACAAATTCTGCACTCCATCAATACCACGAAATATTAGTGAGTCAACTAATTTTGAACTAGTGCCACGTGCTTGCTCTGGGAATTCTGATTTGGTGCCGATATGACCTCCAAGTTCACAGCTTGAACTTTCTGTATCATCTTGACTCATCGTTTTGCTTACAATAATTTTTTTCACTCACCCATCTTCAGTTCCTTGTGCAGGTCAGCCTAAGTTTCCATCTTGCCTCAAGACCTCACATTTTTTACACACATTTTGTTAATCTAATTCTACTCTCAGTATTTTATTCAGAATATTTAGGCCAGTGTCATCTGTGGACTAGCAGCATCAATACCCAGGAGTTTGTTAGACATGCAGAATCACAAATTCCCCATCTTCAGACCTACTGAATCAAAATCTCTCAGGAAGTCACCCAGAAACTTGGGTTTTAACAAGGTCTCTGAAGAATTTTTATGTCCACTAAAATTTGAGAAGCACTGCTCTAAGCAATTGTATAAATTTCAAATAAACCTAAAAAACTCAATAGCTTAATGGAATAAAGGCTTATTCTTAGTGACATCACAGTCATTTCAGGTTAGGTGGCTCTCCTTAGGAACTGTCAAATAAGCTAAGGATTCAGGTTATTTTCATTGCTTGATGCCATCAACATATGGACTCCATGGTCACTGTAGACAGAAAACGGATGATTGAGCAGGGGTCTTAAGGTAAAGCTTAAAAGCAGCATACATTACTTTTGCTCACGTGTAATTGACCAAAACAGAGTCACATAGCCCCAGTCTTTTGCCAGGCTCTCACACTGCAATGATGATAGGAAAGTAGAATTGAGTAACTCAAAACAAGGGTTTTCCTCTAATTGTCCAGTTCAATTTAGGATATGCAACATAAGGCATAGCAGTGAGGGGAAAACATTTAGTGATGAGTTTCTGACCACTGAGGAGCTATTTAATAGAATTTCATTTTTAGAGGAACATAGTCCAGAAAAGCCTTTAAAATGTAGAGAAAAATGGGGTTTACGTGGGTGCTCACTAGCAGTCTCTGCCACCCATTAGCTGGCCTTTACTTGGCTCACTAGCCCTTAAGGTTTCATTTTCGTTAAATGTATCATCTTTTAATGCAAATCTGGTGCTGACATTGTTTACTCCTTGCTATATCCGAGGATACTTCAGGTTTAATTCTGATTAAAAGATTTTCATCTTAATTTTGATATATAGTATTAACAAATTGCCCTTCAATTATGTTTAACAATGTATGCTTCTAAAATTTTCAATTCTCACATTATAAAAATTTGACAACTCATAGGCGGGTATTGAACAATGAGAATACATCGACACAGTGAGAGGAGCATCATACACTAGGTGTCTTTTAGGGGGTACTAGGAGATGGACCGTTGGGGGGTGGGGAAGGTTGGGGAGGGATAACGGGAGGAGATGCCAGATATAGGTGCCGGGGGTTGGAGGCAGCAAACCACCTTACCATGTAAGTACCTATGCTACCACCCTACATGATCTGCACGTGTACCCCAGAACCTAAAGCACAAAAAATAGTTTTTTGACAACAGCATAATTTTAATTCAAATTACTTTAGACCATTTTCCCATATTCTGATGTCATTGTTTTTAGATTTTCAACCACATTCTTGGTCTAATTTACTGAGGCATTTTTTTTGCCCATCTTCTCTTATGGGAGCTTTTGCTGTTTATGAAGATGTTTATTTTTCTTGAGATTAGGATTGCTTTTGACTGCTCAGAGTTTTGGAGTTAGTTATGGTTAGGGATATGTTACCATTTGTATACTATTTGCCATATATCATCCTTTAGAGGTTATTTAGTTTCTGACAGGTTTAGAAAGATTTTTTTCTTGAACATTATGAAAATGTTCTCTGTATTCCTCTACAACCACAGTTGAAGAAAAAAAATGATAGGAATTCAAGAACTTCTGATGGGTATTAGAGATATAATAAACCTGAGAAAAGAAGAACATTCTTTAAAAAGAGCTAAAATGGCTAGTTTCATGAAGAGCCAAAGGGATAAAAGTGACAGCATTGACACAGGAGTCCTTCGATAAGCCAGCATACAATTTGTGAGCAGTTGGCAAAAGGGACACTTATGAGAAATAGGGCTCATTTTATAGTTATGTCACTCTGGGCACAGGACGGTTATTTGATTCAATATCATAACTAGAAAAACTGTTTTTTTTTTCTGGACTATGTGCCTCTAAAAATGAAATTCTATTAAATAGCTCCTCAGTGGTCAGAAAAACTCATCACTTAATGTTTTCCCTCACTGCTATGCCTTATGTTGCATATCCTAAATTGAATTGGACAATTAGAGGAAAACCCTGTTTTGAGTTACTCAATTCTACTTTCCTGTCATCATTGTAGTGTGAGAGCTTGTATTAGAAATGTATCATTCCTTTCGCCACGTCTACATCTTTCCACCCCAGGACATTTGTTTGGTTGCTTCTGTAATCTCAGAAAGGTGTCACTAACAATGTGCTTTGGCATGCTCCATCTCTGTACTACTTATTACCAGTCCTGTGTCAGCTTTCTTCTCCCTAAGAAGGCAACAGGCCCAAATCCTTTATCCTTCTCCTACCTCTATCTAAACTTTTTCGGATCAAACTTGATTGCATACCTAACCACCACCTATTCCTGAATAAATGAGACTCACTGTAAAATTTATTTGCTTTTAAAAATCATTTTTATCACAATGTCATATGATCCACTAATTTCAAATATTTTTTATTTTTATTTTTTGGGAAAATAATAAAAATCTGTCGCTTCTTAGACTGGTAAAGGGAACCAAATTTTATTTAACTACAGCCTTGTGTCTGCCATTAAAACATTAACTAAATTTTGTAATTATAAAATTATAAAAGTTATGTATCCACATGTTACTTTTTCAATCAATAAAGAAACATTGTACTACCTCTTTTTAATTCACAGAGGAAATTTGATTTATGTAGATCCCTGCAGATATATTCTATTAATATTTTTATTTGTAGTATGTTTCTTTTATAAATAAACTACAATTCATACTGCTCTGCTCAGTGTTACTTAAAGGACATCATAAAGATCTTTCCATCTCAAGCACACAGATATGTGTAATCTCTGCAAAGTCTACTTGGGGTTTCAGTGGATGCTTCTATCAATTTACTTCCCTAGTAAAGAGCAGTTCTCAGTGTCCCTGGATTCAAAGGTGATGAACATAATACCTAGAGAAACCAGAGTCCACTCATTAAATTTGACAAATGAAATTACTGAGGCCCAGTGATGCTTGAGGGCACCACGGAATCAGTGGACATGTTGGGTACCAGATGTTTTTTTGTTTCCTTCTGAGTTCCAGTTCAGAACCTCTTTCATAATATTATTTTCTTTTGGAATTACATGAACATGAGGTATCTATAAGTAGCTGTATCTATAAAACAGAAGATCATCTGGTACCTTAAATGGTGTTAGAGAAAAAAAGAGTGTCTGTACATGATGGGTTGAATGCTAATTGTAAGATTGCTGAGGGCAAGCCCATTTTCTGTCAGAAAATGAGAAGAGCAAGATAATATATATTTTAGGGAAAATTGAGTCAGAAAAGCAGTCAAAGTCAACAACACATTTATTTTCTACAGAAAATTATTTGTTTCATCAGTTGGATTTTAACTACTTTTTTTTTGAGATGGAGTCTCGCTCTGTTGTTTAGGCTGGAGTATAATGGCACAATATCAGCTCACTGCAAACGTTGCCTCCTGGATTCAAGTGATTCTCCTGCCTCAGCCTCCCAAGTAGCTGGGATTACAGGCTTCTGCCACCGCACCTGGCTAATTTTTGTATTTTTAGTAGAAATGGGGTTTTACTAGGTTGGCCAGTCTGGTCTCGAACTCCTGACCTCAGGTGATCCACCCGCCTTGGCCTCCCAAAGTGTTGGGATTACAGGTGTGAGCCACTGTTCCCAGCCTGGATTTTAACTACTTTTCTAGCCCAAAGATTCATAAATGAGAGGGAGAAAGGGAGGCATGGAGGTTGGGGTGCAGGAGAGAGATACAGAGAGAGAGAGATTGATTGATTGATTTAGTTAAGTCCTGTAAACTGTTGTAGTCCAGGATGATGATTTAATCCCCATGGTAGGTGTGCCTTCAAGATAGCACCAGCTCAGAGTTCAAGTAGTACGTCTCCATCTCTAGCACCTATGTTTTTATCTGTCCCATGAAGATTTCTTATACTTTACCGTGAGCTCAGCTATGCATTGAAAGATAGTCATTGTGATTTATCCACTATGTTGGCATTTGCTTTGGAGGACTTTTCTTCAAAATATTTAATTAACCATGATGTTGGAAGTAGAAGTCCCTCTGAATTTTTTTTTAGTAATTTTCATAACTTTTATTCAAGCATACATACAGACAAGTGCACAAATCATAAATGAAACTTTATTTCAACATGAACAAAAAATGTAAACAGTGCTGGATCACAAGACAGAACTTTGTCAGCCTCTTAGAAGCCTCACCATTCCTCCTTTCAATCATTATGCCTAAATAGAAAAGAACGACCACTATCCTAACTTCCAACATCGTATATCTGGGTTTGTACTTTATAGAAATGGAATCGGGTAGAATGCACTCTACGTGTTAGGCTTCTCATGCTTCATGTGAGAACATAATACCCTGGACTACCACGGTGTACAGGACTTGACTTGTGATGTTTGTGAAATATATTCGTAATGTCTCTACATGTAGCTGTTCATTCTCCTTGCTGTGTAGGATTCCATTGTACATATATATACACACACATATATATATGTGTATATATGTACAATGTGTGTGTGTGTGTATATATATATATATATATAAATTTAGCCTTTTTGATGAATATTTGGTCTGGTTTGGAAATTTTATGAGTAGTTATATTTTAAACATTCTTCAACATATGTTTTGGTGAACACATGTACACATTCTTAATGTGTGTTGAATGTACACATTCAACATATCTTTTGGTGAACACATATTCTCAAGAGAATATGATTTCTAGGTCATAGATGTGCATATTTCAGCTGACTTTCTATTGAATCGTATTTTATTTATTTGTTTAGTTATTTTCTGTATGTAGATATATGACTAGATATAAATATTGATTTTTTCTTTTTGTGACATCATTTACTCTCATTGTTGTCTTGATGAATAAGAGTCTTAATTTTAATAGCTTAACTTTTCAAAATTTCTACTTGTGGTTAGTGCTTTTTATGCCCTTTCAAGGAATATTTGCTCACCTCAGTTCATGAAGACATTTAATATTTTATTCTAAAAGCTTTATTCATCCTTTACATTTAGATCTACAATCCATCTGTAATTGATTTTTTTGTATGGTCTGATTTACTTCAACACAAATGACTTGTTTTCATCATTAGTCTGCTAAAACTGTTGTGCTTTTGGAAGGTCATCAAGTAACCCTAGGGCTACTCATATTACTGCTCATTAAGTATATTTTATGGCTTCTCATAAAAAATACAAATGTTAAACTACTTAGCAAGGCTATGAATATCTTCACAATTGTGCCCCACATAGATTTTTTAGCATCATGGCCTATAACCTTGTATTCCTCCTGAATGAATTAGTCATGTCCCTTTCTACCTATGTTTTAGTGTATTAGTCATTCATTTCCTTCTGTGCTGCTTTTATTCTTTATTATATAAAGCCCTACTCATGTTTCCAAGTGTGTATATATGTGTGCGTGCATATGTACATATTCACATATATACACATACCTATATATATACATACATACCTATTTATATATATATATAGTGTGTATGTGTGTATGTATGCATATCTATATCTATATATAGATATATATAGGTATGTGTGTATATATATATGTGTGTGTATGTATATACAGTAGCCAACTCCTGCTGTCCAGGGCAAATTTATTGCACACTCCCTCAGCTGTTCTTGTACTTAATCCTATTATAATATTGTCTAGGTTGTATTCTTATGTGATCTCAGTGAAGGTACTATTATCTTTATTTTACAGATGAGAAAACTTAAGAATAGAATTAAAATGTCCAATAATTAAAATACAAAAATTAAAATAAATGTAGAGATTGGACAGACATGTATTTTATCATCTTTCCCTAACATTTTGATAACTGGTTTCCTAGCAATCATCACTTAAGGGACATTGATATCGTTCTAAAATGTTGTGAGAAAAGGAACCAAAGACACTTTCCCTTAAGTAGTTAAGCTTCTTGTTAGGCTTGCTTCGCTCAAAGTGAAAATCTGTCTAGACATTCTAATTGTACTAAATGAAATTTGAAAGGAGGAGATAATGCAGGAATTGGGTGGAGATCCTCACCCCCTGAAGCCAGGGCCTTCCCAAAGTTCCCTTCTTCTTAGTAGACCCTGATAAGTCCAGTGTCAGGAGTGCCTTGGCATTTAAGAGACAATAGTATGCATAGAGACTGAGTCCTTTTCTTCTTTATAATAATGTCAAGGTGGATAATTTTAAGAAAGATAGTCCCGAATGTGACACCTAGAAATTCATGATAGCATAAATAATCAGTCAAATCAAACTGTGAACTTCTCTTCACATGCTTGTTTATTTAGCCTCTACAGATTCCCAAAATTCTGTATTGAACATAGACTAAGAAACCAAATGAGGTGCAGGTGAGTTATACTTCATCTGGCAGTGTGATCTTTATTAACATTAACAGCACTTTTCTCTGCACAATCTTATAATTTTAAACTCATGATACAGAAAGTTCCATATGTAGTGTTATTTTAAAAAGCCCAGCTGAATACTGAGTTGGTATCTCTTATGGTACTCTGAATTCCATATAGCCAGTAAGCCACTCCTCATCATAGCTTACGTTCAGAATCTTGACATCTCTCTTTAAGAAAGCGAAACACTAAGAAAGCAAAACACTATGTAATGCCACTGCTCTGGGTAGCGGCAAATGTGATTTGAAATAACTTTTTGGGGGAGGATATAAACTACTATCACCTGGAAGAAAAGTGATTAGAGACCATATCATTCATAACTTCTGGAGGCATTCTGATAGTTTTTTATTTTTTCGTTTATTTTCATCCTATATTCCTTTAAGCCAAATTTTGCCTTTCATATAGCCCTGTTCTATATGTTTGATCTTCTTTTCATTCACATCTTGAGCAACTGTATTCCTTTATGAATTTTCTATTAAAAGAGTTGGCACTTTTTTATAGAGAGCTTTCTGTTTCTTGAACTGTAACTATTGAAAGGGAATTTTCTGCTGAATGTTTGTGGGTGACTTAGTTCGTAGCATGACTTGCTACATAGATATTGCTCATGTTTCTGCAGGAAAATATGTATCATTTTATGGCTTTGGTTATTACCTCTTCCTTAGATTCTTCTCACTCCAGAATTTATGTTTGTCTATAATATCTTCTGGTCTTGTCCTGTCTGAAGGGCATGATAACACCTCTGTTTTCAGAAACATGGATGATACAACTGTGGTGAAATGGCACCATTTTAACAGAGCTAGATAATGTTAAATTGTGTATTCAAAAATTGAGAGTGCTATTTATTTATACAGAAACCTCTCAACTTAAGTCAGTCAACTATAATTGTTCATACTTTGTAAGAGTGTTTTAGAGAAATAAAACTATTTTAGAGTTTTGTTTCATTTGAATAATTTACAGGAAGAACTTTTAGAAGCCAAGATAGTCTGTTTCTTGTCTGGAGTGCTATACTAAAAATGTGAGCTGAAGTGATTTCTTACTGAATGCTCATAACTACAGAACCTTCAAAAATTCTGTCTTCAGTAAGGTTGCATTTCTATGTGAAATCTGGCAGCTCTTGATTTGAGTCTAATTAGATGTTATTTTCCAGTATTGTTAACCTGTATAATTGAATGCCATTTTTTTTCAGATTACCTAGGCCCATATATATATGTGACCATCTAATTCATGGCCTAAATCCTAGTGAAGGGTTCATTAGAAGAACACATACATAGATTAAAAAGCAAATGCAAATAAAGTAATTAGAAGAAATTGGCTCCTGAAAATCTCAGAACCTGGGCCCACACATACTAGTATTTCAGTTTTATGTCAGGCATCAATAACCTCTAAATAACTCAAAACACATTTTTACTCAAACATTTTTAAACCACTTAAAATGTTATGATGGATTTTTACTGTAACACCCTTACTCCGGGTCAATACTGAAGATCAAATATATCAATTCATCATTGTGAGCCACAGATTGACAAACTAGAGCCTGTTGGCCAAATTTGGCCAGCTCGTTTATTTAAATATTATCCATGGCTGCTTTTACACCACAAGAGTAGAATTAAATACTGTAGTTGTAGTTAGAGGCTGTATGTCCCACAAATCCTGAAATATTCTTGGGTCCTTTACAGAGAAAAAAAAAAATGTTAACTGTGAATCTAGGCTCCCTTATTCAAGGAGGAGAAGAAAGATAGATAGATAGATAGATAGATAGATAGATAGATATAGATAGATAGATATAGATAGATAGATAGATAGGAGGGAGGGAGGAGGAGAGGGAGAAAAAAGACAAATGCTTATATGTTTCTTATCTAGCACATTTAATACAGAATTAAATCTGCCCAACTGGTATCAATTCCGATGTAATATATTTCCAATAAATGAATCAGTGGTAAATCTCATATTCACTGGATCAAACCAGCTCAAAACCAAATATAAACTGTCACCAGGCCACTATCTTTGAAATCAATTAGTGACAAAGGGTAAGTCTACTTTCTCAGTCTCTCAAGTAAAACTGTATTGATAGGTTCTAATGTCAGTTAGGAAGGAATAAATTCATACCATTTTATTTTTCCCATTAATGACAGCTAAAAGAAAACAAGACAAAATTCATAAAGTTACTATAAGAGGCCTCTAAAATTAAAGAAGAGCAGGTGAACTAGGTAAAGATAATCAAAACTCAAAAAATGACCATACTTTGGAGAGTGATTTTACTTTAATTTTTTTTCTTTTTTTCAATTGTACTTTAGGTTCTGGGGTACATGTGCAGATCATGCAGGATTGTTGCATAGGTACACACATGGCAATGTTGTTTGCTGCCTCTATCCCCCCGTTACCTACATCTGGCATTTCTCCCCCATGTTATCCCTCCCTGACCTCCCCCACCCCCGCTGTCCCCTCCCTTGACCCCCACCGACAGACCCCAGTGTGTGATGCTGCCCTCCCTGTGCCCATGTGTTCTCATTGTTCAACACCGCCTATGAGTGAGAACATGTGGTGTTTGGTTTTCTGTTCTTGTGTCAGTTTGCTGAGAATGACGGTTTCCAGCTTCATCCATGTCCCTACAAAGGACACAAACTCATCGTTTTTTATGGCTGCGTAGTATTCCATGCTGTATATGTGCCACATTTTCCTTGTCCAGTGGATCGTCGATGGGCATTTGAGTTGGTTCCAGCTCTTTGCTATTGTGAACAGTACTGCTATGAACATACGTGTACATGTGTCTTTATAATAGAACGATTTATAATCCTTTGGATATATACCCAGTAATGGGATTGCTGGGTCAAATGGAATTTCTATTTCTAGGTCCTTGAGGAAGTGCCACACTGTCTTCCACAATGGTTGAACTAATTTACACTCCCACCAACAGTGTAAAAGTGTTTCTATTTCTCCACATCCTCTTCAGTATCTATTGTCTCCAGATTTTTTAATGATTGCCATTCTAACTGGCATGAGTTGGTATCTCAATGTGGTTTTGATTTGCATTTCTCTATTGACCAGTGATGATGAGCATTTTTTCATATGTTTGTTGGCCTCATATATGTCTTCTTTTGAAAAGTGTCTGTTCATATCCTTCGCCCACTTTTGGATGGGTTTGTTTGTTTTTTTCTTGTAAATCGGTTTTAGTTCTTCATAGATTCTGGATATTAGCCCTTTGTCAGTGGGTAGATTGCAAAAAAATTTTTCCCATTCTGTTGGTTGCCGGTTCACTCTAATGATTGTTTCTTTTGCTGTACAGAAGCTCTGGAGTTTAGTTAGGTCCCAATTGTGTATTTTGGCTTTTGTTGCCAATGCTTTTGGTGTTTTAGTCATGAAGTCGTTACCTATGCCTATGTCCTGAATGGTTTTGCCTAGGTTTCTTCTTTGTTTGGATTTCCATATCCTCTTAGTCATATATATCTTTGGATTTTGAAAAACCACACACACACACACACACAGACTAGTCAGTTGGAGAATTTGGAAGGGGGTTCGTTACAGAATAGATCTCTTTGAACCTACCTTGTCTGCCCCTAATGAAACTGCAGCCCTGTGGTGACAACTGCAGGCAAAAGTGGTGACAACAACAAGAGTAGGGGATATGGTGGTAACAGTGAAGGTTTTCTCAGGGTTTCTTCTCCTGCCAATCTGCACTCAAGTGGAGCAGTTTTGGGAGTGGCACAACAACCTCAGGAGTTGAAAGCTCTTCTCTTTAGGAGAATACTAGAAAGGGGCCCAGTGAACATGACATTCTTGAGAGTCAGAATAAATAGGCACAGCTTTTTTCAAGAAACTGGATGTACTATGTCAAGGGCCATGCAAATGTTCTCATTCATTGATATAATAATTAATTTTGGGGAATTCAACTTAAGGAAAAAATCCAAATAATTTAAAAAGCAAATAAAATGAAAAATATATTCCTTGGAGCTTTATAACATGAATGAAGTAGTTTCATCACATAATCAAATGAATTATGTTAAAAACAAAGATGTTAACTCATATTGTGTTCTGCCATTCATGGGATCATTAGGGAAACCAGAGAAGAAATTGAAATGCATATGAAATAGTATTACATGAAAAAACTGTTCTGAAGTTGGATTTGAGATATTAATAAAATACTTGAACAAATGAAAAAGGTATTTTTTTACACTTTATAGTATTAATGATATTGTGGTGTTTTAAAAACTTCATAATGATTTAGTTTTTACTTGGAGTATAGAAACTAGTTTGAAAAATGAAGCAGTTTTGTAATCCTAAATTATATATTGTAGGAGGTATTTAGCACCAGAGATGTTGTAAACTGAAACAAAATAATGTAAGTAGATGTGCAACCATGGCAAACATTTTGGCATATGTATCAAAATTCTTAATTTTTTTTTCATAAATAAGAATTTGGAGAATGTCTTCCAAGAAAACTAACAAAGCGTATCTTTCAGTTTTCTATTTCCAAAATAATTAACTAACACTTTTTTTTTTCTGTTCTTTTTAATTTGGCTGAATAGCTACCTTGTTATAAAGCAGGCTGGAAAGGTTGTTGGGCTAAAAATGATCAAGTGGTCCATAATTCTAAAATTTTTGGTCTATGATATTTTTAATTTCACAGAGCTTTGCACTCACATCTCTGGATGGGGATGGAAGTGTAAGTGAGTGACAAGAGCACAGTATATCAGTTCCAGTCATGTTCTCCACTCCTGATGGGTAGGGTGAACTGAGACATTTAAGATACTACTAACAGTCCTGGAACTCAATTCAGTTACTTAAACACTGACTGCCTGCTATGAACCAAGCATTAACCAAATCCTTTGAATTCAGAGAAGTAATAAACCTTATGGTTGCCTTTCGGAAAAGACAGGCACAATACAATGTGATAAGTGCTTATAAAAAATAATATATTAAATGACATTCAAACACAAGTGACATAATAGCCAACTCTTCCTGGGCTTTGGGGCAGGTCAGAGACGATAGCAACCAAGTGACATTGAGTTTATCCTTGAAGCACTGGGTAAAGAAGATCAAGGTGAAGAGACTAGAACCATGAAAAACCTTGTGTTATTTAGAAGAGAACACAGAATATTTCAGATGCTCTTGAAACTACTCAGATTAGAGTAGTCATAGGTCCAATATAAGTCCAAAGCAAGCCAATGGAGATAGATGTGAAAAGACAGATTTTGGAATTATTTGGGAATTAGAAACTATCAAATGTGGTGACTAAGAGAAGCAAGGATGACTTCTAATTTCCTGGTTTGGAGTATTGGTCAAAATTGGTAGCATTAGGTTTACATCTTACAGACTTTACTGTTGACTTGATGACTAATTATTATACAACATTGTATTTAGTGCCATATTTAATTTCATTTTGATGAAATAACTAGTCTTTACGCTCCTAAAAGATATAGAATTGTATTTCCCACATTAAAAATATATTCATTAAATACCAGTTGTTCATCATTGATTTGCCTCAAAATATATGTGTATATGCAGATAATAACTTGTGGATTTATATTAGTCTTATTAAATATTTGAATTATATAGAAATGCTGCCACTAAAAAGCCCATTCTGTCACGAAGATGCTATGAAATATGGTTATATATCAATGCTAACTAATGTGCCCAGAGTATAAAGCTTGATTTCAAGGACCTGTAGGTAGCCTCATAGTGACTCATGTACAAATGCAAAGCTATAGGCAATCACATTAAATACTAATCAGTCATACAGTCTTTGCATAATGGTATTAAAGTCAACAAACTGAGAAAATTTAAATTTCTTATCAAAGGAGACCCATATTTAGAGTCAAATAACTAAAAATAGGCTGGCAGTTTGGAAATTAATTTTCCAATATATGTGATTTATTGCAGTAATTTTTTGAGCTCTAGTGAAATTCATTGAATGTGTGAAAACTAGATAAATAAGTATGGCAAAAATAAAGAAGTTCTTTGCCACTTTGGGAGGCTGAGGCAGGTTGATCACTTGAGGTCAGGAGTTTGAGACCAGCCTGACAAACATGGTGAAATGCCATCTCTACTAAAAATATAAAAATTAGCCAAGTGTGGTGGCATGCGTCTGTAATCCCAGCTGTTCAGGAGGCTGAGACAGGAGAGTCACCAGAACCTGGGAGGAAGAGGTTGCAGTGAGCCGAGATCGCACCACTGCACTCCAGCCTGTGCAAAAGAGTAAGACTCCATCTAAAAAAAAAAAAAAAAAAATTTACAACTGAGAACAAAGATACAATGTACCAGAATATCTGCCAAAACAGTGTTAAGAGGGAAATTTATAGCATTAAATGCCCACATCAAAAAGCTGGAAAAGATCTCAAAAAGCAGCTAGAAAGATCTCAAACTGACACCCTGCCATCACAACCAAAAGAACTAGAGAACCAAGAGCAAACAAACCCCAAAAGTTACCTAAAGGCAAGAAATAACCAAAATCAGAGCTGAACTGAAGGAGATAGAGAAAAAAAAAAACCTTCAAAAAATTAATGAATCCAGAAGCTGTTTTTTTTTGAAAAAATGAATAAGATACACTACTATCTAATAAAAGAATAATAAAAAAGAGAAGATTCGTATAAACACAATCAGATATGGTAAGGGGGACATTACCACTGACCCCACAGAAATACAAACAACCACCGGAGAATACTATACACACCTCTCTGCACATAAACAAGAAAATCTAGAAGAAATGGATAAATTCTTAGACATACACCCTCTCAAGACTGAATGCGGAAGAAACTGAATCCCTGACTAGATCAATAACAAGTTCTGAAATTGAGGCAATATAAATACCCTATTAACAACAACAACAACAAAGAAGGGCAGGACCAGATGGATTCACAGTTGAATTCTAACAGAGGTGCAAAGAAGAGCTAGTACCATTTCTACTGAAACTATTAAAAAACATTGCAAAAGGAAGGACTTTTCTCTAACTTATTTTATGAAGCCAGCATCATTCTGATACCAAAATCTGGCAGAAATACAACAACAACAAAAATTTTAGGTCAATATCATTGATGAACATCGATGCAAAAATCCTCAACAAAATATTGGCAAACTGAATCCAACAGAACATCAAAAAGTGTATCCACCACAATCAAGTAGGTTTCATCCCCAAGATGCAAGGTTGGTTCAACATATACAAATCATTAAATGTGATTCATCACATAAACAGAACTAAAGACAGCAACCACTTGATTACCTCAATAGATGCAGAAAAGGCCTTCAATAGAATTCAACATTCCTTCATTTTAAAAGCCCTCAATAAACTAGGTATTGAAGGAACATACTTCAAAATAACAAGAGTCATATATGACAAACACACAACTAATATTATACTGAATGGGCAAAAGCTGGAAGCATTCCCCTTGAAAACTCACACAAGACAAGGATGCCCACTCATACCATTACTATTGAGCATAGTATTAAAAGTTCTGGCCAGGGCAGTCAGGCAAGAGAAAGACATAAAGGATATTCACATAGGAAGAGAGGAAGTCAAATCATCTTTGTTTACAGATGACATGATACTATGTCTAAAAACCTTATAGTCTCAACCCAAAAGCATCTTAGACTGATAAACAATTTTAGCAAAGTTTCAGGATACAATCAATGTGAAAAAATTGCTAGCTGTCCTATACACTCACAACAGGCAGGCTGAGAGCCAAATCTTGAATGAACTCCCATTCACAATTGCCACAAAAAAGTAAAATACCTAGAAATGCAACTAACAAGGAAAGTGAAGGACCTCTTTATGAAGAATTACAAACCACTGCTTAAAGAAATCAGAGATGACCCAAAACAGGTGGAAAAATATTCCATGCTCATGGATAGGAAGAATCAATATTATTAAAATGGCCATACTACCCAAAGCAATTTATAGATCAATGCTATTCCCATTAAATTACCATTGACATTATCACAGAATTAGAAAAAACTATTTTAAAATTCATATGGAACCAAAAAGAGATGTGATATGGTTTGGCTGTGTTCCCACCCAAATCTCATCTTGAATTGTAGCTCCCATAATTCTCACATGTTGTGGGAGGGGTCTGGTGGGAAATAATTGAATCATGGGGTGGTTTCCTCCATACTGTTCTCATGGTAGCCATGAGGTCTCACCAGATCTGATGATTTTATAAGGGGAAACCTCTTTCACTTGGTTCTCATTCTGTCTTGCATGCCACCATGTAAGACATGCCTTTTGCCTTCTGCCATAATTGTGAGGCCCCCCAGTCACATGGAACCATGAGACCATTAAACCTCTTTTCTTTATAAATAACCCAGTCTTGGGTATGTCTTTATCCTTAATACAGGCCCAAATAGCCAAGACAATCTTAAGCAAAAAGAACACAGCTGGAGGCATCATGCTACCTGACTTCAAACTATACTACAAGGGTATAGTAACCAAAACAGCATGGTACTGGTAGAGAAACAGACACATAGACCAATGGAACAGAATAGAGAACTCAGAAATAAGACACACACCTACAAACATCTGATCTTCAACAAATCTGACAAAAACAAGCAATGGGGAAAGGATTCCGTATTTAATAAATGGTGCTGGCGGAACTGGGTAACCATATGCAGAAAATCGAAACTGCACCCCTTCCTCACACCTTATACAAAAATGAACTCAAGTTGGATGAAAGGCTTAACTGTAAAACTCAAAACTGTAAAAACCCTAGAAGAAACTCTACGCAATACCATTGTGAACACTGGCACAGGCAAAGATTTGATGTCTAAAACACCAAAAGCAATTGCAACAAAAGCAAAAGTTGACAAGTGGGATCTAACTAAACTAAAGAGCTTTATCCAGCCTACCATTGATGGGCATTTGGGTTGGTTCCAAGTCTTTGCTCTTGTAAACAGTGTCACAATGAAAGTACATGTGCATGTGTCTTTATAATAGAAAGATTTATAATCCTTTGGGTATATACCCAGTAATGGGATTGCTGGGTGAAATGGTATTTCTATTTCTAGGTCCTTGATGAATCACTACACTGTCTTCCACAATGGTTGCACTAATTTACACTCCCACCAACAGTGTAGAAGCATTCCTATTTATCCACATCCTCTCCAGCATCGGTTGTTTCTAGACTTTTTAATGATTGCCATTCTAACTGATGTGAGATGGTATCTCAATGTCAGCGAAGGGCTTTCTCACCTTAATAGAATAGACAAACCAATAACTTCCTGACCTAGTACCTGGTGTAAGTCCTTGATGGACTTAAACTAATTTTCATGTTGCCATCACAACTTGAGAGTCTGTCTCTGGCCACGTAAGGTATTTGTTTGATATGAAATCCAACATAAAAATAATACAGCTTGAAACTGATAATAAGGCTCTGGGATTATATTTCTCTCTTTTTTTGAGGTTATCAAGATTGGCTTTTAATGAATTCTAAAAATTGCATGTATAGAGATTATTTTGATGAACAAAAATTAAAATACATTTTAAACCCAGGTATAAAAGGTCTTAAGGGATAATTCTATTAAATCAGACAGTTTGGATATATTTACTTCTGGTACACCTTTCTAGGGTAATTATTTGTGATTATGAATAATTCTATTCTTTATACAAAATCAGATTTTTTTTGGTAGTTGATGTAATTATTATTTATAAATGCTGGTAGAACCAAGGGCATTTTCACATGGCATGAAATAGATTTTTATTTTTAAAATTTGAGAACAGACTGAAGTTTGCTAGTGAAACTGCTTTGGTAAATACCATCAGGTCTGATGACAGATCATTTCAATAATCCCAGGCAATTTTGTTCCACTGCTGTTATGTTTAGATGACTGCAAATTAAAATGATAAAATGTCTTTATCTCTTTCCTGCAGCTGTTTTAGCAATCCTATAAAATGAGTTTATACTGTCAGCTGTAGCTGTCTAGAAATATATAAATACAGGTGTCATTGTTCCTTAAGTATTACACTAGTCAGCATACTGTGTTGACAATCTAAGGGTCCATTTCTAAAGAAAATGTTCTCGTGTCTGTTTTTCAATTATTTAAAAAGGTACATTCATTCCTTTGCTTGGTGTCATGGTCATCTCACCATATATATTATGGTAAATTACTATAATAGGAGCACTTGGCATGTCTCATTAGAGTAAAAGGAAAAAACAGATTGGATGGAAATAATAAAAAAATAATCATTCTTTCTCCTCTCTAGTGTGTATGCCCTTACTGCCATCAGGGAGGTTATTAACCTTTCTCCCATTGTAAATGTTTCCAGAAAGCAGAACTGAATTGAAGAAGCTGTTCAGTCAAAGAAGCTTTTCTTATTCTATGGAAGTTAAATATTTCTTTCTTAGATAATTTAAATGGGAGCATTTAAATACAAATTTGGATTTAGTTTTGTTCTCCTCAACACACTTGTATGTGCAGTTTATTTTCATTTATGTATGTGTTGTTTTATGCTTAAGGGCCTTATATCCTTCTTTTCTGAGATCTTTTATACTAAACTGGTGGTTTCATTTTTTTATCTTTTTATTGTACTTTAGGTTCTGGGGTACATGTGCAGATCATGCAGGATTGTTGCGTGGGTACATACATGGCAAAGTGGTTTGGTGCCTTTATCCCCCCATCACCTATATCTGGTATTTCTCCCCCTCATTATCCCTCCCCACCCTCCCCACCCCCCCACTGTCCCTCCCCCTAGCCCCCCCACAACTAACCACAGTGTGTGATGCTCCCCTCCGTGTGTCCAGGTGTTCTAATTGTTCAACACCCACCTATGAGTGAGAACATGAGGTGTTTGGTTTTCTGCTCTTGTGTCAGTTTGCTGAGAATGATGGTTTCTAGATTCATCCATGTTCCTATGAAGGACACAAACTCATAGTTTTTTATGGCTGCATAGTATTCCATGGTGTATATGTGCCACATTTTCTTTATCCAGTCTGTCGTTGATGGACATTTGAGTGGTTTCATTTTTTAAAAAAATTTTGATTGAATTATTTCTTCAAGTACCATGCTTGGCACTGTGGCTTGAGCAAGTAGCATTGAGCCTACCAGGAATGAATTTCATAGATCCACTGAGCATCTACCATCTCCCTTTGTTCTCTTTGTAGGCACAGCTCTTTTCTACAAACTAGACTCCAGAGTTTTCATTATTCACTTTTTCATAAGTAAGATTCTTGGAACATGTTCATCTGAAGTGGCTCTTGGCCAGTTACGTAGCATTGTTGCACATTCTGGTTCGAGTGTTCCATCTTATTTCTTATCACTCTTCTCTAAGTATCTTGGTTGATATTAGACAATTATTTGTAAATATATTCAATGTTCTCATTATTGTGTAAAATGGTATTGTTATCCATCCAATTTGGAGTATGTACATGGATTCTGACTAGGCTATTTTTGAAAAGGGAGTCAGTGTGAGGCTGCATTCAGTTAACTTCCTGTAGGCTTCCAAAAGAAATGAAGCAAATGAGGTGATGCCTCGACAAAAAGATAAATGTATGCTCTGCACAACCAGGACCTGAAACTGGAGCCATGAACACCAACCAATATTAAAGTATTGATCTTACAGCCAAACAAAAAGATCTCACTTTGAGGCCCTAGTAGCCACATGTAATGGTCTGTTTGGCTGGTGATCTCTTTAATTCTTCTAACCTGTTTCCTTATCTGTACAGTGAGAAAAAATAGAACACTCTTACAGTGAAGATGTTGTAAAAAGTAAGATAATATACAAAACAATTTAGCAAACTGAATGATCTTTAGTATATACTTAAAAATGTAAGTTTCTTCTACAGATATCATTAATACCTCTACTACCATTATTGATATCATAATGCTGGAAAACTTGCCTTTGATTGCCACTCATTTTTTAAGTTTTTTGTTCCATTTGTGATGCTGAGCCACAACTTGAGATTTTAAAATCATCAAAAGCATACTCACTATAAGAAGAAGGAAAGCAGGTGGTTTTATTTTTAATATAAATGTACTTATGATGATGCCAAAAGAAATCCTTATCAGTTCAGTGTTACAAGAATATAGCAGGGAAATCAAATATTTTATGATACAAATATAAATTATTCAGGCCTGGGACTGATTTTCCGAGGAATGTATTGGCCCTTGATGTTGCCAGACCAACTGTGTACTGTGATAGGCACTGCCAGGACAATAATCCATGATGGAGTGATTCTAAGAGTTCCACATAAGGAAAATTTTTAGAACATGATGAAAACCCAGAGTAACAGCTCCTGTCTCTCATTTTTCTTCTGAATCTATTCAAGGAAGTGAATCTGGGCAGAATTTGAGCTTCTCTAAGATGTCTACAAAATGTCAATGATAAATTGTCTTTTTTTTCCCTCAATGGGCATTTATTCATCTATTTGCTCATTTATTCATCCATAAACTCATTTCATGGGTTTATATTAAGTGCATAGCATTTTGCTGGACTTTGAGAGTTTTCTTGATTGTGTGGCAACTCAGGCTTTTCCTTTATGGAGCTTACACACTGGTAGAGAAGACAGACATTGAACTTTTAATGAAAGTGTAATGAGTGAAATAAAAGGACAAGTAAAGGATATAATAGATGCATGTAGAAGGGGACATTTAACTTGACAGGAGCAGTCAAAAAGAAAATCAAACGTATGTTATGGAATAATTATTTAAGTAGGGTAAGTGGAATCAAATGGGGGTGAGTTAGGCATCACGATAATTTTTTAGAAAGAGAGGACAAGTTTAATTTGTAAGTAAGCAAAACTCATTATATTGCTAAGAAAATGTGTTTGAAAAACAGTGTAATAAAAGTTCTTACAAATAGGATGTAATTTATATGGTAGCTGGTGGAAAGCCACAAGGGGGTTTGAATGACATTAGTACAAATACAAGTTACATTTTAAAATGTTCTGTTAGTCCATAAAACATTATGTGGATTTTTGATGGGGAGAAATTAGAAAAGGATAACTTACTTAGGAATCAACTAAGATAGATCAGGTAAAGATGCTGCTAGCTGAAGTCAGCGCCCTGAAACATGGACTTCATTGATTAAGAGATTTCGTTATTCATCAATTAGGGGTTATTTGACACAGGCATGGAGACATTTTAAATCAGGTCTTCTATTTTCAGCAATATTCAATGATTCTTAGACGTGGTCTTTTGTTCCAATTTTTTTAACTAGCATCTGGTTGCATAAGGATCTAGGTTAATTTTCTGACCTTTACAACTGCAAGATCTACGTAGCAAATAAGTCAGGAGCATCATTCCTTATACAGGAGTAGAGACTGCTGGGAACGGCACTCCTGGAGCTTGGCTGCACATTGGAATCGCCTGTGATGTCTGAGTCTCACTCAAGAGGATTTAATTGATTAGGTATGGGATTCAGCTTGGCTATGAGGATTTTCTCGAAATAAACAAACCTTGGGTATTTCCCCAGACAAATGACACAGCTTTACCTCCACTCTCTTGCCTGGGTACAACCTCCTTTGATCATACCATGCATTTTGCTGTAGTTACAAACATCATGGGTGTGTTATAGTTTCATGTATTTTATGTTTATTTTCCAACTAAGCAGAAATCAACAGCAAGGAGCCTGCCATTGGGGTCTTTAATAAATGCTTAATAAAATAATTATTGAATCAGTGAGATAATTACACATGTGAGTAAATATGAGTCTGTGCTTCTTACTTGTTGTTTTATAACAAATTACCCTAAAACTTAGTGGTTTAAAGCAGTAACCATTTTATGACCTCTTGTGATTCTGAATGTTAACTGGGCCCACCTGAGTGTTTCTTCTATTCCATGCAATGTGAACCAGGACTACAGCCATCTGAAGTCTCCACTAGTCTGGAATATTTAAGATGGATCATGTACATGTCTGATGCTTGGCAGGGGAGAGAGGAAGACTGGTTTGGTTGGCATGGCGGGGCTGCTCAAGCCTCTCTTGCCATGTAGTCTCAAGTTCTTTCTCTTTCCATGTGGCATCTGCACCTAGTTTCTCCAGCAAGTTTCTTAAAACACCTCAGGGTTTCCAACACAAGCATTCCAAAAGAGGAAGTGAAAACTTCCCAGTTTTTTAAAGTATGGGTGGAAAGTCAGTACATGTCACCATTATTTCATTGGTCAAAGCAGTCACAGGCCCATTCCAGAATCAGTGAGAAAGAAAGCAAAAACAAAAATAAAAATACAGACCTCCTCTCCTTATGGGAGAGTCACAAAGAAGTTGAGAGCATTTTTAATTAATCACGGAATGTCCAATATTTTTCACATTTCTGTTTATATTATCTTTAGGTGCCCATGGCATCTTTTCATTTTTATTTTATTGTGGTTAGAACACAACATGAAATCTAACCTTCTAACAGGTTTTTAAGTTTATGATATGATATTGTTAAGTATAGGCACAATGTGGTAGAGTAGATTTCCAGAACTTATTTATATTTTATAACGGAAACTTTGTACAGATTAGCATCTCCTCATGTTCTTCTTCCCCCGGCCCTTGGCATCCACCTTTTTACTTTTTGCTTCTATGAGTTTGACCATTTTAGATACCTCATAGAGGTGGAGTCGCCCAGTATTTGTTCTTCTGTATCTAGCATATTTCACTTAGCATAATGTCCTCCATATCCATTCATGATATTGCATATTGTAGAATGTTTTTCTTTTTAAGGCTGAATAATATTCATTGCATGTACATACTACATTTTCTTTATCCATTAATCTGTTCATGAACATTTTATGGTTTCATATCTTGGCTATTGTTAATAATTATAATTCTACAATGAACATGGGGGCATATTTATTTCTTTGAGATCCTGGTTTCAATTATTTTGTATACTCAGAAACTGGATGGCTAGATCATGTGGTCGTTCTATGTTTTGTTGTTGTTTTGAGGAGCCTTTGTAGTGTTTTCTTTAACAGCTTTACCATTTTTCACTCCCACAAATGCTGTACAAGGATTTCAGTTCTCCACATCCTTGCCAACATGTGGCAAAGAAACAATCAGCAGGATGAAAAGGCAGTTCACAGAATGGGAGAAAATTATGGCAAACCATATATCTGATAAGTTAATTTCAAAAATATATAAGAAACTCCTACTAATCAATGTCCAAAAATGCAGTAACCTGATTTAAAAAATGGGCTAAGTATTTAAGTAGACATTTCTCTAAAGAAGACATATAAATGGCCAACAAGTTTCTGAAAAGATGCTGATTGTCACTAATAATTAGGGGAAATGCAAATCAAAACCACAATGAGATAGCACTTTGCACCTGTTAGAATGGCTGTTATCACATAAGCAAGGGCAGGTGTTGGCAAAGATGTGGAGAAATTGGAACTCTATTTTCAACAAAACAACCCAAATCTGACTCAGAGTCCCCCATTTTGCCAGGCTACTGGAAATGTTAGCATCAGCCTTTCTTGAAGATCTCTCTACCAAGGTTCAGTGCAGTGCTAAGGCACTGAGGGTGCTGTTTGACCAGCAGCCAAGCCGTCCTCACTGTTCAAAGAGATCACCCATTATGGCAACAACCCTGGACCCTTTGGGGGCAGTTGTTTTATAACTTGTTTGCCATGGAGTATGGGGTACTATGTATTAATGAAAGTGGTTGTGCCTGGAGTTTGCTTCTCTCAAAATTACTCATTCATTCTATTTTGAGATTTTCCTGTTCTTTTCCTAAAATAGAAGGATTTATTTCTGCCTTGTGATAGAAGTAATGGACATCTCTAACTCCTCACCAAAAAAATTATCACCTCTTCTTTGATTTGCTTTAGGACTGGGACTAGGTTTCTTGTCTTGTCATAGGGCTCCTTTGTCTAGTTTAGTCTCCTTCTTTATGTGACCCTCTGTTTAACTTTTTATTTTGATATAACTTCAGAAAATTTTCAAGACTAGTACAAAGAATTCTCAGACTCCTTTCATTAAAATTTTCTAAATGTTATGACTTTCTCTGTCACTATCTCTGTTTCTATCTTTATATCTCTGTGTTATACAAGTCACATCACTTTATGTGGAATATTCATGTCTCTATATGGTACAGTTCACTGAGTATTTCCAAAAAACAAGAACGTTTTCTTACATAACCACACTATAATAATGAAAACTGGGGCTGGGTATGGTCTCACGCCGGTAATCCCAGCACTTTGGGAGGCCAAGGCAGGCAGATCACCTGAGGTCCAGAGTTCGAGACCAGCCTGACCAGTAATGGAGAAACCCCGCCTCTACTAAAAAAAAAAAAAAAAAAAAAAAAGAAAAAAAAAATTAGCTGGGCATGGTGGTGCATGCCTGTAATCCCAGATACTCGGGAGGCTGAGACGGGAGAATCGCTTCAACTTCGGAGGCGGAGGTTGTGTGAGCCAAGATTGCACCATTGTACTCCAGCCTGGGCAACAAAAGAGAAACTCCATCTCAAAAAAAAAAAAATTAAAACTGGGAAATTCATTGATACATACTTAGAGTTTTTCAACTTTCCCAATATTATCCTTTACAGTGAAGGAAGTTTCCAAATCGTGCATTGCATTCAGGTATCCTGTCTCTTTAGTCTCTCTTATTCTGGAACAGTTCTTCAGTATTTCTGTGTCTTTAAGGCATTTACATATTTGAGGAGTACTAGCTTAATATTTCGTAGAATGACTGTTAATTTAGGTTTTTCTGATGTTTCCTCATGAGTGAATTCATGTTATTCAATGTTGATGGGAATGCTGACAAAAGAATTGTGCTCTCAGTTTAGCATATTGGGAAGAATTATCGATGTTATCTCTGATCGGTTGGGGTTTTGGCATTATAAAGTTATTATTTTAGTTTGTAATTAATAAATATCTTGTAGAAATAATATTTTGAGAACAGATAGCTATCTATTCCTCGTTGCACTTTGACTTTATAATACCTGTTGATATTTTGGCTCTGAATCAATTTTTATCATGATAGTTGACAAATGGTGATTCCTCTTTGTCTTTCAGTACAACCATTTATACTGTTGGGATGTGAGCCGGATACTGAGAGTTATGTCTAAGTAGAGCATGTTAGGATGACTATAGCAAATCAGCAGGAAAAGGAGAAGTGGGCCTGAGAGACATTTTTCTCAGCCCCAAATGAACACCTCATGTTCATGATTCCCTTATAAACAGGGCTAAGAGATTCTTGTGTAAAATCCTGCCTTATGGTCTATATTTTTATCTGGTAGTTTTATATATATATAATATATATATATACAATTTTTACCTCAATAATTAGAAAGAACCACAGGGCAAAAACAAATAAAGGTCTAACTTAGCTGCTTAGTTATATAGTATTACATATGGCTTTAAACATTGCATAAGACTTTAAAAAACTATGCCATATCCTGAATAAGAGGATATAGCTAACATAAAGATAGTGCAATATTATAAAATCAGAACTGTCTCTCTATAACGACATGTAGTGGGCACTTAACATTAAATTATTTTTTTTTTTCATTTTTTTTTTTCTTTTCCTCTCTATCCCTCTAGTCAAGGGGTCATCTGGTTTTTTCTTTAACCCTTCCAATGACAGAGAAGTCATCATTCACCCTCTCCCACTCCCGGGGCAGCTCACTTCACTCTGACCATGAGATAGCCTTTCCTTACATCAGACTGAACTCCTTCGCTATGTCTCTCTTCCACACATTGGTCCCAGTTTGGCAGTGATGGCCACGTGAAGTAAGTGGAACCCGTTTCCTAGGGCATCCGTTCAGATTCTTGCACTTTACTCTCTATCATAACCCCCAAACACTTTATCTTCACCAGGGTAGCAGCTTCAGGCCTTTAATTCCTAGCTAACCCTGAACAAACACAACTGGGGTTCACTTTTTTCTTCTAAGTGTGATAAAGTTGGCTATGTCATGAGCATTTTGCTTCTGCTCTAGTTTTTCTCTTAATACATGGTACCACCATCTACCCAGTTGTTTAAGCTAGAAACCCAGGAGTTTGTTCCCTTTACCATTCGTATACCATTCATCAGCAAGTATTTTCATTCTTTTTTTTTTTTCTTTTTGTGTATTTAGAATTGGCCCCTATTCTAGTTTCCATTTCTTTCCCCAACTTTGCGTTTTTTTTTTGTTTTTGTTTTTGTTTTTTTTTAAAGAGAAAAGAGAAAGAAGGAAGAAAAAAGAATGAAATAAAGAGAAAAGAAGAAGAAAAAAAAAGGAAGAGAGAACGGGAATCTTGCTCTATTGCCCAGGCTAGAATGCAGTCTACAAATGGATATTAAAACCTTTTTTTATACTAATAATTGTGTTATACAATGGAGACAGGAAGGAATAAGGGAGGAAAATAACAAACAAACAGCCAACCAATATTTCATTTAAACCTATGAAATGCTATGCAATTGCTAGGGAGTGATTTACTCCCAACCATGTGGTCACTTTTAGAATAAATGTGATGCGTTACTGAAAAAAAAATGTATATTTAGTGGATTTGGAGTAGAGAGTTCTGTAAATGTTTATTAAGTTTACTTGTTTGAGGTTTAAGTTCAAGTCCCGGGTATCCTTCTTAACCTTCTGTCTCATTAATTTGTCCAATATTAACAATGTAATGTTAAAGTCTCCCACTATTATTGTGTGGGAGTCCAAGTCTCTTTGTAAGTCACCAAGAAGTTGCCCTGTGTATCTGGGTGCTCCTATATTGGGTGCGCATAGACTTAGGGTCGTTAGCTCTTCCCGTTACATTGATCCCTCTACCATTATACAATGTCCTTCTTATCTCTTCGGTTTCTATTACTTTAAAGTCTATTTTATCAGAGATGAGAATTTTAACTACTGCTTTTTTTTTTTTTTTGCTCTCCATTTGGTTGGCAAATCTTCCTCCATCCCTTTGTTTTGAGTCTCTGTATATCCTTGCATGTAAGATGGATCTGGATGCAGCTTACTGATGGGTCCTTTGAAGTGGCTGATACTGGTTATTCCCCCTCTATACATAATGCCTCCTTCAGAAGCTCTTGTAAAGCAGGCCTGGTGGTAATGAAATCTCTGAGTACTTGCTTGTTTGCAAAAAATTTTATTTTTCCTTCACTTATGAAACTTAGTTTGGCTGGATATGAAATTCTGGGTTGAAAGTTCTTTTTCTTTAAGGATGTTGAATATTGGCCCCCACTCTCTTCTGGCTTGTAGGGTTTCTGCTGAGAGATCAGCTGTGAGTCTGATAGGCTTCCCCTTGTGGGTAACCTGACCTTTCTCTCTGGCTGCCCGTAGTATTTTCTCCTTCGTTTCAACCCTGATGAATCTAATGATTATGTGCCTTGGGGTTGCTCTTTTGAGGAATATCTTTGTGGTGTTCTCTGGATTTCCTGGACTTGAATATTAGTCTGCCTTGCTAGGTTAGGAAAGTTTTCCTGGATAATATCCTGAAAAATATTTTCCAGCTTGGATACATTCTCTTTGTCACATTCAGGTACACCTATCAAACGTAGATTAGGTCTTTTCACATAGTCCCATATTTCTTGGAGACTTTGCTCATTCCTTTTTACCCTTTTTTCTCTAATCTTGTCTTCTCGTTTTATTTCGTTAAGTTGGTCTTCGACCTCTGAAATCCTTTCTTCTGCTTGATCAATTCGACTGTTAAAACTTGTGCATACTTCTCGAAGTTCTCGTATTGTGTTTTTCAGCTCCATTAATTCACTCATATTCCTCTTTAAATTGTCCATTCTCATGAACATTTCGTGAAACCTTTTTCAAGGTTCTTAGTTTCCCTGCATTGGGCTAGAACATGTTCTTTTAGCTCACAGAAGTTTCTCATTATCCACCTTCTGAAGCCTGATTCTGTTGATTCCTCACATTCATTTTCTATCAGGCCTTGTTCAATTGGTGATGAGGCACTGCAATCCTCTGTAGGAGGAGAGGCATTCTGATTTCGAGTGTTTTCAGCCTTTTTGCGCTGGTTTCTTCCCATCTTTGTGGATTTATCCACCTGTCGTCTGTGTAATTGCTGACTTTCAGATTAGGTCTCTGAGTGGACGTCCAGCTTGTTGGTGATAAAGTTTTTTCTATTTCTTAATTTTCCTTCGGCGGATGCCCCTCCCCCACAGAGCTGGACCTTCCCCGGGTTCAGCTGTACTTGCTGTGAAACTCTCAATCCTCAGCAGTTCCAACTGCTGTTTTTTTTGTTATTGTTGTTTGAGGGGGGACCAGCTTTCCCTGCGGCGACCCACTACGCCGGCTGAAGCAGCGGCGTTGAGATTCGTGGCGCTTTTCTGCCCGGGAATCTCCTGGTCTGGTTCCCCACTTCAGTCCGCTCTTTAATCAGCTGAATGGGAGACTCTGCCTTCCCGGAGCTCCAACGCCAACCAAAAGGGCACTCAGTCCCGTATACTCCGGACTGAGAACCGCCGCGTCGGGGGCGCCTGCAAAACGGCCACGCCCTCCAAAGGGTCGCGCTGGCAACCCGTGGGGCTCCTCCGCCAAGAATCTCTTGGTCCGTGGGCTACGAAAATTCGTCTGAAAATGTGGCGTCCACTCACTCTCTGCGCTCTCAGTGGGAGCTACAATCCTGAGCTGCTGCTAATCGGCCATCTTGGATCTCTCTCCCTAAATTATTTTCAGATGAAGAAATTAAAGCAGTGTTTTTCAAAAGTCTTTTTGAATAAAAATGTTTTTTTGAAAAGGTATTATTTTGTCTTTATATGATGTTTACAAGGTCAAATACTTTATATATTCATATAAATATTCTTAAAATAAGGTAAATAAAAATTTGCCTAAAATGAGGATTCACTTCTGAATTTAAGTTGGCATTACCCTTGACTTTACAATGTGACTTCGTTTCCAAAATAGGAACAATTTTAGTAATTTATTTGGTTATTCTCCATCAGCCTCTCCTCTGCTCATATGGTCTGACCTGCTTCTGTGCTTTTAGGCTTAACCTACAGAAGCATCGCCAGGACTGTTTGGACTCTGGATTCTACTTGACTGTGGCCAATGGAAGAGCAGAACCAGAAGGACAGAGGGTAAGTTACTTTTTCTCCTACCTCCTTCTAAACCTGGGCACATTGATTCTGGTCTGATTGTCTCTCTAAGATTATAACTCCTTCTAGGAACTTCTATGACTCTAGCTCTCATCAAGTTACTCCGCTATCATTCCTTTATGATGAATGTCTAGGACATTTTTACTGATTTTCTTCCATACAGCACTTATGTTTATTGAATTTTTTAATCATACATTAAATTCTGGGGTACATGTGCAGAATCTGTGGGTTTGATACATAGGTATACACGTGCCATGGTGGTTTGCTGCATCCATCACCCCATCATCTACATTATCCATTTCCTGATGCTATCCCTCCCCTGTCCCCCTACCCCCTGCTGTCCCTCCCCCTAACCCCCTAACCCCTGACAGGCCCCAGTGTGTGATGTTCCCCTCCCATTGTCCATTGTTCAACACCCACTTATAAGTGAGAACATGTGGTATTTGGATTTTTGTTCTTGTGTCAGTTTTCTGAGAATGATGGTTTATAGCTCTATCCATGTCCCTGCAAAGGAGATGAGCTCATCCTTTTTATGGCTGCATAGTATTCCATGGTATGTATGTGCCACATATTCTTTATCCAGTCTGTCATTGATGGGCATTTAGGTTGGTTCCAAGTATTTGCTATTGTGAATAGTGCCACAGTAAATATATGTGTGCATGTGTCTTTATAATAGAATGATTTACATTTTGGGGGTATGTACCCAAGTAACTTATGTTTATTTTAAAGAGAGAGAGAAATATTGGTCAGAACAACAACATATAAGTTTAAGAATTTTAAAGCCTTCTTACGTTCTCTCCTAATGGCAGCATAATCAATAGGAACAAAGTTGTCTTGCTGCCTGCAATAGAGGGAGGGTATATTTACAGACCAACACATCTTGTGAAATATAGAATATGGAGGAAGACAGCTTGGTGGGTCTTTGATATAGTCTCTGGACAGTCTGAGTTTTGGACTGGCATTCCCCATATGGTCTGGAATCATAACTTCTAATATGAGGATCCTCTGTTTTGGGGCCAGAGATTACTTCTCTTCTTCTAACTTATTGGATATTTTCATATTTTCTTCAAAATTCCAGTAAGTTGCACATAATCTATGCAGATTCAGTGGGCCCCCAAATTCCACTGGGGAGATTGTAGCAGAGCTCCTGCAGACTTGTCCTGTTCAGGGAGTCTGAAGCTGGAATGTGATTTCTACAGCTCCTTTCACTCCCTTCCACTTTTACTTGTCCCAGTATTCTTCAATATTTCTTACTGCTTTCTTTTCTCAACACTTTTGTAAATAGTCTTCTCATTAAATTATCCTCAAAAGCTCACCTTAGTTACTTGCATTTTCTCCTAATACCCTGATGTGTGCAGAAACACAAGGATAGAATCAGAAAACTTAAGTTTCTATTAAATAGCAAATGAGTGATAACTGATAGGAAACTGATCTGGGGAGAGTATGGACACACCTGTTTATATTGTTTTTATCCTGTGATGCCCTTGCTGTAAAATATCCAGTGAAATTCAGCCAGAGTTACTGTTTATGCTCCTGGAAGCTTGTGGATATATATATTTTTCTGTTCCATGCAAAAGTAGGTGCTGTGGCTGGGTGCGGTGGCTCACACATATAATCCCAGCATGATGAGATGTCAAGGTGAGAGGATTCCTTGAGCCCAACAGTTTGAGACCACCTTGGGCAATATAGCAAGACCCTATCTCTACAAAAAATAAAAGATAAAAAAATTAGCCAGGCATGGTGCTGTGTGCCTGTAGTCCCAGTTATTAGGAGGCTGAGGCAGGAAGATTGCTTAAGCCTGGGAATTTGAGGCTGCAGTGAGCTGTGATTGCATCACTGCATTTCAACCTGGCTGACAGAGTGAGACCTTTTTTTTTCTAAGTAGAGACCAGCAAACAATACAGCCAGCATGGCTAAAGGTGTGCCCAAGAAACCAAAGGGCAAGATGTCTGCTTATTTCTTCTTTGTGCAAACGTGCAGAGAACATAAGAAAATCTCAGAGATCCCTGTCAATTGTGCAGTTTTCTAAGAAGTGCTCTGAGAGGTTGAAGACAATGTCTGAAAAAGAGAAGTCAAAATTATAACATGGCAAATGTGGATAAAGAATGCTATGGTAGGGAAATAAAGGATTACAGACCAGCTACGGCAGGCAAGAAGAACCCTAATGCCCCCAACAGGCCCACTGTCTGGAGTCTTCTTGTTCTGTTCAGAATTCTGTCCCAAGATCAAATCCTGAAACCCTGACACCTCCATTGGAGATGTGATACAAACAAACAAAAGCTGGATGAGGTTCAGAATAACTTAGGTGACAGTGAACAGCAGCCTCACCTCGCTAAGGCAGTGAAGCTGAAGCAGTATGAGAAGGATGTTGCTGACTATAAGTCTAAAGGAAAGTTTGATGCTGCAGAAGGACAGTCCCTCTAAAGTTGCCCAGAAAAAGCTGGAAGAGTCAGATGAAGAAGAGGGGGAAGAAAAGAAGGACGATGAATTAAAAAAACAAAACAAAACAAAAAACTGTCTCCTTGTGAACCTTAGAGTAGGGGAGCACCGGTTACCAAGACATCCCTTATTTGAGAAGTGTCTGATACCATCACTAGGTTTAATTATAAAATTTGATTACTATCATACTGTAGTCTCTCTAAGTCCTCTAGAAATTGCCAGCGGTTCACATGAAGTTGCCATGATTGCCCATAGCATCCTGAAACTATATCAAAATTGCATGTATATCTAAAATTTTTTTGATGAAAAGGCACTGTTGTATTCTTCTTACTCTGTACTTTGTTGCTGGTGGAACAAAGCATTTAAAGATGTTCTGGCATTTTAATTTATTTTTTTTCCATTCACGTAATACACTTAGGCATTTTTATTTTTAAGGTGGTGATAACTATGTGGTTATTGGCTAGAAATCCTGAGTTCACAACTGTATAAATCTGTAGTTTGTAAAAAGAACAAAGCAACAGAGACAAACTCTTGATGCTCCCTGCCTGGTGTTGAGGCTGTGAGGGAAGATGACTTTTGGAGGAGCCATAGCTCAGGGTGTGCACCATTAGGTTGGATCTGTTGTCTCTGCAGTGGGCATCCATTTAGCTTTATGTTGTCTCGTTTCTATGTATAGTGACATAGCATTCTGCTGCCATTCTTGGTTATGGACAAAGGGGGTGAGTTAGATCAGAAGTGTTTGTGGGGTTTTTTTTTTGTTGTTATTGTTTAATTAGTTAAGTGTGGCAATTTTTAAACTACTTTTTAAAAACACCGTAGAACTTTTTTTTTCTTCTAGCTATTCTTCAAAGGCATTGCCGTCTAATGCATTGTCAGCAAACCGAAGCCCCACTGTATCAATGAAAGTTTATGGACCTTCTGTATTTTAAACATGACATGCAATGTTCTATTTTTTTATGTTTAGAATGCTGAAATATTTCTGAAGTTAAATAAATAGTGTTACATTTAAAAAAATCAGGTGATGCTAATTCTGTTACTCATGTAAGACTATTTTTCAAATATTGTTGAGAGAAGAATTTAGGGAATGAAGCCCAGGAAGCATTTTAATACTTAAAAAAGAAATCTGCCACATGACTTTAAACTTGGTAAATTTTCCCATACATAAGTCAATTTTTGCTAACATTCAAATAAAATAAAATGTTTCCAGAATAAGTATGTTGGTGCTTTTGGAGACAGATAGGAGAGGAAATAGGGCCCTTTAGAGATAATCTTCTCTCAATAAATGATTAAGCACTAGAATTAATATCATAGTCAAACTCTAGCATCATTTGTTTTACTGATGCTGCTTCATTTAGGCAAAATGCCTCTTTATATCTTAGGCAATTAGGCAATACATTAGAAGAATAACTAGAAGGAAAAAAATAGATTAGAGAGTCATTTCAGTGAAGCTGGGGAGTGAACAGATATTTAACTTATTCTCAGATTCATTAGACTTAGAGTCTACTAGTATGAAATGCAGAACCACAGTCATGTAAATATATTTATTATACTTAAAATAAATCAAGAAAGGATCACTTTCAAAAATGCCAGATGTTCTGTTTTTCTCTGGTGGCAATATAAATCTGAAGCTTAGATATGCCAAACATATGTCAGAAATACACACTTGTTTAAGAAAGTCTCAAACCTTTAAACAACAAAAGGTACTTTGAATAATACATCTATAATCAAAAGGATTGTTCATTCTATTTGAAATGACTAAAATCCTCCAACAACACTACATATTGTTTTAAGTATGTGTATTATGAATTAAATGTTTAAAAACATGCAGAATGTTATCTGCTATCCAGTGGATAATGTGTTAGTTTCCTGGGATAATTTTTATGTAAGTATGTATATTTATATCCAACATATTAAGAACTATTTGTAATATTTTATTTATTAATAAAAATAGTAGAAAATATGATCATATATTTAAATTGTTAAATCTAGGTAACAGGTACATGAGTGTCTGTTGTGTCTTTTTCTGTACTTTAAAAACATTTCAAAATATACTATTAGAAATATGTTATGCTTTTAAAAATGTGTGAAAAGAAAAATCAGAGAGAAACAGAAGATATACAAGGATAAACATCACAAACTCTGCATCTACAAAAACTGACAGTCTATTTGACTGAAAAGGCAAAATAATTGCTACCTCTGAGTTCCCTGTAACAGGGGCAAATATACCATTTGATGGGTCACAGATCACTGGGAAGGACCAAAATACAAGTGTAGGAAAAATTCTTGGACAATGAGAAAGGCAGTTCTTACCAGCGCTAAAGATGTAATGATTCTCTAATCTTTCTCAAAAGAGGTGAAGTCATCTTTTGAAATTGACTGGGCTACAGAATGTGAGATGAGTGTGACTGGGATGGGAGGTGGGGGAGGCAGAGATGCACATGGAGCAAGAGAAAGTGCAAAAGGCAAGCTAAAGGACTATCAGGTGGCATTTTCAGAACCCAGGTAAATTGAAACCCATTGACCTACAGTAATATCAATTTATTTGCATTCATATTTTTCTCCATAATTGTTTAAATAGCAAATATTTTATAATACTGACCTGAAGTTCTGCAGAGTAAATGAAATAGCAGGACAAGCTGCAAGAAGCTGAGAGTAGAGGAGAGGTAATAGTTGAGGTTGCCAACAACAGAGTTCAAGTGAGAGAGGAGGAAGAAATCCAGAGGAAATTGACAGACTCAGAGAAAATGGAGGTGTCATGGGACTGCAATCTCAGCACAGTGGAAAACGTTGTTCAGTGTAGGAGAATGAAAAAGAAACTGGAAAGATAGAAGGCTGATGTTTGAAGTTTAGAGCTTCAGAGGAGGAGCAGTACCATATAATGACAAAAATCTGATATGTGGACACAGAGTGGAGGCTGAAATGGAATAAGAATGAAGGTCATTGAATTGAAGAAATTCTTAAAGATGATTCTATTGGATCAACCCCACAGATGCTGAAATCTCCCAAGAATATGGTAAGAGTTAGGTATGGACAAACCATACCCCTCTTTACAAAGCCCTTTATCAATATGGAGAAGAATGGAAAGATCTGTAAATTGATCATGTTGAGGAGGGGTATGAAGTGATGCTCCCAGAGCCAGAGGTGTAAATTCTCAGCAAACTGACCCAAGAACATAAAGCAAAGCACCGTATGTTCTCACTCATAGGTGGGTGTTGAACAACGAGAATATGTAGACTCAGGGAGAGGAGCATCACACATAGGGGACAGTTGCGGCGGGTAGGGGAGAGACATTGGGGAGTGGGGAGGGTGAGGAGGGATAACTTTGGGAGAAATGCCAGATATAGTATGCACCTAAAGTAAAATAAATAAATTATTAAAAAATAAAAATAAAAAAATAAAAGAAGTGATGAAAGTCAAAGAAAATACTGCTACCTTTCTCTTTCCCTGGAAATAAGATGGTTATAAATGATGTCCCTGGAGAGAATAGCTTTTAGTCCAGATTCAGAGATGAAATACCCATTGAATAAGAAGGTTAAAGATGCTTCTGGTGACAAGAGTCCGGAATGTACAGAGGAAAGAATCATAAAGGACACCAGCTAGAGAGGATGAATGGGGAGAAATGACTTGTAATTTGCAGAGAAAAACGAGAGGACAGGTGATCATGCTACACATATTTGATGGCAGAACTGAGTACTCTAAATGGGTTCAACTGAACTCATGTTCTGAAATGAGAAATAGACTTGCTGCCAAGCCTGCACAAATGAGACCTGAGATCTTTTAGATTCTGAGTTATCTAGATTCCAGTTATTTTAGTGTAGCTCCCAGTAAATCTAGTATAATAGGAAAAGTTACATTTTTTGCGTGTCACATTTGTAGTTTTCTGTTTCTTCCATATGCATGTATGATATTTTTGATAAATAATTAATCAGTACCCTACAGCTAACATTAACCTCTCAGTTTTTCTTTCTTCTTAGATCTGGGCCTTCTCATATTCTCTCTATTACCTCTGTCTGGAATGGCCTGTGCTTCTCTACATCTAAGTCATTCCTATGCTGTCTTTTGAAGGCAGCTAAAATGACACTGTTGGATACCTTCTCTGATACTCTTCCAGAACATGACACCATCAGTTCAACAAATTAGCTTAGATCGCATTGGAACACATTCTCTTTGCTGACTCTATCTTTCATTTCTAGAACATATAAGAATTCTTTTCATGTAATTATTTTTGAAAATGTTTATGTCTGTTTTCAAAGTTAGAACATAAGATTTAAGATCTCAGGTACAGCGTCTACTTTGTTGTTGAAACCAAAGAAAAAAATGTAAATTAATGAATTGGTGTATGAATTATTTATAAAAGAAATTTAAGAAATAAGAAGTTATAAAAGTGAAATCCATTATAACCTCACCATCCACAGGAAAGCATTGTTAAGTTTTGGAATTACTTTCTTGTCCTTTAAAATGTATTTTTAGAGTTTGCTATCTATATAAATATGTGTATTAGCATATGTATCATTTTAAATATCACTTTAAGGCCTACAGTAATTTTCATTAAAGGATGTAAAAATTTATTACAATAAAATATTATTGATGAAAAATTTCCAATGTTTGCTAAAATAATCAATGCTGCTATAAATATCCTTCCACAAATATCTTGTACACATAAAGTATATTTTCTTAAGTTAAAAGATATGGAATTTGTGGATATAAGAGTATGGACAATTTTTATGTTGATGTGTATAGATTAAATTATCTATAGCTTACTGTTGAAATGGCAACAGTCTTTACTTCTCCCATAAGTAAATGGATTCTATTCTCTTACTTTTTGAATCTGGCTTTGTTTTTGCAAATTGCTTTGCCTAATAGAATGCCCTGGAATTGATACTGTGCTAGTTCTGAGCTTAAGCCTCAAAAAGCCTTGCATACTTTTGATTACTGCCGGTGGGACCCTGCCTCCAGCAAGTAAGCAAGCCATGTGGATCTGAGCTAATTCAGAACCATTGTCCCAGCTGAGGCTCTAAATATGTGAGCATACCAGCACAGATTAGCAAAACATCCCAGAGTGCCTGCAGGATTGTGAGCTATAAATGCTTGTTGTTTTATCGTACTAAATCTGGAGATAGTTTATAAACTGCAGTAACTAGCTAATTTATTCACATTTAGCAAATGACACTTCTGTGAAGAGTAAGAGTGCCAGTTTCCCCATATCCTCAACAACAGTGAAGATGCCCAGAATGTTTATTGTCTGTATTTGAGTTTCTTTACTAATAAGAGGACAAATCTTTTCATGTTATTAGTCACTTATGCTGCTTCTTTTCTTTTAAATTAGCTATCTCTATTTTTCTTTCAAGGAAGTCTTTTTAAAATTATAGAACCTAATATTGAAAGCAAAATTTCAAGTGTTCCATCAGATTTGTAATTGCTAAGCTATTAAAGTAGGACTAATTCCTGATCCAACTCAGATCCTCATTTGTACTTTACCCTTGTATATTTAGTGCCCATGCTCTGAATAGGCTCTAGTAAAAACAGTGAAGTGAAATCACCCAATGTTGTTGTTCCATCTTATAGATGGAAGTTAAAAACTAGAAAATATAAAAAAGTAGAGGGTACTGTTGCTTTTCCTTCATATTATGGTAGTTTTATTTCCTCTAATTTAAAAGTTGTTTATGCACATAAAATTGACAACCAAGTCATAGTTTTCAACTACATTGAGTATGAAAATTAGACAATAATAATAAAAAATTCTACTCTGCAAGGGAAAAAAAGGAATTTGAAACTTATTTGAATGGGTAGATAATTTAAGGCCCCAAAAGTTTAGCAAAATTTGTCCAAGGTTAAAAATCAAAACACTGTAGACATAAGGTTAAAAACATAATTTAGGTTCTCCAAAAAGCATATTCACTGTATCTATTTTAGATTTCTAGAGATGTGCTTTTGAATTCTTGTTAAAGAAATATTTGCACAAACTTGAAAAATATAACCACATGGATATACTTTCATTGTTACTTCTTCCTGGCACAGATTTTTTTTCCCCAGGATGTCAGTAGCAAAAGTTTATGGTTGTAACCTGCTAGGGTAATACAGTGCACTGTAAATCAAGTGCTATCAGTTCAGTAGCTGAGAATATTATTTTCAACCTCACACTTAACAAAAAAAAGTGTAACACCACATGTATTCTTTTGTCACTCTAAGTACTATTTAAGACTTTCAATGCATTTTTTTTAATTGCAAGTTTTAAAAAACCTACTCAACATATGGCAAAATGAAGTGGTAGTCTCTGCTTGCTTTAATTACAGTTTTTGGCTGATTTTCTGGCAGTTGATAAACTGAATAATTTTTTTCTCAATCAATGAATTTATGATATTTTAATTTATATATTTTGCCTTTTAGATTTGTTTTATTACTTTTATTTTGCTTAAACGATATTTCTTGAAGTTTGAAATGGAATGAGCAATATTGGTGGTATCACTCATTAGAATTTGCAGCAATTTAGCTGTCATAGCCCTCAGATCAGAGAGTCATACAAGATCAAGGGATGAGTGTCAGGAGTCTGTGGTGAGAGTAGAGAAAGGGACACAATACTGGTTTAAAGATGTTCCTAAGTTGTGTGTAGAGAGGCTAAACTATTTTTGCTAGAAGAATGATGGTGGAAGATGAAGTAAGACTGGAAGTATTTTAAGGTTAAAATATTATTCCTAATCCTAAGCCAATAAAGAACTAATATCTTGTGATTCTGTGGGAGGAAATCATTCCCCCTGGTTATGACCAAAGATTCTACAGAACATCGAGTAAAAGAAGTAGTTGATTAGAATCAGGAGACTTTTGGGAGTGGGTGTGTGGCAGGTCGTCTTCAGTGACACTATGACTTTGATCAAGGCTTTTCATTTCTCTGCATCTCTCTCATCTTCCTTGTCAATAAACTGATACTTTATTTTATGACTTTTTAAAGTGGCTGAGAGTGCTATTATTCAATGGAGACTTTGAACCACATTATACCCAAGGGACTGAATGAATTTAATGGCAATATTGAGTCATTTGATTCATACTTTGAAATAAAAGTGAATCACATTGAGCTTCATCCCCTCCTCTCTGCTTAGCAACTCTAATTCTAGGATGAATCCCTTCTGTACTACTCCTACAATTTTCCCTTTGTTTTTAGACAGAATTGTGTATCATGATGATAATAAGTTAAGTCTAAGTGGTCAAATTATTTAGTTCAAATTTGCCAACTGTGTGACTTTGAAAAAATGACTTTTCCTATTCATGAATCAATTTTGTCACCTGTAAAACAGAACTGGTATTAACAGAACTTATCTCTGAGTTTCATTGTATACGTGAGTTAATACAAGTAAAGCCCCTGGAACACTGTCTGGCGTGCAGTATGAGCTCAGTCATTATTAATTATTATAAATAATGATATTTGAATAAGCCCATTGTTAATCACAATGTGATTCATGTTTCTGGTCACTTGTACATAAATATACTTTGTAAGTAATAATATATTAGTGATGACCATGAATATAACTAATGCTGTACTTAACCAGGGATTAACTTTTATACAAGGGGATGGATATATATGTTTATTAAGATATCCAATTAAAATAATTCAGTTCACTTGGGAAGCTCAAAATAATTAATATTTTAAAAATTATTTTTCTATTTTTATGACATATCTATGTGGAGAAAAGAAATATTGACTTTCCACAGGTTAAATAAAAAGTACCAGGGCAGATTATATTATTCATCCAAGTTCACAAAGCAAGGCAGTCACAGAGACTGGCATTGACCTGTGGGATGAAGGCACCTGTGTGATGGAGTGGGCTTTATCCACATTTAGTTTGTTTAATATGTTTTTACCACTGGTGTAGATGATGTAGTTTTCAACTTTAACTCATAGGAACTTTGCCAGATGGTCCATGTATGCAAGAGCATATTGTATTTATTGCTCCCTTCTGAAGGATGTAAAGGTCCTTATTTGCCTCTGAGGACAGAATCAGAAATGTGGTTTCACTGGCTTGTCCTCAGGGAACTGGAATAATAGTCTCAGAGCTGGATTCAGAAAGAGGCCATCAGAGAGGAAGCAGACAGATTGAGAAGAATAGACAGGGAATGATCAGGGAAAGAGATTCTCCAGGACCTGTCAAAGATAATTTAGCTGATACTAAAAGGCAAAGGGATGTGAACTGAGATCCTGAACATCTCGGGCAGGGTTGCGTCTCTTGTATTAGTAGGTGGTCCTGCACAACCTTCCAACAGTGGAGGGAGTAATGATGAGATTTTATTTCCATAATTCATTCACAATAATAAAAGAAAACAGAGTATTATTTTGTTAAAAGTGTGACTTTTAAAATGTACCTATTCCAAAATGGCAATAGTTATAACTATGATAACTTTGTTATCTGAAATGATAGCCATTCTGAAGGGATACACTTGTAGCTTTTATTTTTTACTGAGTCTTTTTCATTTTATGGAAAGGTATTGGCCTTAAATTCATGAAAAGATAAAAGCATGCTTTATTCATTCATTAAAGACTTTGCTATTTTTAAACATTGTGTTAATGGGAAGATAAGATCATGTCTGAATTAAGAATGACAACTTCTCAGTTATTCAAAATATATTAAGTTATGTAATGTAATACAAAAGTACATATATAATATGTCTTGTATATTCAAATACTTTTACTCTAGATTCTCTAAGATGTAGGAAATATCTTGTTCCTCAAATGTTCTGATTTCCAACCTTACATTGGCAGTATTCAACCCAAACTCAAATTTAATGGGATAGAGAATATAATTATATTACGTAATTTAAATTAACCTTAAATTCACAAGTGTGAATATTAAATATAATATCATAGAACCTTATATTTGGAAACAAACTTAATATATACATGAAAAGGAACAATAACTACTTAGTGAATCTGAATTTTTTTTTAATAGTTACCAGACAAAGGATCATCTAAGATATGCTCAAGCACTTTGGAGAATTCTCTTTGGGATATTCTAATTAGTCAAAAGGTATCTTTAAAATTAAGGCAAAATTTTCCTCTTTGAAATATCTACCCATTAGTTGTACATCCAGATACAGACCATAATGTATTTGAGGACAGTTATGTCATAAATATAATTTCTAAAACCCTAATATAATCACTAAATTCCAGAAAGTTAAAGCAAAAACAATATTTTTAGTTTAAACTCTTTTGAGTGGTTATAATATTTTAGGGACTATAATTATCAATTTACATTCACTAGCTTACTTAATTATCATAATTACTCTATCAGGTAAACATTTTAACCTTCATTTAGAAAAACAAAGAAACCACAAGCCAGATAATTTTTAGGCAGTATTTTGTATTTAATAAGAAGTTTTTATTTAATAACAGTGGCAATGTAAACTCAGGCTGACTGGCTAGTATATCCACCTGTGAGATCAACAGGGCAAAAAAAAATCATGCTTTACTGTCAGTAAGAAATGTGATTGTAATGAACCCTGAAATGTTCTGAGCATGCACGTGCATGTTCATATTCAACTATAGAACTATTAGGATGTTAGCTGGGCATGGTGGCACATGCCTGTAGTCCCAGCTACTCGGGAGGCTGAGGCAGGAGAATTGCTTGAACCCAGGAGGCGGAGGTTGCGGTGAACCGAGATCATGCCATTGCACTCCAGCCTGGGTAACAAGAGCGAAACTCCGTCTCAAAAAAATTAAAAAAAAAAGGACTATTAGGATAATAATCTCCATCTGGAATCACCAAAACAACATCATGTAGGGTCACTCAGCCTTTTGTGGCCACATGCACTTCTACTATGCTGTGTGCTTCACTGTCATTTGCCCAAGAGTTAAGTGGTCAGCTGGACAATTATTATCTTGTCTAAACTGAGTTATAACATTATAAATGCTTTGTCTTATACATAAAATCATTAATATTTCTTTATTTCTAATATACAAAAATTATGTGATATTTAAGAAGGAACACATTTCTAGATATGAGAAAATGTTGACAAGTGCCGGTGATGTAAAAAATCATGTAGTGTGAACTTTAGAACATACAGAAGGAAATCATAAAGTCCCTTTTTTTTCTGTCTATTACATCTTCAAGACCTCAATGGCAACAGAAGTAAAAATGTCCAGGTTGGTGGACTGATGCATTGAGAGGAAATTTTTGCAAGGAATTAAGTAAGTGTTATGAGTGGGAAGAGAGATTAAACTGATAGAGTATTGTGTAAAATAGGAAAATTGAGTTTGTAAAATATAAGCCTCAGAGTAACAACCTATTAAAAAACATATATAAACACCAAGCACAGAAAATAATCAATAGTAAAATATTTGATTATTATCTGAAAACAAAACCATAGCTTATATAGTAAAATTCATGTCTAATACTGGGAGAGCCAGGTTAGCAGAGTAAATTACTGAATATTTCTAAATACAGTATAGTACTTTTATCTGTAAAATAAAAGAAAATGTGTAAAATGCAAAAAATTACAATTTCTAACCTTATAGATTTCCTGTAAACATGACATGCAATAAACGCTGTGAAGATCTTGGTGCACAGTCTAACACAGAAGTTCACAAGGTATGGCCCACAAATCTGTGTACATTCCTAAGACTCTTTCAAGGATTCCATTCAGGGGAAACTATTTTCCTAATAATACTAAGACATTATTTAGCCTTTTCACTCTGTTGACATTTGTACTGATGGTGCATAGTCCATGGTGTGACAAAATGAGAAATGCGCATAAAGCAAGAACTTTTACTTTCTCAAATATTCTAGTTGTCTTAAGAAAAAGAATTTATACATTGATAGTTTAAATTGAGATGTGAACTTGACCCTTTTTTTCCTGAACATTAGTTTTACTTAAAAGAATGGCTGACTAACAGAAAAATATGGTCATTCAAACTTGGATATTTGATGGACTTTTTTTTGAAAATAAACAAAGGGAGCTTGTCATTTCAAGAAAAACAATAAGTATTTGTGGGAAAGATAAAATTCAAAATTTCAAGCAAAAAATAGGATTCTGAAAAACTTGTATCTGCCAAAATGAACCCAACATGAGACTACTTAGAATATTTTCTTCTGAGATCAAATGGTGATATTAACAAATGTGATTATTTTAATATTGTATAATTAAATGAATCAACATTTGAGTTGTCTGTATAATTAAGTATACCAACATTTTTCAAATGATCAAAATCATTCTTAGGTAAAAGATTTATTCAGAATACAAAAAAGTCAATAGATTTTTGTATAGCAAAGTATAAGTTCACTAATATCATTTCAGATTCAAAATTGTGACTAACTTTTAAAGACTACCACTTGCGAAGTTTGGGTATAGCATCAAAAATAATATTCACAATTATCTGAAAGAATTAAAAATAATTCTCTATTTCTAGCTATTTATCTCACTGAGGCTGGATTTTCTTTATATACTAAAACAACATGTTACAATATATTAAGTACAAAAACTGATCTGAGAATCTGGCTGTCTTCTCATAAGCTAGATATTAAAGACGTTTGAAAAGACACATTAAAAAAGTCACTCTTCTAACTAAACTTTTTCTTTTAAAAATATGGTTATTTTTAATTTCAAAGTATTTTTTATACATTATATTCCAAAAAAAATTATTTTATATGTTTTAATGTCTTAATACAGATATTTTAAGATAAATCCATTCAGAAATATAAAAATTTCAGTTTAAATTTTAAATTCAGTAACATCACTAGATACAAACTACATAAACAGAAGCTTCTGGCAGATCCTCAATACTTTCTCAAGTAAATGTTTCCCAAGAAAATATGTGTGAAATAAAATTCTGCTACAAAGACATTTCTCAACATGTTTTAACAATTCCTCTTTTCAGTATATCAGGACACATGTGGTTCATACTAGTTTTGATAGTGTTGGACAGCCATATGTGGTTCAATTGTATAACTGCTAAAGAAATAAAACGATTACCTTTAGAGATGAAAATGCATCATCTTCCATAAATTCAAAGAATTTAAGTAGCACTGGCCCTGTTGTATAGACAAGTTATGTTTTTGCTTATGTCTTAGCTTATGTTAAACTAGTATGGAATATAATTAGGGTTACTCACAGAGCTACGCTTCTTTATTCATACTACAAATGGTCCTTCTAGAAAACAGACAGCAATTATAGTGATACCACATAATCAGAAAATTATATGTTTTGCTAATAAATACACATTAACTGAGGGTTAGCTAGCACCTCCATAAGTGCTTAGAAGTTAATAAAAATATACACAATCCTGGATATTAAGGGGATTAGCACTTAGTGAGCTAATAGAGACATTTACACAAAATTAATGCTATAAACAAATTTTTATTTTTGTCCATATCTCTTTAATCTCTTAGAAAAAGCAAATATAAAATTGATTTCTAAATCCTTTGTGATGCATAATTGTTTGATATGAAAGGCATTATTTGGAGGCTCAAATGGAAGTTTTATACATTATACCAACTACTAGTATTGATCTTCAGGAAATTAATTACTATAGAATTAATATAAATTGTTAATTAAGTCATGTACATAAAATTGTTGGCACATAGTAGATATTCAATAAATATAAGTTCCTTTTCCTGTAATTAAAATTAGAGGAATACTAAATACCCTATGTAAGTGAGTACCTATAATACCATTCTCGAAGTGGAAGAGAAAAAATTAATGTCCAAAATTCTCTCTATACAACATGTAGCTAGTAAGTCAATTCATCATTCCCTATATAATATTTCTTTACACATATTTTTTTCCCTGAGACTGAGGGTAAATGTCACATACTAATCTCTTTCAAGTTAACTCTTTAAAATAAATTCTATTCTGACTGGCTCTGGCTGAATACCTTTGACTTTTGATGTACCCTTAAAAATTATATGAAAACCTAGCCTTCATTGAGAATAAGATAATAGCAAGTAAAATTCAATAAAGTGGACAAAGTTTAATGATGTGACATTTTGTTTTATTTATATAATCTATAAATTATTATTTGTAATATAGATAAAATAAGGTAGGCATCTTAGAGGAAGGACTCCACCAAAAATTGAAATAAAATGAAACAAAATTAAATAAAAGGCCTTGGCTTATTTTCTTCCTGTTTTCATGACCTACTTTAATATCTCATATTATGGAGCAATTTGTGCTTTTAAAATATACTAGACTGTGAAGATTTCTGCTTCTAACCATGATGATGTTGCTTTTACCAGACTCGCTCTTCTGCTTAAAACAATTATAAAACTAAAGTACACATAAGAGACAATTGTTTTCAACCTTGTCCAGTGTATGGTACATATATGTAATGCTGGAGAGAGAGAAACTACATGAGCTGAGCCCAGTGTTAGTCCCAGTTTTCCCCTGGGGCCACTTTACAGATGACAGCATAAGGTGGTGAAGCTTGAGAAGAAAATAGCAGTTCAGCGAGCTGAGGAAGCCAACTTTGATGTTGGGGTCTACTGGTGTGACTGAAGTTTGTAGTAGGGGATATTGTGCAGAGAAGGAGCCTAGAAATCAGCCTAGAGTCCCTGAAACACAGCACTTTCTTGGTTTTCCTCCTGTTACTGGCTATAATTCCTTTGGCTTCCCTGTAGTTTCCTCCACTATTCCCTCAACTCTTAATGTTAAGATGGTAGGTGTCCTTATTCAGCCTTTATATACTTTATACATTCACCACATGGGTTATCTTATCCAGTTCCATGGCTTTAAATAAATGCATATAGCTCCGTTGATAAAATTCTAGTTTATATCTCTAGCTCAGATCTTTCTTCCAAACTCCAGATTTATATAAATGCATTTCTTCTCAACACTTCCACTAAAATGTCTAATAAATAATTTGTACATGTCTGTAGGACATAGAAATATATATAGTTTCATACAGTCCCTGAGTTAGAAAGAGTAATTAGGCCCATGGTGAGGTGGTAGGAACACTCCATCCTGTCAATCTTAACAAAACCAGATAAACACTCAGTAACATTAGATTATTACAAAAGGAAGAACTAATTACCTGTTTCTTAATTTCTTATTCCTAGTCCCAAAATACAACAATTGTAGAATGAATTTGGTGCTTGATGAATGCTATATACAAACCCCTTTGAAATAAGAACTTAATTGCACCAAAATTGTTTATTCCTCCAGAGTCATGAGGATGGTTTTGTCTCAATGTCTCCCAGCAAGCAGAATGTGCGACTCAGCAGTTTCACATAGTGGCCAGGATTTACTCATCTTATCTTGTGTGTTATACACCCTTTGTACCCCATTTCAACCAATCCTTTAATTATACTACTCATTTCTGAAAGCTTATGCCATCAAAACTAGGTCCTGATTGCCACAGAACGATCTCCCTCAGGTACGTTTCATCCAGTTGACTTATTACTTGAAAGTTAACTGCATTAATAGTGGTGGACAAATTATCATTGCCTAAAAAGCTTTATCTTGATTATGGTTCAAAACTTAATTATATCAGATATTAAAATAAAATATATTTTGTGGTTAGAGTTGCTGACCTACATAATATCTAATTTCTAAGAATGGAGAGAGAGGAAGAGATTTAATTCTCTTCTAATAAATGTAATTTCCTGGGTTACCAGTTTACCAGTATGTAAAGATAATCTTGAGAGAAAAGCCACTGGGGCTTGATATTATACCGAACTTTCCAAGAGCCAGTATGTAGATGAGAAGGTAAATTTATCATGAATACAGTGTTGGCAAAGAAGGAAAAAATTTCTTTAGCAGCTGCTGTTGATGCTTAAATGCACATATTCTTTAAGATCTCCATATTTGGATTTATTTTTTTTTTCAATGTCATTATGCGTTGGTCTTGTTTTTGCTTTTTTTGGTATATTTTCAATGTATCAATTAGTAGAGGTAGGACTATATTTGAAATAAATAAAATATCTATATATAAACATAAGTATACATTTAGATAGATATTCAATAAAATCCAAATACAGAAATTATCTCCAGATACAGAAATTATGAATTATTTTTCCTTGCGCTCTTCAATATCATTCAAATTTCTACATTCAACATGTTTGAGTTGTTCAATTACAAAAAAACTAGTAACTAAGGTAAAAAGACAACAGATAACTAGGAGGTTTAATTCTCCTCTTGGATAAATGCTCCTGATACAATAGGATTCTATACCTTTGACTACAATAACAAGGGCAATTACAAGTTTAATTTCATCCATTTGGATTGATGGGGTTATTGGGCTGATAAAACTAGGGAATGAAGTATGTATACAATAGCTATATTTCTACAGATTACTTTTCACTCTATCCTTGACGACATCATTGAGAAATGTTGGCAGAATTTTAATGTGGTTGAATGGAGTCATAACTCTTTAACTTACCATCACAAGGTAGGTAGATTAATATTTGATATCTATCCATGGGAAGATCCCATGGTAGATTTCTGAATCTGATCATATTTTATCTAACAATTTCATCAATGAAAACATATGTCATGCTTATTGTACTTGTAAGTAATAAGGTACCCAACCTAGCTGACATCTAATCAGCTTGTTCAGAGAATGCATAATTGGAAAACAGGATTATGTGAAGTTTGAATAGAGAAAGAAGTCTAAACATTTTTGCAGTTCTCTGAATTTATGGAGTGGGGGGTGTTAAAAGTTGTTACCCAGGAAAGGGGCCTCAAATATAGGATTGCTAATTGATGATAAAACTATTGGGGAAGTGGCATCAGAAAGTTTGGTTTATAAGAGATAAAGCCAAAAAATTATGTGTACAATGATGATAAAACATTTAATGTAATAGTTATATTTTGAATATGAGTTTTTCTAAGAACAGTAAGAATCCATTTTAATTCTATGAGGTGTGTTTGTGTGTGTGTGAGTGCATGTGCATGCACAGTTTACAACATCTCTAAGACTCAATGTGACTTAATAGTAAAATGTGTGGATTATTTTTGTAAGCGTCTTTCTTGCCAAGTGCTCATAAATTGCAAGTGGGTTCATTGAGAGGCTTCTATATAAATCTATGGTACTATCAATTTGCTGGTTAAATGATCTTGTTCTTCATGATTGCAAACATGTTCAGCTCCATTAAAGGCAATGTCATTCTTTTCCCAGGTATCAGCTGATTTCAGTGTCTGTAAAAAGCCTATTATATATATTTAAAAAAAGGTTTTCTATCATCCTTTGCTCTACTGTGACATACAAATTTTTAAAAAAATAAAATCTTGGGAATAGGAAAGTCTTTCAAAACATGACAGAAACCCTATGATTCATAAAGGGAAAATAGAAACATATTGCACCTCCCCCACACATGTATACAAAATAAAGGAATAAAGGAAAATGTGTTTGCAAAGGGCTGATACCTCTATAAACAATAATGTGTTATATAAAAAGAAAAGCTAGAAAGGTATGAACAAATGATTAGCAAGGATAATTCTGAAAAGAGGAACTTAGAAACACTTCACTTTTACTCCCCATATTTTTGTATTTTTAGCAAATCATTTGCATTATTTTGTAATAAAAGTGCATTTTAAAACTGTGGTCCTGTTGCCCATTCTATTTTTTGTTTTTTTCTTTTAATACATAATAAATCTATTTGAAAAAATACTTCTATTTTATTTTGTGTATGTGATTCTTTAGGGAATATGCTTACCTGTGAGCACTTTGTTGGGTTATCTGCCAATATAGATAGTTTTAATTAATCTTAATGCTTTTTATTTCACGTTCCTGTCTAATTGCCCTGGCTAAAACTTCTAGTAAAATGTTAAGTATAAATGTCAAGCGTGAACATCCCCTGTTTCTTCCTGTTCTTAAGGAAATACATTCAATCTTACAACACAAAGTATAATGTTAGGTGCAAACTCTTCATTGGTATGCTTTATTAGGATAAAGAAGACCCCTTCTAATCTAATTTTCTGGGTGTTTTAATAACAAAAGGATATTAGATTTTGCCAAATAATTTTTCTTCAACTCTGGAGATGATCATGTGAGTTTTAGCATTTATTTTATTGATAGGCTATAATACATTGATTGATTTTAGGTGTTAAACCACCTTTGAATTCTTGGGATATATCCCAGTGCATCAAAATATATAATCATTTACATACATTGCTGCGCTCAGTTAGCTGGCATTATGTTAAGAAATTTTGTATCTGCATTATTAAGAGATATTTCTCTGTGATACTCTTTTTTTGTGATGTCTTTTTCTATATATATATATTTTATTGCACTTTAGGTTCTGGGGTACATGTGCAGAACATACAGGATTGTTGCATAGGTACATACATGGCAATGTGGTTTGCTGCCTCCATCCCCCATCAGCTATATCTGGCATTTCTCCCCATGTTACCCCCTCCTGAACCTCCCTACCCCTAGCTGTCCCTCCACTATTCCCCCCCAACAGACCTCAGTGTGTGATGCTCCCCTCCCTGTGTCCATGTGTTCTCATTGTTCAACACCTGCCTATGAGTGAGAACATGCAGTGTTTGATTTTCTGTTCTTGTGTCAGTTTGCTGAGAATGATGGTTTCCAGATTCATCCATGTCCCTACAAAAGACATGAACTCATCGTTTTTTTATGGCTGCATAGTATTCCATGCTGTATATGTGCCACATTTTCCCTGTCCAATCTATTGTTGATGGGCATTTGGATTGGTTCCAGGTCTTTGCTATTGTAAACAGTGCTGCAATGAATATACGTGTGCACGTATATTTATAATAGAACGATTTATAATCCTTTGGATATATGCCCAGTAATGAGATTGCTGGGTCAAATGGGATTTCTATTTCTAGATCCTTGAGGAATCACCTGCCACACTGTCTTCTACAATGATTGAACTAATTTATACTCCCACCAACAGTGTAAAAGTGTTCCTATTTCTCCACATCCTCTTCAGCATCTGTTGTCTCTAGATTTTTTAATGATCACCATTCTAACTGGTGTGAGATGGTATCTCAGTGTGGTTTTGATTTACATTTTTCTAATGACCAGTGATGATGAGCATTTTTTCATATGTTTGTTGACCTCATATATGTCTTCTTTTGAAAAGTGTCTGTTCATAATCATATGATTTTTTCTTTGGTTCTGTTTATGTGATGGATTATGTTTATAGATTTGTGTATGTGGAACCAGCTTTACATCCCTGGGATGAAGCTGACTTGATAGTGATGGATAAGCTTTTTGATGTGCTATTGGATTTGGTTTGCTAGTATTTTATTGAAGATTTTTGCGTCAATGTTCATCATGGATATTGGTCTGAATTTTTTTTTTTTTTTTTGCATGCCTACCAGGTTTTGGTATCAGGATGATGTTGGTCTCATAAAATGAGTTAGGGAGGATTCCCTCTTTTTGTATTGTTTAGAATAGTTTCAGAAGGAATGGTATCAACTCCTCTTTGTACCTCTGATAGAATTCGGCTCTGAACTTGTCTGGTCCTGGACTTTTTTTGGTTGGTAGGCTGTTAATTGCTGCCTCAACTTCAGACCCTGTTATTGGTCTGTTGAGGAATTCAACTTCCTCCTGGTTTAGTCTTGGGAGGGTGTGGAATGTATCCATTACTTGTAGGTTTACTGGATTATTTGCATAGAGGTGTTTGTAGTAATCTCTTATGGTAGTTTGTATTTCTGTAGGATCAGTGGTGATATCTCCTTTATCATTTTTTATTTTGTATATTTGAACTTTCTCCCTTTTTTTATTTTTTTGTTAGTCTGGCTAGTGTTCTATCTATTTTGTTGATCTTTTCAAAAAAAACCAGCTCCTGGATTTACTGGTTTTTGGAAGAGTTTTTCGTGTCTCTATCTCCTTCATTTCTGCTTTGATACTAGTTAATTCTCGCCTTCTGCTGGCTTTTGAGTTTGTTTGATCTTGCTCCTCTAGTTCTTTTAATCATGATGTTAGGGTGTTGATTTTGTATCTTTCCTCGCTTCTCTGGTGGGCATTTAGTGATATAAATTTCCCTCTAGACGCTGCTTTAAATGTGTCCCAGAGATTCTGAAACTTTGTGTCTTCATCCTCATTGGTTTTGAAGAACATCTTTATTTCTGCCCTCATTTCATTATTTGTCCAGTAGTCATTCAGGAGCAAGTAGTTTAGTTTCCATGTAGTTGTGCGGTTTGGAGTGAGTTTCTTAATCCTTAGTACTAATTTGATTGCACTGTGGTCTGAGAGACTGTTTGTTATGATGTCCATTCTTTTGCATTTGGTGAGGAGTGATTTATTACCAATAATGTGGTCAATTTTAGATTAAGCGTGATGTGGTGCTGAGAAGAATATATATTCTGTGGATTTGGGGTGGAGAGTTCTATAAATGTCCATTAGATCTGCTTGGTCCAAATCTGAGTTCAGATCTTGGATGTTGTTGTTAATTTTCTGTCTCATTGATCTGTCTAATATTGACAGTGGGGTGTTAAATCTCCTACTATTACTGTGTGGGAGTGTAAGTCTCTTTGTAGGTCATTAAGAACTTGCTTTATGTATCTGGGTGCTTCTGTATTGGGTGCATATATATTTAGGATACTTAGCTCTTCTTGTTGCATTGATCCCTTTACCATTATGTAATGCCCTTCTTTGTCTCTTTTGATCTTTGTTGGTTTAAAGTCTGTTTTATCAGAGACTAGAATTGCAACTCCTGCTTTTTTTTTTTTTTTGCTCACCATTTGCTTGGAATATCTTCCTCTATTCTTTTATTGTGAGCCTATGTGTGTCTTTGCACATGAGATGGGTTTCCTGAATACAGCACACCAATGAGTCTTGACTTTTTATCCAAATTGCCAGTCTGTAACTTTTGAATGGGTCATTTATCCCATTTACATTTAAGGTTAATATTGTTATGTGTGAATTTAATCCTGCCATTTTGATGCTAGCTGCTTGTTTTGCACATTAGTTGAAGTTTCTTCATAGTGTCAATGGTCTTCACAGTTTGCTATGTTTTTGCAATGGCTAGTAGTGGTTGTTCCTTTCCATGTTTAGTGCTTCCTTCAGGAGCTCTTATAGGGTAGGCCTGGTGGTGATGAAATCTCTCAGCAGTTTCTTGTCCATAAAGGATTTTATTTCTCCTTTGCTTATGAAGCTTAGTTTGGCTGGATATGAAATTCTGGGTTCTTTTATGATGTTGAATATTGGCCCCCACTCTCTTCTGGCTTGTAGGGTTTCTGCCGAGAGGTCCACTCTGAGTCTGATGGGCTTCCCTTTGTGGGTAACCCAACCTTTCTCTTTGGCTGCCCTTAGCATTTTTTCCTTCATTTCAACCCAGTGAATCTGACATTCATGTGCCTTGGGTTACTCTTCTCAAGGGAATACATTTTTGGTGTTCCCTGTATTTCTTGTATTTGAATATTGGCCTGCCTTGCTAGGTTGGGGAAGTTCTCTTGGATAACATCCTAAAGAGAGTTTTCCAATTTGGTTTCATTTTCCCCGTCACTTTCAGGTGTACTGATCAAACGTAGATTTGGTCTTTCATATAATGCCATATTTCTTGAAGGCTTTGTTCATTTCTTTTCACTCTTTTTGCTCTAATCTTGCCTTCTCACTTTATTTCATTGAGTTGATCTTCAATGTTTGATATCCTTTCTTCCACTTGATCGATTAGGGTATTGAAACTTGTGTATGTTTCATGACGTTCTCGTGCTGTGTTTTTCAGCTCCATCATGTCATTTATGTTCTTCTCCACACTAGTTATTCTCGGCATTTCATCTAACCTTTTTTCAAGGTTCTTACTTTCCTTGCATTGGGTTAGAACATTATCCTTTAGCTCTGAGAAGTTTGTTATTACCCACTTTCTGAAGCCTGTTTCTGTGGATTTGTCATACTCATTCTCCATCCAGCTTTGTTCTTTTGCTGGTGAGGAGTTGTGATCCTTTGGAGGATAAGAGGCTCTTTGGCTTTTGGCAATTTCAGCCTTTTTGTGCTGGTTACTTTCCATCTTCAAGGATTTATCTACATTTTGTCTTTGAAGCTGGTGACTTTTGGCTGAGGTTTCTGAGTGGACATCCTTTCTGTTGATGTTGACACTATTTCTTTGTGTTTGTTAGTTTTCCTTTTAATAGTCAGGGTCCTCTGCTGCAGGTCTGCTGGAGTTTGCTTGAGGTCCACTTTAGATACTGCTTGCCTGGGAATCACCATGGGGGCTGCAGAATAGCAAATATTGCTGCCTATTTCTTTCTCTGGTAGCTTCATCCAGCAATGGTACCTTCCAGATGTCAGCCAGAGCTCTCCTGTATGACATGTCTCCCAGTTAGAATACACAGGGGGTCAGGGAGCCACTTGAGGAGGAAGCCTGTCCCTTAACGAAGCTCAAGGACTGTTCTAGGGGTACCGTTGCTCCCTTCAGGGCTGCCAGACAGGGTCATTTAAGTCTGCTGAAGCAGAACCCACAACCACCCCTTTTCCCAGGGGTTCTGTCCCAGGCAGGTGGGGACTTTGTAAGTCCCTGATGGGCTGCTCTCTTTTTTTCTGAGATGCCCTGCCCAGTAAGAAGGAAATCTACTTGACAGTCTGTCTGCAGAGGCCTTGCTGGGCTGCCAGGGTGCACTCTGCCTATCTGCTGTGTAAGCTTCCTGGCAACTTTATTTACACAGGCGGTGTTGAAACCGCCTACTGGAGCCTCAGCAATGGCAGACACCCCTCTCCTTATGAAGCTCAAACATCCCAGGTCAAGCTCAGGCTGATGTGCTGGCTGTGAGAATTTCAAGCCAGTGGGTTTTTAGCTTGGTGTTGTAGGTGCCCATGGGAGTCTCCTGGTCTGCAGGTTGTGTAAACCCTGGGAAAAGTGCAGTATCTGAGCTGGAGTGTCATACTGTCCAGAAATGTCCCTAATGGCTTCCCTTGGCTGGAAGAGCAAGTTCTCTGGCCCCTTGCACCTCCCAGGTAAGGCAATGTCCTACCCTGCTTTGGCTTGCCCACATTGGGCTATTCCCACTATTTAACCAGTCCCAATGAGATGAACCTGGTACCTCAGTTGGAAATGTGGAGATAACTCCTCTTCTGGCATGCTCTTACTGGGAACTGCAGACTGGAGCTGTTCCTATTTGGCTATCTAGGCAGACATCTTACATCACACACTTTTGTGATTTCAAGTTTTTTAACTCATTGAGGTTTTTTGTTTGTTTGTTCTGTGGTCTGACATATGCTGTATTCTGGAGAATGATCCATGTACATTAAAGAAGAATATGTATTGAGCTATTGCTGGGTGGAATGTTCCATAGATGTCTGTTAGGTCTAGTTGTTTTTTATTGTTTTTCAAGTCTTCTGTTTTTTTGTTAATCATATGCCTAGCTCTGTCCATTACTGAAAGTAGGATATTAAAGTTTCCAATACTCTTAATGGTCTTGAGGTGAAAAATAAAATAAAATAAAATGTTTTCAATGAGTATTGTTGAATTGTCTTTTTCTCCCTTTGATTCTGTTAGTTTTTGCTTCATGCATTTTAGGATTTTATTGATAGTAATAGGTTTGTAATTGTTATATTTTCATAATGTATTTACTCCTTTAGCATTATGAATGTCCTTTGTTTTTCCCCTAACAACAATTTTTCCTTCAAGTGTATACTGTGTAATATTACTATAGCCACTCTAGTTCTCTTTTTGGAATTGTTTTCATGTTACATATTTGTGTAACATTTTATTTCAACCTCTTTTTTTTAATGTAAAGTGTGTTTGATAGTTTATAGTTGGACAATTTTTTAATCTATCCTGGAAATATCTTAACTTGTAGTGCTTGATTTATTTAAGTTTAATGTAATCACTCATAAGTTAATATTTATAGCTGTCATTTGGTATTTGTCACCTGGTATCTATGTATGTCATATATTTTTAAATTCTATTTGTACCTTTATTTCTTCATTATTGTCATCTTTTTTTATTAAATAAATATTTTATATAATGTAATTTCTTTTTAACTTTTCTTATAATATTAAGTTGTTTTCCTATTATTGCACTGGGGACTAAATTTAAAAGGTTAATTTAAAACAATCTAGATCAGATTAATACCAACTTAATTATAGCATTATACCATATCATTGCATTATGCAATATATAATATGTTGTATAGCATTACACATTATATTACATAGCTTTATTTTTCTTCTATTTTGCACCATTGTCATACAAATTATACCTATATACATATAAGCCCATAAACACAGTTTTTAAATTATTGCTTTAAGCAGTTTTCTTTTAAAGCTGATAGAAAGTCTTACACACAAAAATAATTTATATTGTAGTTCATATTTACCTATGTTGTTACCTTCACTGTTGCTGTTTATTTGTAAAGATTTGAATTACTGTTTGGGGTCCTTTCATTTCAGAATAAATGACTCCTTTCAGTATTTCTTAAAGCAAAGCTCTGCTAGTAAAGAATTTTCATAGTTTGTGTTTACTCAAAAATATCTTAATGTCTCCTTCATCCTTGATGGTTAGTTTTACTGGATATAAAATTTTGGGTTGATATTTATTTTCAGCACTTTGGATATGTTATCACACTGCTTTTTTAACTCTATGGCTTCTGATTGAAAATCAGCTGTTAATGTTATTATCTTGCACATGAGCTGATTTTCTCTGACATTTTTTATGATTATATGTTTGTGTTTGGCAGTTTACTACAAAGGTGCCTAGAAAAAGATTTCTTTTAACATTTAAAACTGATATATACCTTGAGCATATAAAATTGTAGAAGTTGAAGAATTGCAAAAGCAAAACTCTTTATAAAATGTGTTTAGCCAGTGAAACTCCCTGAAACTCTATTCAAGCTATTCCAAACCTGCGCCTTATTTCCTCTACTCAATTCTGTCATCTCTTTTATTTCCCCTTTGAAGCCACATTCTACACCAACCATTTAATTTGAACCCCATACTCTATTTTTCTAAGAAACAATAAGGACATTAATTTAACTATTTAACATTGTTAATCCACTTCACTCTTTTCAGAAAACAACCGGGAGTAGACTATACCAAAATATTCTGAGAGGAATAATCCCTCAATTATAGATTATTTCCTTTGGCAAAAATTTTAAATGGCATTAGTAAGGGTTCTTGTACCATTCTTATTTATTAAGGCAAAGATTCATAATCTAATCTGAGTATTCTGCTCCTCAGCGCGGATGATGGGACTAAATGAAAATACTTACCTCTTTACACTGTTCCAAATCACTGCAGTTATACAACTAAAGTGTAAAATTCCTTTATATTTCTTTGAAAATAATTTACATAAGAAAGTTATTTTGCTGTAATTTGGTTGATAACATATACTGATTTTTAAAAAGTTTAATGTAGCCGTAGCTTCACCAGAAAACTTTTTGCATTATATTTAATATTTGGTCTTTCATGATAATACTAACAGAGATAGAAATGGAAAAGGCTTATACAAAATTCAAAATACTTATTTTTGGATAAATTGAAATTATTGAGTTAAGAGATGTGAACTGGACATATCAATGTAAACACTTTTTATATTCAAAAAAGAGTTATAAAAAAAGAAAATTATCCACAAAGTGTTTAATGTTAAATAGCAAGATTATAACAACACATTGGATATGATTCCAATTTAGGAAAAAGGAAAAAACCTAATTTTATGAACACATATAGAGTGTGTATGTGTGTATATATATAGGTGTATGTGTATTTAGTGCATGTATATGTGTGTGTAACAACATATATACTTGTGTAATACACACACTACACACAAATGTAACAACAAACTGATTTCTTCTAGTAAGAAAGATAGTATGATTGGGGGATTAGAGCTTCAGGGACAATTTTATAGTTTATTTTACATATAAATACATGGTCTTAATTTACTTTTTAAAGTGTTTTATGTTTGTCATTAGGGAGAAAAAGTACATGCAATAAACTTGTGCTTTTCATTAAGATATAATATCGAAGTCCACTTGTGTTATTTACTTGAAAATTTGGTTAGTCAGTGAGTTTCCAGGGGGGAATCATCATTATTAAAATGGAATATTAAATTTTATGTATATACTCATATACTATAGGGGGCAATCTAAATATGTACAGATTTCATGAAAAGAAAACTGACATTAGGTAATCAGCACTTAAAATTGTTTAGTTATTTTACTTATTTTTGAGGAGAATAAATAGTAACCCAAAGGATATAACCAGTTGGCAGGGATGCTAGGTTTCAAATTAAGGGTGAACTAGATATAAAGCCAATTATTCAAAGCAGTGTTATTTATTCAATGCACTGTGAAAAATTTAAATTTACTGTAGTAGGGAGATGCTTAAATAAACTAGTTAAGTTCACACAGTATCTTTTAAGCCAGTATTTATTGACATGGGAATATAATCATAATACATAACAATTTTGTATTTTAACAGACTTGCAAATGGTATTCACAAAATGTTATCTTCTTTATAAATAGATACTCATATGTAGAAAAATACAGGAAGAAATAAAATACATTATTATTAGCTTTTATCCCTGGGTGGTAATGAAATTATATATTTTTAAATTTCTTTTGAAATAGATAGTCTCTAATTACATAAAATAAGATGTGCTTCCTTCATAATTGGAAATAAAAATAATGCTTTTTAAGAGGGAAAATTACAATTTATTTCCTATAGGATTTATTTTCGATTCATAAAGATTAATGGGTTTTCAGGGTATTTACTGAATATTTATTGACTTTGAATTTACTGCTTTTCATGAAGTTCTTCAAGAGAAAATAATATTTATCAAGATGATAAAGGCTGTGACTGATAATATTTATGTAGAAAAATAATTTTTCTTTGCTATTTAGCAGAGAAGAGCTTTTCTCATCACCCACAGGAGAGAAGGACAGTAAATCTCAAGTATTTTACAACTATCAGGTCAATGCAGCACATTTTTCTATCAAAGAATGCAGCAAACTGTGAGAATGTATAATCCTTGCAAATGCTTCTATAGAAAAATGCCAATAGCTTCCACCCATAAAATGAGAAAGAAGGATGCATTGTCATGAATGATGAGAAGAAGCAAGCACTATGTCAATAGAATGATATTTTTAGAATTTCAACTGCATAGAAAGAGATGTTGGAATAGATTTGAGGGGGTGTAATTCATAGGAATTTATATTCTTAGATGTCATTTATATGTTATTATTTTTATTATAATATCTTAATTTGTTTACACTTATTCAAAAAGATTTAATAATACTAATTAACAATTGCCTTGTGTCAGGCACTTTTCTAAACCTTGGGAATACAAATTTCAGTAAGGCTCTAAACTGTTGGCTCCAGATAAATTCACAGTTAAGAAAAAGTTATGGCAACAATGTCGTAAATGTATTTGAAGCAATTATAGAAAAAAATGCAAGCAATTCTAATGTCTGTTATTGCCTTTGTTATCAGGAAACAATCAGATATGAAACATTGTAAATTAACCTATTACCCTGAATCAGACCCTGTTCTTTTTCCTTGGGTTTCTACCATCTTGACATAAGAGCGTTAGTTGGCACAAAACAGTAAGCAAGATAAACTTAATTTGGTGGCTGGTGTGTGAAGCAGGTCATTCCCACTTCTTCATCACAAATACTGGAAAGAGTAGGTGGGCGTCATGGGAGCCTTGTTGAGTCAACAGTATGCCAATCTGAGACCTGCCTCAAGGGAGCTTAGGTAGAATCTCTTATTTAATGTTAGTTATTGTTATTGCACCATTTATTTTCAATTTTTTTACCAATTTACAGAGAAATGACTATGAATTATCAAGAAATCTATGAAAAGTCTCTACCTCATAAATATAAAAATATAGCAAAATAAGATTATCATGTTAATAATCATTTAAGATATCACACTATCCAGTGTAGGTGAAGTGGGAGAATTTACTCTTGTATGCTGTTTGTAGGTTTGCAGATTAGTACAGCTATTTTGTGGAGCAATTTGACATTGACATCAACATGTTAAGGTGGAACTTCTCATTCCGCCGTTATCATAGCTCCATAAAGGCTTTATTTCCATGTGCTCTTATCTCTCATGGTTTTATCATTGCTGTCTGCCTTACTCTCTTCTTTCAGTGGCCAAAGTATTGACAGATTCCATACCCATCATTATGGGAGAAAGTAAATTCAACTCCTTTTGCTGTGGTGGTTTGTTTTTTCATACTTGGATTTTCTAGGTTCTGAGTCTTTTAGTAGTGCCTAGGAGGTTCCTTATTATTACTTCTCTTATACACCAAAATGATTCATGTTCTTTCTGTTTCCTATGCAAATAATACAATGCATTTATTTCTGCTACTCTTTACAGTGGTTTCATAAATGTTCTGTGTGAGAGTCTTTTTCTCCTCTGCAGCTGCTGACCATTTCAATGCTACAAAAGTGAAAGGGAGCTGGCATATCCATAGATACTTACAAATTTATTTTTATTTTTTGTAACTACAACTTTTATTTTGGATTCAGAGTACATGTACAGGTTTGTTACATGGTTATGTCGCATGATGCTCAAGTTCATGGTACAAATGGTCCCCCTCACCCAGGCAGTGAGCATGATATCCAAAAGGTCGTTTTTCAAGCATTGCCTCCGTCCCTGTCTCCCCTTCTATTTGTCCCCAGTGTTTATTTTTCCCGTCTTTATGGCCATGTGTGCCCAATGTTTAGCTCCTGCTTAGAAGTGAGAACATGTGGTGTTTGGGTTTCTGTTCCTGCATTTATTTGCTGAGGATAATGGCCTCCAGCTGCATCTATGTTGCTGCAAATGACATGATTTTATTCTTTTTATAGCTTCATAGAATTCCATGGTTCATATCTACTGCATTTCCTTTATCTAATCCACCTTGATGGGCATCTAAGTTGATTCCGTGTCTTTGCTATTGTGAATAGTGCTGAGATGAACATACAAGTGTATGTGTCTTTTTGATAAAATGATTTATTTTCCTTTGAGTATATACTCAGTAATGGAATAGCTGGTTCGAATGGTAGTTCTGTTTTAAGTTCTTTGAGAAATCTCCAAACTGCTTTCCACAGTGACTGAACTAATTTACATTCCCACTAACAATATGAAGTATTTCCTTTTCCTTGCAGCCTCACCTGCCTGTGTTGTGTTTTGCCTTTTTAATAACAACCATTCTAACTGGTGTGAGGTAGTAGCTCATTGCCATTTTGATTTGCATTTCTCTGAGGATTAGTGATGTTGAGCATTTTTTCCTATGTTTGCTGGCCTCTTCGGTCTTCTTTTGAAAAGGGGCTTGTTCTTGTTCTTTGCCCATCTCTTAATGAAGTTATTTGTTTTTGTTGTTGTTGTTGTTGTTGTTTTTGCTTGTTGAATTGTTTCCATTAATTATAGATTCTAGATACTAAACCTTTGTCAATGGATAGTTTTCAAATATTTTCTTCTATTCCCTTGTGTGTCTATTTACTCTGTTGATAGTTTCTTTTTCTGTAAAAAAGTTCTTTAGTTGAATTAGGTCTCACTTATCAATTATTGGTTTTGTTGCAATTGCTTTTGAAGACTTAGATCAAGTTTAGATTGAAGTTATTTTGCTTGTTACATGGCTTCTCTAAAATTGACACCTGGCCTTCCATTTAGATGTAAGGAAGATCTCACAGAGTGTCTGACACTAAGGGATGGAGTGAGAAATCTAAGTTTTCAAAGAACTAAAACATAATGAATGAGTAATAGGAATACAATTTCCTGTAAAGTGATGTCAGACTCAGCCTGGGTATTATTATTTTGTTCCCAAAGCTTATAAAGAGGAATTTTCTCTGAATTGAAATGAAGAATGTTTACAGAATGAAGGAAATACATTTTCATATACTTGCTATATATTTGGCAGATTCTCACAGATAGTCCTGATTTTAAATATTTTATGTGATAGCTACTTCGTGAAGGGGCCAGAAATTAGAAGAGTCATTTTCCCAATTCTGCTGAAAATATTCTCAAAGTGTTCAATATAGGATGTTTTGTCTTATGAGTGGTCAAGATTATATCCTTGGTGACTCACATCCTGATTTGTCTCTTCTCTAAACTTACTTTTGAGAGTAGGTAGAGATATTGGCAGTGGTGTTGGTGGTAATTAAGGCAATGACACTGCAGGAAGAACAAGGAGGATATCCAAGAGTGTGTGTGTGTGTGTGTGTGTGTGTGTGTGTGTAATGGAATATTAGAAATAGAAATTGGAAAATATTTTGGATAAGCCACACAATTATAAAACAGTTATATAGAGCTGTTAATTAGAGTTGTATGTTATTCATTTATAATGTTTCAAATAAATGAGTGGTTGAGTTTTCTACATTTATATGTTAATTTATATATAAAATAATCTTACATATTTTGTGAATTATAAAATAGCAATACCAGCTCTGTGTCAAGAAAATAAAAGGCATGTTTAGTTCCTATTAAAGTATTAAAGTATATTGTTAGCTCTGTAAATATTTTTTTCATTTAAAATTTGATAGTAAAATTTATAACAAGAATAGATTTAATGTGTCTATAAAATGTATTACTCTGGCTAGGTGCAGTGGCTCACACCTGTAATCCCAGCACTTTGGGAGGCTGAGGCGGGTGGATCTCCGGAGGTCAGTAGTTCGAGACCAGCCTGATCAACATGGAGAAACACTGTCTTACTAAAAATACAAAATTAACCAGGCGTGGTGGTGCATGCCTGTAATCCCAGCTACTTGGGAGGCTGAGGCAGGAGAATTGCTTGCAACCGGGAGGTGGATGTTGCAGTGAGGGAGATCAGGCCATTGTACTCCAGCCTGGGCAACAAGAGCGAAGCTCCATCTCAAAAAGAAAAATAAATAAAATGTATTACTCTTATTTAAGATTTCTAATATTTGCAGAGGTATTGAGAAAAGATCCTTCAAATCTACTAGTCTATAGAAATAATTTAAATAATTGAAAGTTAGATTGTAACTTTGCTTAATTATTCAGAAAATAACCTTTGTGTGTGTTATGCCTGTGTGGTTGTGTGTAGGTGTGTGTCAGAGTGAATCTGATATTTGAAATCAAGGATTATTCATATTCAACATTTAAAATCAGTTACTGAGGCCAGGCATGGTAGCTCACGCCTGTAATCCTGGCACTTTGGGAGGCCGAGGCAGGCGGATCATGAGGTCAGGAGATGGAGACTATCCTGGCCAACATGGTCAAACCCTATCTCTACTAAAGTACAAAAAATTAGCCGGGGGTGGTGACGCACACCTGTAGTCCCAGCTACTCAGGAGGCTGAGGCAGGGAATGGCTTGAACCTGGGAGGCGGAGGTTGCAGTGACCTGAGATCCTGCCACTGCACTCCAGCCTGGTGACAGAGCAAGACTCCGTCAAAAAAAAAAAAAAAGTTACTGAGTGTCTAAAATGTACTTAACACATAGGTAGAGGGTATAATTTTGAAACAGAAAGACATAATCCCTGAACCTTGAGAATTAAAATTTAACTAGGTAAAAACATGGCTTAAAATCAAAGAACTGAGGTAAGGACCTGCATGTAAAAACATTAAATGGGTATCTGACTTACTAGTCTAAATTTTAGAAATGAAGTCAAAAATTATGTAATATAACTTTAAAATATTTCCCCCTTCATTCTTATTATGTTGCTTTTTGTTTTTCCTTAAATATAAGGAAATATTTAAAAATTGTTTGCAGGTGCTTGTTTATAAAGAGAAAATACACATATAGTAAATCAGTTTGACTTTACATTGACTTTCAATTATTTTAATGAAAGCAATTATTTCAATTGATTTTTGAGCAAACATGAAATGATCATGAAACCTGACAATGGCCATAATGCATTACTGAACGTTTTATTTGGCATTGGTATATGATAAGGGGAATACGGAAGCCACTGACTCATTACATTTAATTTATATGTCTTTCCAACTCTGTGTTTTATTTGCTTATCCAGTCTCTGTTATGAATGGACTTCTAATGGAAATAATGTGAATTAATACAGAGGCTGAGATTGAATTAGCATCACAGAATCTTCAACTGATGAGATTTTTAAGGAAATAAGAGTATGTGATGCAAGCAGCTTAAATAATATAACTGGCAGTTTCCACAGTGAAATTTCCAAAATGGGCTCAATTTATTTTCACAAACCTTAAAGTCATCAAAATAAAACAACCAATGCTTGGTGATGGTTGAGGGGCAGTTGAAAGATCAGAGTAAATATATAAGAATAGCTGTTTGTCTTTTCACTGAAGTATGGTCTATATTATTTCCCATAGAATGGTAAATTATGTATTGTTAACTCAACAGTAGCAAAAAACAATAGTTCTATTGAAAATCTTTATCCCTTCCTTTGGGTTAACAGTAAGTCTACGTTTCCCAGTCTACCTTTCAATGAGATGAAGCCATATATGTGAGTTCTTACTAATGAATCTTTGTGCTAATAATATGAAACTTTCCCTGTTTGAACCATAAAATACTGTGACACAATCTCCTTCATACTTTTTCTGTGCCACATAGTTACAAATGGAGATGAGGCCAAGGAATTGATACAACCAGGTATGGAAGGAACCTAGATCCCAGAATTACTTCAGGGAGGAAGTCCATTCTACTGAGTAAGACACATAAAAGATTGTGACATGAGCAAATGTATAATAATTTTATTTTGCAAACCACTCAAATTTTAGAAACTATTTGTCATCAACACAGTGTTACTAAACTCTACTCTCAATACAGAAAAAAAATCAATTTTTGAAGTTTAATATTTACTGTTATTTTCGTTATTTTTTGAGACTAGGAATACACAATAACACAAGATCAATATATTTTTTAAAATCTGTAATTAAAGACAAACTATTTTTATATCTTTAAACTTAGTTTTCTATCTTTGCAATGTTCACATTCTTATAAATTAAAGAATGAATACAAGTTGCTCTGATGAATTCAAAGTGATGCTTTTTTTCCTTATGTTTTCTTTTTTATTGTACTTTAGGTTCTGGGGTACATGTGCAGATCATGCAGGATTGTTGCATAGGTACATATGTAGCAACGTGGTTTGCTGCCTTCATCCCCCCATCACCTATACCTGGTATTTCTCCCCACGTTATCCCTCCCCACCCTCCCCACTCCCCCGCTGTCCCGCCCCTAGACCCCTCCAACTGACCACAGTATGTGATTCTCCCCCTCCATGTGTCCACTTGTTTTCATTGTTCAACATCTGCCTGTGAGTGAGAATATGCAGTGTTTGGTTTTCTGTTCTTGTATCAGTTTGCTGAGAATGATGGTTTCCAGATTCATCCATGTCCCTACAAAGGACACGAATTCATTTTTTTTTATGGCTGCATAGTATTCCATGGTGTATATGTGCCACATTTTCTTTATCCAGTCTATTGTTGATGGACATTTGGGTTGGTTTCAAGTCTTTGCTATTGTGAGCAGTGCTGCAATGAATATACATGTGCATGTGTCTTTACAATAGAATGATTTATAATCCTTTGGCTATATACCTAGTAATGGGATTGCTGGGTCAAATGGAATTTCTATTTCTAGGTCCTTGAGGAGTTGCCACACTGTCTTCCACAATGGTTGAACTAATGTATATTCCCACCAACAGTGTAAAAGTGTTCCTATTTCTCCACATCCTCTCCAGCATCTATTGTCTCCAGATTGTTTAATGATCACCATTCTAACTGGCATGAGACGGTATCTCAGTGTGGTTTTGATTTGCATTTCTCTAATGACCAGTGATGGTGAGCATTTTTTCATATGTTTGTTGGCCTCATATATCTGTCTTCTTTTGAAAAGTATCTGTTCATAGCCTTTGCCCACTTTTGAGTGTGTTTGTTTGTTTTTTTCTTGTAAATCTGTTTTAGTTCTTTGTAGATTCTGGATATTAGCCCTTTGTCAGATGGGTAGATTGCAAAAATGTTTTCCCATTCTGTTGGTTGCCAGTTCACTCTAATGATGGTTTCTTTGCTGTACAGAAGCTCTGGAGTTTAATTAGATCCCATTTGTCTATTTTGGCTTTTGTTGCGATTGTTTTTGGTGTTTTAGTTATGAAGTCCTTGCCTATGCCTATGTCCTGAATGGTTTTGCCTATGTTTTCTTCTAAGGTTTTTATGCTGTTAGGTCTTATGTATAAGTCTTTAATCCATCTAGAGTTAATTTTAGCATAGGGTGTCAAGAAGGGGTCCAGTTTCTGCTTTCTGCACATTGCTAGCCAGTTTTCGCAACACCATTTATTAAACAGGAAATCCTTTCCCTATTGCTTGTTTTTGTCAGGTTTGTCAAAGATCAGATGATTGTAGATGTGTGGTGTTGCTTCTGAGGCCTCTGTTCTGTTCCATTGGTCTATGTCTCTGTTTTGGTACCAGTACCATGCTGTATTGATTGCTCTGGCCTTGTAGTATATTTTGAAGTCAGGCAGTGTGATGCCTCCAGCTTTGTTCTTTTTGCTTAGGATTGTTTTGGCTATGCTGGCTTGCTACAAAGAGAATGAAACACCTAGGAATACAATTAACAAAGGATATAAAGGACCTCTTCAAGGAGAACTACAAACCACTGCTCAAGGAAATAAGACAGAACACAAACAGATGGAGAAACATTCCATGCTCATGGTTGGGAAGAATCAATATTGTGAAAATGGCCATACTGCCCAAAGTAATTTATAGATTCACCATTATCCCCATCAAGCTACCATCAAGAAGGTCCATTTCTGTGACCTTCTTAACAGAAATGGAAAAAAACACTTCCTTATGTTTTCTCACGTTTCTAGGCAGAATGATATTTAACATTTTTCTCATCAATTAATATATTTTGGGCAGATCCTCTGTTAAAGGCTAGAAGCACAAAGCAATCAAGACAGGCATGGCTGTACCCTCATGAGATTTTCAGATGTGGAGAAGATAGATATTAAAACAAATAAGTACCAGTTGTTCTATATGGCTAGTGTGAAAATAATGGATAGATTTCTAAGACGTACCTGCTTTCATCATCACAGTAAAATAATAGATTACACAGATCAGAAAGTAATGAGTGTCACCTCCTCAACTACTCCAGTTCATTCGTGAAGGAACTGAGGTCTAATGAAGAAACTGGTTACCCTATATTCACTCATGTTGTTAGTCTTTTATTGAACAATATATCTTAGCATTAAAATCACACTGCCAACTTGCATTAATTATAAAACTTTGATACCACTGAACTGAAGCATTTTTTTACAAACTCTACTTATAAACATCAAGAATTGCTCAGTTCCTTAGTGATACCAAAATTGTATTAATGACTTGGTTATCATATTTTAAATTATCAGGTATCTAGGATTTGACTCTGAACTGTTTAGAATTAATTGAATATTCAGGAAATTTTATAGTCCTTTGTTAATCACCAAATTTCAGAGTGAGGTCTTTATAGATCCGAGTTCTAGCTCTGGCACTAATGGATCTTGTTATTTTGGTAAATTTATCTATCCTGTGTATGACTCACTTTGTTTTTTTATTAAGCCATGCATATATATATTATACCTGGTAAGAATGATATAAATTAAAATAAGAGAACATGCTTTAAAGTTCAGCTCAAACAAGAACAGGCTTAGCTCTCAATACAGCAAGGCCAGACATGACAGACTGCTAGTGTCTGACTAGCATCATGCTGATGCCATGGTCAATATTACCAAGGTTACCTTCATACCTCCATGCTTTTTACCTTATTGTCTCTAAATGGCTGCATTGTCTCTTGACATTATTTCTGCCTTCTGCTTCATTTTTCTTTTTTCTTTCCTTCTTCTTTTTTTTTTTTTTTAAGAAGGGATGCTCTGTTCATGGAATTCCACATACCATAGTTTGACCAGAAGTTTTTCACCTGCTTCCCTATTACTCTAAGAACAATGTCAGCTTTAAACACTGTCACTCCAAATGAAATCTCAGTTCTGTTAGTCATTAAAAAAAACAGACAAATGTATATTAGAAGGACAGACAACAATGTCTGGCAGATCAAGTCATTTGCCTTATAGGCCAATATGAGAGTTGAATAAGATGATGGAAGCAAAGCCCTTTCCAGAGTGCACTGAACAGAGTAAGCCCTCAGTACAGTGAGCTATTATTATCTATTCATTACTATTCAATGTGTCAAAATATCATATACATTAAATATGAAATATTAATATAAATATTGATATAAATATTTCTGGATCTCCCCCTGGGGCACATGGCAGGAGTATGATTCTCCCTCCTCCTGAAATATCAATGAAATATGAGCAGAAGTGACATGTGTTACTTCTATGTGGAAACTTTGAAGGTCAGCGTCCAACTCACCATGTTTTCATTTCTTTCTTTGGAAGAGTGGCAACATTACAGTTGTGGATGTATGTGAAGCTGTGTCCTGAAGAGAAGTTAATATGAAGCTGAGACCTCAGCTGCCCAACCGAGACAGATCTGGAGCATGAGTGGGAAATAAAACTTATAGTTCTAAGCCATGGCACAGCCTATTCTAATTCACACATATATTTCATTAAATTCTTTTACTAAAGAAGCCTTGCTTTTACTGTTGCCCTTCATAAGTAAGTTTATAGAGTCAGAGGTTAATGATCTGCCTAAAGTCACACAACTAGCAAGCAGTAGAATCCAGATTTGTACCCTGTTTTAGTGTCTCTGCAGTTCATTCTAGTGAATATCCCTGTTTGGCTTCGGGACACTAAGTGAAATGGAAAAGATAGCGTGTGAATTTTCATTTCGCTTCCTTTTTTCAAGACTCTCATGAGTCCTGAATTCAATGTTTTATTTCCTTGCAGATAATTTTATGATAAGAAGAACCTTTAATATCAGACAAGAAGATAAACATAATGGGAAGTAAGGCAGTTTGGGATTTATGATATTTTAACTCTTTAACCTATCTCTATATTTTCTTACATATACATTAGGATTCATACTTCTTACCATGCTTTTCACAAAGTACTTTGAGAATATCATATCAATGATTTATAGCACATAAATGGTTCTTTTACATTTATACATTCTATTCTATTTTGAGTTATGCCCAGGCATTAGCCATCAAGTCAAAACAAATTATTAGCAGTACAATAAATTATATTTTAAATCATAAAGTTATTTACCATTAGCATAAAGAAAAGAAACAAAATAGTAAGATCAGTATTTACTTTATAATGGACTGAATATATATTCACCCATTTAGAAAGAGCAGGAAAATTTTCAGGGATTGAATGCCATTACTGCCTTGTCAGTTTAATTTTGTTCACTCAACTGTGGCCTGGAAGTGTATCAATATGCCATGTTCAGGAAACTTTATGAAGCTAGCTTTTGTTAGATTTTGTGTAAAGGAATTGTTAATGAAGGAATCAAAGACTGGACACATGTGTGGGAGATGCAACTAAAATATCTGGGTTATTTTTCATTGGGAATGAATGGAGGTGACAGTTGTTAACAATGAGTCTCAGGTTTCTGATGATGTGACAAGGTGAATGCTGTGCCATCTATCCCCACAGGAAGTACAAAGGGGCTCTGTTTGGGTGAAAAACGAATAGCATTGTGTTTGTCATATATTGCACTTGACATTGCTATTGGAAATATGTAGCAGAAAGTTGATGGTCTGAGTAAATAAGTCTGGACCAGAAATCTACTCAGGAGATTCATTTTTTAAAGGTGGCATTTGAATCCTTGATTTTATGTGTGGTCACCAGTGGAATGTATAGAATGAGAAGAGAAAATATGGAGAAAACATGTCTCAAGTGACAAAGAGAAGGAGGAGAGACAATGTAGAAGAATTAGACAGAGTTCAGAAATTCCCACCATTAAGAGAGATCCACACAGTGTGAATTCCTCCCACAGAGGTCTGTGTCATGAAAACTGCAGTGAGAACTGTATAAGAGGTAAAGGGAAATCACAAATGTTGACAGTAGGAGTAGTGTCAGTGCAATGACTGGGGAGGAAACCTGGCAGTGTTGGGTTGGAGGAGAGAGAAATGAGAAAATAGATAAGTCTTTCAAGAGAATAGTTTTGTAGGAAAAGAACAAAGCAAGTTAATGTTATGTAGTTATAAAGATATGCAGCTTCAAAAGACATTATTATTATTTTAAATAAGAAAGACTTACACTTGCATATATATGAAGGAAAGAAATTGGGACAGAAAGGGTCTGAACCACGTTAGTATTATTGACACAGCAAGGGTGTGAGGACTTAGAAGGAGATGGGATCTAAAGTCTGGGTGAAAGGATGTAATAAAAAGGGAGGAAGAAGGGAACGTAGAATGAGTATTAGAATAGGTAAATGTGCTAGCAGGACATTTAAGATAGAAAGTATTATTACCTTAATTGATTTTACATATAGAAGCAAAAATAAAAATAGTACACAAACGCTAATTCAAAATGAATTATAAACCTAATTTAAATCATAAAACTTTAAAAATTCTAGAAGAAAACAGAAGATTTTGACCTTTGGTTAGACAAGATTTTTCCAAATGGAATACCAAAAGATGATCCATAAAAGAATAAATTGATAAATTGACTTAGTAAAATTAAATTGTCTATTTTATAAAAGACTCTAGTGAGTGAATGAAAAGACACACTGAGTATATTTTCAAGTCATTTATTTGATAAAGGGCTTGTGTTCAGAATATATTTAGAAACTCCAAAACTCAGTAATAAGAAAACAACTCTCACACACTGGGGTCTTTTGGGGAGGACTAGGGTAGGGACAGCAGCGGGTAGGGAGTTGGGGGAGGGGATAACATGGGGAGAAATGCCAGATATAGGTGACGGGGATGTAGGCAGCAAACCACTTTGCCTTGTATGTACCTGTGTAACAATCCTGCATGTTCTGCACATGTACTCCAGAACCTAAAGTGCAATAAAATACATATATATGTATATATATATGTATATAGTTATAAGAAAATTCAAAAAAGAATGCAAGAAAAACTAAACACTTTACCAAAAATGATGTACTTTGGTAAATAAGGACTTGGAAAGATGATAATTGACACCACTGTCATAACACAATGCAAATTTAAATAGCACAATGGCATGCTGTTATATAACTATTAAAACATTTACATTAAAAAAGAGGGCCCATACTAGTTTTTGGCAAAGATACAGAGCAACTGGAACTCTCAAAGACTACTGGTGGGAATGTAAAATGGTACAATTTTGGAAAATAGTTTAACAGTTTCTTAAAAAGCTGAACATACTCCTATCATATGACCCAGCCATTCCAACCCTGGATATTTACCCAAGATCAAAGAAAGCACGTATCAATAAAAGACTTGTAAATAAATGTCCATAGAAGCATGATTTGTAACAGCCCAACCAGAAAACAACCTAAATGTCCAGGAACAAGTAAATGGATTAATAAACTGTGGTATATCCATTCAACAAAATATTACTCAATAATAAAAAGGAATTAATTATCGATGGATATAATTCAATATGGATGGATCTCAAATAACTTATACTGAATGAAATAAGCCAGACCAAAAGAGTACATTTATATAAAATTCCAGAAAAAGCAATATAATCTATAGTGACAGAAGACTAGTCAGTGGTTGCCTGGTATGATAGCTTGCTAGGGCAGCTCAAAGAAAGTGCCACAGACTGATGGTTTAAACAAAAGGTATTTCCTCTCAGTTTCAGAGGCTATAAGTCCAAAATCAGGTGTTGGAAGGTTGATTTCATTCTGAGGCTTCTTTCATTGGCTTGCAGATGGTTACCTTCTCTCTTTGTACCTCACGCGGTATTCTCTATGTGTAAATATACCGTGGTATCTCTTTGTGTGTCTAAATTTTCTTTTTCATAGGAATACCAGTCAGATCAGATTAGGGCTAATCCTAATGACCTCCTTGTAGCTTAATCACCTCTTTGAAGGCCTATCTCCAAACATAGTCATGTTTTGAGGTACTAGGGATTAAGACTTCAATATATAAAATAGCAGTAGAGGGTGCAGGGGTAGGCAGTGCACAATTTAGCCCATACCACCTAGTGATGGCAGGTAGGAAGAGAAATTACATAGGGACAGAAGAAAATTTGGGGGACTGATGGAGATATTGATTGTCTTGGTTGTAGATGACAAATTCCTGGGAGCATAGATATGCCAAAAATGTTCAAATTGTACATATTAAATGCATGCAGTTTTTAATGTGTAATTTATATCTCAACAAGGCTGTCAAAACATATGAGATGTGGATTGAGTTCTTGTAAAATATCTCCAATAGGACAACTAAAAATCACATCAATACCATTTAGTATAACAGGATATATTTCAAGCCACATTCCAGATAACAGCTGTTTTTCAGTAACTTTTGTGGACAAATGTTTGCTAGTAGAAAATATAAAAATCTTCTTCTGTAATTAGAGTTCTCATAATCTGATTGTGAAGACATTGCTTGATGTACATAAAAGAGAAATGAGCTATTTTGTTACAGTTCGTTCAAAATACTTGTATTTTTTGTCCAATCAGTAAAACCAATCCCTAGAGCAATTTTTAGAAGAGACAAATTCATAGGACAGGGCTCTGGCACCCACGGTTCCTAAAATATAAGGACCAAACATGGAGGAAATCTCATTTAAATTTGAGTTAAATTCCAGATACGTACAAATTCCTAAAGCAGCTCACTTGGTCCAATTTGGGGACAAGTCAAATTTTCACTGCAATGAAAGACAAAAGGCAAGAATCAGTGAAAGCAGACTTACCAAAATGTTCCAAACAAGGATGAATTATTACAAAATGGTACTATAGAAAATTTTCTGAATGACATTAATATGGGTTGACATGATCTCAACTCAATAGATCACACAAATAAAAAGTATTGCTTAGTAATCTGTTGGGCTATTGTTTGTGGGGTCAACAGCAAAATGGAAGACTATTACTGAAAAAACTGATAATTTTTTTCTTGACAATTTGGTACAAAAGTAAATGAAAGATAAGGGAGGGGAAGAAGCACCCAATGCTAGATCATACATTTATTTCTCAAATTATTTAAGAGAGCTGATAGGGCTTGTTTTCCATTCTTTTCTCCATATTAATTTAGTCTACCATTCTTCTCCATGTTAGTTAGTAGATGCTCTGTGTAGCTGACACTAGATGGTATTGTGCTCCTTCAATTCAACTTGCTTCCTGCGTGAGAAGCAATCTCTGTGTGTAATTGTGCCACACATGTATTGAGTATGAGATCAGCACCTCCTAAAAAAAAAAAAAGATCAGCACCTCCTAGAAAAAGATAGTACCTTGTTTATTAAATATGATTTAAGAAAATGTAAGACTAGCCTCCTTTCTAGTTTTAAACATAAATGAATATTTTTGTGATGCTCATGGCATGTGATCTCAAATATTAATATTTGTATTTTCTATTGAAATGCTATTCAGAACATAAGAAGAAATCTAATAGAGAAAATTAGAAAAAGAATTGTGCTGTCTGTTGATGCTATATTTAAAATGCTGCAGCAGCAGTTTAATCTTTTTTTTGAAAAGCTATACAATGGAAAGACCAATTGTCTGTTTATATATATATTTTTAAACGTCAATGAGCTTTTCAAATCGCAATTTTATTTTGCATGATGAATATCTAGCATTTAAGTATAATGCTAAAATTTGAATACAAGACTGGCCAAATAGTTTTATTACTGACAAGGATATTATTATTGATAACATTTTGGAACCATATTATATCAGGAGATTAGTAGCACCAAAGAGATTAATCTCTAGCGTGGATATTTGGTGCACATGTTCCCTTGATCTGAAAAACTTGTCTCTTTTATTTTTACTTCAGAAAACATTCGTATTTCAAGGTACAGCTTATTGCCACTTTCTCTATAAGCCCATCCAGACTTTCTGGTTTAAGTGAATCTCTTGTGCTCCCGTTGTGCAAAATACATTTTTCACAGCACTTAGGATAGTTTGCTATGTGACAATTATATTCATAAACATACATCCCCCTCTATAAATGTACAAATATTTTAGAATTGGGGCAATATCTTGCTCATTTCACTCAGTGTTCTTACTGAGGGGTAAAGAGTAATTTACTAATATATATTTGTAAATAGTCTTCTAAAATTAAAAAGATATAATACAAAAATCTTAAATTAACCTCATATTTACTAGTTATGATCAAATAACTTGATAGTATAAAAATTACTCTTCATTCTATATTCACAGGTAAGCATTTCTTTATGATGAGGGATCTGAGATTTATTTTCATACTCTTCAATATATTCAAGTTGTAACCTCCCAGAGGTCAGAATTATCTTGACTCTGTTAGAAAATTCTATGTGTTTTCACATTAAAATGTTTATTTCATTCTAAACAGGCTTCTTTCAAAAGCAATTTTAAATGCCCATTTTCCAAGTGTTGCTAAGACAACTTATAGGAGATACAGTTAGGGAGCTAATTAAGCTTTGGGTGTAAATTAGTTCAGGCAGCTAAAGTCTGAAAGAGAAAGAAAGAGCAGGTCCACCATTTCTAAGTACATAGTGTAGACAATTGCCCTTTTTGATGAAATGTTTTAGGGGAATCAGTTTCAGGAAGATGAGCCAATTCTACAGCCAAAAGTATTGAAATGTTAGGACAACTAGATGTTTTGAGTTAATATTCCAGGAATAACTAATATTAATATAAATTAGACACAAGCCACCAAAGTTTGCTGTAAAGGACCAGAGAGTAAATATTTTAGGATTTGTAGGCCATATAGTTTTCACTATACTACTCAAATATGTCACCATTGCTAAATAGCCATATATGATAAATAATTTAGTAAGATTTCCAGATCTGGCCCTTGGACCATCATTTGGTGGCCTTTTTTAATAAAGTATAAAAAAAGGAAAAAATTGGAAATATTTGAAATACCAAAAGTCATTACCAAGACTGTAGAGAACCACATTATGAGAGTAGGAGCAGAAGTCTCCAAAAACTTGACTTAGAAAGAAGCACTAAACTGTCACAAATTGTGATTAGACAGCAAAGAAAAGTAATGAAGGAATACACAATCCAATTCTTGAGTAATTAGTTGAACACAAGCTAGGATCCACAATCTGCAGAATCCAATTGTTGAGTAATTAGTTGAACACAATTATACAATTATAGTTGTAGAATAATATCAAATAAAATTTTGTATCTTAGATTGCAAAGAGTTAGACACTGTGACCTCTTATAGATGTGACAACTGTAAAAAGAACTCAGTGTATTGACCTGTGAACTGGGAAGGATCTGAGATCAGCTGCTCAAAGGTTAAAATAATTGTAGTGGCTTTTGGTTTCTTTTATGATTTTCCTTAATGACATAGAAAGCTGAAAAGAATACGTTAAAAAATAAAATAATCTTAGTCCCTCTGAGACAGTAATTTTCTTTTCTTAATCCTGTGATTCTTTTATTCTCAGAAGATAAAGGTTTGAGTATAGAGCTGATAAGATAAACGTTAATTTTACATAAATTCAGCATAATTTGTGTATAATTAATGTTGATTTTTGAGAAAATTCACCTTTTTAGTCTTGAAAGTTTAATTTGAAATGTGTAATTGATATTAAACTTATGGGCCGAGTGTGGTAGCTCACGCCTGTAATCTCAGCACTTTGGGAGGCTGAGACGGGCAGATCAGTGGAGGTCAGGAGTTTGATACCAGCCTGGCCAACATGGTGAAACCCCATCTCTACTAAAAATACAAAAATTAGCCATGCATGGTGGCATGCCTATAATCCCAGCTACTTGGAAGGCTGAGGCAGGAGAATTGCTTGAACCCAGGAGGCAGAGGTTGCAGTGAGCCAAGATCGTGCCAGTGCACTCCAACCTGAGTGACAAAGGGAGACTCTGTCTCAAAAAAAACTTATGATTTTAAGTTAGACAATATAAGGAAAACCTGACTAAATGTATTCATTGTTTGCATTTTCGAAATAAGTTGATTTACCATAAGTTTTTATTAATTAGATTTATATGATTTTATTATGGGTTAATAAACACTTTGCTTCTCTGGGTTAAATTCTGTCAAGCTTTCAAACTGCTTAAAAAATAAAATCAAATATTTTAAATATAAAATTGAAGTTTGGAATATTTAAGAAACAACTCAATTTTATGAATAGAGTTTAACATTTAAGAAAATTTAGTCTTCAGCTTGAGACAATCCAAATTTTTTTCTACAGAATAAGTAAAATCTTGTTTTTTCATAGAAATAGGTAAATTTTAAATAATGTAATAAGATTTGTAGATTAAAATCTTAAGAAAAATAAGATTTAGAAAGTTTGTGACAAAAATATCACTATTAATTTTAAACCAGAGGAAGTCTACAGAGCCGCCATCTTTTCTAAAAACTTACATTGGCATTTAATCATAATAGAAAATTTGAATCCATTTATGGAATACATGTGGTGATGATGATGATACATTTATTGAATCCTCACTTAGTGCTAAGAACATGTAAGAAACAGGACCTGATTTAATTTTCCCAAAAATATTATGAGGTAGGCATTCTCATTATCTTTTCTATTTAGAAAAGAAGCAGGCTCAGTATTGTAAGTATTTTGGCAAAAGTCACACAACTTGAAGGTGGAAAAATTAGAGGGAATAAAGTGAATCCTTCTAAAAAGAGCAAGAAAGAGCAAATGCCTAAAAGATTTCATATTCTTTCTATAAAACTATCTAGAAAATATTTAAGAATTGGAATGTGGATTCTGCTTTCAAAAATGAGAGTAAAGGAAACTTTCTTTACAGAAAATCTAAAACAGAATAGGATTTATAAACCTGAATTTCAAAAGCACTTAAGACATTATTTTGGTAATTGTTGGTTGTTGGAAGGAAAGTTTCAGTTTAGATGCAGAGAAACACCTTTAATTTTTTTGTATAATATTTATATTTTTCAGATAATATTTTATAAATAGATCTGAAGTGAAATTTCACACATACACACAGTATTCAATATACACTTAGAAGGCATGTATGTATATCTGTATGTATTTGGTGTTACGCCTGGTGTGTATTATATGGTGTATATGGGTGTACAAACACAATACTGGGAAAACAGTGCAAAATATCTCACAGTGGTTTTGCAGAACTGGTTAAATACTATACAGTTAAAGGTCTACATTTAGTAGCTATGCAGTAATACTGTTTACACTGGCTTAATATCAGTGATGCTGTCTTGTTATTCCTTTTGGCCTCAATAAAAGTCATGTTGGGATATACAGATTAACTGCAGGCAGTTTAACCCAGATACGTTCTGATAAGAAACTAATAATCCAGAATAAATGAACAATTTGTACTGAATATAAATAAGTATGCTACTTCCTCAGAAACTCAATACTGGTGAGAAGTATGTAGGTGAAATTATTTTTAAAGGGTGATTCAAATATGGCGTCATAGTGACAAATAATGGCAATCCCTTTCTCTCTTCATCTCACCTTCAATACTATACACACAAACATATAACTATCACAATCCATATGCATATAAATGCAAAAATTATAGCTAAATATGTAAGTATGTCTTAGTATGTTTGTCTTCAACACAGATTTGTAAACCAAACACAAAGGAAACAATACTGTATAGTTTCAGAAATAAAGATGATATGTAGCAATTGTTAAGCTCCTCTGAGCTAGAGTAAGAATTTTCAAATTCTCAGTCAGCAGGTGTTTATTGAGTGTTCAGAGTTCTCTTACAAATGTGTGGAATAGAAAAGTTAAAAAATGTCACCTACCCCAATCCTATCACAATATCAAGAAAAAAAGTTCTAAAAAATACATACCTATGTTACATGAATTTTTACTGGGAGTTACTTTTTCTTTCCAAAGATGAGTTATAATTAAAACCTCTTGAAAGTGAGTACACATTATTCGTAATAAGAAAAGTTCCTGTTAAATAATTAAATTTTTTGACTATTTTTCTTCAAATAAAGTGAGAAAATGTGGAATTAATAGCAAATATTAAAACATAATCTAGAAAGCATAAAGTCTCCATGTGTGCAACTCTATCAAGAATATTATAAAGTGTAAATAGTTTAGCAATAGAGTTTTTATGCTGGCTTTTCATCATAGAGCATTGCTACATATTATTGTATGTAAACATCAACATAATGAAATAGATAACATTTGCCCAAAACTAGTTTTTAAATAGAAGTTTTGTGTCTCACAATATATTTTGTGAATGAAGATATAAATTATAAATATGTCCGTTGCATAGCACAGAGCATTTATACCGAGAAAAGTTAAAATGGCAATTTTATATATGCTGTATATATGCTCAGTCTTGTTGATGAGGCTCATAAAAGGTTAAATATATACCAGTAAATAAATATAGAATATAGCAGAAGGCTATAACCTGAATGTAGGTCTTCAAATTGGAGCCCGTTGCCCTTTCCACTACCTACCAAAAGATATGTTTTTTATAAATAACCACTTAATAGTCTGAAAGTAATGCACATTTACAGCTCATTACATATATTCGTTAAGCATGAACAAGTCACACTAATGAATTAAACAGGTCTTAGGTCTGTGACTTTCAGGTGTCAATTTTGCTCAATAGCTTCATTTTAAAAATGTAAAAACTTATAATAAGCAAGATATTTATTTTCAATTACAGCCATTATCAATCATCTATTGATAAAAATCTATAATGAATATTGATTTACGTGTACATTAAAACAACATAATTACCATATTCTCCTGCCTCAGCCTTCTGAGTAGCTGGGATTACAGGCACCCACCACCATGCCCAGCTAAGTTTTGTATTTTTAGTAGGGTGCAGGGAATGTAACACAGATAACTAATATGACCCTTTGACATTTACAGTTCTTTTACAGGCAGTCAGTGCCACAATGATTGACTTGTCCCTCCTCACTTAACCAAATCTTGTACAATTTGCCCAGGTATTGACTTGCTCCCACCATGGGAGGCTGCTTTCAGTACTGCCATGGCACTGTGATCATTCCCACTACATAACTTTAACTTTGTTTTTTCACCTTTATCTGGATTTCCTTATTCCACAAATACACTGGGGGAAAATAGATAGTATAAATCCCCAATACATACTGAAGTATTGACATTTCAGTTCCTGAAATACAGTCCAAATAAAATCTGAACAAAAAGAGTGACCATAATTTTAAACAATTTGAGGATTATTGCAACAGACTTTACTGAGGTTTTTTCCAAGTCTAGCAGCAGGTTCAGGGGCCAGATTAAGACATTTTAAATAATGATTGCAAGTTACAAAGCAGAGGTATGAAGTACTCACTTTTCTTTAAAGAAAAATTGGGCTATTCAAGGGTGGAGAAGGACTGGGCATGGTGGAGCATGGTGCCTATAATCCCAGTAGTTTGTGAGACCAAGCTGAGATGATTGCTTGAATGCAGCAGTTCAAGACCAGCTTGGGCAACATAGTGAGGCAGCTCTTTTTTTTTTTTCTTTCTTTCTCTTTTTTGAGACATAGTCTCACTCACCCAGGCTAGAGTGCAGTGGTACAATCTCAGCTCACTGCAACCTCTGCCTCCTGGGTTCAAGTGATTCTCCTGCCTCAGCCTTCTGAGTAGCTGGGATTACAGGCACCCACCACCATGCCCAGCTAAGTTTTGTATTTTTAGTAGAGATGGGGCTTCACCATGTTGGCCAGGCAGCAGCTCTGGTTTACAAATTAAAACAAAATAATTAGCCAGGTTGGTGGCACGTACCTGTAGTCCTAGCTACTTGGGAGACTGATGTGGGAGGTTTGCTTGGGCCTGGGAGGTCAAGGCTGCAACTTGCCATGATTGCACCACTGCATTACAGCCTGGGTGACAGAGCAAGAGACCCTGTCTTCAGAAAATGTAAAGGAGTAAAGTGTTTTGTGTGTGTGTGTGTGTGTGTGTGTGTGTTTAAAAAAGGATGGAGAGAGGTGCAGGTTAGACCCTTTAAGGAGAATGAAGACTCCCCTTTTAGGTTAGAAGAGACTTGATCATGATGTAGGTTCTTATTGTTGTTACAGAAAACTGACTAAAATTATGAACAATCATATTTATAAATTTTTATTATTTTGAATAAATTATTCTTTATTTAAGTATGTATGAGGAAATAGAACCTTGGCTTTCTCAGTGCTCATGCAAAACCCTAGCCTCATGAGACTCTTCACATAATGTAAGTATCAGATATACAGACTTTGATAATTGCTCTGATCTGAAGGAATAATAAAACTCCTGTTATCTCCTAGAAAGGGCCAAATGGTTTCAATCTAGGCAAGATCCCTAGGTAAAGCCCTGTCAAAAAGAATGTAGCCTAAAATTTGGAGGCATCTCTAGGTCATATAAACTGGGGGCACATAAGGCTATCCGGATCACAGTAAGATATTCTATTGCTCTGCTGAAGAGCTAGTGTAAGGAGTCCCTTTTAGGAGGGCAGACTTCTTCTCCTTCATAAGGAGAGAAAGACAATTTTTCCTATTGACTTACCCATGTATGGTGTGTCAGTACCAGTGGTACTCACATAGAATACTTGCTCTGGCTCTTATTGCATCATCCTAAGAGTAAGAACTAGAGCAATGGGCAAGAGGAGTTACACATTTATTATTTACTGTGAATCATTTACTAAGAAATTTGTCTCTAACCTAGAACACTTCATATGCAAATACAGGACAAAATTAATGAAGATAAATATTAACTCAGTAATATAACTTGCTATGCAGAATCATCCTTTCTCATTCAGGTTTAATTATCTAATAAATATAGAGCTGAGAATTCATTCAGATTTACTCCCCATTATGGTTTGTTCACAAAAATCCATGTATGTAGAAGGGGAAAATGTTTATGATTTTATTTTTAGTTTTATCTTTTGAGATTGTACAATGTAATCCCGATATTTTGTAGCAGTACTTTTACTGTTACTTTTACTTAACTACTGTTATCATTACTTTTCATGACATCATTCACTAGCTAGCAGTAAAATTGCCTTAAATATTTGGAAAATAAAATGTGGAATCTTGGATTATTTGGAAAAGGAAAGTTGATACACATAGAGAGGCCGGGAGTAAGCAGGTGTGGCAATATACTACCAATTGTGAATTCAAGTGAGGGATATGTTTGATTTTGTAGTATTCTTTTGCAACTTCTTTGTGTGTTAAATTTTAGTATATTAATTAAATAGATGCTCCTTGTTTGATTTTTTTAAAAAAATTATTCAATAAATTTCACTTAAATTTCAACTACATTTCAGAATTCCTGATAGGTACTGGCTATACAGCTGTGAATAAAACAAATAAAGCCTCCTTTGTAGAACAGGGCAATAATAAAGTAACACATAGCTATGCTACATAACAGTACCTTAGAAAGCTTTGGAATAAGAAAATAAGATAAAGCGGTCAGTGAAAAGGATCTCTCATTTACATTTGCAGAAGCTCCTGAAGGAGGTGAGAGAATGTGCAATATGACTCCCTGGTAAACAAAGTTCTAGGCAGTGGGAACAGCTTGTGGAAAAGCCCTGAGGCCTTTAGCTATTAGATAAGAAACATTGATTGTTTGGATTTGCGTGGATTTGTTTCTCCTTTTTCTCTTACCTGCAAGATTATTCCTCTATCTTGACTTCTCTTTCTTGAGGCTCTATGCAATAGATTCAGGGCTGCAACTATCCATGAACTAATCAACGTAGGCAGGAGAATGCAAGGCAGAGACTAACATAGGACTGGGTCATATGCGCCATACCTCAAAATAGGGGTGAAGGGAACTAAACAAAATCCAGGAACTGAGAGTCCTTCCAAGAGTGGGTGGTGTCCCAGTAGGAAGTTGGGGTAGAATTTCCAAAAATGGGTAACAGATTCTTGAAAGTCAAAACTAACAATGGTCTACTACAACACCCCTTTAGAACTGCTTGTTTCCCTCAAAATATGGGACTATAGAGGAAACTGTGAGACCTGAGGTACATTCTACTCCAAAAAAAAATTTCAAAATATCTTTCACATAAAAAGAAACTTGCTGGTATCAATACAAGTTTTTCAGATTCTACTTAGGATTTAATAAATGACGACTCAAGAAGACTTTACAAATCATGGGAGGAAAACCAGAAATCTGCTAGTATAAATGTGATATTACATACAAGTTGTACTCATGATTGATATGGAACCAACTATCCAGAAAAGTCATGTAAGCAGCTTGGCTGTAGAGGCAGATATATATATATATATATATATATATATATATATATATATATACACACACATACACACACATGCATACATGCATACACATAGTACATGCTTTATAGTCAAGAAACTTTCCTACTATACATTTTACTCTACAAAGCTTCTGTTTCTCTTCATTGCTCTTCTTTTCTCATTCATCCTGGGGAAGAGCTCTTCTAAGCCATTCTCATATAGTTCCGGCCTTAAATATTTATAGAAAATTTTTTCAGAATGAATAAAGTTGGTAAGTTATTCTGAAATCAGATTTTATTGTTGTTGTTGTTGTTCTAAAGATAGGGTCTCACTCTGTCACCTCAGGCTGGAGGGCAGTGATGCAATCAGCCCACTTCAGCCTCAAACCTCTGGGCTCCAGTGATTCCAGAAGTATAATTAATTTGAAAATGACAAGCAAATTATTACACTAGATTGGACAATCTTTACTTACTTTGTAGTATAAAATAATTACTTTACTTCAGTGAACTTTTTAAAAAATGAATGAATGATTGCAATATTGCCTTATCATTTTTTAAACATTTTTATTTTATACTGATTTAAAAAATACTTCTACAGAATTATATATTAATTTATATTTGACATGTCATTCTTTCTCAGCATTTTAAATAATGCTATTACTAATAGTTTTGTTAAAAGTTGCTTATTCAAGTTGAATCTTTTTTTATTCTTTCTTATTTTGTTAATCACTCTCTTTTAGATGTGTCTCATCCATTTCATGAATAGAGCTTTGCTTTGTTAACCCATTTAAAGTTATTTTTAATAACTGCATTTATACCATTTAAATTTATTGATATGAAAATAAGTTTGGTCTTCTATTATGTTATTTTTTCCATTTAAAATTTTTGCTTTGGCTTTCTCTCTGTGCTCACCACAGCTTCAAACTCCTGAGGCCTTACTCTTCATTTCTAAAGTCAGTTATTCTGATATTTAAGATGTTTATGAACTATGATATACTTTAGTGCTTACCTTTATTATATTCATAAAATACTTGTAATTCCTCTATTTCACACAGGCTATACATTTTACTATGCTTCCTTCCATCTTCCCACAGCCCTACCACTTTTAATTGTCTAAGATTGATCTTTGGCCATCAAATATCTTTCTAATATACAGTTATTGTTGAGGCAGTTTGATTTCCAATTGCCCCAATTCTTCACTTCTCCCTGTATCTATGCCCCTTGACTATATATACCTTTGTAGTTCCCTTTGAGACAGAGTTCATTTCCCTGCCTCTTTATTCTGAATTTGTCCATGTGAAATATTTGTGAGCACAACTGCAATGCTCTGTAGGAATTTCAACAAATAATAAGAATGATTTATAGAGTTTGGAAAAAATAAATCATTAAACATCAGGCCTGATTTCAGATCACATAATCTCATTTTTCATTAATACATAAACAGTTTTGTTCTTTAACTATTTTCAGTCCACTAGAAGTTATTTCGTAAATGTGTAGTGATAAAAAAGAAGTATAACATGTTTTCCTTTCCTGCAAATACCTTATAATCTCATATATAAGAACCAGAAACATAAATACAATATAGAGTACAGAAAGAGAAATGTGTTCACTATTTCGTTTCAGCTGGCTGTTCATTACTGGTGCAGAGAATTGTATGTAACTAGTGATTTTAAAAATTATAGATAATGAAACTGAGACTAAGTGGCATTAAATAATCTGCCACATTGTGCAATACTTGCACAGTAGAGTAGGAATTTAAACCTATAATATCTAAATGAAAAAATAAAAGTGTACTAGTATTTTCCAGAAGAACAGAATAATACACACACACACACACACACACACACACACACACACACACACAAGTTCAAAGGTCATCTGCTGCAGTATTACCTCTTGCATGGGAGGAGGTTAGTCTTTTGTTTTATTCAGGCCTTCAGTTGATTGCATGAGGTCTACCTACATTGCGGAGAGCAATCTGCTATACTCAAAATCCACTGATTTCAGTGTTAAACTCATTCAAAAACACTCTCACAGAAATGTCTAGAATGTTTGACCACATCACTGGGCACCATGCCCAGCCAAGTTGACACATAAAATTAGCCATCACAATAAGCCTGCTTTCAACTATACAAACTGACTCCTTGGGACATATGTGATTATGTAATGATATTTTGTGGTACCAGGGAGTGCAAAGTGCAACAGCATTATGGGTTGATGCATTTAGTGAAGGAGTTATTGATTTGTGCAATGCTCAAGTTGTTAACTAAGTGGAAAGATAAGAATTCACAAGTCATCTGTCTGAGAGTAAATCGCATTCACTTAGCCAAGAGGATACATTTTTCTCTCAACATGACACTTCCCTCAGTTCACTTCTGCACTTAATAAAGTGAAACTTGCCTGTCCTTGTAAAGAGCAAAGAAAGATTCAGTCTACTAGAATGCAAACTATTTTGTCTGACCCTTTGTTTCAGAGACAGAGTTTTGAGGACATGTGAAAATGGGAAGTTAAGACACTTGGAAACTTGCAATTCTTGGTGAGCCCTCTGTCATCAGGCCTGGATATGGATTCAGATGATGTGGGAGATATTGTATAGTATAAAAATATCCCCACATTTCTGTCCTCCAAATAGCACAGGCCTCTAATAATTAATAATTAAAGTAACAATTTCTTTCCCATCCTACACTAAGAATAATCAAATGACAAACAGTATTATAAAATTTTATTGGCAGAGTACTATTGAAAATCTAGTGCATATATTCTCAGCATTTGCAGTTACGACACAGTAGTTTCAAAAGACACCCTAGACCTAAGATTTTTGGTGGATAAAGTAATAATTTCTATTTTTGTAATTTTTCAAAACACATCTGCAGAAAGTATATTCCAACGGATATTAAAAGTCCCTTGTTAAGAGAGAAGCTAAGGGAGCCTTGTATTTTAAACACCTTTGCGATGATCACTTGTAACTACTGACATTGCTGTATAATATTGGAAACAGTTTCAAAATGAAAGTAAGATATCAACACGTTAAAACATAGTATAGAGAAATATAGAAATTACTGATAAAAGGAAGGATAAATCATAGAAATTAGACCAGAATTGGTTTTACTCACCATCTATTTGTATGTATATTTCAAAGCAATATATATTAAATGTGACAGATGTTTTTATGAATATTATTTATTTTCTGTATGGAAGTGTAAGTGGAATAAAATAATTTTTTAAATGCCACAACTGATTATTTTTAGTTTTGAGATAATGCTCTATAATTTAAATAACCAAGAGCATGATTTCTTATTACCTAGAAACGTTAATTCAAATTTGGAGGGGTGAAATTCCATTAAGGTAAGAGAAAGTCATATTCATGTATTCAAGTTGCAGTATGACTAATTCACTTTGTTCTGTTGTTTAAAATAAAAATACACTCGCTGTGCAAAAGTTAGGTTGTGTTGAGTTATAGCTATGTGTTCCTTGGCCTAGATGAAGCTTTGTGTGATCAAGAATCTTTATGCAGTATGTGCCTACTCATTTATAAGCCTCAAGAAATCCAAACATATCTTTAACACTACATTTAACATTTATGAAGAAAATCTATCATTATGCTCACTGGATATATTTACACATTTATGACTTTTTATCACAACCTGGCCTTTGATGTGTGGCAATCTGTATCTGTCCTTTAATTACCTCCCTTACCTTTTCTCACATTAGATATTCCAAACTTTGATGGCTAGGTACAATTCACCTATCCATCATTCATTCCCAGAAGTGTAAATGCTTCTTAAAAGCAATGCCATCTCTTGCCTTACATTGTTTAGAAAAAGTAATTGAGGCCATAGGCTTCAAACGGTTTTCTTTCTCCTTTCTGATGACAAGCCGATAGACAATTTCTCCATGCTGATCATATGAATGGACCATAGTAACAGTATCCCATTCCATTGGCACTAATCTCCAACTCTTCAGGCCACCCTCTAGCCCTCTGCAAAATCCTTATCCAAAGAGTTGCTCACATGTGTTCTCAGAACTGCCCAGTCAGCTACCATATGGCATCTGTCAGACATTGCCTTTGTTACCTATGCTAGATGTCTTCCCACCAGGCAGCTCTGCTCTCCTGGGTACCAGTGCTACAGCCACTTGTGTACTGCTGTGTTGGCCAGGTGTCAACACGATGGCTGAGTGCTTCTGTTCCTTTCACTGAGTACCACCATGCTGCCAAGCCCTGCTGACATCACATGCCAGGCACATCAGCAGACCATCTGGCACTATGGCTTCTGCCATCCCTTTCCAGGAGCTGCTAGAAAGAGGGCACACAATTTAAACTTATCAAGTGGACTGTGATAACATGGAGGAGGATACACCCTACTTCTTCTCTTACCATTATACTCTGACAGAGGGGACTTAAGTATCCTCTTGCGTTTTCTGAGATTTTCCTGAAATTTGTTCATTTCATACTCAAAGTCCTGTTTTTACATAGGACGTAGATATGAATTCATGAGAACTTAGAGATGCTCATATTTGAGTGACAAAACTTGCAAAAATAATTTGATCCATAAAGTGTCATGTTAAAAGAATGAATATATGCATTCATTGATTGTTTTGCTTCAGATCTCCTCAGGCAGACCCTACGATAAGGGTTTGTGAGCAAATAATTTATTAAGTGTTTCTAGGAGAAAACAGTAAGAAAGTGCAAAAAGCAGAACCAGGAAAAGGAAGAGACCAAACAAGGGTGTGATTTTAGGTAAAATCCTGGCTCCAGTCTGATGTCATGGGGAGCTCTGTTGTGCAAACTATGCCTCAGAGTTTCTTCTATGAGGAGGTAGGCTTTCCATGTGTTAATGCTTATTTGTTTAAATGGAAAATAAAAATTATATATTTATCATATATAGCATAATGTTTTGCTATATGTAGACACTGTGGAGTGACTAAATTAAGCTAACTCATATGTGCATTACCTGACACTTTCCATCAGTCATTGGCTATGACTGCCCTGAGATTGGAAAATCAAACACCAAGCACTTTCCAGTGTCTGAGCAGGCAACAGTGGCTCAAGTAGCCTGGGGCATTTGTTTGAGGGCAATTACAGATGCTGGTTATTAGAAGCAAAAGCACGGAGGGATGCACAAGAAAAGATGAAGGGAGCTACAGGAGGAGCTGCAGGCACTGAGTTGTACAGAGAGTCAAGATGATCGAATAGACACAACTCCGGTGCACAACACCCAGCGAGAGAGATGCAGAAATCCAGAGATCTCCTAGCTACAGCCGAGGTATCAGGTGCATTTCAACGGGTCTGGTCCGACAGTGAATAAAGCCCAGGCAGGGGCAGACTAAGGTTGGGAGGGGTGCCTCTTCACCCAGAAAGTTCATCTGACTGGCGAGTCGGAGGCTCCCCCTCTGGCACTCTGGTCCAGATACAGTGCTTCCCCCAAAGCCTCGGCAATACACAGAACAGGGGATCTTTGCCAGTCAAGTGCTGGAAATTGCCAGTGCAGAGTTGAATAATAATCCAGCATGGTGTCCCAGACTGGCACACAGATCTAGGCAAATGCATAAGCCCATAAGCTGGCTGGGAGAAGCTGCAGATCAAACTATCACCCCCTCCCCCCTGCCCAGAGAAAGAGGGAGCTGAAAGCGGGAGGACAGACTGAGCAGCTGGGTGGGCCCCTCCCCCATGACTGGAGAGACGGAGCTGAAAACGGGGAGACAGGCAGTGTGGCTGGGCGGGTCCCTCCCCTCCCCTACAAACACCAGAGGGCTGAAGCACTAACTCTAGTGGGTTGCACAGCCAGTGCCACAGTCTGAACTGAACCCTGAATGATCCAGCCCTGTGGAGGAAGGACATAGCCTACCATTAAAGTGGTGGAACTGGGCCTCCGGTTTTAACAAAAAACACAGGAAGCCCACGTAGCAATGGGACAGCGTTCTTGACCACCCAGCAGCACCTCCAGGTCAGTGGAAGAGGCAGGCCTAAACTCCCAGTGTAAACAAAAAAGACACAGGAAGCTTACCTGGCAACCTGAAGGAGTCCATAGAAACCAAGTAGCACCTTGACAGGCAGACAAGCGACCTCATCAAGCAACTCCCTGAGACCACAGCCAGGAAGATCCACAAAGATGGGAAAAAAACCAGTGCAAAAAATAAGAAACATGAAAACATCAAAGACCAGAACACCTCTTCTCCTTCAAGGGATCACAACTCCTCAAAAACACGGGAATACAACATGACTGAGAAAGAGTATGACAAATTGACCAAAACAGGCTTCAGAAGGTGGATAATAACAAACTTTTCTGAGCTAAAGGAACACATTCTAACTCAATACAAAGAAACCAAAAAACCTTGAAAAAATGTTAGAAGAAATGCTAACTAGAATAACCAGCTTAGAGAAGCAAAGTCTCAGGATACAAAATCAATGTGCAGAAATCACAAGCATTCCTATATACCAATAACAGACAAACAGAGTACCAAATCAAGAGCGAACTCCCATTCACAATTGCTACAAAGAGAATAAAATACCTAGGAATACAACTAAGAAAGGATGTAAAGGACCTCTCCAAGGAGAACTACAAACCACAGCTCAACGAAATAAGAGAGGACACAAACAGATGGAAAAACATTCCATGCTCATGGTTAGGAAGAATCAATATTGTGAAAATGTCCATAATGCCCAAAGTAATGTGTAGATTCAGTGCTATCCCCATCAAGCTACCAATGACCTTCTTCACAGAACTGGAAAAAACCACTTTAAACTTCATATGGAATCACAAGAGAGCCCACATATCCAAGACAATCCTAAGCAAAAAGAACAAAGCCGGAGGCATCACACTGCTGGACTTCAAACTATACTACAAGGCTACAGTAATCAAAACAGCATGGTACTGGTATCAAAACAGAGACATAGATCAATGGAACAGAACAGAGGCCTCAGAAGAAACACCACACATCTAAAATCATCTGATCTTTGACAAACCTGACAAAAATAAGCAATGGGGAAAGGACTCCATGTTTCATAAATGGTGTTGGGAAAGCTGGCTAGCAATGTGCAGAAAGCAGAAACTGGACCCCTTCCTGTCATCTTACACTAATATTAGCTCCAGATGGATTAAAGATTTAAGCATAAAACCTAACGCTATAAAAACACTAGAGGAAAACATACGCAAAACCATCCAGGACACAGACATAGGCAAGGACTTCACGAATAAAACACCAAAAGCAATGGCAACAAAAGCCTAAGATAGACACATGGGATCTAATTAAATTCCAGAGCTTCTGTATAGCAAAAGAAGCAATCATTAGAGTGAACCGGCAACCAACAGAATGGGGAAAAAAATTTTCAGTCTTCGCATCTGACAAAGGGCTAATATCCAGAATCTACAAAGAACTAAAACAGATATACAAGAAAAAAACAACCCCATTTAAAAGTGGGCAATGGACATAAACAAACACTTTTCAAAAGAAGACATATATGAGGCCAACAAACATATGAAAAAATGCTCATCATCACTGGTCATTATAGAAATGCAAATCAAAACCACATTGAGATACCATCTCATGCCAGTTAGAATGGCGATCATTAAAAAATCTGGAGACAACAGATGCTGGAGAGGATGTGGAGAAATAGGAACACTCTTACACAGTTGGTGGGAATGTAAATTAGTTCAACCATTGTGGAAGACAGTGTGGCAATTTCTCAAGGATCTGGAAATAGAAATTCCATTTGACCCAGCAATCCCATTACTGGGTTTATACCCACATAACTATAAATCATTCTACTGTAAAGACACATGCACAGTATGTTCATTGCAGCCCTATTTACAATAGCAAAGACCTGGAACCAACCCAAATGCCCATCAACGATAGACTGGAGAAAGAAAATGTGGCACATATACACCATGGAATACACACAGCCATAAAAAATGATTAGTTCGTGTCCTTTGTAAGGACTTGGATGAATCTGGAAACCATCATTCTCAGCAAACTGACAGAAAAACAGAAAACCAAACACTGCATCTTCTCACTCATAGGCAGGTGTTGAACAATGAGAACACATGGACTCAGGGAGAGGAGCATCACACACTGGGGGCAGTTTGTGGGGGAAGGACAGTGGGGGGGGGGGAAGGACAGTGGGGGGGTGGGGAAGGGTGGGGAGGGATAATATGGGCCAACGCCAGATATAGTATGCACCTATGCAACAACCCTGCATGATCTGCACTTGTACCCCAGAACCTAAAGTAAAATAAAATAAAATAACATAACATAAAAAAAGCTGTACAAAATGGTAAAAAAAAAAAAAAAAAAGAAAGAAAGAAAGAAAGAAAAAACGAAGGGGAGGGGTTCCAGGGGATCTTGGCAGAGTACTGATAGGGTCCACTGCACTCATTTACTAGTGGTGTTTTGTTTCCTTTCTCAATATGAGAAAAAACAATCCTGAAGACAGCAGAGCCAACATAAGCCTCAATGCTTTTAGAATTGCATGTTCATTTTACTTCAAAGCAGACTTTGTTTTTTTCAAAACTAAAATTCACCTAAAGGATTGTCTCAGATTTATTTCATAGAATCATATATTTTTGAAACTGAAGGGAATTTAGTGACTATGCACAACCTCCCAACTTGAGTCTACCCTGTCCCCCAACCTCACGACTGTCTGGAAGAGTGTCAACTTCCAGATACTGAGCAGCTTGTTAATAGAGCAGCTATAATAGCTGTCTGTTAGCAACTTTTATATTATTTTCACAATAGCTATTTAACTTGCAAAATATTGCAAAATATAAAAAGAATAAAAAATAGCAGGTACCCATGTTCTCATCTATCATTTAAATATATATTATTTGACCAAAAATTGGCTGAGCATTCTTTTTTTTTTGATACAAAAGAGAACATGCTATAAATTCAGATAAAGTGTCAGCCTTCACCTTCACCAATACTTTCAGTAATAACTTCTGCAAAATGAATCACTCTCTGAAAAGGCCATGTTATTATCCTTTAGCTTTTTTTTGTGTAACGTAGCTACATTTGTATGTAGAAAAATACATGACTATTATCACACTTTAACTTTTTTAAAGGATTTATTATTTTGATACTCATACATCTAATTTATTCAGCCGAGTGGCCATAGAATGTTTTATTACATTTCCTGAGTGAGGGACACAGTAAGGTTGTGTTTCTGTTTTAGTATTAATAAAAACAGTATCGATTAGATTTTATGCCTATTTTATATTTGAGCTCGAGCAGTTTTTTTCTATAGGAAATGTGGTATTGCTAGGTTGTATAATGCATCTTCAACTTTTTTTTTTTTTTTTTTTTTTTTTTGAGACACAGTTTTGCTTTTGCTGCCCAGGCTGGAGTGCAATGGCACAATCTCAGCTCACTGCAACCTCCACATCCCAGGCTCAAGCAATTCTCCTGCCTTAGCTGGGATTATAGGCGCACACCAGCATGCTCGGCTATTTTTGTATTTTTAGTAGAGACAGGGTTTCACCATGTTGACCAGGCTGGTCTTGAACTCCTGACCTCAGGTTATCTGCCTGCCTCAGCCTCCCAAAGTGCTGGGATTACAGGCATGAGCCACTGTGTCTGGCTGCATCTTCAGTTTTTTTAGGTTTACTCTTAAAAATATATTTTAAAGGAGTTTCTTGTTTATAAAAATAACTTATAAATTATCTAAAAAGTCATATTTATTTTAAAATAATTTATTACTTAATGTTCCTGACACATCATCTTTAAGATAATGGGGAATTACGATTTGGGTTAAGTGTGTCTATTTATTTGACTGATTTTTATTTAACTGAATCAAAATTTCATTTGCTGTGAATTATTATGACAGCGTTAAGGATATGGACGCCTAATATTAAAACTGAGTTAGCTGTAGAATTGGAAAGTGCAAAAACCTTTCAAATTTGCTCCAATTTTTCACTCATAGAGTATCTCCTAAATCAGATTGTTTTTTTTATGACTAGCCATATGTAGGTTCTATTTTCTTTTTCTTTCCCACTAAATAAATTTTGGACATGTGTTAAGGCTATCTCTAGAAACATGTTCATATACAGCTCTCCAACTCTCACATCTATGCCTAAAAGTGCTGTGCTTGAAATTTATTTCTCATGCATATCTGTCTTTTAAAGCACACACTCTTTATGCGTATGAGTAAATGCTGACAATCCCAAAAGCTATCGAATACAACATAAAAGAGGTGAGGTTTCCAGTTCTCTTGATATTCTCTCCAAGGCTTTCCTCTTTGAGTATAGATGGGTATGGTGTTGTGTTGAAAGGGGTATGATATTGGTGAAAAGGGACTTGCTTTGCTATCTAAATTTAGAACCAGTTCTATTTTGTAAACTAGAATCAGGTTTGCACTGGAATGCTGTTTGAATTCCAGGGCAAAGAGGTCTTCATGCAGCCAGTAAAATCTCAGAATATTCTGTCACCTTGTGGTCTTCATTTTAACTTTAATTATCTTAGAACTTTAGAGTCCATGATGACTTTAGGGAGTGAGTAGTGAGATGAAACATGAAAGGATTATAGGTGAAAAAATTTCACTGAAGGATTAAAAATGAAAACCAATTCATGTAATATTCAGGGTACTTTCATATAAAAAATTATTAAATGATAAACCCAATTCTAAATGGAAAGTACATAATTATTATTCCCATTTTACAGATGAGAAGGCTGATGTCTTTAGAAAACAGATCACTTGTCTAAGGCTACAGAGCTTGGTTGAGGGTTTTCTGATTCATGCTAGTACTTGTTGCTCAATATAGTCAGATATGGCATTTACATTTTGAGAATTATGTTACAACAAATCTTGGTGATATCAGTTCAAGAAAGATCTTTGGTTTTCTCTCCAACCACTCATAGTACATCATCAACCTTGACCCAGGTAGGCAATTCCAATGGAGCTCTTCAATTTCAGCGTCTTTCTTGTTTTCTGACCTACCTAAGGAAATTGTGTTGCTGGCACAGGAATTAAAAGTGGCTACATTGTAATCTCTCTAGAAACAATGTGGTATAGGATTTAGGAGCATAAACTAGGCTCAGGATTCAATTGCCTGTGTTCAAATCTGAACTCTGTGATTTATTATTGTTATTTATCATGTGAATGGAACAAATATTTAACTTCAATTTCCTCATCTGTAAAGTGGAGATAATAATAGCACCCACCTCACAGAGCTGTTGTGATGAAGAAATGAATGATAGAGTGGAATAAGCACGCCTGCCATACAGTATGTGTTATATACTTGTTTGATGTTATTATTATTATTCTAGTAAGGGAATACTGTAATTAGATAGTATATATTCAGGCATAGGTTCTCTAAGAGGTTGTCTGGACCATCCAGTCTGTGCACCAGGATCCTGTCTATAAAATGGCTGCCAAACCTTCCCAAAAAGTTTCTTCACTGACTCAACAAGAAGAGTTCAGAATGACAGTTATGACACAAATAGGTGAACTAAACAGCGCTTTCCAGTTACCCCAAGCTAAAGAACATATCTGGTCAATACAAATAGCCCTCAGGAATAACTGCAGTGTGATTCTGCTATTAGAGACAAGATGAAACAACAATGTGGGGCTACTATGATGTCTACCTGTTACTTGCCATTTCAATGGGAAGCATGAATGCAAACAAGTAATAACAGTCTGAGGAAATGCATAGATTTTTTTCATTTATCATTCAATAATGAAGACAATAATAAAAACACACTTCTGGTCATGTATTCCAGCAAAATGTTCTTTCTTCACATTCAAGCCTCTCTACCCACTTCCTCATTTCCTATTCACTATCCAATCCCCTGCTCTTTGACTTATTTCTTCATGGTTCCTTTCCTGTCATAAGCAACCTAAGTGTCCATCAACTGATGAATGTGTAAAGGAAATGTGATACCTATACACAATAGAATATTATTCAGCTGTAAAAAGAATGAGATCCAGTCATTTGTAACAACATGGATGGAACTGGTGGAGATCATTATGTTAAGTGAAATAAGTCAGGCACAGAAAGACAAACATCACATGTTCTCACTTATTTGTGGGATCTAAAAGTCAAAACAATTGAACTTATGGACATAGAGAATAGAAGGATGGTTATCAGGCTGGGAAGGGTAGTGGAGGGCTGGGGGACATGGGGATGGTTAAGACATTCAAAACAAAAAATGAATGAATAAGACTTACTTGATAGCACAATAGGGTGACCATAGTGAATAGTAATTGTACATTTTAAAATAACTTGAGGAATGTAATTAGATTGCTTGTAACTCAAAGGATAAATGCTTGAGGTGATGGATACCTCATCTGCCATGATGAGCTTATTTCACATTGCATATCCATATCAAAATATCTCATGTATCCCATATATACATTAACCTGCTGTGCACCTACAACAGTTTTAAAAAATTAAAAATATGAAAAAAACCCAAAAAGTCTCTGGGAGTATCAACAATAAAACTACACTAACTGATTATATGGGTGATTGATTTTAGTTGTAGCAATGAGAGAAGCCATCACAATTTTAAATCTTTGAGCCATTTTTGTGGGTTTTCTGGTGCATTAAACACTGCTGGTCATTCCCCTTGGTGGGGCTTTCTGGCCATCACTTTTGACTTAGTTTAGATTTTGTCTTAATCTGTCTAACAAAGTAAAGTGTTGTTTAGGGGCCCAATCTTATTTTTATTATTCTTTCACTTATCATTATGTCTTCAGTGACTTCCAACTCCCTGGTTTAGCTATTGTTTATATGCTGATAACTTTGAAACGGATGTCTTCAGTTTTGATTTCCCCTGATGGAAGGAGATCAATGTGAGCTTTTCCATCAAAGACAAGTCGAGTGTTACAAATGTTGGGATCTCCTTAAAAATATAACTTAAGAAATAATTATCCTGATTTGTCGTTGTACTTTTCACAGTGGAATGCATGGTACTTCTAATGTTAAGAACTCAGAAGGCACTAAATACATAATAAATAAATGACTTTAATTTTGTAAGTTCTTAAAGAATGAAGAAGCAGCTGCTCCCTGTGCCTGTCTAAATTATTAAATATAAATTTCTTAATATAAAGTTTAAACTTTAAGAAAAATATCTTCCAATGAATTGAAAAACTTTCATCATTGTTTTTAAAATGCAGCCACAGAGTTCTGTGCTTCCCTGAAGAACACACCATGTGTTTCCAACAACTTCTCAGAAGTGTAATTCATTATCCAGCTGTTCTGTGGTTTATGTAAATTACTTTTCCTGGAATAACTTAAAACTGTAACCAATCAATCACTCAAAAGATCAGTTAGTGCAGTTAAGTTGATAATGCTCCCAGTAAAGTCAATATTCCATATATCTGTTTCTGTTACTGATCTGTGATCCTGAAAACAATTTCATGTTTGTTGTGCCTCGTTCTTTCTAATTTTGAAATAAGGTCACAATTGATATTTCAAAAATTATATAAGATAAAATTTTCCTATGAAAATATAAATTACATTGATTATTAAATAAATTATATAATTTAGGGTGGTTTGGCCATCAATTACAATCTCAAGGGATTCCAAGTAATCAAAACATTATTCAAGGGACAATAATATCTTAGGTGAGTTGAACTTCCCCCCACCCCACAATTTCCTAACAATAAGTCTATGAAATCTGTATTATTATCTCTGTTTTAGAAATGAAGAAACTGAAGAAGGGGGTTGAGAAGAATGGTTAGAGCAGAAGGACAGTGTGTGGGTAGTGTGGGGCTAGTAGGAAAAGAGGGGGAGAAATAGAATAAAATGGATTGAGGGAAATTGGAGAAGTAAAGAGCTTCTTGAAAGAAGGAGTGGTTGGAGAGAGATCCAAGATGGCCAGTTAGCAGCAGCTTAGGATTGTAGCTCCCCACCGAAAGCGCAGAGAGTGAGTGGACGCCACATTTTCAGACGAGTTTTTATTGCCCACGGACCAAGAGATTCCTGGCGGAGGAGCCCCATGGGTCATCAGCGCGACTCTTTTGGCCGGCGCGGCTGTTTTGCAGGTGCCCCGGCGCGGCGGTTCTCAGTCCGGAGTATACGGGACTGAGTGCCCTTTGGTTGGCGTTTGGAGCTCCGGGAAGGCAGAGTCTCCCATTCAGCTGATTGAAAAGCGGACTGAATCGGGGAAGCAGACCAGGAGATTCCCCGGGCAGAAAAGCGCCACGAATCTCAACGCCGCTGCTTCAGTCGGCGTGGTGGGTCGCCACAAGGGAAGGCTGGTCCCCCCCCTACACACACACAAAAAAAACAGCAGTTGGCATTGCTGAGGATTGAGAGTTTCACAGCCAGTACAGCTGAACCCGGGAAGGTCCAGCTTTGTGTGGGAGGGGGCGTCCACCGAAGGAAAATTAAGAAACAGAAAAAAACTTTACCACCAACAAGTTGGACGTCCACTCAGAGACCTAATCTGAACGTCAGCAATTACACAGACGACAGGTGGATAAATCAACAAAGATGGGAAGAAACCAGCGCAAAAAGGCTGAAAACACTGGAAATCAGAATGCCTTTCCTCCTGCAGAGGATTGCACTGCCTCATCACCAATTGAACAAGGCCTGATCGAGAATGAATGTGAGGAATCAATGGCATCAGGCTTCAGAAGGTGGATAATGAGAAACTTCTGTGAGCTAAAAGAACATGTTCTAGCCCAATGCAAGGAAACTAAGAACCTTGAAAAAAGGTTTGATGAAATGTTGATGAGAATGGACAATTTAGAAAGGAATATAAGTGAATTAATGGAGCTAAAAAACACAATACAAGAACTTCGAGAAGTATGCACAAGTCTAAACAGTCGAATTGATCAAGCAGAAGAAAGGATTTCAGAGGTCGAAGACCAACTTAATGAAATAAAACGAGAAGACAAGATTAGAGAAAAAAGGGAAAAAAGGAATGAGCAAAGTCTCCAAGAAATATGGGACTATGTGAAAAGACCTAATCTACGTTTGATAGGTGTACCTGAATGTGACAAAGAGAATGAATCCAAGCTGGAAAATATTTTTCAGGATATTATCCACGAAAACTTTCCTAACCTAGCAAGCAAGGACAATACTCAACTCCAGGTAATACAGAGAACACCACAGAGATATTCCTCAAAAAGAGCAACCCCAAGACACATAATCATTAGATTCACCAGGGCTGAAATAAAGGAGAAAATACTAAGGGCAGCCAGAGAGAAAGGGACAGGTTACCCACAAGGGGGAAGCCTATCAGACTCACAGCGGATCTCTCAGCAGAAACCCTGCAAGCCAGAAGAGAGTGGGGGCCAATATTCAACATCCTTAAAGAAAAGAACTTTCAACCCAGAATTTCATATCCAGCCAAATTAAGTTTCATAAGTGAAGGAAAAATAAAATTTTTTACAAACAAGCAAGTACTCAGAGATTTCATTACCACCAGGCCTGCTTTACAAGAGCTTCTGAAAGAAGCACTATGTACAGAAAGGAACAACCAGTATCAGCCATTCTAAAAAACCCATCAGTAAGCTGCATCCAGACCCATCTCACATGCAAGGATATACAGAGACTCAAAACAAAGGGATGGAGGAAGATTTGCCAACGGAATGGAGAGAGAAAAAAAAAAAAGGAGTTACAATTCTCATCTCTGATAAAATAGACTTTAAAGTAATAGAAAACAAAAGGGACAAGAAGGACATTGTATAATGGTAGAGGGATCAATGTAATGGAAAAAGTTAACGATCCTAAGTCTATGCACACACAATATAGGAACACCCAGATACATAGGGCAAGTTCTTGGTGACTTACAAAGAGACTTGGACTCCCACACAATAATAGTGGGAGACTTTAACACTACATTGTCAATATTGGACAAATTAATGAGACAGAAGGTTAACAAGGATATCCGGGACTTGAACTTATACCTCGAACAAGTAAACTTAATAAACATTTACAGAACTCCCTACTCCAAATCCACAAAACATCCATTTTTTTTTTTCAGTAACACATCACATTTATTCTAAAAGAGACCACATGGTTGGGAGTAAATCACTCCCCAGCAATTACATAGTATTTCATAGGTTCAAATGAAATATTGGTTGACTGTTTGTTTGTTATTTTCCTCCCTTATTCCTTCCTGTCTCCATCGTATAACACAATTATTAGTATAAAAGAGCTTTGTAATACCCATTTTTAGACTACATTCTAGCCTGGGCAATAGAGCAAGATTCCTGTTCTCTCTCCCTCTTTTTCTTCTTCTTTTTCCCTTTCTTTTATTCTCTTTTTTTTTCTTTCTTTCTCTCTTTATTCTTTTCTTTCTTTTACTTTCTAAAAAAAAAAAAAAAAGAAGGAGTGGTTAATAAAGTCAAACATTAAATAAAAATTATGTAAGATGAGAGAGGATTAACTCTTACTTTGGTAATTAGAGGATTCTGGTAAATTTGGTAACACTCACTTTAGTGAGAAGGCAGAGGACGTGGCCCAGAGTGCCTGAAGCAGAGAACAGTGGGAGGCAAGGAAGCTGATGAGCAAATATGGGGAAATGATGCAAAGGTAAGACACGAGGCTGAACGATTGCATGAGGGAGGCAGCTTCTCAAGAAAGTTTCTGTGGCCGGGTGCAGTGGCTCACACCTATAATCCCAGCACTTTGGGAGGCCAAGGTGGGTGGATCACTAGGTAGGTCAAGAGATCGAGATCATCCTGGCCAACATGGTGAAACCCAGTCTCTACTAAAAATGCAAACATTAGCTGGGTGTGGTGGCATGTGACTGTAGTCCCAGCTACTCAGGAGGCTGAGGCAGGAGAATTGCTTGAACCAGGGAGGTGGAGGTTGCAGTGAGCTGAGATCGGGCCACTGCACTCCAGCCTGGTGACAGAGTGAGACTCTGTCTCCAAAAAAAAAAAAGTTTTTGTTATGGTTATCATTATTTTTCTTCTTTGTTAATTTTACTAGTGACATTGCTCTGGGAAATTTGTGTGATCACAAGCAGGAACCAGAGATGGGGAAAGCCAAAAAAAAAAAAAAAATAGTAAATAGGTGTGATGATAGAGAAGGTCCCTAAGGTGGAGGGAAATTATTGAATCCTAAGCCCAGGCAAAAGACTCAATTTCAATCAGGAGTAACAAAGCATAAAATGTCAGGAGCTGATAGAGATGAACATAAACAAAATAGGTTGGGGGTAGACTGGGAAGTTGACTTCTCTTAGTAACAAAATAGAAGGCCCACTTCCCTAGGACCTTATTTCCTTGGGGCCCAGAGTCTGATGTGTCTAATCATACCGTCATTAAACTTCAACAAATGAGGATATTAGGGACTCTACAAGAGGATATTTTAGATAATCAGAAAGAATTCTGAGCCAGTTAGGTGCAGATATGCCAAGCAAGCCATAGAGGAAAGGGTTAACTTAGCAGGCCTAGGTTGCTGAAACATTGCACATTTCAGAAAAAGCCCTGTCTTTAGGACTGGCTACTGGGAGATAACCTTTGAGCCCTTAGAAAATAAAATGCTCCTTGCTAAGAATGTTTTTGAATACCTGAAAAGTGTGACTAGATATGTTTATCCTAATAATATGATTTATGGTGAACACATATTTTTGTTCTGGGTGCTGGGGTCTGAGGAGCTGAGGTCAGTTCATGTGAATCTTACATGCATGTAGACCTCAAGGCTTAGGTGAGCTTCCCTCAACTGGCATCATTTTGACCATGGTTGTCATACATCCCTTCTGGGAGAATTGTATGTCCCTGTGTGTCTCCGCTGGAGGAACACCTGAAGTTTGCCCCTCCTTTCTCCTGGACTTCACCCCATGTACATTTTCCCTTTGATGATTTTAATTTTTGTTCTGCCATTGTAATAAAAAGCAGTTACCATGAGTATAATAGTTATCTCGAGTCCTGTGAGTTCTAGCAAATCCTAGAGCATGAAGGTGGCCTCAGGGACACACAACCCACATAATAAATATTGATTATAAATAAATCAACATCATTTCCTATTTTTTAAAAGGTGTTTGTTTTTCATGGCTTAGTGAATTCTTTATTATTTATCAATTGATGAAGTGCCCACTAAGGTCCGGGCCCTATACTAGGTAGAGAATACAGGGTAGTGAGCCTGTGTCTCCACTCATAGAGCTTGGAGAAGCACAGAGGTAACAAATTAAGCAAAATATAAACAATCTCAGGTATGATAAATGCTAAATAGTAAATACAAACTCACCAAGAAACAGACTGAGATGGGGACACTTTATATGGTATGGTCTTCATGGAGAGAGATCTTGCTGGAAAGAACACACAAAATATGGATGGAAGATAAGCAAATTTAAAGACCCTGAGGGTGATAATAAGTTTAGCATATTTTTGGAATAGAGAAAAAAACAAATTGACTAGATAATAAATTAACAAGAGGGTGATTTGTAAGAATTGAAACCAGAGCTTGGAAAATATTGCACATATATATATAGTTGGACTACATATATATGTTTCCATATACGAAAAAAGGGATACTAAAAAATATATATGTAGTCATTTATAGATACGTAAACACATATGTCATCATTTATAGGTACATAAACATATATGTAGTCATCTATATATAAATGGTAACACTCACTTTAGTGGGAAGGCAGAGGAGGAGGCCAGAGTACCTGAAGCAGAGGAACAGTGGGAGGCAAGGAAGCCGATAAGCAAATATGGGGAAATGATGCAAAGGTAAGACATGAGGCTGAATGATTGCATGAGGGAGGCAGCTTAGATGACTATATATATGTTTATATATATAGTTGGACTATATATGTATATAAATGACTGCATACATGTTTATACATATAGTTGGACTTTGTATATATATAGTCCAACTAATATATATATATACACACACACATATATAATTGGACTACATATATGTTTACATATATATATATATAAAGTTGGACTAATATATGTTTTTTTCAGTATCACTCATTGATGTGAACAATCTCTTTCACTTTAGCATATGAAAATCTTTTACTTTATCTTTATACTCATTGGTATTTTACTGTGGTGTTTTGATTCAGTATAGTACCTATTAATTATTGCCACCATGTTGACCAGAATACCTTTCTTTGAACTAAATAACACATGGAGAGTAAAATGCATTTGAGCATAGTTTTTAATATTTATATTTTCTACTGTAAATAAGATTATTTGAATTTGTAGCATAGTTCTCCATGGAATTATAATAATAATTTTTCAAAATCTCTATGGTAAACACTTCCTATTTGATTTCAGACAATTAATGGATATATAAATAGGATATAAGAAATCATCTAAAAGCTATTCACATTGAATTACTGTCTTGTATAAATACTTCTTGATATAGACACCCATTAATGACATTCTTCTTTCCTCAAGCACCTGTTCCTGGTAAAAACAAGGGCTATATTGATTTGCTGCAATTTATCTTCTCCCAGGATTTTTGTCTTGACAGTCTGAGAAGATTAATTGGAATTAATGGCATTTGCACAGCTAATTAAAGTCACTCTTCCTAAAGTCAAATCAATTCCTTTAATCAGAAGAGTGACAAAGCTTTGCTTACTTGTTATAGTCTGCATGTAAATGTTCCCTGGATAAATAAGAATCTCTGAAAACATTAGGCAATGAATACTGTAACTGTTTGGGTTGGCCAGGAACTTCTCTCACACCTAGTAATTTACAAAATGTCATGTATGCCACTTATACATACACTATGCATGTTTTAAATTAAGTACAATAAAATAAAATTTATACGTATTATATATGTAAATACATAGTTTATCTTTAAAGATACCTACATGTATAAATCCTCAGGATAATTCTTAGGTAAATTTATTAACCCATTTTCACGCTGCTGATAAAGACATATCTGAGACTGGGCAATTTATAAAGAATAAGAGGTTTAATGTACTCATAGTTCCACATGGCTGGGGAGGCCTCACAATCATGGTGTAAGGCAAAGGAGGAGCAAAGTCACGTCTTATATGGCAGCAGGCAGGAGAGCTTGTGTAGGGGAACTCCCTTTTATAAAACCATCAGATCTCATGAGACTTTTTCACTATCAGGAGAACAACACGAGGAAGACTTGCCTGCATGACTGAATTACCTCCCACTGATTCTCTCCCACAACACGTGGGAATTATGGGAGCTACAATTCAAGATGAGGTTTGGATGGGGACACCACCAAACCTCACATAATGCAAGAGGAAACAGAATTAGTAATTATTGGTCAATTCAGGCATCAAATCTATATTCAGTTGATATTGTATGATTTTATTACATTGTGCCAATTCCTTTCTCCACGTTGGCTAAAAATTTATAGAGTAGTTGTTCATTAAAGACTGAATAATTTAGCCAAAAAGAATACATATTTCTGAGGGAAAATTTAGACAGATACATCAAAATTTTGTCTAAGTTGTTGTTTACTGTCAATGCAACACAAGTGTAACATTAAATACAGGATTGGAGCAGTGAGAAAGAGGACCTGTGCATTTCTTTCTTCATTATGTTAGAAATAATATATTTTAGACAAGAAGGGAGAGTAGAGAACACATACAAAATAAAGCAGGATAGTATGTGGGATGAGCTAAAGACAATTTGTAATATAAGTGACAGTAAGATTTGCTCTGTGATAGTGTAAACATCAAACACTTATCAATGTCCCTGGCTATGTTTTTGTTTTGGATACCTTTTGGGCACAGCTTAATAGTCTTTTGGTCTGTCCACTTAGCCCAGTCATTGCTGTAATGTTCTCAGTGGGTTTCAGTCTTTTTTAGTACTAAGCAGCTGGCCTCATATTTATGAAGCCTCTTTTCCTTCCAGAGCTGTCCCTAATTCTGACAATAAACACATGCATTTGTGTATGTACAAACTCAAAATGCAGGAAACTGATATGCCATCAGCAACCCAAACAATGCAATGGCAAGGGTAGGAAATGATAGATGAATCTGTAATATATTCTATAGGCTCCCAAGAAAGGGGCCTTATTACATCAAACACTTTAGTCACAGATATAGCCAGTTCAAGAAAACCTTTGTGTATTGGCTTACCTGCCTTTCTTGCCTTCATCTTTCCAGCATTTTAGTTCTTCACTCTTGCTCTCTGGGGCCACTTTTCAATTAACTTATATCTCTAAACAGATTTTTTTTTTTTTTGAGACAAAGTGTTGTTCTGTCACTCAGGCTGGAGTACAATGGTTTGCCCCGGGCTCACTGCAACCTCTGCCTCCTGGGATCAGTTGATTCTTATGCCTCAGCCTCTTGAGTAGGTGGGATTACAGATACAACCACACCCAGCTAATTCTTTTCTTCTTTTGTATTTTTAGTAATGATGGGGTCTCGCCATGGCTAGGCTGGTCTCGAACTCAAGTAATCCACCTGCCTTAGCCTCCCAAAGTGCTGGGATTACAGGTGTGGGATACCACACCCATCCCCACAGCCCTTATTTTATATTCTACACCCAGGGAATGCAGGCTGTGATAGTTGTGATGTATGCACATGATGCTGTAATATAGCAATAAACATAAAATTTCTGTAATAAATAGTGTGAAGTAAAAGCATAAGAACTAATCAAGAAAATAATCCAATATCTTAAAACCACACATAACCACTAATATAGTTTGAAATTTGTCCTGCAAATTTTATGTGTTGAAAATTTATTCCCCCAAATTTATACATTGATAGTATGTAGAGGCTGGCCCTTTGAGAGGTAATTAAGATTAGATAAAATCATCAGGATGGGGCTCCATGATCGTGATGGTGGCCTTGCAGGAAGAGGAAGAAAGACCTGAGCACATATACTCTCCTTCTGTCTTGCCATATAATGTCCTCTGTCATGTTATAATGCAGCAGAAAGGCTCTTATTAGATGCCAGTGCCATAGTCTTGGACTTCTCAGCCTCCAGGGCCATTAACTAAATAAACTTTCATTGTTTATAAATGTCTACAGTATTTTATCATAACCACAGAAAATGAACTAAGACAACTGCTTTTTTTTTTGAGGTGAGGAGAGGTCATCCCAACACATGGTATATGAAAATGAATAGATTGGCCTTTGAGAATTTGTTCATTTTCATGCATTAATTTGGAACAATTAGGTCAATTGATGGTGACAGTACCCTTGGTACATACTTTTTTTTTTTAAAGAGAAAAAGAGAAAGAAGGAAGAAAAAAAAGAATGAAATAAAGAGAAAGAGAAAAAAAAAAAAAAAGGGAGAGAGAACGGGAATCTTGCTCTATTGCCCAGGCTAGAATGCAGTCTACAAATGAATATTAAAAGCTTTTTTATACTAATAATTGTGTTATACAATGGAGACAGGAAGGAATAAGGGAGGAAAATAACAAACAAACGCCAACCAATATTTCATTTAAACCTATGAAATGCTATGCAATTGCTAGGGAGTGATTTACTCCCAACCATGTGGTCACTTTTAGAATAAATGTGATGTGTTACTGAAAAAAAAATGTATGTTTTGTGGATTTGGAGTAGAGAGTTCTGTAAATGTTTATTAAGTTTACTTGTTTGAGATTTAAGTTCAAGTCCCGGGTATCCTTCTAAACCTTCTGTCTCGTTAATTTGTCCAATATTGACAATGTAATGTTAAAGTCTCCCCACTATTATTGTGTGGGAGTCCAAGTCTCTTTGTAAGTCACCAAGAAGTTGCCCTATGTATCTGGGTGCTCCTATATTGGGTGCGCATAGACTTAGGGTCCTTAGCTCTTCCCGTTACATTGATCCCTCTACCATTATACGATGTCCTTCTTATCTCTTTCGGTTTCTATTACTTTAAAGTCTATTTTATCAGAGATGAGAATTGCAACTACTGCTTTTTTTTTTTTTCTCTCCATTTGGTTGGCAAATCTTCCTCCATCCCTTTGTTTTGAGTCTCTGTATATCCTTGCATGTAAGATGTATCTGGATGCAACTTACTGATGGGTTTTTTAGAATGGCTGATACTGGTTGTTCCTTTCTATATATAGTGCCTCTTTCAGAAGCTCTTGTAAAGCAGGCCTGGTGGTAATGAAATCTCTGAGTACTTGCTTGTTTGTAAAAATTTTTATTTTTCCTTCACTTATGAAACTTAGTTTGGCTGGATATGAAATTCTGGGTTGAAAGTTCTTTTCTTTAAGGATGTTGAATATTGGCCCCCACTCTCTTCTGGCTTGTAGGGTTTCTGCTGAGAGATCTGCTGTGAGTCTGATAGGCTTCCTCTTGTGGGTAACCTGTCCTTTCTCTCTGGCTGCCCTTAGTATTTTCTCCTTCGTTTCAACCCTGATGAATCTAATGATTATGTGCCTTGGGGTTGCTCTTTTTGAGGAATATCTTTGTGGTGTTCTGTGTATTACCTGGAGTTGGGTATTGTCTTGCCTTGCTAAGTTAGGAAAGTTTTCCTGGATAATATCCTGAAAAATATTTTCCAGCTTGGATTCATTCTCTTCGTCACATTCAGGTACACCTATCAAACGTAGATTAGGTCTTTTCACATAGTCCCATATTTCTTGGAGACTTTGCTCATTCCTTTTTACCCTTTTTTCTCTAATCTTGTCTTCTCGTTTTATTTCGTTAAGTTGGTCTTCGACCTCTGAAATCCTTTCTTCTGCTTGATCAATTCAACTGTTAAAACTTGTGCATACTTCGCGAAGTTCTTGTATTGTGTTTTTCAGCTCCATTAATTCACTTATATTCCTCTTTAAATTGTCCATTCTCATGAACATTTCGTGAAACCTTTTTTCGAGGTTCTTAGTTTCCTTGCATTGGGCTAGAACATGTTGTTTTAGCTCACAGAAGTTTCTCATTATCCACCTTCTGAAGCCTGATTCTGTTGATTCCTCACATTCATTTTCTATCAGGCCTTGTTCAATTGGTGATGAGGCACTGCAATCCTCTGTAGGAGGAGAGGCATTCTGATTTCGGGTATTTTCAGCCTTTTTGCACTGGTTTCTTCCCATCTTTGTGGATTTATCCACCTGTTGTCTGTGTAATTGCTGACTTTCAGATTAGATCTCTGAGTGGACGTCCCAACTTGTTGGTGATAAAGTTTTTTCTATTTCTTAATTTTCCTTTGGTGGATGCCCCCTCCCCCACAGAGCTGGACCTTCCCACGTTCAGCTGTACTTGCTGTGAAACAATCTTCAGCAGTTCCAACTGCTGTTTTTATTTTTATTTTTTTGTGGAGGGGGGTACCAGCCTTCCCCTGCAGCGACCCACTACGCCGGCCGAAACAGCAGCGTTAAGATTCGTGGCGCTTTTCTGCCCGGGAATCTCCTGGTCTTGGTTCCCCACTTCAGACCGCTTTTCAATCAGCTGAATGGGAGACTCTGCTTTCCCAGAGCTCCAAACGCCAACCAAAGGGCACTCAGTCCCATATACTCCGGACTGAGAACCGCCACATCAGGGGCGCCTGCAAAACGGCTGCGCCCGCCAAAAGGGTCGCCCTGGGCGACCCGTGAGGCTCCTCCGCCAAGAATCTCTTGGTCCGTGGGCTATGAAAATTCATCTGAAAATGTGGCGTCCACTCACTCTCTGCACTTTCAGTGGGAGCTACAATCCTGAGCTGCTGCTAATCGGCCATCTTGGATCTCTCTCCGGTACATACTTTTGATTGATTAATGATGATGAGAGATGCATTAATCAACTTGGAATCAGTTGATCTTCAAGTTACTGAGACATCACTAATATGTAGATACTATAGTTTTAAAATATGTCTTATGGCATTTCTGGGATTCAGGTTAATTTCATTACAAAGTGATCTACACATGGAGTAAATATACACAAACTTATAGCTAAGTGTCTGATATGTAGAAGACATACCTAATAAATGCTTAAGTAAATATTTAAGCCTATATATTATCAAGTATTCATAATAACTATATCCTACTATGTTGTTATTCCAAGTGCCTCGGCCCAGTAGATTGTATTCCAACAATCCAGTTAAGTTCACAAAGTTTTGTAGCCCCTTGTTCTGATTTGACCTCTTCTAATTATTTAAAATGAGCAACCACAGATTTAGAGACTTATTTTCCTCTCCTGTAAAGAATGAGAAGTCTATTGGTTATTAAATTAAAGCCCTTACTTTCTAAACCAGAATTATTAGAAAAAGTTGCTGTTCTTTCTCCCCCAAAGGGGCAAATGTAAAAAATAAAATGTAAAATAGCAGCCAATATCAGAATTTTTTAGAAATTAGCAAAGAAACATCATTCCTCCTCTGAGTTTATACTTTGAGTTTGTGGTATTGCAGATAATTTTTGTAAGTTATCTGAGCTGTGAGAAGAATATGTCAATGCCAATTGAGAAAGAAAAAGTTAAAAACAACAAAAACTAAACTAAAAAAATCCTCTTGATATACTATATTAATTAAAACTATCATGGAAAGAGTGTAATGACTAGAGATTTTTGGGGGAATTAATACAGGTACAGTGGAGTGCCTACTAAGGTATAACTTTAAGTTGTGTCTAACTACTTCCTACTTCCTTATCTATGGCTTCCTAAATAATTTGTCAAGGCTTCCCAGGGCTGACTTCTATAGATAATAGAAATTTTCAAATAGGAGGGAACATAAGAGTGTTGTTTTTCTTAGTGATGTAAATAAGTCTCCTCTAAAACTCATGTTGAAAAGTAATTGCCATTGTAACAGTATTAAGAGGTGGGGCCCTTGAGAGATGATTAGGATATGAGGGCTCTGCCCGCACGGGTGGGATTAGTGCTCTTATGAAATGGCGAGCTCAATGTTCTTTTGCCTCTTTTGCCCTTCTACTGTCTGCCCTGTGATGGTGCTGCAAGAGGGCCCTTGCAAGATACTGGCACCTTGATCTTAGATGTTCCAGCCACCAGAACTGTGTAAAGATAAAATTCTATTCTTTATAAATTATCTAGTCTTGGGGATTCTGTTAGAGTAGCACAAATGGACTAAGACAAAGGACCTCCTATTTTTTCCACTGGAAGTCAGTAAAGGCTTTTTTTCTTAATAACTTACATTTAATACTTAGCTTTGAACATGACATGTATCATTTTGCTTAGGGATACCAGGGTACTTCTGTTAGAAACTTGGTTGAGAAAACATATCCCTTCTGTGTCCAGATTCAAAGATAGCAAATTTTATTGGGATAAGCATGTGTGACATGCATCAAGACCCATGACTGGGAAATAAAAACAAAGCCTCTCCAAAACAATGTTCCATGACTCTCTGTGATTTGGATTCTAGGACCACATTAATAAGAAAGGAAGAGGAGAAAAAATGTTATGTGTTTTTAAGAGGTGGATGGTAAAACCTGTTGCAGTATAATTGAATCCTAGAACGTGACTGCGTGAGTGAGTTTAAAGTTATTACTTTATAAGGGAAACCTATGAAGTTAGGAATAAAGCCCTTTTAATTAAATAAAACTGTGAATATGTTTGTTCTCCCTTAAAAATAATTATGATCGGGGAGGAATCTGTATTCACACCAGTGGCAGCACTGGGGAAGAGAGTTTATCTAGTCACATTTTTATCCATAGTTCTCTCCTAACTAGAAATAATGTTTTCCCAAGGGATATAGCAAGTTTCTACAGAAATTGCTTCTTCACTGCAGAGTCTGAGAGTGCAGAATGGTGAAGGTAATAGAGTTGGGTGTGGGTAATGTGACATATTCTTGCAAAGGGCCTTGGACTCCTTTGGTGAAGGAACTTCATTGAGCATTACACTGAAAGTGATGTCAGATTTTTTTGGAGAAACTTTCTGAAGCCTCAGCAGGAAGGTGTGAATATAATTATGCCTTCCCCTCCACACTACTTTCCTAGCTACTAGACACAGTTGCCACTGGATAAGCAATTAGTTGCTGGGAACAACTGGTTCTTCAGCCTGGAATGACTGGCATGAAAATTCTCAACTGGTTTCAACACAGCATCATAGGAAAGAGTGAGACATATTTCTTCCTCATCTTTTAGCATGAGTCAGCTCAAGCGAGCTTGTATATTTATGGCAGGAGTGAGGATGGTAGCAAGAGAGTGAGGATTAGACCAAAATTGTGGCTATTCTAGGCATTCTAACATAGGCTCTGCATTTTGTGATATCACCAAAGACATTATTTGCCTTCAGATTATACTGTTACCTGCTCCAGTTGCATAAATAAGGCAGGTAGAAGGGGCCTGGAACATAGTCATTGCTTACCAATTGTTCACTGCTGTTGAGGGCTGATCACCATTATCTGCTGAATTAAAGTTCTCCTCTTGTTGCCTAGAAATGAGCCAAGAGTTGCCAATCCCTCTTCCTCCCACATTTGGAAGGGGAAGTACATGAGCTGACCTCCTGCAAGATCACCAGGAGTTGGGAAACTGGTGTTTTTCAGCATTCCTCTGGACATCTGACATTTCTAAACCCAGAGGATTTGATATTCACAGAATGTTGATACTAGCTTACAAGGCTACACCTACATGTATTTTATACAGAGAGATCTCAGGAGGATATTTGATTCTAGAACTTGTTGTATAGTCAGCTACATGTTGCTCAATCATGTCACTTCTAAGAAGAGGATTGAGGACTCGTGTAACATGAATATCTTATATCTATTGATTCAAACTTGTAGCTGGGAAGGTTTGCTAATATTTTCAGCAAGCCTTTTTGTCAATAGTTAGTTACCATTTTCATTAATATAAGACATATAACATGTCTAAAGAGTAATTGTTTTAGGAGTAATAATGATTACCAATATTCATATATTTTATTAGCATACATTGATGTTTGGTTTCACATTTGAGAAGGAGGTGCCTAGAATGGCAGTTTTAGCTAAATATTGCTAAAGTATAAGTGGCACAGAGGCTGAACACTTAGACCTTGGCAAGTTTGTTTATAAACCAATATATTATTTCAAAAAGCAGTGTAACAGAAAAAAAAAAACATGATTGTTCTCATGAATTAAAAAAAAAAATGACTTAGTACTGACAAAGGGGAAATAGAGAAATTATCTCTGTTTCCAGATGCAAAGGTAATAACAAAAAAAGCCAAACTTAAAAGAATGTTTTAAGCCACAGTGCAGAAAGCCACATGGCATTATGAGTATAATTCAGCAAACATGGAATGAATGCTTATGCACATGGAAAATATTAGAGTATCAATCAGATGCATCATACTGCCTGACTATAAAATGTATTCTAAAGCTATCATAACCAAAACAGTATCATATTGGCATGAAAATAGACACATAGATCAATGGAACAGAACAGGGAATCCAGAAATAAATCCATGTACTTACAGCAAACTGATTTTGTAAAAAGACACCAAGGATGTACACTGGAGAAAGAACATACTATTCAATAAATCATGCTTGGAAATTTAGATCCCCATATGCAGACGAATGAACATGTACTCCTGTCTCCCCTCACCATTACAAGAATCAACTCAAGATGATTAGAGACTTAAACATAAGACCCCGAACTATAAAACTACTTGAAGAAAATACAGGGGAAACCTTTCAGTATATTGGTCTAGGCAAGACTTTATGGCTATGACACCAAAAATAGGCAATAAAAACAAAGCAAAAATAGATAAATAAAACTACAGTAAACTAAAATCTTCTGCACAGAAAAAAAACAATAAAGAGACAACTTGTTAATTGGGAGAAAATATCTGCCAACTATTCATCTGACAAGGGACAAATATTCAGAATATACAAGAAACTGAAATAACTCAACAGTAAGAAAACAAATAATCCTGACCACAAAGGGGCTGAGTGTGGTGATTCACATCTGAAATCCCAGCACTTTGGGAGGCTGAGGCAGGTGGATCACTTGAGGTCAGGAGTTCGAGACCAGCCTGGCCAACATGGCGAAACTCATCTCTACTAAAAATACAAAAACTAGCCAGGTGAGTGGCATGTGCTTGTAATCCAAGCTACTTGGGAGGCTGAGTGAGGCAGTAGAATTGCCTGAACTGGGAGACGGAGGTTGCAGTGAGCCAAGATCATGCTACTGCACTCCAGCCTCAGCAATGGAGCAAGACTCCATCTCCAAAAAAAAAAAAAAAAAAAAAAAGAAGAAGAAGAAAAGAAAAAGAAAAAAAGAAAATGAGCAAACGACGTGAGCAGATATTTCTCAGAAAAAAGGCATGCAAGTGGCCAATGGATATATGAAAATATTTTCAGCATCACTAACCGTTAGGGAAATGTGAATCAAAACCACAATAAGATATCATCACACCCAGTTAGCATGGCTATTACTAAAGGATAAAATATAACAGATGCTGATGAGGATGTGGAGTTCTATACCATTGGTGGCAATGTAAATTAGTATAGCCATCATGAAAAACATTATGGTGATTTCTCCCCAAAACTAAAAATAGAACTACCTTACATTCCAGTAATCCCACTGCTAGATATTTATCCAAAGGAAAAGAATTCAGTACATCAGAAGGATACCTGAACCCTCATGATTACTGTAGCACTATTCACAATAGCAAATATATGGAATCAATTTGTGTCCATCAACAGGTGAATGAATACAGAAAATGTGGTATGTATACACAATGGAATACTACTTGGCCATAAAAAAGAATGAAATCATGTCATTTACAGCAACATGAATGGAACTGGAGGTCATTAAGTTAAGTAAATTAAGCCAGGCACAGAAAGACAAATATCACATATACTAAGATGCGTGAGCTAAAAAATTTGATCTCACGGAAGTAGAGAGGAGAATGATGGATACCAGAGGCTGATAAGGCTGTATAGATGGGGGTGGGAGGATGAAGAGAGGTTGATTAATGGATACAAACATGCAGATAGCTGGAAGAAATAAGTTCTTAGGTTTGATAATGGAGTAGGGTGAGTATAGTTAACAACAATATATTATATATTTCAAAATAGTTAGAAAGAGGACTTGAAGTGTTCCCAAAACATAGAAATGATAAATACTTGAGGTGATGGATACCCTAAATAACAAATATCATGTTATTTGTATATATTGAGTATACATACCACATTCTAGACATGTGAGAAAATATCACATGTACTCCAGAAATATGTACAAATATTATATATCAATGTAATAAATTAACTTCCAACCAGAGCTGGATTATTAAAATGAATTATTGATGACTTTTACCCTTCAAATAATTTGCATTTTGAAAAAGAAAAAAGACATTGTATAATGCATTTTATTTATTTTTGGTATTCATATTTCTATAATAGAGATATGACTTCCAGAATTAGAAACAGTATTCAAAACTTTCAACTACCATATCTTTTACGACAATTTTTATTATGATTATTATTTTTGATACAGGGTCTCACACTATCATCCCAGCTGAAATGCAGTAGCAAGATCATGGTTTCTTACAGCCTTAACCTCCTGGGTTAATCCTCCTGCCTCAGTCTCCCAAGTAGTTGAGACTACACGTATGTGCCACCCATGCTCAATTAACTATTTTATTTTAACTTTTGTAGAGATGGACTCTTCTTGGGTTGCCCAGGCTGGTCTCAAAGTCCTGGCCTCAGGTGATCCTCCTGCGTTAGCATTCCAGAATGCTGGGATTGTAGGCATGAGCCACTATGCCTGGAGCAATTAATTTTTAAAAATAGACATGTGGATAAAAAGTGAATTTAACACATTTCTTTTTTATTTCTAAATCCAGTAGTCAAATAAAACATATTTGATCCCAATGAGAATTATTTTATTTTCCCTTTTAGTTATGGACACCCCAAAATTACAGAATTCATAAGGACACGGTTTGAAGAATTATCACAGAGTAAATATACACATACAATGACTTTCATATTTTAACAGTAGCCCAAAAGCTGTCTCTGTGTCTCTGCCAAATCTCTACCTCCTACATATTATTTAAAAGAAACCACTATCTTAACTACTTAGAGATTAATTTAGCTTGATTTTTTTGAAATTATGCATATAGAATCATATGACATATATTCTATTATAACTGGGTTTGTTGCTAAAATTATGTTTGTGATTCATCCATATTTTTGTATGTGTAGTTTAATTTTATTGCTTATGGCATATTATTATACAAAAATATCAGAATTAATTTATAAATTCTAATGTTGATAGACTTAATGTTGTTTATAGTTGATTTTGATGGTGATAAAATATCATAAATATTTTTATGCTATGTTACAAATCTTTTTGAAGGCAGCTATGCTCACCACTATACCACCAACACTACTGTTACATTACTTTTGTTATGGATATTCATGAAAATAAGTTTTGTCTAAAATTTAATCTGCAGGACACTGGGTTTGTTAGTAGATAATGCCAAAGACCTTTCCAAATATTTGTACCAATTTACATCTCCATTAGCAATGTAAGAGAATTCCCATTGCCCATCTCCTTATCAGTCACTGTCTTAGACTGCTCTGGCTACTATAACAAAGTACCATAAACTGGATGGCTTATATGCAACAATAGTTTATTCTTCTGCTTCTGGAGGCTGGGAAATCCAGATTAAGGTGTCAGCAATTCACTGTTTTGGGAAGACCTGCTTACTGGTTTATTGATACCTGTAATCTGTATCCTAACATGGCAGAAGAGGGGCAAATGCACTTTCTAGGGGCTCTTTTAGAAGGACACTAACCCACTCATGACCACCACTCTGCCCTCATGACCTATAAACCTCCCAAAGGCCCTACTTCCTTTACCATTATCTTGGGGGTTAGAATTTTAATATATAAATTTGGGGGGGCACACAAACATTCAGAACATAGCAATCATTTTAATTTATCCTGTTCTTTTTTTATTTATAACATCATTTCATTATAATTTTTTCTTTATTTTCTTGGTTATTAATGAATGTGCGCATATCACTATGTACTTATTGAAGCTATAGACAGTTGTTTTGATAATATGATTAGCATGTTCCTGACACTTTGCTATAATTTTTTTTGCCTTCATTTTGCTTGTTGGTTTATAGTTTTTTACATGTTTTAGATATGAGATAATTTTCATTTACCTGTGTGGAAAGTAGTCCTTTTTCCATTCTATGTAGTTTGTGTTGTCCTCCTTTAATTATGCCATTTGACCAATAGAAGATTGTATTGTTAATGTGTTCAATTTTATATTTTTAATTTATTTACTGTTTTTTTAATACTGTTTAGAAAATATTCCTTTACCCCAAAGACTGACAAAAGGTCATTAGGATCTGTGTATACTACCCAAATGTTAAAAGATGGGACATGTCAAAGAAAGTTTGAGAGACAGTTCAAGATGGGTGACTGGCAAGCATAAGACAGCTATAATAGTAACACTTTTATACTGTTGATGGGAGTGTAAATTAGTTCAACAATTGTGGAATAGAGTGTGGCAATTCCTCAATAATCTAGAAATAGAAATACTATTTGACCCAGCAATCTCATTACCCAAAGGTTTATAAATCACTCTATTATAAAGACACATGCATGTGTATGTTCACTGCAGCACTGTTCACAATAGCAAAGACTTGGAACCAACCCCAAATGCCCATCAATGATAGGCTGGATAAAGAAAATGTGGCACATATACACCATGGAATACTATGCGGCCATAAAAAGGATGAATTCATGTCATTTGCAGGGACATGAATGAAGCTGGAAACTATCATTCTCAGCACTGGGGCCTGTAAGGGGATGGAGGGCTAGGGGAAGGATATCAGGGAGGGGGTGGGGGTATTGGGGAAGGATAGCCTTAGGAGAGATACCTAATGTAGATGACAGGGTGATGGATGAAGCAAACCACCGTGGCACATGTATACCTATGTAACAAACCTACACATTCTGCATATGTACCCCAGAACTTAAAATAAAATAAATAAATAAATAGAAAAAAGACAGCTATCAAATACAAATTGGAGACTTAAATCTTCAAACTTTTGATTAGAAGAACATTTCAGGAAATAGAGATCTGTCAAGATTCTAATTAAAGCAAGAGAGCACAAGTTCACAGACTCAGGAAATCAGGCAACAACATGTTAATATCATGGAGCTACATCATTGAGGACCTGCTTTCTAAGGGGAAAAAGGAAGCATTTTCTTGGTTATGTTAGGCCACTGTGTTACATGTAAATGGGCAGAGCCAGGGGCTTGGAGGCTCAGACTTATCAGTTACTGAACCTCAACTGACAAGAATTTTGAAAACCCAGTGAATTGGATATGTGAACTGATAACGTCTGAATACTTTTTACATTGAATAATAATCTTTGAGTGAAATGAACCTGGATGGAGCATTCATGTGAAATGAGGGAGAAGAGAAATTCAGAAATGAGAACCAGGAGGCAACCTGTAGAAAAAATAGGAAAGACAAAGCTAGAAAGGCCTGGTCAGATACCCCAGCCATTCCCTTTTATGCTTCTGAGAGAGACAGCATCCTAACACTAGTTTTGGGAAGATCATTTACCATTGATGAAATAACTTTACGATGCTATTGATACACTCAAAACATCAAAGTCAAAATAAATGACTAAAACATACCGCTTAATCATAGTATATACACATGTATGTATATAAAACCATGCTCTACCTGTAAAACTCTACCTGTCTAAGATAATATTATTCACCTGCTACCCTATTTATTCTCATAAGCAGGGTAAATTTGTCACTATGTATTTCAGTTAATTTCTATCTGATTTGTTAAGAATTCTTCATTCTTCTCTCATGTCATAAACCAGAAACTGCCTGTATTTGTGTACAACTGATAACTAAATACTTTTGCATTTCTAGTGTAATTCTACACATGACAGAAGAGGAATTTTCTCCAGTTTCTCTCTTTACTAATCTGAGGGTGTAGATAGGAAATTATTATACCCACAATGGTAGAACATCTGTAATTATTCCTTTGCAGGAAACAGTGCTTGAGAAACAAACAACTAAAGACTTCTAAAGCCCTCTGAATACATCTACCCACATATATCCCCTTGTTCTTGTTCATATGAATTCTTTCATTCTACATGATGTGGTATTTGTACCACCTGTTGCATTTTGCATTTCCCTGTGCTGCATTATGGGAAATTATAATCCCTAAAATGGATGCAGAGGTGGATTCAGAAAGTGCAACCCTAGAGCAACCAACAGAGAGCCTAGATGCTCTACCACTTTGTATTATGCAGGAACATAGTTTCTTTCCTCCTTTTCATGATTGAGTCCTTGGTCTCTGAGGTATTGAGATGGGCAAGCATGTGAACATCTATTTCTCTCCTCTTTGGTCTTATTTATTGTTCTGAAGTTAACCATTGGTATTTTGGTTAGTAGATAACATTCTTGAGTTTTATAAATATGTCTACACTGATGACATTTTCAATTACTTGGTTATTTAAGGAATATATAAATAGGAATTTGTAAGTTAATAAAGCACTGAGAGTTTAATGAATATCTTATCTGGAAGCTCAACTTTACTATATGCTGATTATAATCAAGTTATAATTTAAAGTTCATTCCACCCTAGACATATGTAAGCAATGTTGGTTAGACTCATGGAACCCAATGTTTTATTTCCTGTATGTTATAGAGAAGGTACAAAAGTTATATTAAAACTTTTTTAAAATGCTATTCCTGAATTACTGTCATATACAGCACATATTCCTGTGATTTGAAGTGAACATTGTGTTAAGGTGAAGATTTGATTTGAAAAGATGAAGGTTAAAGTATGCAAAGCACTCAAAATCATGCTCTAATGGCTTAATAAATGTGGATTATTATTATTAAAAATATTGATCATCTCAGTACTATGAGGATAATAAATGCATGCTAATATAATATAGTGGTGGTAGAAACATAAATTTTAAAGTCAGAATGCCATAAGATAGATAGCTTTTTTTAATTTTTCTTTTGCTACTGAAGGTATGTCACCTTCTTCTGCAAAGTAGGACAAATAATACCCATCTATGGCCCTAATAAGTTTTAATACAATGAGATTAAAAGTACCTGGCTTAATGCTTAACACAATCTCAGCACTAATATGACCTTTCTTTTTCTTTCTTGAGGAATCTGTAGGTAATTGGGAGCCATTAAAAGTCGTGAAAGTGTTCATACAGATTAAGTCTTTTTCACTATACTCAACTAAATCAGAATCAAGAGGCCAGGGTCAAAAGTACTTGGGGTACATAAAATTGCTCCAAGAATGTAATTTTCTGCAAGCCGGGTTGCTGAAACTGCCTGGTATAACCCTAAGATTACTTTTACCTAATAGCTGCTGAAATGACCTTCTGGGAGACTCTAGACTAACACTAGCTTTTATATACTGCCATCACACAAATCGGAGTTTACCAAGTCCTCAAAACTTTACTAGTTCCAATGAACTTCTTTTCAAAACAATACACAATAATTCTCTCTTTTTGTGAAATCCAACTTTCTCTTTGTTCGTCAAACATACTGAAGACCACTTGGTCTGTGTGTATGCCCCATATTGCAATTATGTGATTTTCCCATAAAATGTTAAATTTTAGAGATTTGTCTCTACATTTTATTTTGGCTCTCAACACAGATTAGTGACAAGGAAGTAATTAAAGTTACTGTGTTAGGCCACATGTAGTAACTTGTGTTGGAGTTAGAGAACAATAAAGCAAAAAAGGAAGCAGGTAGCAGGGCAAACTACTTGGGTTAGATGGTAGCTATGGCCATGACAAAAACAAATGGAAAGGAGACACGAAATACCAAAATTAAAATACTTAATTGAGACTACTGAGGAAAGCAAAGCCAATTCTTCTTCCCTGTCAGTATCTTAACCCAGAAGTCCAGTATCGGCATCTTTATAATGATCAAAACTGCCATTATGAAATAGCTTACAATCACATATATGCTGTTTTTCTTGTTTTCATCATTTTTGTATACTATAAAGTGTTTTATTATCAGAAAAGAGGCACTACATTTCCTTGGTAGTCTTGTCAAGAAGGCTTCCTTTATAACTCATCCTAAACTTGCTTTCCCTTAATCACCTTGTTTGATTCTCTACTATATGCTTTCCTCCTTCAACGAAGAGTGGTTCTTGACATTCTCCCAATGAAAATATTAGTGAACTGGGACTCTGCCTTCAACTGATTCCTTTCACCATCCCCCCCTAAAAGAGTCAAACCTATGAGATTTATATCTATATGGTTATTTCTGTCAGCAGAGTTACCCACTCATAATCATGTAATCATCAATCCCCTCCGTTGTTTCAACTGCAACAAATACTTCATTGTTATTAAGCATTTAACATTTCATATCACTCTTTGCAGCTCTTATGTTTCAATAGAAATTCACATTTAATTTGTTTTCCAGTAATACTCCAAGGAATTATTCAGTAATAATGTTTTCTGTCTTCTCTGCTCATTGAATATCTGTTAGTATTTATGCATCCCTAGAGACATAGTTGGCATCCTTCTCAGAATTATGTTTTGTTAGGTTGGACTCAGAGTTCTGAGATGTCTGCATCATTTCATTTGAGTTTCTCTCAATTACAGTTTTTCTTAAACCATTTTAGATTTAATATTGTTTGAAAGTATCATATGCATTTTGTATATTCCTTCCTACAGCTCATACTAGTGCTGTGACATAAAACCAAAGGGAACACAACCTGGCTTTCTCCAGCAGCCTCTCAGATACATGACTTTTGACTTCTCATCACCTTTTGTTTTAAATAAAGTAGGTTTCTGCTTTAATAGTATGTGAACAAATATGCAGCAAAAAGAGCTAGCTGGAAAGATAAAAGCAATTAATGTTTTGGGGTGGCAATAATAACTCATAAAATAATATTCATAGCATAAATTCACTGAAGTCATAACATGTACCTTGCTATGTTACAAATACTTTATATGTATTGTTTCAGTTGAAACACACAACACTTTCATAACTTAGTGATTCTTCTTATCCTTATTTTTTAAATTGCATTTTAGGTTTTGGGGTACATGTGAAGAACGTGCAAGATTGTTGCATAGGTACACACATGGCAGTGTGATTTGCTGTCTTCCTCCCCCATCACCTATATCTGGCATTTCTCCCCCATGCTATCTCTCCCCAACTCCCCACCCACCGCTATCCCACCCCTATTTCCCCCCGACAGACCCCAGTGTGTGATGCTCCCCTCCCCTATGTCCATGTGTTCTCATTGTTCAACACTCGTCTATGAGTGAGAACATGTGGTGTTTGATTTTCTGTTCTTGTCTCAGTTTGCTGGGAATGATGGTTTCCAAGTTCATCCATGTCCCTACAAAGGACAGGAACTCATTGTTTTTATGGCTGCATAGTATTCCATGATGTATATGTGCCACATTTTCCCCATCCAGTTTATTATCAATGGGCATTTGGGTTGGTTCCAAGTCTTTGCTATTGTAAACAGTGCTGCAATGAACATTCGTGTGCATGTGTTCTTATAGTAGAACGACTTATAATCCTTTGGATATATACCCAGTAATGGGATTGCTGGGTCAAATGGAATTTCTATTTCTAGGTCCTTGAGGAATGGCCCCACTGTCTTCCACAATGGTTTAACTAATTTACACTCCCACCAACAGTGTAAAAGTGTTCCTATTTCTCCATATCCTCTCCAGCTTTTGTTGTCTCCAGATTTTGTAATGATCGCCATTCTAACTGGCGTGAGATGGTATCTCAGTGTAGTTTTGATTTGCATTTCTCTAATGACCAGTGATGATGAGCATTTTTTCATATGTTTGTTGGCCTCATATATGTCTTCTTTTGTAAAACGTCTGTTCATATCCTTTGCCAACTTTTGAATGGGCTTGTTTGTATTTTTCTTGTAAATCTGTTTTAGTTCTTTGTAGATTCTGGATATTAGCCCTTTGTCAGATGGGTAGATTGCAAAAATTTTTTCCCATTCTGTTGGTTGCCGATTCACTCTGATGACTGTTTCTTTTGCTGTGCAGAAGCTGTGGAGTTTGATTAGGTCCCAATTGTGTATTTTGGCTTTTGTTGCCAATGCTTTTGGTGTTTTGGTCATGAAGTCCTTGCCTGTGCCTATATCCTGAATGGTTTTTCCTAGATTTTCTTCTAGGGTTTTTATGGTGTTAGGTCTTATGTTTAAGTCTTTATTCTTATCCCTATTTTTAGAGACAGTAAATTGAATTCCTGAGAGATTCAGTTAAATCTGAAAGGTGATACAACTAATAAGTGGAGGATCACAAATTTAATTTTTCAATAAATATGGCTTTGTTCCATCATTATGCTGTATATTATAATTGTATGTTTTGTAAAAATTAAAATATACTCCAAACTGAAAATTACTCCTCATCATCCCATATTGGAAGAAAGAAGAATCAATATTATCTATCCTAGTATTGGCATTGTTTTCATAGTCTTTGGACTCTTCTTACTAAAAAATAGAATAATAAAAGCACATGTTGGTCCCAATGTATACTCCTTTTCCAGGGTTTGCATTTGTCTCTTAATTCACTCTTCTTCTAGTTTCTTGTCTCTAGCCTGACAATTTCTAAAATCACATTTTCCTAGATTTAAGTTTACAAAGTTATTTACAATTAATATATTACAGTGATCTATTGAATGATGCCACTAAATATGAACAAATTTTATGAATAAGAAAATATTTAACGGTTCATTTATTAATAACAATAATAGCAGAATACTTTCTTACTTATATTGTTGAATATGAATATAAATGCTTATGAATGAGAAATTTATTTTAATATAACATTTGTGAAACTCAATAAACTTTACATTTATCTCCATTTTCAAATGACTCTGTTCAGTGGCAAGAATAAAGGCAACTTTTCAAGTAGGTCTACTCAGTGGTTGCCAAGGTGTTGGGGATTGAGGTGTTATAGCAAGTATGAAAGCCATATTTTTTCTCTTGTATTTTGTGATATATATCCTAGTTTGTGCTAGATAGTAGGAATATAGTTGACAATAGCATATCTTATGGGTCTTTCTGTGTATTTGGAAAAATAAAACCAAGTATTTTGGCATTTATTAGGACAACAGCTTGCAAGAAATCAGCACCCATTCTCCAAGAAGAGAAATTGCACAGATTATGATCATAAACTAGAATTAGATTATGTTAACATCTGGGCAAATGCCAGCCTCTGATTATCAACATCAAATGGCTTTCAGTTTCCTTGTGATCACTCTCATTTTTAACCAATTTAAAACTCAATTTTGTGATTTACCAAAGTAGACAAGCATGAAATGGATTTTTCATAGTAAAGAGACATTCTCAGTGAATAACAACGCTAAGAGTTGTTATCACTTATTTTAACTTCTTCACTATGTAGCCCATGTCTTTTGACAGAGATGGATATATCTGCTTCTCTGGGCTCACAGTTATGTGCTTCCTTAGCCCCTTAAAGTTAGGCCAGTGAAAAAAATGAGTATATGTTCAACTCTGAATAAAAATCATCTTCACACAATTCTACTTTATTTTTTTCTTCTCTAAGAAAAAATGTGATAAATGACAGGTCATAAGTTGGAAATGGCCCAGGTCTCTCTTCTGTCTCCTCCACACACACACACACACACACACACACACACACACACACACACACGATTTTGATATGAGACAGTAATGTGTCTAATTTGAACCATTGAGATTTCAGGTGTTACAGCAATAAGTTTGCCTGGATAATGCAGTTAGAGTTATTCCAGGACATAATGGCTAAGAGCACAGAATTTGTGTAAGATATATCTGACTCAGTACACAAGCCTTCCTTTTTCTGATTGTATGGCAGTTTATTTAACCTTGCTATGTTTCAAATATTTCATCTCTAAAATGAAGATAATAATAACTACCTCATAGATTTGTTGTAAGCATTGAATATGTATAGCACTTAGGAAATAGTAATTTTAGTAAGTGTTAGCTGTTAAGTAAACCATTTATTTAGATATTTCAGTTCATTTAATCATGCTTCATTCTAAAAAAAAATACAAAATTGAACTCTCTGATGTATCTTTTCCCCCAAACAACTACTCTTATCATAATGGTTTACAAAAAGATTTAAGTAGTGAAAATCATCCTTTGAAAATGGTAGAGCTGAAGTCTCCATTTGATAACTGAGAGCCTGACTGTGCCTCAGACTTTTAAAAGTTTGCAGAGAATATTTTTCCCCTTTATTCCTGATTACTACAGAAGAGTTTTAAGTATTTCCCCTGCCCAGACCTCATCCTAGATAGCTGGTACTTTGTGTATCTGGGGTTATGTTTTAGATCTCCTCAGATATAGGAGACTTTCTAGGCTTTTAACTAGTGGGAAGAAGACTATATTTCACAGTTCAATGACTGGTGTCTTTATGCTCAATTCAGCTTGTGGAACCCTGTTAAAAGTTGTTCGAAGAATCTGCAATATCTTTACAACAAAGCCTGTAACGTGGGATACCTATTATCAATCAACTATCCACTATACATCACTCCTATGTCTTTTTACTTGAACTTTTATTTTAGGTTCTGGGTGCACAGTTATTGTATAGGTAAACTCGTGTCCTGGGGATTTCATGTACAAATTATTTTGTCACCCAGGTATTAAGCCTAGTACCTATTATTTATTTCTCCTGATGCTCTTCTTCCTTCCATCCATGTGTTCTCTATTCCTGTGTTAGTTGGCTAAGGATAATGAACTCCAGCTCCAGCCATGTTCCTGCAAAGGATATGATCTTATTATTTTTTTGTGGTTACATAGTATTCCATGGTGTATATGTACCACATTTCCCTTATTTAGTCTACCACTGATGGGCATTTAGGTTGATTCAATGTCTTTGCTATTGTTAATAGTGCTGCAATGAACATATGCATGCATGTGGCTTAATGATAGAACAATTTCTATTCTTTTGTGTATATACCCAGTAGTGGACTGATAAGTTGAATGGTAGTCCTGTTTTTGGGTCTTTGAAGAATTACCACACTGTCTTCCACAATGGTTTGACTAATTTACACACCCACCAATAGTCTGTAAGTGTTCCATGTTTTACTGTAACCTCACCAGCATCTGTTAATTTTTGACTTTTAATAATACCATTCTGAATATTGTGAGATGGTATCTCATTGTAGTTTTGATTTACATTTCTCTAATGATCAGTGACATTGAGCAATTTCTCATGTTTTTTGGCCACATGCATGTCTTCTTTGAAAAATGTCTGCTCATATCCTTTGCCCACTTTTTACGTTTTTTTTTTTTTTTTTTTTTGTACATAAGTTTGAGTTTCTTATAGATGCTGGATACTAGGTCTTTGTCAGATGCATAGTTTGCAAAATTTTTCTTCCATTTTGTAAGTTGTCTGTTTATTCTGCTGATAGTTTCTTTAGCTGTGCAGAAGCTCTTTAGATTAATTAGATTGCATTTGTCAATTTTTGCTTTGTTGCAATTGCTTTTGCTGTTTTCATTATGAAATCTTTGCCTGTGTTTTTGTTGTAAATTGTATTGCCTAGGTTGTCTTCCAGGGGTTTTATAGTTTTGAATTTTGCATTTAAGTCTTTAATTCCTCTGGCAATTATTTTTGTATATATTTTAAGGAAAGGATCCAGTTTTAACCTTATGCTTATGGCTAGCCAGTTATCCTGGCACCATTTATTGAATAGGGAATCCTTTTCCCATTGCTTGCTTTTGTCAGTTTTGTTAAAGATCAGATGGTTGTAAATGTACAGCCTTATCTTTGGGCCCCTGTTCTGTTTCACGGGTCTATTTTTCTGTTTTTGTACAAATGTCGTACTGTTTTGGTTATTGTAGCCCTGTAGTATAGTTTGAAGTTGGATAACGTGATGCTTCCAGCTTTGTTCCTTTTGCTTAGGATTGCCTTGGCTCTTCAGACTCTTTTTTGGTTTCATATACACTTTAAAATAATTTTTCTAGTTCTGTGAAGAATGTGAATGGTAGTTTAATGGGAATAGCATTTAATCTATAAATTTCTTTGGGCAGTATGGCCATTTTCACAATATTAATTCTTCCTATCATTGAGTATAAAATATTTTTCCATTTGTTTATGTCCTATCTCTTTTCTAGCTTATTCTCAATTTCACTAAATTCCAGGAATACCGTTATTAGGATAATCATATTCACTCATCTTGGAGCCCACATAATCCCTGAAAGCATGGAAAGGAATTTCTCTAACAGGAAATTTCTTTTATGTAACTTCTATTATGTCGCAGAAAACAATTATAAGACATTTTATTTTATTATTTCAATAGTTTTTGGTGAATAGGTGGTTTTTGGTTACAAGTATAAGTTTTTTAGTGGTGATTTATGAGATTTTGGTGCACTCATCACTTGAGCAGTATATGCTGTACTCAATGTGTAGTATTTTATTCTTAAGCCCCCTCCCGTGGGGACTCTTCTCCCTGAGTCCCCAAGTCCATTACAGCATTTATGCCTTTGCATCCTGATTGCTTAGCTCCCACTTACAACAGTATTTGGTTTTTCTTTCCTGAGTTACTTCACTTGCAATAATGGTCTCCAGCTCCTTCCTGGTTGCTGTGAATGCCATTATTTTTTTTCTTTTTTTATAGTATGCCATGGTGTATATATACCACATTTTCTTTATCCACTTGTTGATTGATGTGTATTTAGGCTGGTTTCATATTTTTGTAATTGCAAATTGTGCTCCTCTAAACATGTGTGCGCAAGTGTCTTTTCTGTATAGTGACGTATTTTCCTTTGGCTAGATACCCGGTAGTAAGATTGCTGGATTGAGTGGTAGTTCTACTTTTAGTTCTTTAAGGAAACTCTATACTGTTTTCTGTAGTGGTTGCACTAGTTTACATTCCCACCACCAGAGTAAAAGTTCCCTTTTTACCACCTCTATGCCCAACATCTATCATAGGGATTACTGCTTTACCTAAATCCCTTAATGATTCCATAAGGTAGGGATTAGATTCAATAAGCCTTTGGTGGTTATTGTTTAGGGGAAAACAGTCATTCATTCATACTTTGAACCTCTCTTTGCTAGAGGAGAAGCTCAAGGACTTTTTTTATGGGCACAAAATAATCCCCATCAACAATAAGAACTACAAATTCAGATCCTTTTATTTGTCCACTGTAATCTGCTTCACTTACTAAAACAATTTAGCTTGGACTCTTTAAAGTTTGTTGAATGAATCTAGAGATAAAAACCTGGGCATGAGAGAAAATGTGAGCAGTTCAACATTCCTGGAACTTAGTGCAATGGACAATAAGCTACAAAAGAAATAGGAGTGCCATATAGTAGAGAGTGAATTGATGATCGGTATCCCATATTACAGGCTTTGTTGTAAGGTCTATGGAGACTCTTTGAGCAATATATATTAGGGGAGGTTTGTGCTCAGAATCTATATAAATATTACTTATGATCTGTATTTGGGCTTACTTAAAGGTCAAAGATTTATCATAGTTTAGAAATAGGAATCTTACAGATGTCATTCATTCCCTCAACTTGCATAGGAAGAAATTAAACTCCAGATGCTCAATGACTTACCCATTTTCACTCAACCAGTTAGTGGAAGACCCAGGTCTGGAATATAGCCCCCAGATACCATATCTGTACTCATTCTACTTTAAATTGCCTTTTTTTCTCCTTACATATTCTGAGTTTTATATTTGCACCATTTTCTTTTCAAAACCAGATATGTTTATGTGAACTATTTAAATTTTGATTCTTCGTAATTTCAGTCAAATGAAATAAAAAAGAAACAATGCACATATTAAAGTAGAACTTACTATAGAACAGATTTTAAAGAACTTTATTCTTAATTGTAACTTAGTAAAGTTATTTGCTATTTGATTAATTACTGATGTCCTAAAATGGCTATCTTCAAAATGACTTCAAAAAGTTCTAGTCAGTGTCTTCACATAGCATTCTATGTGAAACTATAGTAGAAGCTATTGATTATGTTTGCTTTTTTACTTGACTTTCTAAAGGCATTGCTTTAAAATTTAACATTTCACATTTCATTTAATTTGTCTGTTTCTGTTTTTCACAGTTAATTTTTAACTAATTATTCCATTACTTTAGTAAAGCACTAGCCAGCTTGCTCATGAACAGTCAACATCCTCAATTCAGTCTATTTGCAGCTTGTACAATAAATAAAAAAATTTAAAATAAGCTGTACATTCTACCTTTTTATAAAAAGTATATACTTTCAGTGTAGGCACAGTGGGTGATAAAACAGTTGGCAAAGTTTATTACTCACTTTAAAGACAATATTTTAAGTTTGTTTTTGGAAACTAAAAATATTTGAAGAATTGACATTTGCAATAATAAAGACAATTATAATATTCAAAACTCAATGTTAAAGGAATATATTTCACAATATCTCTGCTAGTGAGTGCTAAATCTGATTAATTCATATATTAGATTAAATATTTTGATAATATTTAAATTTCACTGTAATGAAACGTACTCATTTTTTCCTAACATTTTGAAGGTTATGGCTAAAACAAGAAATTGACATCATCAGTGATTAAAAACAGATGGAAAAGCCCATTTCTTTTATTCTGTAAAGTTGGAATGAATCTAAGCTCCAGATGATAATACTATGCTGTAGCTGTATGATCAAGAGAGTATTTACCTTATATTATCTACCTAGGAAGCCAATTAGTGTAGTCCTTATTATGGCTATTAATATTACCTGAAGCACATCATAACCTATCACATAGCTACACCTAAACTCAAACCTAAACACATATCTGGCAGTATTTTCTTTTTATTTAGAACATGCATAGTAGCTTTTTTCATTTTTTTCATTGGAGCTATGGGTGAGATGAGCGAGGGCATCCCAGGTCCTTTTCTTTTGCAGCGTAGCTATTATTTCATTCCCCACCCCCCCACTTTTAGTATTCCCTTTATGTTAGTGTATTAGTCAGGGTTCCTCTGAGAAACAGAACCAATAGGATGATGTCTTAGTCTGCTTTGTGCTGCTGTAATAAAATACCACATATTGGGTAATTTATAATGAATAGACATTTATTGTCTTACAGTTTTGGAGGCTGGGAAGTCTAAGATCAAGGGGAAAGCATCTGGTAAGGACTTTCTTGCTGCATCATCCTTTGGTGTTGGGCAGAAGGGGAGAGTGGGGAGAGGAACTTGCCCTTTTAAATCTGTTCAGAACAACCTACTCTTATGATAACAGCATCAATACATTCATGAAAGCCACACCCTCATGGCCTAGTAACCTCTTAACATATACACACAACAATAACCTCTTAACATATACACACAACAGAGAGAAAGGAAGAGATTTATTATAGGAATTGTTTGATTTGATTTTGGTAGCCACATCTCACTATCTTCCATCTGCAAGCTGGAAAACCAGGAAAGCCAGTGGCGTAATTCAGTCCAAATCTGAAGGCTAGGGATATAAGGAAGCTAATGGTATAAGTCTCAGTCTAGGTCTGATGAACCTCATTATATTACCTGTGCTTCAGCACAGGTAATATAATGTCTAAGAATGGGGGTACCAGTGTCTGAGGGAATAAAAAGATGATGTGCAGACTCAAACATTTGCTCTTCTTCTGCCTTTTGTTCCATTAGAGCCCTCAGTGGATTAGATGATACCCACCCATATTGGTGTCATGGTTTCCTTTACTCAGTCTACCAATGCGAATGCTAACCTAATCTCTTCCAGAAACACTCTCTTCCAGACACACACTCTCAGACACTCCTAGAAATAATGTTTTATCAACTATCTGGGTATTCTGTGTCCTCCTCTATTGACACATAAAATTGACCATCACAGTTAGGGAGGGAAATTATTAATATGGATGAGAAGAATTTAATTTCCTTCCTGAGTCAGACTCATAGGTTGTGTCTGTTTGGAAAAAAAAAAAGAGTTCCATAAACTCATACCAAATTTATTCTCTTTCACTTTCTCCCACATATGCCTGAGTAACTAAGTCAACTCAAGTCTTTCCCAACTGGTAAAGTGGTCACAACACACTCAAGTTTCAATTGCTGGTCTTGTTTCAAGTTCTTATTCTGTGCAGATAGCCAAAGGAGCATAAGAATCCAAGATTCAATTTGCAATGTAAGGTTTAGAAAGATGTAGGAAACCCTACTTAAATATCTGCTGTAAGGCATTAAACCTACTTTTAACCAAATACACCAGCATTTGGTGTATTTTAACCAATGATGACACCAGCACTGGCAATATTAGAGAAAAGTTAAAAACTAATGGATAGGGTAGTTTACGGGCAGACCTAGACTTCTGACCTTTTGTCAAATATGTAAAAGGTCTTGAGATTGTAAAAGGTATTACGATGTATAGTGATAATAGGAAAGGATAATAATCATTTAGAATGTGGTAGTAGGTAGTGAGCATGACAGCTGTAACTACTATATGGGAACAGACTATTTACAGGTATAAAGGAGAGTCTCTCATCACTTGTCTGTTTTCTACTTGGAATAATAAAATCCTACAGTTGAAAAGACAATTATAGGTTGCTATCATGTTTAGTTTTGTGTGTCAATTTGACAAGATTAAAATCCTCAGTTATACAATCAAACATTAACTTAGGTGTTACTGTGATGTGGTTAATATATACAATCACTTGACATTAAGTAAAGGGGATTATCCTCAATAATATAGGTGGGCCTCATCCAACCAGTTGAAAGCCCTTAAGAAAAACACTGATATTTCCTGAAGGAGAAGAAATTTTGCTTGAAGACTGTACCGCCAGCTTCCACCTGCTGCCTGTTGGCAGATTTCAGACTTGCTAGTCTCTGCGATTGCATAAGCCAATTACTTAAAACAAATCTCTATCTATCTATCTATCTATCTATCATTTTATATATAGAGATTCTTCTCCTACTGATTCTCTTCCCTCTGAAAAATTATGATTGATATAGCTGTATAGTCTGATTTCTCACCCAATGCAGAAACCTCTTTTGCGTATATAACAAAAAGTTCTACATATTTTATTATTTTCATTGGCAGAAAGCACCTTGTTTCTTGAGGTGCTTTTATATTGTTGTAATTTACATTGTTGAATTGATTACATTATATCAATGTTTTATATTTTAAGCCTTATATTAATATTATTATTCCAGCTTAACTGTTCTATGATCTTTCAAACTTATTTGAACATATTTAGGGTTTCTTCTTAGTTCATTGAATCTTGTTATATTCATTGAACAAAGTAGCACAATTCTTACAGTATACATTGTATTAAAATTCCATGTAAAGATACTCGTGTGTAAGTTTTGTGTGAATAAGGACTGTGAAGGGCTATGCCACATTTGTATGTTTATCCCCATGCCTTCGTTAGATATTCAAAATTGTTGTTTGACTTCAATGTTGGTATTGCTGAAACCTACCTCACCATTACTATTAACTGTTGGTTCTCTCCTCTCTAGTACACTGGCTATGAGTCTGGCTTCAAGTTAGACCACCTTTCAAAAGCTGGAACTGTACCCCAAACCATTTAAATACAACTCTTTAGGATTCGGCCTAGGTGTGGGAATGTTTAAAGAACTCTTCACATGATTCTAGTACTCAGCCACTTCAATGAGCAAATGCTGTTCTGGAATAAATAGAATATCCATAGCCTCTTTCCAATACACTACTTTAAAATTTTTGAAGATGGTTATTATATCTCTTGTCCCTTTCCCAAATGAAGCACTGTATTTATAACTCAAATAATCATTATTGTTTTTATAGAACCTGCACAGTGCAGTTTGACTTCCTCTGGGACTCATATTAACTGATCAGAACCTTCATTCAATGTGGCATTCTCAGCATGTTGCTTCTGTGAGCCTTTTGGAGATTATTAGCCTTCTTACTGAGATTCAGAATTTATGAGATAAGCACTGTTTTATGAAATCAGTGTTTGTTTAGCTTGCATTTCAAGTGATACTCAGAATACTTTCATTGGCTGCTCTTCCCTATGACTGATTCCAGATTTGCTGTTTAGTAACACTTTTTTGGATTTCTTCCTCTTCTAAATAAATAACAGCCTGAGATTATAGCTAAAAACATAGGCTTTGAAATCTGGCACACTATGAATTGATTTCTTGTTCTACCGATTGGTAACTAACGGGTCACTTGGGGGAAGCAGTGTTAGCTGGGAAAGATTTGTTTTCTTCATCTGTAAAAAGAAGTGATGATATTTTACAGTAGTGGTGACAGTTATAAATTAAATTTGTAAAAGATTTAACATGGAATCTGTCATTTGGAAGATGTCCATTAAACTGTATCTATCACTATAGTAGACCTGGATTTAGGGTGGCCACATCTCTTCTAGCCTGACCTCCAATGAATTATGTTGCAATGTTTTAACACCAATAACTGGAGTTTTAGTAAGGTAAGTATTGATATTACCCTGTTTTTAAAATAGAAGGCTAAAAGGGCACAGAGACTGTAAGCATCTACTCTGCAGAGCCCATTCAACATTTCCTGGCTGGGTCAGACATGGAGACTCTGGTTATGCACCCACCCTGACAGTGCTGGTCAACCCAGCAGAGACTGTTGCTCAACCTGGGTATGAAACAAGGCTGGTACACATTGACTTGTGAATATCTTTTGAGGTAGGTTCATCTTGTTCCCTACCTGCCACACTTTTAGACTAGAACCAGAGTCTAAAACATTACGCAACATGGGTTAAAGGAGTGTTAGGTAGGTAGAAAGGAAAAACACATCAGACCAGAGTCCACAAGAAAACAAAAGAAGACACAGATCCCCCGTCCCGTATCTGACATGAAAGCAAAGTGGGGACCTGGGCATGTTGCTGGACCCCAAATTTAGGCCTATGTTCCAGAAGAAGAGTCTTTATCTCCATGAGTTTCACTTTCTTTTGGGGGATTAGAATGGGTGGGTGTGGGGCTGTGTTTAGAGGATTACAAATATCAGCCTTGTCTGTGGAAGAATATTCTGTTGATTTTGTCTCCTGGAAGTCAGAAGTTGGGAGCCAGCTCTTTATAGGTGTTGCCTGAAAAAAACACTCAGGGTCCCAGGAAATGTTCTTTAGGGGAATAAAGTCATAGTTTTGGTGTGAATCTGAGGGGGGAAAAAAGGAGGTAATAAAAACATTTAAAACTTGCTGAATGCCTTACATAAAACACTGTTGTGTGTCTTGGTGTAGAGATTGCCCTGAATAAATAGTAGCTATTATTGCATCCCAGACACCACCACCAAGAGGTTGGATAGCTGTAGGGTATATGTAAACACATATAATAGAAGCAATATATTTTATTTTGAGTAACTGCTAGCACACTTGCCATTTCATCAAGGTCTAAACATACTTTATTTATGTGTACTTACAAATTACTAGTTTTTGAAATAATATAATTACATAACCCGAGAGTCAAAAATTATATTTAAAAAATTATTCAAGGAAGGCTTGCCCCTATCTTGTCTCCATTTATGTGTAGAAATAATCATTTTTTATATTTATATGGTTTTATGATGCTTCTAGTGTTTCTTTAGGCAAATGGAAGCAAATGCATCTATGTATTCTTATATATAGTCTTTCTTACAGAAAAAAAGTACTATATATTATACTATGTTAAGGTTTTTTATCACTTTTGATACTGCTCTAACTGTGGTAGAAATGATGAGGAGGCTGGGTGCAGTGTCTCAGGCCTGCAATCCCAGCACTTTGGGAGGCCTAGGCGGGTGGATCACAAGGTCAGGAGATCGAGACCGTCCTGGCCAACATGGTGAAACCCCGTCTCCACTAAAAGTACAAAAAAATTAGCTGGGCGTGGTGGCACACACCTGTAGTCCCAGCTATTTGGGAGGCTGAGGCAGGAGAATTGCTTGAACCCAGGAGGCGGAGATTGCAGTGAGCCAAGATCACACCACTGCAATCCAGTCTGGGCAACAGTGTGAGACTCCATCTCAAAAAAAAAAAAAAAAGAAAAGAAAAAGAAATGAAGAGGAGTAGAATGTGAAGGAATTTTCATTTTTACTACAGGCCCATACTCTTATTTAATTCCTAAAGCAGTGGCCTCTCTCTCTCTTACTTTCATCGTCTTGTATTCTCTCTTACAGATCTTTGTATAAGTGGTGACCATTTCTCCCTCCATTCCAGATCCTTACACAAAACTGGGCACCAAGAAAGTAATTATATTAATTCATTATAATGGATTTGAAAAGATAACAGTGCAACTACACTTAACCCAAGCCTTTTTCATTGCTGTATAGTAATAGGAAGTCATAATAAAGATTGGACACCTCTGGGAGGAATTTTGGCAACTTTTATGAGCATGTTTGCCTGTACCAATGATTTGAAATTTTGAAATGCTATTGTTGTGTGCTGCTAAATGTCTCATAATACGTACGGAAGTGCCAGACTAGGAATATTTGATTCATACTCCGTGTGACTTTCAATGCCCCACCCCATTTTCATTATAGTAAATGAAATTCATATAATGTCTACTGGAGACTATTTTGCTGTTAGTTCAAATAAAACAACTTGTTTCCCTTGTCTGAAAAAAAAGAGAAAGTAATTATAATATTAAATGCTTGTTGAATGAGGAAAAAATATATATATATAAAATACCTCAGGGTCTGAGACATCGGGTCTTTCCTCCTACAAAATATCTCTACCTATTGCAAATTCATACATGTTTCAGATTTCAACACCTCTCTAGGGATAACATTTAATATGTCAGTCAAGTATGGAAAACTATTTTCCTCCTGCAATGAGACAGTTTCAAGTGCTCATAATTGTGCTATACACTCAGTTTTCAAATATATTAAAAAATGATTCGTAATGAGTTAGGCAAAGAGCATTATGCAAATGTTATAGCTAAAATATAGTTTAATTCCAAAGATTCAATCTTTCTCACATATTAAATATTAATCATTTGGTTCAAATGTCTGATTTTAGGTCAAAAAAACTGGAATAAAAGCACCAATTTTCCAATGCCCAATTATATCTTAATGTATTTCCGTCTAACTGGAATTTTAAATAAGTAGTTGAGAAAAGATATTTGGTTATTTTACAGAATAGAACTTGTAGTCTATGAGGATAGTTAATAAAATTTCCATCAAAGAGAAACTGAAAGGAAATTTAATCACTTGGTCAAAATTATAATTGTCCTTTAGTATGTGAATACTAAATTTAAATGAAGGTAGCAGTGCATTTAAATGTTCATACCTAATTCTTTTGAAGGATAAAGCTTCAAAAATTTGTATTATTCTGCAGGGATATGTGACTCTAATGTAGTGACCGTATGTGGGATTTTACACTAAGTTTTACCAAATCCTTTCCAAGAAACAGTCCCTACTGATGGGGTAAGAGCAGATCTAAGCAGACTTTGCATTAAATAATATTCATACATTTGATATTTAAATTGTAGATATATTACTAGGAAGCAACCTCTTTATCCTCAAGTACTCTCATGTGTTTAAAGCAATTGCTATTAAATAAGAGTTTGTATCAAGACTAAAGATATATTTTAAAAATCACAGGCATACACATGTACACACATACTCAGAAGGTCAGATAGTTTGTAAAACTATAAAATTCTAGTGCCTGTATTTATCATGAATATTATTATTTTTAGATGAAATTAATATAAAATGGAAGTCATATTTTCTATTTTCAAAGGAAAAATAAAGTAAATAATTTAAAATATGAAGATTTTGAATCCTTATTATTTAGAGTCTTATGAAATAAGTGGGACAGTATCTTGTGTCACAGTGTCACATTGCAAGTTTGATCAGCCCGCATGCCTTTAGCAGGCATTTTCACATCTAGGAAGTATAAATAAATTTGCAGATGTTTTAGTTTCATATGACTCTCAGGAATATAAAGAAAAATAAAACTTTAAAATGTTGTATGATTGCCCACTTATTTTTAATTTGGTTTTTTTTTCCCTTTTTTTATTGTTTAGAAACAGTCTCCCTTTGTTGCCCAGGCTGGACTTAAACTCCTAGACTCACCTGATATTCCTACCTCAGCCTCCCAAGTAGCTGAGCTTACAGGCTCATCCCCACCGTGCCTGGCTCTCCCACAATATTTAAATATAACATCACTTGATGCAATGTACTTGTAATTATAAATGAAACATTACTCCTTATAGTAAATGAAATTCATGTATCGTCTACTGGAGACTATTTTGCTGTTAGTTCAAGTGTTTGTTTTAACATATGTGTATAGAGTATTATTAAATTATGTCTACATCTCATCATTTTGCTTTGTTCAAACTGACATTCAAACTAATGTAACTATGAATACCTTAAATAGTAAACACAATTAAATGCAGCACAATTAATTAAATGAAATTCCTATTGCTTGAAAGCATAATGTTGCTGGGTCATTGCAGTGGGAATCAGAATTTCTGACACGGATATTTGCTCTTGAGCAAACTATCCAAGATGCTTTTGGGTGTCAGCTTCTACATGTAAAATAAAAGTATGGGGTCTAATAATCTCTTTTGAAAGTAAAACTACTCTTTTTATGAGAACACCATTTTACCCTTCAAACCAGGGAAGATGAGATCTCCCTTTGATCAGGAAGAAATGATTATGATAAGGTTATCAGTGATAAGGTTATCAGTGACAAGCTTGCTAAAATAACTAGGTGCCCAGCAGTTCTTGCCTTACTTGATCTCTGCAGCTGTAGTTACGGACATGGCTCTTTTATTTCAACAACTGCCACCTCCTTTTGTTTTGTGATAGCATTTTCCCCTGATTTTTCTTTTTCTTTGTTGACCACACCAGTATATCAAATTTAGTATTTTGGAACTGAGCTCAAAAACTTTGGCCACACAAGTATTTCCTCTTGTATTTTCTTTCTTCATGAATGGCATTACCATACCCAGTCATAAACACCAGAAATCTTAAAGTTTGGAGACTGAAAAAACCAACCTGTGTTAGCTCACCGGTCAGCATACCTTGGTATAGGGTGTTATCAGCCATGAAGAAGGGGTAGATTTTTCTTCATACAGAGGTAATTTGAGCACCTCTCCTGCAATCCCACAAGGAAGAAAAAAGGCTGTAATGTGTGAAGTCTGAGTCTGGTCAAATAGAGTTAAATCTTGCAACCAAGATTTTCCAGGGGAACTGCAAAATGAATCATATATTAACAGTTATCTAGGACTCAGATTTTGGAGGAGCGTTAAATCTACTCTGCACATTGCAGTGGCTGTTTGAGTGTTGGTTTTCATCGTGACTTTGGGCCTATTAGTTTTCAAGGTTATCTGGTGGGGCTGGGTAGGAACATTTGGAAGGGATTAGGGCAATGAAGACACAACAAACTGCATAATTGTTAACAGGATGCAGCCATTTGTCTTGAATAATCAGTTTTTGGAAATCATTACTCACAATTCCCACACACTTCATTCTTCCTTAATATATGAATTTTCTCAATTTCCAACATGACTCTTTCAAACTTTCCCAAACAAAAACACATCTTTTTTTTTTTCCAGTTAGCTGACGAAATATTTTATTAATAAAACAAATGCAATCCAGGGGGAACTATCTCATTTCTACTACTAAATAAACAAATTTACCTAAATATGTAATTACATTATCACCTACCCTCCTTTTCTAATAACAAACATCCTTTTCCTACTGAAATCCAAACCAAATGGATTGTGCTATAAATCTCATTTCCCCTTTCATACTCTAGTCTAGGGCTAACTACAAGTGCTAACAGTAAAAAGACTAATAACTCAAATATTAGAGAGAATGGAAAATAACTGGTGGGATTATATAAACAACCTTCATATGTTGCTTGTGGGAGCATATAAAACAACTTCTGTGGAAAACCATTTTACAGTTTCTTATAAAATTAAATTTATACTTACCTTATAATCCAGCAATTATACTCCTGGTATTTACGCAAAATATATAAAAGCACAAAACAAGGTACAAAATGACTATTGCACTCTATTCATAGCAAAACACTGGAAACTATTCATATGTTTATCAACAAGAGAATGAATGAACAAATTGTAATACGGTCACAGAATGCAATTATATTCCATAATTAAAAGGAACAAATACACCAAAAGGATCTGATATATGCAACAACATAGATAAATTACAGAAAAAATAGGCCAGGCATGGTGGTTTACGCCTGTAATCCCAGTGCTTTGGAAGGATCACTGGGCAACATAGGGAGAACTCACCTCTACAAAAAAAAAAAAAGGAAAAAAAGGAAAAAAATGTACTTCAACCTCCTTGATTAGATTTCTGACTTTCAAAAAGTAAGAAGCTTAGACAAGTAGATCGCCTTGTATTTTATTGTAAAATATTCGCATTTTTAATCAAATCTATTTGCTATTTTTTTCTCAGCATGCTAAATTGTAAATATAAGACATACAAACTGCTATTACTGCATAAAAAATTTTAAAGTCTGTTTTTTACCCATATTGCTTGGTAATCAGAAAGTGATGCTTTGTTTACTGCTTAGTTGTAAGGTGGTTCCTTTATATAGGCAGTTTACTTTGTTTTGGTTATATTTGGGGAAATTGGGTTAGAGGTTTGTAGGAGTAGTATAAAGCAGTATAATGTTTTTCCTCCCTGACATAATGGAAATAAGCTCTAAGTTAGTGATTTCTGGCAGAATATTTAATTTCCATAAACAGTGTACTAAGTTATTTATTATTAATATTAGCAATTGTTAATTTATTAATATTTACTAATAGTAATCAGGAAATGACTGTATTTGATTTTATCTTAATTTACCCTTGTTTGAGCCCATGAAATGTCCCTGTGAAGTCTGTATTAAGGAACATGCACAACAGATAGTGTCATAATGTCATGGAAATCCAAGTAACAGATTATATATGTGTGTATTTTTTTAAAACATTTCTCCTGAAATTAAATTCCCAAGCAGAGGTTTCTCCTGAACTGGGCTATGTAGACATATACAGTTTCTCTTCCACTTTCTAAACTATACAATATCACTCTTGTGCTATGTAGTGGCTGGCAAGATGAACTTACAGGTAAGAGAACAAAGCTGACCTGGCCTTCTCCATAAGTGCAAGCTCACCCTGGACTGATTATTGCTATAGAGCAACCTAAAAGGAAGAATAGAAGGAAGCACTACTCTGATTTTCTAATTTGATCCCTCACCTCTAACTATGCTATCTTGACCAACAGAGTTCCACAGGACAGATTATTCCATGGGCACTATATGATACTACAACACTTAATGGGTTGCTAATACATATATAATACAAATTCAGTCTTCCACAAGTTAACCAAACAGAAAACTTTATAGCCAAATTTTCATTTTAAACATATGTTTTAAAGTGCAACAAATAAATAAATGCATGAAATAAATTAGTTTTAAAATATATTCTGTACAATTTTAAGGAGTGTTTTATTTACAGCAGTTCATAAAACTCATTCAACTGCACATATTTATAAATGTTTGAGTTTCTCATGTTACTTCTCACATAAATTTATTTCTGATTTTTGATTTGTTTTCCAAGTATAAGCTCAAATACTATCACTACCTTTTCAGGTGTTATATAATCATTTTTACTTAAGGACAGCATAATCATAATTTGAAATTATACTCTATACTCTTGCTTGTTTTTTCAAAAGGTAAGCACAGTATCAATTTATTTTGTGTTTTAGCAAGTTGCAAATATACAAACATTTCTAGGAGTCTTATAAAGAAGAAAAATGTCATAACTCTGATCTTGTATTTGTTGAAAAAATAGTAAAAATGGATTAAGAACCTTATTTCACTCTATGTGTGTTTGTGTGTATTTTTGTGTTTGGAAGCAAACAGATGTTACCCTGTGATTGTCACTTGTCTATCTGTCCTCAAAAATAGCACATTTGTAATGTATTTGTTCTTAAGTCAGATATTTTCAGAGAAAAGATTAAATAGAACAGAAAAAATAATTTTGAAATTTTTATCTGATCCTGATCCATTTAATCTTGAGATCAGCTACCCAGCAGCACTTTTCCCTAAACATGATTACCAATAGGAAAACACTTCCTGTCAGACTATGAAGAAAATCTTTCTAAATCTAGGCGCCCGTGAGGTCTCTTGTTCTCAGTAAGTTAGAGAACTGATATGATATGTTTGTTTGGCTTAGGATAGAGTTGTGATTTTTGTTGCTGTATTTGTTCATATTGTGTTTATTTTCTGGAAAACAGAGTTCTTACATCGCTCTATGAAACTCATAATGGTTTTAGATAAACTCCATGGAGGCTTTCATTTCAAAGAGCGTAACATTGGATACATTGAAATACTCTTATTAGTCATATAGGATCATTTCACAATAATGTTTTTCTAGTAACACTGGAGAATTTGTAGGCCCCTCTCTAGACCACTCTCCCTGTTACAAGCCACACATGCTTGCAAAACAGCTAGAGTTTCAAGCTGTGGTTGTCTGCCTTAGCTGTGATGGAGCAACCAGAAGATAGCTGCTGCCCTTTCTCATCTAGCCTTTAGGGTGAGGCTTGCATGTGAATCTATCAGAACAAAAGCAATCTATTGACCTAATGGGTACTGAGCTGATACGTAACCTCTGCTAAATGATCCATATCACAAAATGGTTGATTGGACTACTAAAAATCTTTTCGGATATTTTAATCAGAATTTTAGTAAAGACAACACTGGTATACTATTTATGACATGGGCTATTGAATCCAGAGTCTCCTACTTCAGTTTATGGTTTGTAACAAGAATTAAATTGTGCTCCTAAAATTCCTTGCTTCTCTTCCCCCTGTGAACACGAGCATGCTTCCTTTTCCTCGGGGGTTTAAATGAAAAATAGTGTTGCTGTGTTACACCTATGTGATCTGCATAATAGCTCAAGATGAATAGTGCTTCTTCAACTTCAGCAAGGGAAGATCTGTGTGTTTTTTAAGCACTTGAATTTTAAGCATTGTATTTGATTGATGTTCTTGAAATGATACTTTCAGTTCTTTGCTAAAAACAAAGGTACATATCTGAAAGAAGCTCATCAGTCCTATAGCTCTTACAAATGTGCTGCTTTCTGTTTTTAAATAGAAAAGTGTCTGTCCTGGACTTTTCTTTTTACATTCCTGCAGTGGCTCATTTGCACCATTCCTAGAAATATCATCACACTTGGCAGCTTTTCATTAAATGAGGGAGTGAATTTGTCAGCGTTCTCACAGAGAGCTATATTTATCAGGGGTTGCTTTTATACATTATAAGCTTTCTGCCATCCAGGGGAGAGCATGGAGAACAGTCAGTTCCCCGGTGCTGCTTGCCTATCAGGTCCAAACAGCTCAGAATTTGTCTAGGTTCAGCCTAGAGAACAAGCACTGTAGAAGAGTTTATCTCTTTTGCAAGGGTTCAGTTTTGCTGATTTTTCTTCAAGGTATGTTTTAAGACTAGTTAAACACCAAATGAAATATTTTGTTTTTAAGCTGGGTGTGGTGGCCCACAACTGTAATCCTAGCACTTTGGGAGGCTGAGGCAGGCAGATCACCTGAGGTCAGGAGTTCAAGACCAGCCTGGCCAATATGGTGAAACCCCGTCTATACTAAAAATAGAAAAAATAATGGGGCATGGTGACGGGCAACTGTAATCCCAGCTACTCAGGAGTTTGAGGCAGCGAGAATTGTTTGAACCCAGAAGGCAGAGGTTGCAGTGAGCCAAGATCATGCCACTGCACTCCAGCTGGATGACAAAGTGAGACTCTGTCAAAAAAAAAAAAAAGAAAAGAAAAGAAATATTTTTTAAATGGACTTGTCATTCATTATTAGATGAATTTTCACATGAAAACAATTTTCATTGTATTTTCCCATTGAATCTCTAGACACATTTGTTTGTCTTGGGTAAATTCAATATCTATTACTTTTTGGCTTAAGGAAAAAGATATGTTTCATACTTTTGAGATTCCATCTGGACTTGTGAGTTTTGCTGACTTCTCCTGCTTCACTGTGTGCTACATATTCTACTTACCAGCCATGGGAAAGTTTTGCAGCAAATGCTAGTTATCACAAGTGTTTGAGGGCCTTGTATGATTCTACTTTGTTTTTCTCTCTCTGTATTATGACAGCTTGCAATACAATTCCTGTAAAAGTTCCACAAATACATTGAACAAGAGGTCACCTGCTTTTAGGTGTTAAAAGATGTCCAATAACGGCTTTAAAATGCCTTTTTAAAATGGTAGGTAGGTTCTTTTCTATCCAGAAGTAAGTTCTTTATCTCAGCTTCTCTTCTGTATGTATTGGTTCATTAGTTGAATCATTCAGGAGGTACGTTGTGTTAATTTCTCTAAATAGCAACTCACATGTGGCAATATAAACAAGAATAATACATGTTCACTATCCAGGAGGAGTTTGTTACATTATGTAATCTAAAATCTCATGAATATAATCTCAATCTTCAGAAACTCCTTGAATTAACTGCTGCATCAAGAGAGAAAACACTGGGAAAGACATGAATAAGCCCCTAACAATGGAGGCACAGTATTGTGGGAACTGTAAGGATGTCAGAATCAGAAAATAGGGTTTCTACCTCTGGCTCTGCCCCTGCTGTAAATGATTTTAGGTGAATCACTGTAATCTCTGAATTACAAAGTCCTAATTTGAACAACTGGAAGAGCTTATCAAATTACATAGAGAATTAAAAGTTATGGAGAGGATCAAAACAGCATTTGCCATATATTTTGTTTTTAATAAAATTGGCCAGAAATTATATTTAGATACTGTCACTTGCACACATTTCCAAAGAGAAACTTATACTATACTAAGTCTGTGCCTCTAAGCCAAGGCAAGTTTTAAGCAGTTTTGTCCTTTTTATTTTGCTATTCTGGTGACCGTTGAACTACCTCATGACAGAACTGACTTATGAGTTGCTTTGCATTTTTGTTAAAATACAGATAGGCATAAGAGAGCAACAGAAAAATCCAACGGGAAAGGAGAAAAAAGCTTAGGGACTCTCTATCATTTATTTCTGTGATGCAAAGCCAAACAGTGCCTAGAACATACACAGTTTACAATAAAATTTTGTCAAACCGAAAACAGACAAAAATGCCTGATGTCTCTGCTTTAATCTCTACAGTGGCCAGAAAAATAGACTTCCTAAAGCACTGTAAGAATGAGGATCATGATAACAACAACTACAACTTTTTTGGCATCGATCTGTGGCTGCGTGTCGGACATCATTAGGTATGTTTTATGTGTATATTATTTTTCCTTATGAATTATTTAACAAACTAGGTACTATTATTTTCAATTGAAGGGAGGGAACCAAGGCACATTGTACTTGACAATTTGCCTAAAGTTACACAACTCTTAAATAGAAGAACTGGAATTTGAAGCCAGATAGGCTGACTCTAGGTCTATAACAGTAACCATTATGCTACAAAATGTGAAAGCAGTTGAATGTTCTTGTGTTTGCTTCATAAATTCACATCTAATTTTCAAAAAGACAAATATCCTTATAAGTGCTTGCATCAAATTAATTTCAGCTATGCAACACAAGATAAGCTTCATCACTACTGTGTACCCCCACCTCCTCCTATTGTTACCAGTGCCAGGTATCCGAGTTATCCTGAGTTCCCAGCAGCATATTCGTATAGGTCTGCAGCAGCTTTCAGTTCTTGTCTTCTCAGAAGAAAGAGAATTTGACTGAGGGACATAAAGCAGAAGAGACTGACATGAGTTTTGAAGCAAGAGGGGGAAGTTTATTTTTAAAAAGGCTTTAGAACAGAAAAGAAAGGAAAATTCACTTGGAAGAGACCCAAATGGGCACCTGAAGGTCAAAGAGATTGTTTAACATTGATACGAGGACTTTATGGGCTCACCTCTTTTCCATCATTCTTCCCTTAGGGAGGGCTTCCTGCATGAGTAGTGCCCTCCTTACCCTTGAAAATTGAGCATGCAGTATGTTGAGAAAGTTGTCCTCATGCCCATCTGAGGCTTTCTTCCTTTTTTTGGTGGAGTGTCCCCACTAGGTCATGGTAGTTCTTCTCCCTGGTATCTGCATTCAGTTAACACTTTTAAGTTTAATAGCTGTGGATCAGGAGATTGTCTCTCCCTGGTGACCTGGCTACTGCTGTGGAATTATCATTTTTGGAAAGGCAGTGTGATAATTGTCCAACCTGACTTTCCTGGTGGGTGAGGAAGAGCCCTCTCCTGCCCAGCTCATGCCTAACTACCTGTAACACTATCCAACATACGCATACTTCCAACAATTATATCCAGGTAGCCTTAGCAATATGAACCATTTTTTAACATATTTGTTCAAGCTTAAAGAATGAAGTCTGCCTACCCATTTTTAATGTCAACAGAGATAACATTAAAAATTATTTAGATAAGTTTCTAAATAGCACTAACTTGAAGTTTCATCAGTTAAAATATGAGCTAAATTATCATCTCAGTGTTATTGGAAAAAAAGTAATTTTAAAAGGCAGCTGAGTGTCTGCTGCATTTAAGGAGCTTAATAATAGTTGATGGTGATAGTAAGATTATTAATTTATAGGGAAATATGAATGTTTTTCTACAAAGATGTTCTAAAGTGAATAAGTGTTCTTTGTTGGTTTCTATCTAGCAGTCTGGTTTGTCAAGCAAGAAATCTTGCAAAGGAAAAGAGCAATATATATGGAGTGAAAATATCCAGGCATTAGTCCTGGCTCTTGTGTGACTTTGGAAAGGTCTCTTAGTTATTATGATCCTGCTTTCTACAGCTGCAGAGGGATACTGGCCCCTATCTTTCTATCCTCCCTGACCTCACTCCCCTTCTGCTGACTGTTTGATTTGTTAGGTAAACCTACCTAATACTTTAATCTGTAGGACATTTTCTTTGGAAAACCTCCTTCCCCCTACTCAACGTGATCTTCTTCTGACTGACTTCCTGTCTTCATTCAAATTTTCATCTTAAATAGGACCTTTTCAAAGGAGGTCTTCACTGTTTACCCTCAATAAACCTGAATTATCCCCATCTTTATTTGCTTCTTTACAGTTATTATCTGAAATTGTCTTAGCTATCACTCTGTTTACTTGATAATGTCTGTTCTTTTTATAGGCTGACACCTCTATGAAAGCACAGACTTTATCTTTCTTAGTACATTATATCCAGACACAAAGTAGATTCTCAATGAATACATGTTGAAGAAAGAATAATTACCCTGTCATTCCAAGACAATTAAGCATGAGAACAAATAAAATAACACATATGAAAACATCTTCTGAACTGTAAAATACATTATAAATTACTACTGTTAGATGGATATTAACATTTTCATGTTACTGGCTCAGAGTTATACAGCTATTGTGTGGGAGAATTAGAACCCAGGCAGTCTGACTCAAGGGCCTATAGCCATAATTCTTTTTCACAATTCATGTGCTGCTAAAGAAACCAGAAAAGATAATGATGTCCAGTGTCTTCAAATAAAATATTTATTTGAAATCTTTCTTTATTTATTGGCTGAAATTGGTGGGTCAAAAATATTTTGGCCTATCAAAACTTCCAGGAAGTAGAACATGACCTGGAAATTTTTGCAACTTATTTTAAGAACTTGGTACAGATTATTTAAATTATTTTCGTATTATCTATGCTTTCTTTGATAGACAAAGTGTCTTAGGATCTTAACAGAGACTATTCTTCACTTTTTCCCTTTCCAAGCAAAGGACTCATTGGTTGAAAAAAAGTACAAAGGAATTGAAGTACATGAAGCCTATAACTTGGCAATAAACTTTTCCATGACCTTCAGAGAGAATTGTGGCTATATAGAGGCTGATTTCCGTATTAAGGCATACTTGCCTGGAGTGAACTCTCTTAGGATTTCATTCGCAGCTGCTAGAAAGAAAATGACTTAAAAGAAGCCATATGTGCTTGTTTTATAATTGTTTCAGACACTGTTTGACAAAATTCAGGGTTTTTTTTAACCTGAAATATTGTTTATATAACTAACCTATATGAGTACCAGTTCTTAGAGTCTTTTTATGATATAATCAGGACATAAAGTGTCCTGATTTTTTTCTTGATCTTTTGTCAGTGTCATTTTATGTTCATTGGCCATCTTATATAGTTCCTATAAAATGTTTAGCATATATTACTTTTGGGCCTGGAGCAGTTATGTTTGTTTCTTTATTAGTTGCTTTGTAAAGTTCATTCAGCAGGAACATACAGCTCTATGTTACTAATATGCCATCTAGAAAACAATGACCATCTATTGGGCAAGTTAAACCTTAGGTAATTCTAAAAATTTACTTTTGATCAAATATGGTATTTAATGAAATAATAAGAACTTCATTATAATAAAATATTGGTAAATACATTTGAAAATGAAAGCTTCAGACCTAATGCAATAGGCCTGATCATATTTTAGAAGAGCAGAGTATTTACAAGGTGGAACAATCAGAATGCTGGCAGAGCTGAAAAGTATATCATATCTCACTAACAAAACAGTGTCTTTAACCTAGGAAAAAGGAGACTACAACAAGATTTTTTCTTTTTCTCAGTATTCAAAGAAACATCATATTTCAGTGTATTTCAACTTCATGCTGTACAGTTGCAAAGTGGGAGTCATGGGAACACAGATTTCTTTCAGCCCCTTTTCTGACTCACTCTTGGGAGAGCAAGTGTGCTGTGTTGGAAGGTGGTAAGATTCCCATTACTAGAAATGCAGAGAGGAGAGATATATACAGACAGAAGACTGCTTAGTGGAGATGGTACAGATGCAAATACATTTTTGAGGGGATTGACAAATAAACTTTAGATTACTTTCAAATTCTTGAATTCAGTGGTATATGCATTAACAGGGTCAGAGCGCTGTACGGCAAAAGACCTGAGATATAGAATTAATTCTTTTAGACACTTTTGAAGGACTTTGGTCACATCATTCAGCAATGTTTTATTGTCTGCAATATCAACTTTAGATCCAGCCAAGTGCTCAGGGGCAACCACACCTATGAGCACTTCTATTGAAAAGTTTATGTTTGCCCTTAGTTGCCTGGGACTACTCAGAACCAGCAGTGCCCAGTAGGGTTCCCCAAATGATTGTCGGGGGCTGTGTGGGCCCCACTCTTTAATTTACTTCTGGATTCTCTCTGAACTCCACCTCCATGGACAAGATGGAACAGATGCTCCAATGAGCACCAGGACCAACACGTATATAGTTTTCTAAGGGTTCTGTGTTTGAGCTCAGGCCTGGCAAGTTGATTGTTCGCCAGCTTGATATTTCTTTGGACAAACTGAATGAGATTTGGCTTTCTGAATTGTACTGCCATCCTGATTCTTACTCCTGCTAGACACATGATGAGGTTAGGCTCTGGATTACTAGTGGTCCACTGTGAAACCTTGGGCTTAAGCCATGTATGTGACTTTATGTTTAAGTTCCCACTCATTCATATTTCAACCTCAGTTTAACTTCCAATATGTAGCAACCAAGAACAGCAGTGCTGGCAGCAGGCATCCTTTACCCTGTGCACCTTCTGTTACTGGCACTGAAGGTGGCCACCTCACCATGTAAACAGCCTCTGTGCCACATTCTCTGTGTAGTGGTAGAGCCTATATCTTCCAAGGACTTTCAAGATTTGCTCCTCAAATGCAATAAGACTGTCCAGTTGACGTTTTCTCTTCATCCAATTGGTGCAGTAACGGTGTTCTTTCCCAGGTTAGTCTTAAAGAACAGACTTTACTGGTGTGAATGACACTGCTTATTACTCTGATCACGGATCCCTTGCCTGTTCTTTCCATTGCTGATTGTGTGTGAAAATCAGAGGTATGGTTAACATTGAAATACATTATGTTCTAAGAAAGCAGTGGTCAAGACCTAGAGTTTAAGAGAATATAATATGTGTTCTTTTATGTAACATAAAATTATAAACGGTAGATTTAATATTACCAGAAAAAGAATTATCACTTACATTTTACTATTTTATCTGGATAAAACTTGAATTTGTAGTCATTGTCAACAATGCTTAATAATAACTTCTGAGAGAGTCAATAGAAGTCAGTATTCAGGGGTAACACACTAGATACTGCAGCATTATAAAACATGGAATCAACCAGTGACAGAATGGATGAAGAAATATGACATGTATACACCATGGAATACTATGCAGTCATAAAAAGGACAAGATTATGTCTTTTGTGGGAACATGGGTAAAGCTGGAAGCCATTATCCTTAGAAAATGAATGCAAGAACAATAAATCAAATGCTGCAGGTTCTCACTTGTAAGTGGAAGCTAAATGATAAGAACTTATGAACACAAAGAAAAAAAACAACGGACACAGGGGTTTACTTGAGGGTGGAGGGTGGGAGGAGGGGAGAGAAGCAGAAAATACAACTATTGGGTCTGGGCTTAATACTTGGGTGATGAAATAATCTGTACAACAAACCCCCATGATGTTGTTTACCTATGTAGCAAACCTTCACATGTACCACCAAACCTAACATAAAACTTTAAAAAATAAATTAAAAAAACTTAAAAAGAAATTATGTAATTAGCATTAAATAAATGGTTGTGAGAACTATAAAGAATTTTTATAATATTTTATATAATATTTTATTATGAGCAGGTTCTATAAAGTCATGACATTATGAATAATAACAGTGGTGTTATGTTTTTTCTCAAGAAGGAGAGATGTAAAATTAGTCAGAGATAGTATATTTCACAATACAGAACATAAGAGAGAATTTATAAACTAGAAGAGGAAGAGAGGGTTTGGGCACTATGAAGAATCTTCATGTCCACTGACTGAACAATGAATAAATATGTAAGTGCCTCTTTTTTACCCATTATTTGACCTCACCATCTATAAATTACTACATTTAGTAGGATCCATGAGTTTCCTACTCCATTTTTAATTGAATTGTTTGTAGAAATGACAGCCTCACAGAAAATATTTGCTCAGGGCACCACACATCCTAGCAATGGCACCGATCATGTATTTCAAAAATTGGCCTAGGTTCTGTAAAAAGTCCCTTTCACTCTGAAAGGCTGTGCTTCTATATGTGCATTGTATTATCTATTTCATAAATATGTTTGGAATCATTTTCAGTGAACTTAAGAATAAGCAAACTTAAATAGGGTAAACTTGATGCACAAATAAGGTAAAATAGTGTGTGACAGGCAAGACCAAAAAGCTGGATTAGGTTTGAATACTGGTAAGAATAATAACTTCACTGGCAAACAAGCTATGGAAAGGATTCTACACAAATGCAAAAATAAGTGATGGCAGAGGCAGATATGGCTTCAACATTTTTAGTTCTCCATGAAGACATGACTAAAATTTAGGTATTCACCTGAAGCACAAAATCTTCCATGTTAGATTCTGGGAGAGCTGCTTATTTTACTACTTTACATGAGAATCTGAAAAGGGCCTTCTTCACTACCATCACCACAGCCATACAGTTAGCCAGTTGGCTTCTTGCTGCACAATTCAACACTCTCAAGAGTTCCTCAGGCAGGCCTGCCCATGGCCTACCCTATAGATAGTGACGTTTTCATTTACACGAGTGCCTTTCATTTTAATATGGGTCTAATATGAGTATCTTAAATTGAAAGAACCCTAAGAACAATTAAAATATGAAGGTATATGTCAAGAATTAAAATTGCCCAGCTTTTTATGCATTCTTCACCAATAAGACAAGTTAACTCTATACTTACAACCAAAGACTAATGGGTTTAATTACTATTTAATATAAGTATTTCTGATGCCAAGATGTTATTCCCCCTGAAGCATGAACCATAATTTTACTCAGGGGCAGATGAGACAAGATGTAGGTGTTAACATTGAGTCTGGAGTAGGAGTTGGAGACATGTGAGAATTCATAGGAGGAAAGTTGGTATAGTAGGTCCAGTGATGTCTCCAAACTGATATATCACATTTTACACTGAAAAGTGAGGAACCAGAGATTCAGAGAGTGCATAGAATAGAGTAGATACGTATGTGTTTGAATGTCAGACAATTTGACTTTAAACCTCATTAACTATTTACTGGCTGTGTTATATTGAACAGAACTGCCATCTGTGGTTTTGTAGGTTGTGCACTGTCCAAATTCCTTCAGCCAGTGAGGATTCAGTCAGTGATCTTGCCAAGGGATGCTCAGACCTGCTTCCACTTAGAGGTAGGGAAGCCTTTTTCTCATTCCCACAAAGGTACTATGCACCCTGAGGGTGCTAGTTAATCTCTCTGAGTCTCAATTTCCTCATCATAATACTTACCTTGCTTTGTGCTCATCTCTGTGTGTGGACACATGGGGAATTATAGCACAATATTGTCTTCTAGGATATTATGAATTATATGTTGAAAGTAAAATTTGCACATTAGCCATATTGAGGGGGAGAAGTCAGGGTTGCCAAGGGAATCAAGTAAAGTCTCGTGACAGAGCCTGGGGCATTTTATTCTATGCAAAATTATACCTCACATAAAAAACGTTTTAAAAAATATCCTGTTTTGGAACATGAATATTCATTATGATTAATACTATGCAAAGTAGCCCTTAAAAAGAAGCCTGAGGCCGAGCACGGTGGCTCACGCCTGTAATCCTAGCACTTTGGGAGGCCGAGGTGGGTGGATCATGAGGTCAGGAGATCAAGACCATCCTGGCTAACACGGTGAAACCTCGTCTCTACAAAAACATTAGCCGGGCATGATGGCACACACCTGTAGTCCCGGCTACTCGGGAGGCTGAGGCAGGAGAATCACTTGAACTCAGGAGGTGGAAGTTGTGGTGAGCCGAGATCACACCATTGCACTCCAGCCTGGGCAACAAGAGCAATGCTGTCTCAGAAAAGAAAAAAAAAAGAAGCCTGAGATGAAATGTAGCAACATGTTAACAGAATACAGGGAGCACAGAGAAGAGGACTCTAGAGTTAGGGAGACTGTGGCTTAGACCTTTGCTCTGGTCTTTACCAGTTTTATGCTCTTTAACAAGTTCTTCCTGAGATCCAGCTTTATGCGGAAAAGTAGATTATGTAATACAACCTGTCATATGCTTTTACTGTGAGAACTGAATCAGTGCATGAAATAAATAGCTGTGAACTATTAATAGTATTATTACCATATTGAGCAGAAGTACTAAAGGTGATTGACTATGCATTTCTGAATTTTCAGTTTCTGTAGAATAAGCATAAATTATCTTTATAACAGAAAAATATAAACAATTTTTAAAGCATTTCATTGGGATACAAGCTGTCATTGTAGGCATGTAAGGAAATATGTTTCAGAATCGAAAGCAATGGAACCGTCTCAAAGCTGTGCTTGTCAGATGAAGCACAGAGTTCTCTCTTATCTTTTCTTCAAGTGGACATTTCCATGAAGCTATGTTGGATCTGCTGAGTTTTCATCTAAATCACCAAAATAGAGGAAAAAGTGAGTGTCCAGCTTAAGGATGCCAGATTTAAGGGTGGAGGAAAAGAACAGAGCACACAGGTAAATTTGAATTTCAGATCACTAGTAAATTTTTTTTTTTTAGTATAAGTATAATGTTTTCTTGTATTTTTTAATATAGATATGCCCCCATACAATACTGAGGACTACTTACCCCAAAATAGTACTTATTGTTTAACCTAAATAAAATTTAAATTGCCATTCTGTATTTTATCTGGTAAACCTATTCAAAAGCTTATCCTTTGCAAAACTAGCAGCCCTTATCTTTCCTGAGGCAATGCAACTCTCTCAGACCTGCTGAGCTAATGTCTCCCCAGGCTTTGCAAGGAGAGAACACAGTGGGCCACAAAGGCTATCAAGATTCTTCTTCTTACTCAAGGAATAACCAGGTTATTAAAAAAGTAAAATAAAACCAAAATATTAAGCAGGGGTTGAAGAGGATGACGGTCTGACATAAAGACTCCGTGTCTGTTGCAACACCTTGAAATACTGAGGAAGTGACAAAACCAAGAAGTTCTTTAAACTTAAGTAAGGCTAGCAATCCCTTGGAACAGTCTTTCAAATAAACTTTTCAAGGCGGGCCTACATGCATTTCCTCTAAAGACGTCAAGGAATGAAAGAAGTAATTCTTCAAATGCACAAACCTAGGTAGCAATGCTGATACTAGGAATCAGGGTGGAAAGCACAGCGCAAAAAGGTCCTGTGGGCTGTCAACATTTGGAATCTCAAATGAGGTATGTGAATCTGGAGCACATTTGAGACCAGGAGCACTAAATGTTGCCAGTAAGAGACATCTATGTGTGGCTTCCGTAGTGTCATATAATATGTTTTTGAAATGTTCATGGCTCATATAGTGAAGTTAAGGTAGTTTTTATATAGTTAAAGGTTTGAGCAGTGAAAGAACTCTTCAGGTTAGGAATTACATGTGAGAGGAACTGATAGCATATTATTAGAATGCTAATTTGTTGATTGAAAAAAAATGCTGCATTATGAAAAGACGGAAGGTAATCCCCATTCTACTTTCCATTACAAATGTTTTCCATTTAGGTGAAGAAAAACTTAGGTTTAGAATCCCTGTTGCTTCCTTTTTTATTTTCATTATGTAAGCGTTCTTTAAACACCTTCAGAAGAATTGCTTTTGTGTAATAGTTTACAAATAATTATGTGGAAACATTATGAAGCCTAATATTTAAGATTTCTAACCTACTGCATTGGAAAAAACCATCCTCTTTGGGAGTGATTATGAAACAGCTTTAACATATATTTATGTGCAAAATATTTTGCCTTTCACTATATTTTGGTAAGAGGGAGTTTTTAGAGCAATTAATAATGCATTAGATGACAGCTTATCATTGCTTTTTTTAATCCAATGTCTCACTGCACCACTTTGTAATTTCACTCTCAGTCATCTGCCAAGTTAGGTACTTTCACCAACGTATTGTTTTATATATGTGTCCTACTTTGAAACTCTCAACGTTTTTTTGGCTTTGTTTTCTACTGACACAAAATTCAAATAACTGAATGTGTGAATGTTCCACATTTTTGTACAAATATAAGTATCACAGAAAATATACATACATTTATTACTTGAGAAATACTGGTTTTTAAGCTTTATTTAGTCGAGTGCTTACTTCTTGATAAAGTAATATTAGTATTTCTTAATGGAATGCTTTTTATACCTGGAAAAATATTCGAAGATTTTCCTTGACTTTTTATTATCTCCAGCTATGGTGAAAAAATAATATGTTTTCTCGACCCACTGCCAATAGGCTATTCCTACAAATATGGCCTCGGAAATAAAAAGGATAAAATTGTTGTTTCTCATGTCTACATGGTAAACATGAATGGAATAATCTATATTCTAAGAGATTATATGTAACAGAGGTCTCCAACACCCAGCGCATGGACCAGTAGTGGTCCGTGGCCTGTTAGAAACCAGCCCACACAGCAGGAAGTAAGTGGCAGGAGAGGGAAGCTTCATCTGAATTTACAGCTGCTGCCCATCCTTGTTTCACATTACTGCCTGAGCTCCGCCTCCTGCCAAATCAGCAATGGCAATAGATTCTCACTAGAGCACGAACCCTACTGTGAACTGCACATGAAAGGGACTAGGTTGCAGGCTCCTTATGACAATTTAATGCCTGATGATCTGTCACTGTCTCCCATCACCCTCAGATGGGACCGTCGCATTTCAGGCAAGCAAGCTCAGGGCTCTTTTGGTGAGTTGTATAATTATTATATATTAAATGTAATAATAATAGAAATAAAGTACACTATAAATGTAATAAGACTGAATCATTCTGAAACCATCCCCCAAACTCTGTGGAAAAATTGTCTTCCACAAAATCTCTCCATGGTACCAAAAAAGTTGGAGAGCACAAATGTATATGACAGAGAATACCTGCTAACATTTATTGAGTACTGTGGTAGGCTATAAAATGCTCCCAACCCTACCAAAAATATGCCTGTAGCGTAATCCCTGGAACCTGTGAATGTTACCTTATTTAGAAAAGAGGGTCTTTTCAGGTAGAATCAAGTTAAGAATCTTGAGATGAGAAGATTGTCCTGCATTATCTGAGTGGACACTAAATACCATTACAAATGACTGTATAGGAGAGAAACAGAAAGGAGGAGACATACACAGAAGAGAACTAGGCTTTGTAAACATAGAGAGAATGGAGTGACTTGGACTCAAGCCAAAGAATGCCAGCAGCCACCAGGAACTAGAACAGGCAAGAAACTGATTCTCCTTAGAGTCTCTGAACGTGACCTGGCCCTGCCAACATCTTGATTCCAGGCAGTGAAATTCATGGTGAACTTCTGACCTCTGGAATTGTGAGAAAATGTTTCTGTTGTTTTAAGCCATCAAGTGTATGGTAATAATTTAAGGCAGCCTCAAGCATCTAATGTAGAAAACTGGCATGTTATAGGTATAAATGTGTGATAGGTGTTTGTGTTATGTTGTTGTTTTTATTCTTCAGGATTACTTGTACTATGAGGAAGATTATTTCTTGTCTTACTTTTATAGAAGAGGAAAATGAGGCTGATGTAACTTGCCTAAGGTCCCACAACTGGAGAGCAGCAGGGTCAATATACAAAAGCTTATCTGTCTGGTCCCAAAGCTCATGGTGCCTTTAACTACTCATGTTTTGCTCACTAATATACCATTACTTTAAACACTACCTGGAACACTGACAGTCTCATGTTTAAGGAACTTACTGTCAAGGTTCCTAAATAGTAATGGAAAGAACAGAGAACCATTTCCTTTTATAATAAAGCATTTATCATTACTTGCTATGAAGAAAATGTTCATCAAAAATCTCTTTTATCTGTGTACTCTTTTATTTCCAGCCACATTATATTTTCACACAAATTTGGGCAGCTAAATATTGAGCAACCTATTAGGAAGGCTTTAAAACTGGTTGTTATTAAACATATACCACACACACACACACACAAACACACACACACACACACACACACCTCCTGGTGTACACATGGGTTTCCCAAAGCCTTGACAGGTGGAGTTTCTCTTTATGAAAATATTAGTTTTGCCCACTAGATCAAATTTGGGAAAGCCTGTTTGTTACCAAGGAAAATAATCAGTTTTCATTTTATGTTACCTAAGAAAAGAATAAAAATCAGGGTGAAAATGTTAAGCAACATGCACACATTAAATGTATTCATTATAAAATGATCACATGTAAGCATTTCTAATGGTTTCCTATTTTAAAGTGATAGAAACTGTAGTAATGTACTTCTTTTACTCTATCACCTTTTATTTCACTTGTAATATGCTAAGAAGGCACATTCAAATCTAGATCTAATTTTGTTATTAATGTCTTATCAAATTAGGTGCAAAGCTGACCAAGGCATTCTTAAATTACAATCAGTCCCACAAACTTCACTGTCTCTGCTCATTAATCTACCTTTGCCTTCAGTTTTACTCTAGTTCTCAGGCCAGTATGAATTTCAGTGAGAAGTTCTATGTTTTGTGATTTAAAAGGTACTCTTTAGTACATCTAGATAGAATTAATAGGTAGGGTACATTTAGTCCAGGTAAATCTGCAGCTATGACTACAAAGGTTCTTTATTGTAGACATGAAAATATTCATTAAAATTGCATGAACCAATTTAAAAGAAAGTAATAAAATGATTGTTACATTAAATGAGAAAACTAGATTTCTACATGCAAAAGTATGAAATTGGACCCTTATCTTACACATCATGCACAAAAATCAATGGAAAATGTATAAAAGACCTAAATGTAAGACCTAAGTGTAGGACCATGAAATGTAAGACCTAAATGAAAGACCATGAAATTTCTAGAAAACAACATGGAGGAAAAACTCCTTGACATTGGCCTTGCAATGATTCCTTGAATATCACACTAAAAGCTCAGATTACGAAAGCAAAAATAAACAGATGGGACTACACCAAACTAAAAAGTTTATGGATAGTGATATGGTTTGGAGTTGTGTCCTGCCCAAATCTCATGTTGAACTGTAATCCCCAATGTTGAAGGGGGAACCTGATGGAAGGTGATTGGATCATGGGGGTGGACTTCCCCCTTGCTGTTCCTGTGATAGTGAGTTCTCACATGATTTGGTTATTTAAAGGTGTGTAGCCCCCTGAAGGGACAATAACGAAATAAAATGAATGAGAAGTAATGCTTTAATAGCTTAAATATAATTTCTCAGGTAACTTTGTGCAATTATTTATATTTAGACTCTGACCAGGTCCCTTCCTTTTATATCTCACTTTCAAGGCTATTCATATACTTGTACTATACAAAGATCTGTAACAGCAGACAGGGCCCTTCCGTGGAGCACTACTACATGGTATCTCCTCCAGCCACACCTGGTCTTCATCTGTCTCTCTGTGGCTTGATAAGATGAGAGAACAGTAGACTAAGTGTCTATCCTCCATAACCTGGAGTTTATAGACTTCCTTACTATAAGGCACCCTTAACCCATGCCATGATACATAGGATTATTTGCCTGTACGCACCATGTCAGAAATGTCAAAGCCCCTTACTATATTCTATCTTGTACTTCATGAAAAGCAACCCATGTTGATTTGATTGTTGCTTTTTTAAAAAAACAAAAAACAAACTTTTTTTTTGCCAATAATCTGCTTTGAAATTCGTATATTATTCTTATCAATTTCCTTTCCTAAAACTAGTAGTCTTACCCCTTATCCAAGCCAGTGCTTCTTGTAATTTTCTTTTTTTTTTTTTGAGCATACCTAGAGACCATATATTTGGCTGTCTGGGTTTTCCCTGGTTGGCTCTACTCACTCAGAATATTGAGAATCTTTGATACTTCATTTCATTCCACATTTTCAAATATTTACCTCAATAAACAATGAGATTTCTGTATCTCTTACAACAGGCAAAAACAACCCAAATTAGCTTTTCTTTACACTGAATATATAAATCTTTCACCATGTCCCATATTTTTTCCAGTTTACTCTGTTTTGATGGACATTCATGGCAATGTTTAATAGTCAAATCCTCAAATCTGACAGTATAACTCTATTAAAAATGGAGGAAGCTGATTTAACACCTTTTAATCCTATTGTCTGTGTCAGATAATAAAAAAAATTGCTACAGTACTTTCCTAGGGACTTTTCAGAGAAGAATGACAGGTAATTTTTGCCTCTTTTCATAGGGACTCTAATTTCCTTTACTGACATGGAATAGACAAGAGGCTAAGGGAGGTACAGGTGAATTTTTCCCATATTCATCTTCAAATGTTTTCCATTTATCTTTCCCTTTTAAGAAACCTCTTGAAAAGGATTATGTGTATCTGCAGTCTCCAATTCCTCCCCCTCCCATTCTCTCTTGACTGACTTTATTTGAGTTTTTATTCTTATGCTTTACCGAAACAGCCCTACTAATTTATTAGTAACATTGACACAATCAATCACATTCTCCTCCTTGAAATATTTTCTCCATTAGGGTTCCTGGTCCACTATGCACTCTTCCATTTTCTACCTGTGACACTAGTTGTAAACAATGAATGTGGATGGGGCTTTTCTGGAGTGTCAAACAAAAATCATCAGATCAACAAAATATTTTTATAACTTTTTTAGTGATTGTTTAGTAGTCAACTGTGTAAACATACAGTATGTAAACATACTGTAATTTATTTAACCAATACCCCATTGTGTAGCAATTAATTTGTGTCTGTCAATAAATGTCTAGGCAGATTGGGTGATGAGAGATGGAAATGTCAAGAAAGGTAGACTGTGACATGACATTTTGTAGTGAGTATCTTTAAGTGGTGGCATTTTTATATATGTTTATTTGTATGTACCAAGCTGTTTTGGGATTTGTGCATAAAACTATGAATAAGTTAGAAACTATCTCTAATATAATTGATTTTGAATTCTAGTAAATGATTTTTATGATCTGCCTTTCTATAATTTTAAATTATCTTCAATAAATGTAATTACAAGTATACTAACAAAAAACGTAAAAATAATTTTAACAACTATTATGATGCAAAGTTGGTTTGAAATTTGGGGGGGAGATGACATAATCTGGTGCTTTAGAGGGATAAGTGGTAACTAAGTAGAGAAGAGTAAATTTGATAAAAATAAGTTCCTTTATGGTGAACTTCAAGGAGATCATAGGTGACATTCACCAAAGAATCACAGTGAGGAATAATGAATTACTAACTAACTGGATTACAGTACAGTACTCAGGAGGAGTTCCCAACTGTATTAGTCTATTCCCATGCTGCTAATAAAGCCATACCTGAGACTGCATAATTTATAAAGGAAAGAAGTTTAATGGAGTCACAGTTTCACATGGCTGGGGAGGCCTCATTATCATAGCAGAAGGCAAGGAGGAGCAAAGCCACATGGTGGCAGGCAAGAGAGCTTGTGTAGGAGAACTCCTCTTTATGAAACCATCAGATATTGTGAGACTATCATGACAACAGCATGAGAAAAACCCACACCCAGGATTCAATTACCTCCCACTGGGTCCCTCCCAAGACATGTGGGAATTATGGGAGCTACAATTCAAGATGAGATTTGGGTGGAGACAGACATAGCCAAACCATATTGCCAAGCTTCTTTACTGGGAAGTGGAACTGAGTGAGCTTATATGCCCAAGTTATATAGCATCCTTCCCTCTAACATGTATGTGATGGCTCACATCCCTTATGTGTTGTCTTATTCACAGACTTAGGATCCTGTTGATTTGTTTACATTATTTTGTTTTTATTGTCTTTTTTTTTCTGTTAGAAGAAAATATAGGAGGACACAGTAAGTATTACATTAGCTGTAAAGAGAAAAATAGCTACTTCATCAGCTACTAACCTGTAAAGGTTTTCCTATCTGCCTTCAACATTGGATGCATATATATACTATGGGTAAAAAAACTAAGGAATAAATAAATTAACAGCATATAATGATGAAATAGGATCTAGCATGTTGGATGGAATTGTCAAAAATCTCCATGTCAGAACAGAAAAACCAACACACTACCAAAGTCTTGCATGCTCTTTGTTTTGGTTGTAGGTAAAATGTATGGAAATTTAAGTTTGAGGTTTCCTAGAAATTCTGACTGTTAAAAAGTAGTATGTGCACTTTAATGTTTGACACACAGAGTATTTATTTCTTAATTTTAACCCTTTCAATTTAATTTAGACAATTCAGTAATTTAAAAAATTGGAATGATTAGAAAAAAAGTTAAGAATATAACATTTTTAGACAGGGAAAGTAAGTATAAAAATAGAACACTCAATCGATATAAAGTACAAGAGTTTTACAGTGGGGGGAGATTGATAAGAACTGCCTTAGCAAGAGTGATAAGTGAGTTTTAGTTATTTATAACCCTTAGTAAAGCTTTATTGTTAGTTCAAAGACAAGTAAATACTTGTATAATATTACCAGACTAAAAAGCATAACAGTCCTTTTGAAAAATATCTTAAAATCTTGCATGCAGAATCTCCATTACGTTTAGTCAACCTCTCCAATATTCACATGAAGTATTAATCCACTCTCTTGTTCTTCCCTTTTTGTTCTGATTCACAATTATGACTGTTTGATTTGGAACAGGAATGGGGTCATTAATATTAGGAAAATGTTCTTTTATATTTAGAGTCAGTGAATTCACTGGAGAGTTTTGCCTGCATGGTGATTGATTAGGCACACCTGGAAAATTATAAAAGGAAAAAGTCCAAATAAGTATTTTTTATTTTTGCTGTACAAATAAGTGTAGGCATGGAAAAGAATGACTAGGGATACTCAGGTGATAGAAGTAAAGGTTTTATTTAAAAATATGACTCTATGATACTTATTGGCACTTGTGTTCCCCCATAGCAGAGAACAGAATCCTAATGTATTCAAGATGAGCAGAAGCTGGGCTAAAAGAACAAGATCATTTATTTAATAATTTAAATAGCTGATTTTGGTGACAAATACTTATTCAAATTTTCTTAGCCAAGGAATAAAGAACAAAATAGAAAATATGATCCTCCTATAGAAATATACATTGATCATTTTAATTGTAAATATATAAAGAGTGAATCAATTGGAAGATTGTTGAGATGGGGGGAAGGACTAGTGTATACATCTAGAAATTTTAGTAATTAATTATAACCCAGAATGATAGAAATTAAGAAGAAATGTTTGGGCTTTTCTCCCAAGAGTAGATAAAATAAGCTACTTAGCACATTTACAATTAATTAATTAGTACTTAAATAATTTATTAGAGCCATAAGAATCTAATAAGAATCTTACTATGTATAAGAACCAGAAATTAAGTGAGCACTCGCAATATGTGGTTTTACCTTTGTATTACTGAAGGAGGCACTGAAAAGGTAGAAAAAATAGTCTTGAATCACTAACGCCACTTCCCAACCCCTGACAGCCCTAATATGATGCTGAGAACATTTCTGCTTGCTGGAAGAGGGAGAGACAAGCAAGTTTGAGCCATCGAACTCAATGCTGCCTTGTTACAGCAGAAAGAAAAAACAGACCAAACTCAGCTAATTCCCACCTAATAAGTGAGCATTTAAAGCAGTTCTAGCAAGAGGCGAACCATTGATCCCAGTGGTCCCAACTTGAGTTTTTAAAACCTTGCCACCTGGCGCTAAACTGCTTTGGAGTTCTTAATAAACTTAAAAGGCAGTCTAGGCCTCAAGGACTGCAACTTTTACATGAGAGGGCCCAGAAACCAGACCTGGGGGGTGGGGAGAACATGACCTACTGAGACAACAGCTAGGGTAGCTAAGGGAGTGCTGGCATAACGTCTCCCACAACCCAGGCTGCCCAGTTCCAGAAGAACCCCTTCTTTCCACCTAAGGAGTCGAGAGGGAAGAGAATGAAGGACTTTGTCTTGCATCTTGGAGATCAGATACGTCACAGCAGGACAGAGCACTGGTCAGACATGCCAGCCTCACTATACAGGCCCTAGGTCCTGATTGACGTTTTTAGACACTCCCTGTGCCAGAAGGACACCTGCTGCCTTAAAGAGAAGGACCAAGTCCTGGTAGGATTTATCACCTGCCAACTAAAAATCTCATGGGCCCTGAATAACCAGCAGCAGTACCCAGATGCTATGTGGAAGGCCTTAAGTGGGGCTCTGGGACTTGCTGGCTTTAGGTGAGACTCAGCTCTTTCCCAGCTGTGGGGACTATGGGATGAGACTCCTGCTTGAGAATAGCAGAGGGAAGAATAAAGTGGACTTTGTCTTGCACTTTAGGTGCCAGTTCAGCCACAGTTGGGTAGATTACCACGTGGACTGTTGGGGTCCCTGGTTCCAGAACTTGATTTTTAGATGTCATTTCTAGACTGTCCCTGAGCCAGAGGGGAGCCCAGTGCCCTTGATGGTTAGTCCCAAGCCAGGCAGTATTCACAACAAGCTGACTGAAGAGCACCTGGGCCTTAAGGGAACACTGCCATTAGTCTGCCAGTACTCTCCATGGGCCTGGAGAAAAAGAAAAGACAGGAAATAACATGCTGGCAAGGATGTGGAGGAAAGGAATCCTTGTATACTGTTGGTGGGAATGTCAATTAGTATAACAATTAGGGAGAACAGTTTGGAGGGTTCTCAAAATAATAAAGGCAGAGCTACCTTAGGATGCAGCAATCCTTTTCCTGGGAATCTACCAAAAAGAAAGGAAATCAGTATATAGAAGAGATAGCTACATTCCCATGTTTGCTACAGCACTGTTCCTAATAGCCAAGATTTGAAACAACCCAAGTGTCCATCAGGAGATAAATAGATAAGGAAATGTGGTACATATATACGAAGAAGACTATTTGGCCATAAAAAGAATGAGATCTTGTCATTTGCAACAACAGGGATAAAACTGGAGATCAGTATGTTAAGTGATAGAAGCCAGGAACAGATAAACAAACATTGTATGTTCTCACTAATTTGTGGAATCTAAATATCAAAACAATTGAACCCATGGACACAGAGATTAGAAGGATGGTTGCCAGAGGCTGGGAAGGTAGTGGGTGGAGATGAGGGTGAGGGGACAGGTAGGAATGGTTAATGGGTACAAAAAATATAGAAAGAATGAATAAGACCTATTCTTTGATAGCACAACAGGGTGACTATAGGCAATGACTTAATTGTACATTTGTAAATAACTAAAAGTCTATAATTGGATTGTTTACAACAAGAAGGGTAAAACCTTGAGGGGGTGGATTCCTGATTCTCCATGATGTGATGATTATTAATACCTAGTATCTGATAGCACAACGGGGTGACTATAGTCAATAACTCAATTGTACATTTTATAATAGCTACAAGACAATAATTCGATTCTTTGTAACACAAAAGATAGATACTTGAGAGAATGGACACCCCACTTTTCATGATATAATTATTACACATTACATGCCTATATCAAAATATCTATATATCCACAAAAATTAAAAATTAAAAAAAGGAAATAGTTATATGACAATTGAGAGGGTGAATATTAGGATCAGTTTCAAAACTGAAATGATTACAAGTGAAGTAAAATTTTATTTGACATAAAAAAAATAATTAAAGTTTTACCAGTAATTACACACAATCTATGAAATCCATTTTGTCAAAGATAATATTGAGTCACAGAGGTCATTAGAATTAGTGTATAATGTATCATACTAAATCTGAAGTTCATCATAATGTAAACCTCTAGTGTAGAGTTGATAAATTGTTCTCATAATGTTTTGTTTCGATTTATTTTTTTCAGACTGTGGGGGTGTGGGGTGGTTCAAGTGACGGACACTCCAGCAACTAGAATGATAAAAATGTTAAGAAATGATACTACTAATGATTATAGTAGTTTAGTGTTTTAATACATACTAGTGAGCAGACTCTACCAAGTTTTGGTATAGGGATTATATTTGAGTGAAAGATTAAAAATGCCCTGCAATAAAAAACATTTCTAGCACGTTGAAGGGGATTATTTCATATGTAAGTTATTTTTGTACAACTCATCTGTAGAGACCTGTGAAAGTAGTCTCTTAAACACTATCTGTTTATTATCAGCCTGCTGCTTGTTTGTTAATAGTATGAGTATTGCTAGAAATGATTAATTAAATGGCGTCTTCGGCAGATAAGGCTCCTCTTAGTGCCAAGGGCTTAATTTTATTATATGATTAGCATGTTAGTTATTAGGTATTATTTGTAAATATAGGCTTCCTGAAGAGGTGAAGATATGTTATTGAATTCTAGTAACTGTGAACTCTAAGATTGTAAGAGGTACTAAAATAATAAACATGATTGAGGCTACTGATGGGCTAATTGGTAAGAGGGCTAATGCAGCTTCTCTTAACTAGGTGAATTAACAAGTGGCAAACTGTAATGCTTGCTTCAAACCACACTGCTAAAACTATTTGTTAAATATTCTAGGAGTGATCATGATTAAAAGATAGGCATACATATAGTAGGTTTCTCTGGGATATAAAATACACTGATAAGCCTTCATTTGTATGATGAAAACCAACAATAATTGTTTCTGCCCATAGTGAGATGGCCGTTCCTAAATTTAATGTGAATTAAGTGGCTCTGGTAACTGTGTGAGCTACGGGTACTAACAGGACTGAAGTTCCAATTAATGGAATGAGATTAAATTGATGTTGGGGATCCAAGCCGTGCTGAGTCTCTGTGAGTTAACACTTGCTATTTTAAAGTTAGTCTACCTGCTGTTACCATCTAATTATAGTCTGTGATAAGATGGTTTGCTGAAAGAAATGCGTTTATTGAAAAAGTAATAATTAAGTTTACAATGCTTAGTCCTACTATTGCTGAAGGATAGAGGAAGATAAAAAGTATCGCTTACTTTGTTACTCAGTATTGGTGTTTCAAGTGCTGTGGCTGAGGGTGATAGTTCAAAACTATAATCATAAAAATTTTCATTGAAAAATATCACTAGAATTATTTATAATATATTAATAGTTTATAGTGCCATATCTAATTGTGGCATTTCATTTGCAAGAGATTTAAGTTCTTCATCTTTAACTTTAATAATTAATGATAATTTATCCCCCCCCATGAATTTATAGCACTGATATGGGTCAGTTTTCAAATTATTCTAAATTACTACCTCAAGCACAAAGTCCATGAAGGTATAATTTGAGTTATATAATTTAAAAGCATTGTTTTAATGTCAAGTCTAGTAAACAGTAATACTTTCTTTGCCCTGGAATAGCAGCTGTTTTAAATATAAAGAAGGAGCATCTCATGAATGAAGCACATCTTCTGATGAGGTTAGTGTGCAGATGGCAGTTTTGTGAGGATTACTATATGAATATCAGTTTCTATAGACATAATTCTCTTAGTATGGATCAAAGTTAAGAATTTCATAGTCTTTATATCATAAATTCAATTAATTTTCATCTTGTTGTTTCTGCAGGTAGGAATGGGTTATGGAGGCTGGGCCCAGTGGTCCAGCCCTGCAATTCCAGCACAATGGGAGGCCAATGTGGGTGGATCCCTTGAGCTCAACCATTTGAGACTGGCCTGGGCAACATGGTGAAACTTTATCTCTACAAAAAATACAAAGATTAGTTGGGTGTGGTAGCATGTGCCTGTAGTCTCAGCTACTCAGGAGGGTGAAGTAGGAGAAATGCCTGAACTTGGGAGGGTGCCGTGAGCTGAGATCATGCCACTGCACTCCAGCCTGGGTGATAAAGCAGGACCTTATCTCAAAAAAAAGGAATGAGTTTTTGCTCCATAATTAAATATTTCATAATAATGGAAGAACAATTAGAATTAAAATAATTAAAGGTAAGATGGTACATACTGTTTCTAATTCTTAAGCATCTGTGGTGCTTTTGCGAGTTAATTTTGTGTTTAATATTAGATATATATAATACCAAATACCAAGACCTAATTATAAATACCATTATAAGACATGGAAATGGGAACATTTCCCTAAAATGAAAAATATAGAATTGAAAACCTAGTTATAATTGATATGCTAAAAGACACAGACAATTTAAGTTTGATAAAATGAAGCAAAAATTATTGTTTATTTTTTACCAATATCTTATTAATAATTTTATTATCGCTGCTATTGGTAAACTAGTGGCTTCATAGATGAGTTTTTGTCTTGTTTCAACCCCTGTATAGGCTGGTTATCATTGCTACATTCCAGAAAGGCCAAAAAAATGTTGGGAAAAGTAAGTTACATTATTACCTACATGTAGTGGCTGAGCCTCGCCTCATATGAGATATAATGTTTATCTTAAAAATAACAGGAATTGGTAAACAAAGCCCCCTATGAGAGTTAACACCGCTTCTATAGATAGATGTGATAGAAGTGGGCAACAACATATGTATCTATAGAGTAATAACTAATGATGCATTTAGATAAAACAATTCCGGTTAGCGCATACACAGTACATAGGTAAATAAAACCCATGAGTCAGAATGTAACTGATGAAAACTTATTTTATTCTTGTCACATAGCTTGTCAAAGATTTTTACCTCTGGCACAATAGTAATAATTACGGCAGCAGATTGGATATACTTGCACATCTACTTCAACATTCAGGGTACGTTTTAGCCTGTTTGAACTACTGTAACAAGGTATAGTAGACTAGGTGGCTCATAAACCAGAGAAATTTATTTTTCACAGTGAGAGAGGCTGGGAAGTCCAAGATCAAGTAGCCATCAGTTCCAGTGTCTGGTGAAGGCCCACTTCCTTATAGACACTGCCTTCTTGCTGTGTCCTCACAAAAAGGAAGGGTAAAGGGGCTCTCTCCAGCCTCTCTTATGAGGCTATTAATCTTATTATGAGGGTAGAGCCCTCATGACCTAATCATTCCCCAAAGCCCCATGTCCTAATATCATCATCTTCAGGGTGAGGATTTTAACACATTAATTTTGGGGAAACATAAATATGCAGACCCTACAGGGTTAAATTATAACATAGTATACAATAAATCCTAAAATTCCGATTGGCAGTGCTACTCAGATTAGTTTTTATGCAACTAAAGAATTGTTTCCTGAATGTTATGTTAACATATGTGAAGTTATTCCAAAGCATGTGTACTTCAGGATGTCCAATGCTTCAGTGCAAATTTGATATTAAATTGGGTCTCTGCTTTCTGCTAGATTTAAAAAGGTAATACTTAGATTGTTTTGTTAACAGCAATTTCTATGGCAATTATTAAAAATGTTGCAATAATACTGAAAATAGAATTAGTGGTCTATGGTATTGGGATGTAAAAGGTGGTTTTATTTTAATTAGTTGCAGTAAGAAAATTAATGGCACCTAAAATTGATGAAACCCTGCTAGATGAGGAAGATGATAAAGAAATCTATAGTGCCTGCAGGTGTTAGACTTCCAGTGGACAGAGGGCACACTGTTCACTCTAGTCCTGCCTTTACTCCTTCTGTTGATGCTGCAAGCAGTAAAAGGAATCATGGGGCAATAATCAAAAGCCTATTTATTTATTAGAATGCTCTATCTGGAGCACCTATAATTAACAGTCTTAATGAGTTTCAAAATCTTCCAATCATGATGGTATTATGATAAAGAAAATTATTACTAAGACATAAGCAGTAACAATCAGTTATAAATCTGAGCATCTCCTAATAAAACTCCACATTGCTTAAAATCACCCTGAATTAGCAAGTTAAGGGTTATCTCCACTATTCAAATTTTAGCATCATGTATATAGAGTAGTGATCACTTTGTGATTTGTTGAGAATAGTCATGGGTAGATAAATATATGTGAGAATAATCATTGTACAAAAAATATAAAGGAAGAGGATAATTCCTTATTTATTAAGCTGGGAAGTTTATCTTATATACTGAGTTGCAAATCCAAAGAAGCAGCTAAAACATTTTCTGTGCTGCTTCTGCCTTGCCTCAAAAGTTAAAAGCGGATAAAAACAAATTATTTAGGGAAGTTAGCACTTAATGTAAATGACACATATGCATGCGCACGCGTGCGCGCGCACACACACACACACACACACACATCCAGAATAATTGCCTATGTGACCCACCGTGGAATTCATAATTTTTGTTTCTGCTCAGAGGACTCTGGATTAGTCAAGCTCTGTACATATGGGCTTGAGTGACTGCACTGCTAAGTAAGCTTCATATAGATAAGACAAATAGTAGTTCTAGCTTTAAATCTTTTTATGGTTTGAATTTCTCCAGCTAATTTCATGTGCTGGACATTTAATCCTCAATGCAACAGTACTGAAAGGTGGGAATTTTAAGAGGTGATTAGGCCATGAGTGCTGAGCCCCTCATGAATGCATTAATGTTGTTATCATGGGAATAGGTGAATTATCATGAGTGTGGGCTTGTTATAAAAGGTATTGGCTCCTCCTTACTCTCTTGCAATCTCTGTCTCTTCCACCTTCTACTATGGGATGTTGCTGCAAGAAGATCCTCAGCAGATGTGGGCCTGTGGGACTTTCCAACCTCAAGAACTCTTAAGAAATCAATTTCATTTCTTTATAAATTACCCAGTCAGTGGTATTCTGTTATAGCAACACGAAATGGACTAAGACAAACCTATTAGCAGATATAATGTTAGAGTAGACACTCAGATTGTTAAAGCAAGGTCAGGACCATAACATGTGCAATAATCTATATTAGTATCAAATGCATTAAAGATTAAAGTGGATTTTATGGTTCTTTGATACATCATTTTATGGCATCTGCAATTGGTTGAAATTTTTTTTAATTCAATGACCCAATTTTTTATTTGATAAGCCTTCAGAAGGCCTAATCTAACACAATAGAGAATAGTAATTATAAATTACTTAGGAAAATTCTTGTTAAAAATTAACAATGCGTCCGGATGCGGTGGCTCACGCTTGTAATCACAGCACTTGAGGAGGCTGAGGCAGGTGGATCACCTGAGGTCAGATGTTCGAGACCAGCCTGACTAACATGGAGAAACCCCACCTCTACTAAAAATGCAAAATTAGCGGGTGTGATGGTGCATGCCTGTAATCCCAGCTACTTGGAAGGCTGAGGCTGGAGGCTCGCTTGAACCTGGGAGGCAGAGGTTGAGGTGAACTGAGATCCTGCCATTGTATTCCAGCCTGGGCAACAAGAGCAAAACTCTATCTCAAAAAAAAAAAGAGCCTCTGAAAACACAGTTTTAAATTTACATTATTACTAGGTTCTATTATCTCAATGGGCCCGATTCCTAAGAACTTTTTCATTAGTTATTTTTTTGAATTTATAATGAACACATAATAGTTATACATATTTATGGAGTACAGTGTGATGTTTCAATGCATGCATGCATTGTATGATGATCAAATTGGATTAATCTATCACTTTAAACATTTACATTGATTTGAGCTGAAGTTCAAAATCTCTTATAGGTATCTTGAAATACACACTACATCATTTGTTACAGTCACCCTGCTTTATAATAGAACAGAACTTATTCTTTCTGTATAACTGTAACTTAGTACCCATTGAACAACCTCACCCTGTCTTTTCCTGTCCTTTTTCCTCCCCAGCCTTAGTAACCACTATTCTACTTTCTACTTCTATGAAATCAACTTTTTTAAATTCCACTTATGAGTGAGATCACACAGTGTTTGTCTTTTTGTGCCTGGCTTATTTCACTTAATATAACATCCTCCAGGTTCATGCATGTTGCAAAAAATGATAGGATTTCATTTTGTTTTATGGCTGAATGGTATTCCATTGTGTCGTGTATATAAATACACACACACACACACACAATGGAATACCATTCTGTGCGTGTGTGTGTGTGTGTGTGTGTGTACAGTCAATGCTGATGCCTGGATGGGACACTCCTGTCTATCATGCCAGGGCAGCAGATTCCATTTTGGGTAGGGGTGAGTTAGAAGCGCTGTCTGGAAGCACTGGCCAAAAATAAGGGCCTGCTATTTTCTGTTCAGGGCTGTTTTACTGTGGCAGAGCTGGTACTAGATCTCAGGGCAGAGTCTCCTGCACACTTCCCTCTTCTTCCCCCGAGAAGTCTCTCTCAAAGCCGCACTGCCTAGAGTTGGCAGAGAGGTGGCATAGGCACTCCTGTGGCTGCTGCAGCTGATGTCGCACTGGGTCGTATCTGAAGCTTATGGCCGTCCAGACCATCTCAAGAACAGTGCTCACCCAAGGAAAGTGGTCCCTATTGTTGGGAGCCCTCCTGTGTGAAGTCTTGCAAAGCGAGTTTCACAATACGGGAGGTTGAGCCCAGTTGCAGAGCTCCCAGAAGGAAGGAACTCGAGACCAGATGAGTAGGATGAAAGGAGAACTGGGTTAAAAGATAGCAAGATGGATGGCCTTCACTAGAAACAATGAGGTAGCATAAACATGTTTAGGAGCACTCTGTATAAACATTAAGAGCACAGATGGTGATTGTTACTTTGTAGTTTCTGAGCACATGATGTTTCCTTTGATTGCAACATTGAGGTAGGAGAATGCCTAGAAAAGGTATATATACTGAACTGCTGAAAAATAAAGTTGTTGTTGAGCACTGACTTCTCAACCCTCCTGACCCCACTTTCTGTCTCCCTTTATTTCTGTGCACTCCCCACTCAGGTTGGAACCTTCTTGCTGGACAAGAGTTCCCGGCAACTATGACCTTCCTTTGACTAAAATGAGGGCCATTGGGTCGATTTATTTGGGACCAAAGGCCACTTTAGTCAGCTGGTGGTAAAGAAGATCAGGACTCAGTTTCCTCCTGCCAAGGCAGCAGATTCTCTTCTTGCCTTGAGAGAGTCTAAATGCTCCCTACATAGGCATCAGACTGGTGAAGGGGGCCATGGGTTTCTGTCTGGCACTGTGTTTCACTGTGTTCAGGAAGCCGATACTAAGTTCCAATGCAAAATCCCATATACACTTTTCTCTTCCTCTCCCAAGCAGACAGATTTCCTGTGCACTGCTGCATGGGGTGGTGGAAACAATTCAAGACTGTTCTTTCTTTCCTCTTTAACACATCCTTTTTTGTTATTATGCTATAACTTGGTGCTGTGATTTCTCACCAGATTTAGTTACCTCTTGTAAGAAAATGTTTTCTTGGGTAGATAGTTATTTAATCTGATGTTTCCTTGGGTGAGCAGCTATAGTGTGGGTAGAATGGGGGGGTGGAGTGGGGCATGGGAGAGTGGGGATTGCTGGAGGGTTTATTCCACCATCTTGTTCTGCCTCTCTCTTAGACTAGGATTTAAATAATTTATTGTATTTAGATGAATATCAAATTAATATTAGGCCCTTTTGTAGAGTGGACCTTATTTTTAAAGCCCTTTCATACTGTGACATAACTTTGAATAAAGAATCACCAAATGAAATTGCTCTGATATAAACTCAGGTAACACAGAACTTTAATCGTGGCACTAAAGAACCTTAAGTAGAAGTCACATATTTAGGATGTGTGGATGCAACAATAAAATCATAAACTTAATCATCAATTTGACCTTAAAGTAGAATTTCATTATTACCAATTGAAAAATATTTTCATCAATAAAATGGATTATCAACCAAAAACACTTGAGTTGACTATGATCATGTATTTGAGTGATTAGTCTAGCTTTGATCATTGGGAGGCTTTACTATGTTCTCAGGTCACCTCAACCAAAATAATTAATTCAGATCATGATTATTTAGCTACTTAGACAATAAATTTTTAGATTCAATTAACAAATTAAGTTTTTTAGTAAATAGATGGAAGATAATTGTTCATTAAATTTCATTTATTCCTTTCAATCTTATTACATTTATATTTTAGGTTAATAATAGTATATTAATCTAATACTTTCTGTTTTTTCAATTTATTTGCTATCAATGGCTTATTCATTTTTGTAAGGGCTTATGTAAAAAAGTATTTCTTATTGCTTATGTTAATTTTTTTCTCTGCACACGTGGTTTAAAACAATAAGATATTAGGAGGTGATTTTGCTTATTGGTATTTACGTATAATTGAATAGAATGCATGAGAAATTGAAGCTTCTCTTAAGCCAATTATAATTTCATGAATAATTGCTCTCCAAGGAAGATTTTGTCCTATTTCAAATGACTTGTACATATCCTGATTAACATTTAAATTTACATTAAGATGGATTCTTAAGGTAAATTTAAATTTGACCTTAAATTCTGCTTTGGATAGCCAGCTTTTAGCTCTAGCTATAACTCCTTCTCATTATTTTTTCACAGAGGAGAATTTTCCCTAATTAACTATTCACAAGTAGCTTGTCTGTATTCTGTGTCTTAAGTAAAAGTTCTCTTTAATGTTCTAGTTAATTCATTATGCCAAAGGTATAAAAATATACTCTTTCCTTTTATGATAATTTTATATTTTATTTTTATTTTATTATACTCTTTAAAATCTAAATTAGATTTCTCTGTTCCTTACCATATGGAATAATTTGGCATAATTATTAGTGATAGTTTTCCTTGCTTTATTAGCAAGAATTGTATTTGGTTTAGTTTGAGCTAGGATTGGTTTAAGTGGCCTCAAGGTTAGTTTCAAATCCCCAGCTGCATGCTTTGCACTTTAAATTGTCCTTTGGTTTGCCCAATGACTTTGTAATATGCTTACTGTACGATAATATTACTTTTTTAGATACGTATTACTTATTTTGCACTATTCATATTATGTTGGATTTTGATATGATTAGGCTTTGTGTCCCTACCCAAATCTCATCTTGAATTATAATCCCCACAATCGCTACATGTACAGAGAGAGACCAGGTGGAGGGTAATTGGGCCATGGGGGCAGTTTGCCCCATCCTGTTCTCATAATAGTGAGAGAGTTCTCATGAGAGCTGATGTTTTTGTACGGGTCTATTCAACCTTTATCAGAACTTCTCATTTCTGCTGCCTTGTGAAGAAGGTGCATTGCCTTCCCTTTGCCTTCTGCCACAATTGTAAGTTGGCTGGGGTCTCACCAGCCATGCTGAATTGTGAGTCAATTAAACCTCTTTCCTTTATGAATTGCCCAATGTCAGGCAGTTTTTTATAGCACTATGACAATGGCCTAATACAGTGAATTCATTCCATACTGCTATAAAGATTCACTGAAATGTGGAAGTGACTTTGGAACTGAGTAACAGGCAGAGGTTGCAACAGAGGGATTGGAAGAAAACAGGAAAATGTGGGAAAGTTTAGAATTTCCCAGAGGCTTGGAAGGCTCAGAAGAGAGGAAGATGTGGGAAAGTTTGGGACTTCTTAGAGCCATGTTGAATGGCTTTGACCAAAATGCTGATAGTGATATAAACAATAAAATCCAAGCTGAGGTGGTCTCAGATGGAGATGAGGAACTTGCTGGAAACTAGAATAAAGGTGACTTTTGCTATGCTTTAGCAATGAGGCTGGTGGCAATTTGCACCTGGCCTAGAAATCTGTGGAACTTTGAACTTGAGAGAGATGATTTAGGTTATCTGACAGAAGAAATTTCTAAGCAGCAAAGTGTTCAAGGGGTGGCCTGGGTGCTCTTGAAAGTATTCAGTTTTATGCATTGACAAAGATATAGTTTGAAATTGTAACTTATGTTTAAAAGGAAAGCAGAGAATAAGTCTGGATAATTTGCAATCTGATGATGTAGTAGAAAAGAGAAACCCATTTTCTGAAGAGAAATTCAAGCCTGCTTCAGAAATTTGCATAAGTAAAGAGAAGCCAAATGTTAAATCACCAAGACAATGGGAAAAATGTCTCCAGGGCATATCAGAGGTCTTCATGGCAGTCCCCTCCCCACCCCATCACAGGCCTGGAGGCCTAGGAGGAAAAATGATTTCATGAGCTGGGCCAGGGCTTTGTGCCTTTGTGCAGTTTCAGGACTTGGAGCCTCATGCCCCAGCTGTGCAGCCATGGCTGAAAGGGACAAATGTATATTGTAGGCCATTACTTCAGAGAGCTCAACCCCCAAGCTTTGGTGGCTTACACCTGGTGTTGGGCCTGCAGGTGCCCAGAAGTCAAGAATTTAGGTTTGGGAACTTCTGCCTAGATTTCATAGGAGGTATGGAAATGCCTGGATGTCTAGGCAGAACTTTGCTGTGGTGGTGGAGCCCTCATGGAGAACCTCTACTAGGGCGATGTGGAAAGAAAATTTGAACTTGGAGCTCTCATGCAGAGTCCCCACTGGGGCACTGCCTACTGAAGCTGTGAGACTACAGCCCCTGTCTTCCAGATCCCAGAACAATAGATTCACTGAAAACTTGCAATATGTGCCTGGAAAAGCAGCAGACAATCATCATCAACCTGTGAAAACAGCCAGGAGGATGCTGACTGCAAAGCTACAGGGCAGAGCTTTCCAATGCCACAGGAGCCCACTGATTGCATCATCTTGACCTGGATGTAAGACATGGAGTCAGAGGAGATTATTTTGGAGTTTTAAGATTTAATGACTGCCCCATTAGATGTTGGTCTTACATGGGATCTGTAGCCCCTTCAATTTGGTCAATTTCTTCATTTTGGAATTGGAGCATTTAACCAATGCCTGTACCTCCATTGTATCTTGGGAGTAACAAACTTGCTTTTTATTTTACATGCTCATGGGTGGAAGGGACTTGCCTTGTTTCAGATAAGACTTTGGACTTGGACTTTTGGATTAATTCTAAAATGAATTAACACTTTGGGGGACTAATGGGAAGGCCTTGACTGGTTTTGAAATGTGAAAGGACATGAGATTTGGAAGGAGCCAGGGACAGAATAATATGGTTAGGATTTGTGTTCCCACCCAAATCTCATCTTGAATTATAATCCCCATAATCCCCATGTGTCAAGGGAGAGACCAGGTGGAGGGTAATTGAATCATGAGGGCAGTTTTCACCATCTTGCTTTCATGACAGTGAATGAGTTCTCGTGAGATCTCTTGGTTTTCTTCCCCCTTTGTTCAGCACTTCTCCTTCCTGCCGCTTTGTGAAGAAGGTTTGATTTCCCTTCTCCTTCTGCCATGATTGCAAGTTTCCTGAGGTCTCCCCAGCCATGCTGAACTGTGAGTCAGTTAACTCTCATTTCTTTATAAATTACCCAGTCTCAGTCAGTTCTTTATAACAATATGAAAACAGACTAATACAGAGTTTTGTTTGAGGAAAGTGAGCTATGCCTACATTTCAAAGCCTCATTTGGCTGGCCTTTATTCTGTTGTTAATTTACTTTTAACCTCTTAAGTTTTAAAGGTTTCTGTTAATAGACTCATAAGTGACAGAATGTAGCTCATTCTCTATGCCCTAATCTAAGGTTTTTATGATAATTATTGTCATAATTTTACCACTCTTTTTTAGAGTTTGCCAAAATCACATTATGTTGACTAAATTAGCAAGTGATTGTGAGATTTATTGAGATTTTGGATTGTAGAACAGGGTTCTTTAGTACAGTTTAAAGCACGGCCAGATAGTTTGAATTTTACTGTACTGCTTAGTAGTAGTCCCGTGAATTTTATTTTATGAATAACATTGTATGTCCTAATGCATTTATTCCAGCTATTATAGTTAATAGAAATGTTTTGCCTTATTTAAGAATATTTTGTTTTCTCATATATTTGGAGAATTTGATTTCAAAGTCAAGATTAGTTATTTTAAAGTCTTATCTGTAGAAAAATTGAACTGGTAAAATAATTTCTTCTTTAAATAGGTCTCCAGAAAAGATATATGGATAAAAATAGCTTAATACTGTTAAATATATTATTAAACCCTCTGAATTCCAAATAAATAACTTTTAGATTCATTGGCTATAAGTTCATTCCTAGCAAAACAAAAAAGATCCTCTGTATTGTTGATGTGTTATCATATTTTCAACATATTAGCCTTGAAAATAATAATCTTATTCTTATTTGGAAACAGTTGTTTCTTTTGCATATGAAATACATGTTTGAAAACTAGAAAATTAGTAGAACAATTTAAAGATTAAAATACAACATTTTAAAATCTGAAAAAAATGTATTCTAATCACATTCCAGCCTTTAATATCTCACATTCTTTATAAAAATATGCATAATTATCCCACAATTCATTAGCTTGCTTTTCAGCATGTGACATAATTTTGCATAGAACATTTTGCTATTCTAATCTTGTTTTTTTATAACTAACAAGAGAAAGTCCTTTTATATTTCAGGGATTATGTAATCTTCCTTTAGTGGATATGACTTTATCCTATGTCCCCAACAAATTACTTACAGCAAGACTTAGTTCATTCCCCATCATGATTCAGGATACAAAGTTTCTTCAAACTTCCAATAGAATTCAATTCGGTTCCCCAAACTCAGAATGCATTTGGAGATTTATATGCTTTAAGGGGATAAAAATATTACTGAGGAATTCTTGACACAGGTTATTATTCAGTATCATCTTATCTCAAACTAAAATTGCTTGAATTATTTCAGGTGGGACATTTTGTCTGGATAATTCAAACAATTTTATCTAATAGTTAAGTTAATTTAATTTGGGGAAAATGTATTTTCTAAGGTCAGTGTTTCTATAATGCAGGTGAATTCATTCATTTACATTATGCTCAAAAACAAACATTGATAGTATTTGTTTCATATGTTTTCTGTCTGTGAACACACATGAAAACACACACACACACCATTCCAATTCATTTGTTTTTTTCTGTATATTCTAGAGTTTCAAATTCTGAACAGCCTTGCTCAATTATATAAACAAATTTATTGATTTCCATATCAGTATTTGGTATTTGCCTTTATTTACACCAGTCATACATTGATTCATTCAGGTTAAATATTATAAAATGTGTAATTAATGTTAAAAGTCCTTATTGTTTTAATTTATGTCTAGTATTAAAAAATGTGGACCTCTAAAAGGCAGTACTACCGAATATCTGTACTTCAAAGAGGTTATCTCTAGTTGCCTATTTTTGGTTCTGATCAAAATTTCAGTTGAACCAATTAATGGTTGTTGTTTTTGTTGTTATTGTTGTTTTAGATGGAGTCTTTCTTTGTCACCCAATCTGGAGTGCAGTGGTGCCATCTCTTCTCACTGTAACCTCTGCTTCCCGGGTTCAAGTGATTCTCCTGCTTCAGCTTCTGGAGTAGCTGGGATTACAGGCACATGCCACCATGCCTGGCTAATTTTTGTATATTTAGTAGAGACAGGGTTTCGTCATGTTGTCCAGGCTGGTCTAGAACTCCTGTTCTCAAGTGACTCACCCTCCTCTGCTTCCCAAAGTGCTGGGATTACAAGTGTGAGCCTGGCCTCAATTGAACCAATTAATATATTAAATGTCACAGTAGAAGACATGTTAAGTTGTAGCTCATTTCTTTATATTTTTACACTTTCTGTCTGAAAAATTTGAGTGTATCCCTAACCCCAAAAAGATAAATTTTGAAATAATCAAAGGAGTAAACTCTATAACAAGATTGTGATTGAACAATTGGATCCCTAAGCTGTTGTTTCATATCCAATATAAAGTAAGCCAATACATACAGCAGGAGGCCTGCTAGCCTCAAACACTCCACAGAGGAGTTGATATGGAGGGGGAACACTGGAAATGCCAATTCTAGAATGTTTAGGGGGAGAGGAATCTTTGTGAAACAAACTTTAATACTAATGTCAAAATGAGTGGGAGTGCCTCAAGCTATATTAGTTGACTTCTGAAACAAACTCCCTTGATTCTGAGATCATGCTTATAAGAGGAGATTTCTAATAATTTGGTTTCCTATGTAAGTAGTTTATAGAATTCTATTACACTTCCCTATATGTTTATCAAGAGGACTTACTTTGTGTCTGGCATTATGCAAGCATTATTGAGATTCATCAGGCACTGAGGATACCCAGGATATTACATTTTGATGAGGGAATGATATAGATAAACATACAGACACTTTCAAACATTCTTAAGGGCTACTAAAAAAGCATGCTAAACCACATTAGAAAATGTATTCCATGCATTTAAATGTGTATGTTATTGAGTGAGTAAAACTACATTTATGCATAAGTGTATATAGGCAAAAGAAGACTATAATTATATAAGCAATACAAGTGATTAAATCTGGGAAGAAGGATGAGATGGCTTATGAATGAATTAAAGGTCATTTTATTTTACTTAAATCATGTGTTTTTTTCTTCAAAAAATAATGTGAATGTATTTATATTTTTCTTGAATATGTTAATGCATATATGCACACACAGAAGAGGAGGGAAAGAGTTCTAAAGAATGAGTAGGAGGAAATCCTGGAAAAAGTGCAGTGGATGTTTTTCAAGCTCTCCAAACTGCTTCTGTCAAGACTCATAAATTAGAAAGAACACAAGTCTTTCAAGGGGCTGAAAATTGTTCAGTAGACCCGGATGTAGAACTAGACATGGGTAGTAAGAAAGTGAAAAACGACCCTAGCAACTCACTGCTAGAAGCTGACAGTTTGCCTTAATTGTCCCAACTAAACATAAACAAGAATAGAATCAATACTGAGGAAAGACCACTCTGTGATACAATAGAATAAGACAAAGAAGGGACACCTACCTTGCGATCACAGAGTAACTAAACATACCTTTCCAAAGGCAAGCAAAAGTGACTGCTATTTCTTTAGTAGTGATAATGTTAGCTCCACTTTGAATTTCTTGTCTTCTAGATTTAAAAAAAAAAAGTAAGTATATGCAGTAATTGACTTATTCCTGCTACCTGACAGCATCCTATCCAGAATTGTCTGCATTTATCTAAATCTGCTTTATAATCCCTCTGCATAAGTCCAAATATTATCATAAGCCTCTCCTAACTTTCTTTGACAGAGACACTGTGCTCCTCTGATGTGTATTGTCCCTTGCTACAGGAAGCTTCAATAAACCTAAATAACTTTGACTAAGGTTGTGTGGTGGCCATTGGTTAGTGGGCTTTGATGATAGCTGCAGATGAAATTGGATATTGAGGCTGGAGTGACATCACAAAGATCACACTAAAATGTACGATACCAAGGAAATAGCATTTAATTTTATCTTCTTTGGGAAGTCATGGGAAGATGTAACCTGTAGGAAGGAGAATTTTGGAATTATTTAAAACATCATTCTCCTGGTAATATAGAAAATTATTTGGAATAGGCAAAAAATTGAAAAGAAATAATTTGAGAGGAAGCTTTAGCAATCTGGGCAAGAGGTGAAGGGGACCACAATAGGACTGCCAGTGCAGATATTAAAAAGTAGACAAAGAATAAGTGTAGGGCTTGGTAACTGGTCATCACCATATCATGTGTTCAAAACCAATGTGGAAGAAACAGCTCTGGATAAAGTTGAATGATAAATTGAGTAGCAGTTTGAAGTCCAGGAGGCAATTCAATCTATTGATCTTAAACTCAGGAGAGATAGTTGGGCTGGAAATACAGATTTGGTTGCCACCAACAGAGGGATGAAAATTACAACCATTGAATTTTTATGACTTTATATAGATTCTACACTGAATGAACCAGATGGATCTGCTATTCTAGTTTTTGCTACCTCCTTCTAGCAACTAGTTAATTGACATTCAATTATGAAACATAAAATGAAACTGGATAGGATAATTTGTACATGCTTGAAGAAGACAAGTAGACTAGATTCAGTTGATTAATAGCTACAGATCAGCTAGGACTTAAAATAATACATATTATCTCCTACTCTTGATTACAAGTTTGTAGGCAGGAAATAATTAGGGACATAATTGTTCAGTTAATTTTCCCAGGTCCAAGGAAATCCATGACAATGTTGGGGATCAGATAAATAGATGCAGGAGTGGAGGATTTTCCTTTGAAAGATATCTAAACCGTTTTCTTCTTCTTGGGGATATCACATACATGAAAGAGTGACAGTTTGTAATTCCCAGTAAGTAGCTGCAGGGAAGGCAATCTCGGCAATCCAGGGTCAGAGGATTTAATTTATTTCCACATGCATTTCACTCCAAATAATTTTTCAAGACATTCAAGATTTGAAGGGCAAATGGATGCCTCTGGGGGTAAATGTTCTTTGCACAGGATTAGACAAAGCTTTTGTTCAGCAATCCTTCCCTGACCCAGTAGCTGTAGACCATAAGAATTTATTGTTTGAGTATATCCTTATTTATTGCTTAGTCACAACCTTTGGCAATATGAAAGATTATGTTGTACGTATAATAACATTGAACATTCAGGAAGTAGACACACATTACCTACATTGTCTTATTTAGTCATCATCATAACCTTATGCACTTATTAACAATTTAATCCTGATTTTCTGGTCAACACAACTGAGACTTATAGAAATTCTCTGTTATAATAAAGCTACTAGAAAGACTCAATATTTTTTAGGTGTGAATTCTTCCCAACTTGATCTATAGATTCAACGCAATCCTACAAAAATTCCAGCAAGTTATTTTGTGATCTTGATGAAATAATTTTATATTTTATATGGGAAAACAAATGACATAAAATAGCCAGCACAAAATTGAAGAAGAACAAAGTTGTAAGACTAACTCTACCTGACTTCAAAACCTATTATAAAACTACAGTAATCAAAACAATATAGTATTTTGTAAATATAGACAAATCAATGGAACACAATACAGAGTCCCTAAATAGATCCACATAAATATAGTCAACTGATCCTCCATAAAGCAGCAGAGGCAATATAATGGAGCAAAGATGTTTTTGTTTTTCACAAATATTACTGTAACAACCAGACGTTCATATGCAAAAAAAAAAAAAAAAAAAAAGAATCTAGATGCAAACCTTACACCCTTAACAAAAATCAACTAGGGGAGGATCCCAGATGACCAAATAGGAACAGCTCCGGACTGCAGTTCCCAGCACGAACAATGCGGAGGGTGAGTGCCCACTGCATTTCTAAGCAAATTTTCACTGCCCAAAGACCAGGGGATTCCTGGGATGAAAAGTGCCACGACTTTTCAACACAGCAGTTTCAGCCAGTACTGCGTTGGCACACAGAAACTTACACAAATCTGGGCAGCCATTTCAACTGGTGCCTGGAACACCTGGGCGAGAGAGCCCCACATTCAACTGAAAGGGAGGGGGCAGAGAAAGGTAGTCAGGCAGTCTGGCTCAGAGAGTACCACCCTCACAAAACAAGCAATCTGAAACGCTCTGGATTGAGAGTTTCCCAGCAAGCACAGCTGGACCCAGGACAGTCCAGCCCAGTGTGGGGAAGGGTGTCTGCTGCTACCGAGGCAGTCCACCACTACCCAGGCAGTTCACACAGCAGCTGGGCAGAGCCTGCAGCAGCTCAACAAGGCCTCTGCTGGCAGACTGTGACTAGATTACTCTGTGGGGGCAGGGCATCTATGAAAAAAGGCAGCAGAATGACAGGAACTTATAAATAAAGCCGACCTTCCTAGGACAGAGCACCTAGGAAAAGAGGCAGTTATGAGTTCCACTGCAGCAGACTTAAAAGTACCTGCCCAGCATCTCTGCACAGAACAGTGGAGCTCCCAGCACAGCACTTGAGCTCCTATAAGGGACAGACTGTCTCCTCGAGCAGCTCCCCGACCCTCATATACCCAAAGAGACACCTCATAAAGGAGAGCTCAGGCAGACATCTGGCAAGTACCCTTCTGGGATGAAGATAACAGAAGAAGAAACCAGCAGCAACCCTAACTGTTCTGCAGCCCCTGTGGGTGATCCCCAGGCAAGCAGGGTCTGGAGTGGACCAAAAGCTGTCCTGCAGCAGAGGGGCCTGACTGTTAGAAGGAAAACTAAGAAACAGAAAGAAATAGCTTCAACATCAACAAAAATGATGTCCACTCAGAGACCCCATCTGAAAGTCACCAACTCCAAAGACCATAGGTAGATAAAGCCCCTAAGATGGGAAGAAATCAGTGCGAAAGGATGAAAACACCAAAACCCAGAAAGCCCCTCCTCCTCCAAAGGATCACAGCTCCCCACAGCTAGGGATCAAAGAAGGATGGAGAATGAATCTGATGAATTGACAGAAACAGGCTTTAGAAGGTGGGTAATAACAAACTTCTCTGAGCTAGAAGAACATGTGCTAACCCAATGCAAAGAAACTAGAAACCTAGAAAAAAGGTTAGGTGAGATGCTAATTAGAATAAGCAACTTAGAAAAGAATATAAACAAATTGATGGAGCTAAAAAACACAGCATGAGAACTTCACAAAGCATACACAAGTTTCAATAGCTGAATCGACCAAGCAGAAGAAAGGATATCAGAGATTGAAGATCAACTCAATGAAATAAAATGAGAAGGCAAGAACAGAGAAAAAAGAGTGAAAAGAAATGAACAAAGCCTCCAAGAAATATGGGATTATGTGAAAAGACCTATCTACGTTTGATAGGTATACCTGAATGTGATGGAGAGAATGAATCCAAGCTGGAAAACACTCTTCAGGATATTATCCAGGAGAACTTCCCCCAACCTAGCAAGGCAGGCCAACATTCAAGTCCAGGAAATACAGAGGACACCACAAAGATATTCCTCAAGAAGAGCAATCCCAAGGCACATAATCGTCAGATTCACCAGGGTTGAAATGAAGGAAAAAATGCTAAGGGCAGCCAGAGAGAAAGGTTGGGTTACCCACAAAGGGAAGCCCATAAGACTCACAGCAGATCTCTCAGCAGAAACCCTACAAGCTGGAGGAGAGTAGGGGCCAATATTCAAGATCCCTTTAAGAACTTTCAAACTAGAATTTCATATCCAGCCAAACTAAGCTTCATAAGTGAAGGAGAGAGAAAATCCTTTATGGACAAGCAATTGCTGAGAGAGTTCGTCACCACCAGGCCTGCCTTACAAGAGCTCCTGAAAGAAGCACTAAACAAGGAAAGGAACAACCAGTACCAGCCACTCCAAAAACATACCAAATGTTAAAGACCATTGACAAAATAGAAAAAATGTGTCAACTAATGGGAAAACATCCAGCTAGCATCAAAATGATAGGATCAAATTCACACATAACAATATTAACCTTAAATGTAAATGGACTAAATGCCCCAATCAAAAGACACAGACTGGCAAATTAGATATAAAGTCAAGACCCATCAGTGTGCTGCATTCAGGAAACTCATCTCACGTGCAAGGACACACATAGGCTTAAAATAAAGGGATGGAGGAAGACTTATCAAGCAAATGGAGAGCAAAAAAAAGCAGTAGTTGCAATGCTAGTCTCTGATAAAATTGAATTTAAACAAACAAAGATAAAAAGAGACAAAGAAGGACATTACATAATGGTAAAAGGATCAATGCATTAAGAAGAGCTAATGATCCTAACTATGTATACACCCAATACAGGAGCACCCAGAAACATAAAGCAAGTTCTTAGTGACCTACAAAGAGACTTAGACTCCCACACAATAATAGTGGGAGACAGTCTAATATTAGGTAGATCAATGAGACAGAAAATTGACAAGCGTATCCAGGACTTGAACTCAGATCTCAACCAAGTGGACCTAATAGACATCTACAAAAGTCTCCACCCCAAATCCACAGAGTATACATTCTCCTCAGCACCCCATTGCGCTTACTCTAAAATTGAACATGTAATTGGAAGTAAATCACTCCTCAGCAAATGCAAAAGAACGGAAATAATAGCAAATAGTGTCTAAGACCACAGGGCAATCAAATTAGAACTCAGAATTAAGAAACTATCTCAGAACAGCACAGCTTCATGGAAACTGAACAGCTTGCTCGTGAATGTCGACTGGATAAGCGATAAATGAAGGCAGAAATAAAGATGTTCTTTGAAACCAATGAGAATGAAGACACAACGTACCAGAATCTCTGGGACACATTTAAAGCAGTGTCTAGAGGGAAATTTATAGCAATAAATGCCCACCAGAGAAGTGAGGAAAGATCTAAAATCAACATCCTATCATCAAAATTGAAAGAACTAGAGGACCAAGATCAAACAAACTCAAAAGCTAGCAGAAGACAAGAAATAGCTAAGATCAGAGCAGAATTGAAGGAGATAGAGACATGAAAAACCCTTTAAATAATCAATAAATCCATGAGCCAGTTTTTTGAAAAGATCAACAAAATAGACCACTAGCCAGATTAATAAAAAAGAAAAGGGAGAAGTATCAAATAAATGCAGAAAAAACGATAAAGGGAATATCACCACTGACTCCACAGAAATACAAACTACAATCACAGATTACTAAAAACAACTATAAGCACATAAACCAGTAAACCTGGAAGAAATGGATAAATTCCTGGACACTTGCACCCTCCCAAGCCTAAACCAGGAAGGTGAAACCTTGAATAGACCAATAACAAGGGCTGAAGTTGAGGTAGCAATTAATAGCCTACCAACCAAAAAAGTCCATGTCCAGACAGGTTCACAGCTGAATTCTACCAGACATACAAAAAGGAGCTGGTACCATTCCTTCTGAAACTATTCCAAACAATCTAAAAGAGGGAACCATTTCCCAATCATTTTATGAGACCAACATCATCCTGATACCAAAACCCAGCAGAGACTCAACAAAAAAAGAAAATTTCAGGCCAATATCCTTGATGAACATAGATGCAAAAATCTTCAATTAAATACTGGCAACCAATTGCAACAGCACATCAAAAAGCTTATCCATCACAATCAAGTAGGCTTCATCTCAGGGATGCAAGGCTGGTTCAGCATATGCAAGTCCATAAACATAATCCACCACATAAACAGAACCAAAGACAAAAGCCACGTGATTATCTCCTTAGATGCAGAGAAGGCCTTCAACAAAATTCAACAGCCCTTTATGCTCAAAACTCTCAATAAACTAGGTATCCAAGAAACATATCTCAAAACAATAAAAGCTATTTATGACAAACCTAAAGTCAATATCATACTGAATGGGAAAAAACTAGAAGCAATCCCTTTGAAATCTCACACTAGACAAGGATGCACTCCCTGACCACTCCTATTCAATATAATATTGGAAGTTCTAGCCAGAGCAATTAGGCAAGAAAAAAAAAAATAAAGGGTATTCAATTAGGAAAAGAGGAAGTCAAATTGTCTCTATTTGCAGATGACATGATTGTACATTTAGAACACCCTGTCATCTCAGCCCAAAATCTCCTTAAACTGATAAACAACTTCAGGAAAGTCTCAGGATACAAAATGAATGTGCAGAAATCACAAGCATTTCTATATTCCAATAACAGATTAACAGAGAGCCAAATCATGAGCAAACTCCCATTCACAATTGCTACAAAGAGAATAAAATATTCCTAGGTAACAATACAATTCACAAAGGATGTAAAGGACCTCTTCAGGGAGAACTACAAACCACTGCTGAAGGAAATAAGAGAGGACACAAACAGATGGAGAAACATTCCCTGCTCATGGTTAGGAAGAATCAATATCCAGAAAATTGCCATACTGTCCAAAGTAATTTTTAGATTCAATGGTATCCCCCATCAAGCTACCAATGACCTTCACAGAACTGGAAAAAACCACCTTAAACTTCATATGGAACCAAAAGAGAGCCTGCATAGCCAAGACAATCCTAAAAAAAAAGAACAAAGCTGGAGGCATCACGCTACCTGATTTCAAACTGTACTACAAGGATACAGTAATCAAAACAGCATGGTACTGGTACCAAGAGATATAGACCAATGGAGAAGAACAGAGGCCCTGGTGGTAATGCCACACATCTGCAACCATCTAATCTTTGACAAACCTGACAAAAACAAGCAATGGGGAAGAGATTCCCTGTTTAATAAATAGTGTTGGGAAAACTGGCTAGCAGTGTGCAGAAAGCAGAAACTGGACCCATTCTTGACACCTTACACTAAAATTAAGTCCAGATGGATTAAAGACTTAAACATAAGACCTAATACTGTAAAATCCCTAAAAGAAAACCTAGGTAAAACCATTCAGGACATAGGCATAGGCAAGGACTTCATGACTAAAACACCGAAAGCATCTGTGACAAAAGCCAAAATAGACAAATGTGAGCTAATAAAACTACAGAGCATCTGTACAGACAAAGAAACAATCATTAGAGTGAACTCGCAACCAACAGAATGGGGGAAAAAAATTTTTGCAATCTACCCATCTGACAAAGGGCTAATATCTGGAATCTACAAAGAACTTAAACAGATTTACAAGAAAAAACCAAACAAACCCATCCAAAAGTGGGTGAAGGCTATGAACACACAATTTTCAAAAGAAGACATGTATGAGGCCAACAAACATATGAAAAAATGCTTATCATCACTGATTATTAGAGAAATGCAAATCAAAACCACCTTGAGATACCACCTCACCACAGTTAGAATGGCGATCATTAAAAAATCTGGAGAAAACAGATGCTGGAGAGGGTGTGGAGAAATAGGAACACTTCTACACTGTTGGTGGGAGTGTAAAGTAGTTCAACCATTGTGGAAGACAGTGTGACACTTCCTGAAGTACCTAGAAATAGAAATTCCATTTGACCCAGCAATCTCATTACTGGGTATATAACCAAAGGATTATAAATTATTCTATTATAAAGACATATGAACACATATGTTCATAGTGGCCCTGTTTACAATAGCAAAGACCTGGAACCAACCCAAATGCCCATCGATGATAGACCGGACAGGGAAAATGTGGCACATACACACCATGGAATACTATGCAGCCATCAAAAACGATGAGTTCGTGTCCTTTGTAGGGACATGGATGAATCTAGAAACCATCATTCTCAGCAAGCTGACACAAGAACAGAAAATCAAACACCGCATGTTGTCACTCATAGGCTGGTGATGAACAATGAGAACACATGGACACAGGGAGGCGAGCATCACAGACTAGGGTCTGTTGGGGGGGGGGGGCCAAGGGAGGGACAGCAGAGGCATGGGAAGGTAAGGGAGGGGATAACATGGAGAGAAATGCCAGATATAGGTGACAGGGGGATGGAGGCAGCAAACCACATTGCCATGTGTGCACCTATGCTACAATCCTGCATGATCTGCACATGTACCCCAGAACCTAAATTACAATAAAAAAAAAGTGAAAAATAATTAACTCAAGATGGATTAGAGACTTAAATGTAAAATGTAAAACTGTGAGACTTCTGTAAGATAACATAGGGGAAGGCCTAGATGACCTTGTTTATAGAGATGAATTTTTACGCACAACAACAAAGGCACAATCCATGAAAGAAATAGATGAAAAGCTAGACTTCATTCAAATAAATATAGCTAGTAGATATTGAAACTGACACCAGAGGTAGAAATCTTAAAAAATAAACTTTTATTTACATAGTATAGAAATCATTGCATAGTCTTCTGATGATCACCAACCTAACCATTATCTTGTTGTGTTATCAACTTAATCATTATGTTGTTCTTATTTGATAGTAATCACTTCCTTATAGTTTATGATTTGTTATATGATATCAATGTCTGGCAAATATTATACTGATATAAGTTAAACTTTGACATTTTCATGATAGTATTGTGGGTTTATTTTTTTAATTTTAATTTTTATTTTTGAGGCTGAGTCTTGCTCTTGTCCCCCACGTGCAGTGGCATGATCTCGGCTCATTGTAACCTCCCCCTCCTAGGTTCAAGCAATTCTCCTGCCCAGCCTTCCATGTAGCTGGGATTACAGGTGCCCACCACCATGCTTGGCTAACTTTATTTTTTAGTAGAGATGGGGTTTCACCACGTTGGCCAGGCTGGTCTCGGACTCCTGACCTCAGGTGATCCACCCACATTGGCTTCCCAAAGTGCTGGGATTATAGGCATGAGCTACTGTGCCCAGCTGTATTGTGGTTTTAATTTCTCTCTTAGAAAAAAATCATAATGATCTTCTTTTTTTCTTTAATCTCATCTGAAAATTAGGAAGTTATTTTATAATCACTTTTCCTCTCATGTATATTCTCTTAAATAACAGAGGGTTTTAACATAGATGTATTCACCTTTTCTTTTTCTGTCGTTTATTTAGTTTTAGCACCTATAGCCTTGGTCTATCACTCCACATTCTGTTTTCCCTTAGATCACATCTGGCATTCTATCTGCAAATCCTGGTGTGCTTCTTTAAAATGCAGTTTTAGGGGCCCCCACATTATATCTACCAAATCAGAGTCTCTAGTAATGAAGCCTATGAATCTCCACTTCTATCAAGGACTCCAAATAAGGATTATCCACATTATAGTTTGACAACCGCAGCCATAGGAAGGGATGATTGGATATAATTTTCTAGATGTTTTACCCAGCTGCTAATTTTTAATTACGTATGATGAAAGTAACACAAAATTTGTTTTTATTTTCTCTGAAATTGCAGGTAATACATTATTACTCTGCATTCCTTACAATTTTTGCAAGATATTTTCAGAAGCATATAATTAGTGTAATAGCATAATCATACAGACAAAACTCAAGTGTGAAAAGATACATTTTATTTAACATATTAAGTGTTAGACTTCACGAACAGAAATTAACACTTTAAAGAACAAAGAAGATTCACAGCTATGAACACAGTGGATAAAAGTTACATATGGAAAGGGAATGAAGGAGAAGAAGACAGATATTTCTCACCAACAAATCAGAGATTTTCTTTATTTTACAGCTAGCCTAACCCAAAGTGGAGACAAAAGGCAAGATAATTATATAAAGCAAAGGCATCATCATTAAGTTTATCAAGTTCCTTAGAAGAAAAATTATGAAATAATCAGTCTCACCACTTTCAAAGTTAATAGAAACATAAAAGATGTTATAGTAAATAACATAAAAGATACATTGGTTTTATATTATAGTTAGGTAAGGGAAGTGGAAAGCTTATGATGATAAGGAGGAAAGGGAAGCCATAGAGGCAGAAAATAAGAGGGCAAAGATATAAAGGTTTACATATTAGCAATCAGTGGAAAAAGGTGAAGGAAGCAAACATCTTCTAAAGCTGCTATAATAGTTGTCACATAATATCAATTTCCTTCTTCTTTAGTAGCAGATCCTCAATATTTCTTAGGGACTTGATGTTTTCAGCTAAATGACAATACTTCCCTGCTGTTCTTAATGTAGGCATCACACTGAGACAAAATTTGAACCTATATAAGGAAACCATAGAAGGTGGCTTTCAGGGAGACCTTTTAGCTGGGAGAAGCATCCTTTATCCCTCCCTCTTTCTTGGTCCTTCTCCTGGGAATTTGGATGGAGTGGAGAGCTTAAGAAACTCTCTTGTACCATGAAATATACTTGAGCACAGACTGCCCCGGGGTGGGGCAGTAGAGTGATAGAAAGAGCTCCATCTCCTTGATGATGCCACACCAACCCTGTGTTGCCGAAATCTGAGATTTGTATTGCTTTGGGATTCTTACAGCAGAGAAAATCATCACGCAGGCTGTTATCCAGAGAAAGGTATCCTGCCTTGTAGATTCCAGGCCTGGACCCAATGATGGGGGCACTTTAGAGTTTTTGCTCATTGATTAGTTATTTTATTTGATACCTTTAATTATGTGATTACTCAAATTTTAATTTTTTCAACAATTCATTGCTGACTCATTTGCAGTACACAATGATCTAAGGATTCCAGACAAAATCTCCTTTGTCATAGATCCTATTTATTACACTTTTTAAGCAACTGCTTTATAATTTACCCTCATTAATCTGACTTTTATTTTTTACTGTCTAAAAGTGCTATTTCAGAAAAAGGCAACTAGAAAAGACCCTACAGCAATGAAACAAGGTTCTCAGCCTAATAGCTTTGATAATATGATCATTTGCGAATAGTTTGTCAATTTTTTATTATGATGATGGATTGAAATGATCAATATTTGTCATTACAATACACAGTAAGTTACTAAAAACTATTAAATTCTGAATTCACATCTTATGTTCTTGTTGATCACTGCAGTATTGATTCTGGTCAACCAGCAGCAGTGTTCTTGAGTTCAGATTGAGAATCTGAACTGCAGTCCCTTTCTAGGACGGTGGCGAAGGGAAATCTTCCCAGTGGGCAGAACTTTGAGCAGTGCCCTCACTGGGCACTTCGCTTACAAGGAAAAATGGCCAGATGTGCGATTATACACTGATTCTTGGGCTGCAGCCAATGGTTTCACTGGATGATAAGAGACTTAGAAGAAGCATAATTGGAAAATTGGTGATGAAGATATTTGGGGAAGAGGAATGTATATAGAACTCTCTGAGTGTTCAAAAACTATGAAGATATTTGTATCTCATGTCAGTGCTCACCAAAGAGTGACTTCAGGAAGGAGTATTTTAATAAGTAGATAGGATGACTTCCACAAACATCAGCCTCTTTCCCCAGCCAACCCTGTCACTGCCCAATGGGCCCATGAACAAAGCAGCCATTGTGCCAGGGATGGAGGTTATGTCTGAGCTCAGTAACATGGACTTCCACTCACAAATGCTGACCTGGATACAGCCACTGCTGAGTGTCCAATTTGCCAGCACCAGAGACCAACACTGAGCCCTCAAAAAGGCACCATTCCTCAGGGTGATTAGCCAGCTACTTGGTGGCAGGTTGATTATACTGGACCTCTTCCATCATGGAAAGGGCAGTGGTTTGTCCTCATGAGAATAGACACTTACTCCAGATATGAATTTGCCTATCCTGTATGCAATCCTTTTGCCAAGACTACCGTCCATGAACTCAGGGAATATCTTATCCAGTGTCATGATATTCCACACAGCATTGCCTCTGACCAAGGCACTCACTTTATAGCTAAAGAAGTGCAGCAGGGGGCTGATGCTCATGGAATTCATTGGTCTTACCATGTTCTCCATCACTCTGAAGCAGCTGGGTTGATAGAATGATGGAATGGCCTTTTGAAGTCACAATTACAACACCAACTAGGTGACAATACTTTGCAGGGCTGGGCAAAGCTCTCCAAAGGCTGTATATGCTCTGAATCAGTGTCCATTATATAATAGTGTTTCTCCCATAGACAGGATTCATGGGTCCAGGAATCAAGAGGTGGAAGTATTATCATGCCCCATAATTAAGGTCAATGGGAAACTACAACAGCCCAATCCAGGCAGACTACCAATGGCCCACACCCTTTAAGAATAAAGGTTTGGGTTACTCCATGAGTTAAAAATCCATGACCTGCTGTGCTGCTTGCTGAAGGCAAAGGGAATACTGAATACGTAATTGAAGAAGGTAGTCATCAACACCAGATATGACCATGTGATCAGTTGCAGAAATGAGGACTGTAATTGTCATGAGTATTCCCCCTTATTTTGTTAAGAACATGTTTGTGCATGTATACACTTGTACTAAGAAAATATCTTCACTTTATTTTTTTTGTTTATCATGTGACATAAGATTTATTGACTTCAGCATTTAAGTTTTTTAGCTTTATGTTATAGCATTTAGGTTAAGGATTAGTGCACTTCCAGTAGTATGAGGGATAGCTGTATTATGTTAGGCATAATTATAACCTTATTATTGTCTTTATTGAGGATTATGTATGATTTCAGAAGATGTTTATGGGCTCAAGTTGACAAGGGGTGGGCTTGTGATGGTTAATCTTGAATGTCAACTTGAGTGGATTGAAGAATGGAAAGTACTGTGCTTGGGTGTGTCTGCAAGGGTGTTGCCAAAGAGATTAACATTTGAGTCAGTGGACTGGAAGAGGCAGACCAACCCTCAGTCTGGATGGGCACTATTTAATCAGCTGCTAGCACAGTAAAGCAGACAGAAGAAGTTGGAAAGAGAAGACTTGCTGAGTTGTCTGGCCTTCATCTTTCTCACATGCTGAATGCTTCCTGCCCTCAAACATCGGAATCCAAGTTCTTCAACTTTTGGACTCTTGGGCTTACACCAGTGGTTTGCCAGGGGCTCTCAGGCATTTAGCCACAGAATGAAAACTTCACTGTTAGCTTCTCTACTTTTGAGGTTTTGGGATTTGGACTGGTTTCTTTGTTCCTCAGCTTGCAGATAGCCTTTTGTGGGACTTCACCTTTTGTTGTGTGAGTAAATACTCTTTAATAAACTCTCCTTCATATATACATCTATCCTATTAGTTATGTCCCTCTAGAGAACCCTGACTAATACAATGTCCTTTACCCAATTTTTAATGCAATTGCTTATTTTGTTTGTTTGTTTGAGTTCTGTGTAGATTCCAGATATTAGTCCTTTGTTGGAGGAAAAATATGTAGTTTATTCTAATCTGTGGTTGTCTGTTTATTCTGTTGATTAATTTTCTTACCTGTGCAAAAGCTTTTTAATTCAATTAAGTTCGATTTGTCATTTTTTTTTGTTGTTGTTGCATTTGCTTTTGGGTACTTTGTCATAAATTCTTTGTTTAGACCAATGTCCAGATGAGTTTTTCCTAGGTTTTCTTCTGGGATTTTTATGGTTTCAGGTCTTCTGTTTAGTTATTTAATCCATTTGTGTCAAGTTTTGTACAAGGCCAGAGACACAGGTCCAGTTTTACTCTTTTGCATATGGCTATCCCAACACAATTTATTGAATAATGTGTTGATCATTGTTTATTTTTGTCAATTTAGCCAAAAACAAGTTGATGGTAGGTATGTGGCTTTATTTCTTGGTTTTCTCTTCTATTCCACTGAAGCTATGTGTCTATTTTTGTACCAGTATCATGCTGTTACTATAGCCTTGTAGTATAATCTGAAGTGAGGTGGTATGATGCTTCCAGATTTGTTCTTTTTTGCTTAGGAGTACTTTTGCTATTTGGGCTTAAAAAAATTCTATATGAACTGTAGAATTATTTTTTCTAATTCTGTGAAAATCATGTTGGTAATGGATATAATTGCATTCAATTTCTAGATTGCTTTGAGTAATAGAGTCAATATAATGGTATGTATTCACCAAATCAATGAGCATGGGATGTGTTTTTCATTTGTACCATCTACAATTTCTTTCATTGGTATTTTACAGTTCTCTTTGTAGAGATCTTTTACCTCCTTGGTTAAACATACTTCCAGGTATTTTATTTTCTATGTGGCTATTGTAAATGGGGTTCAGTTCTTAATTTGTTCTCAGCTTGAATGTTATTAGTGCATAGAAATGCTATTGAATTTTGTATGTTATGTTTGTATCCTGAGACTACTGAAGTTGCTTATCAAGTCTAGGAGTCTTCTAGAGGAGTCTTTAGGGGTTTATAATTATATCATCATATCATCAGTAAATAGAGATAATTTGACTTCTTCTTTTTCTTTTGTTAATGTTTTCTTGCCTAATTGCTCAGGCTTCTAATACAACCTTCAATAGGAGTGATGAGAGTGGGCATCTGGTCTTATCCCAGTTCTTAGGAGAAATGTTTTCATCTTTTTCAAATGCAGTATTATGTTGGGTGATGGTTTGTCATTTATGGTTTTTATTATGTTGAGATATGTTCCATCTTCAAGTCTGTTGAGGGTATTTATCATGAAGGGATGTTGGATTTTATTAAATGCTTTTTCTGCATTTATTGAGATGATCATATGGTTTGTGCTCTTAGTTCTCTTTATATGGTAGGCTACATTTATTGATTTGCCTATGTTGAACTATCCTTGCATCTCTGGAATAAAGCCCACTTGATCATGATAAGTTATGATCAAACAGCATCCCAAAAACCACTTGTTAGCATTCACTAGCATTTTGTTGAGGATTTTTGCATCTATGTTCTTTAGAATATTGTTGTGTAATTTTTTTTTTTTTGGTTGTTTTGTCTTTGTCTAATTTTGGGTATTGGGTAATACTGGTTTCATAAAATAGGTTAGGGTAGGATCCTTCCTCCATGATTTTTAAAGATAGCTTCAGTAGAATTGGCACCAGCTCTCCTTTGTATATCTGGTAACATTCAGCTATGAATTCATCTGGTCTTGGGCTTTTTTTTTTTTTTTTAATGAGGTTTTTTTAAATTACTGATTTAAATTTCATTACTAGTTATTAGTCTGTTTAGGGTTTCTATTTCTTCCTGGTTCAACCTAGGAGGTTGTGTTCCTAGGAATTTATCCATTTGCTGTAGTTTTTCTACTTTGTGTGCATAGAGATATCTATAGTCATCTCTGATGATCTCTTTTATTCCTCTGGTATCACTTGTGATGTTTCCTTTATCATTTGATTGTGCTTTTTTGATTTTTTCTTTTTGTCTTGGTTAGTCTAGCTAGTGGTCTACCAATAATGTTTATTCTTTAAAAAAACCTACTTTTTTCTTTGATTTGCTTCGTTTGTATCATTTTTTAAAAATCTCAATCTCAGTTAGTTCTGCTCTGGCTTTTCTTGTTTCCTTTCTTCTCATAGCTTTGTGTTTGGCTTGTTCTTGTATTTCTAGTACTTTTATGCACTGTATTAGGCTGTTAATTTGAGATCTTTCTAGGTTTTTATGTAAGCATTTAGTGATGTAAACATTACTCTAGCAATGCTTTTTTGTATACAAGAAGTTTTGGCGTGTTATAATTCTATTCTCTATTTTTGTTCATTTCAGATAATTTTTTGACTTATGCCTTAATATTGCTGCTTACCTAAAAGTCATTCAGGAGCAAATTGTTTAGTTTCCATATACTTGTGTAGTTTTAGAATTGCTCTTAGTATTTATTTCTAATAATTTTATTCCATTGTGGTCAGAAAATATATTTAATGTAATTTTGATTTTTATTGAATTTATGGAGACTTGCCTTATGGCCAAGCATATGGTTGATTTTGGAAAAAGGTTCATGCACAAAGAGAAAAATGCATATCCTACAGTTGTTGAGTAGAATGTTCTTTAGATGCTTAGTAGTCCAATTGATCTATATTTTGCCTTGATGATCTATCTAGTGATGTCAGTAGGATGTTAAAGTCCCCCACTATTATTGTATTGGTATCTATTTATTTTCTTAGGTCTAGTAGTATTGGTTTTATATATCTGGGTGCTCCCATGCTGGGTCCATATATATTTAGGATAGTTAAATCATCTTGTATTGAACCATTAGATAATGCCTTTATTATTTAAGTCATTATATGTAATGCCTTTATTAGATAATGCCTTTATTATATAAGTCTTTCTTTGTTTCTTTTCTTTTACTGCTGTTGGTTTAAAGTCTATTTTATTTGATATGAGGATGGCTGCACCTGTTTGCTTTTGTTTTCTATTTGTATAATATATTTTTCCATCCTATTACTCTGTCTGAATGTTTCTCTAGCCAGTAGGTAGCTCTTGAGTACACAATAGATGACTGGGTCCTAAATTTTATCCAAGTTTTCACTCCGTATCTTTTAAGTGGGACATTTAGGCCACTTGCATTCAATAATATTAATGTTTAGTTTTTGTTTCTGATATGGTGTTACTAGCTAGTTATTTTAGAGTTTCAGTTGTGTAGTTGCTTTACAGGATCCTGATTCTTACCTGATGGCAAGTATTATCCTTTTCCCCATGTTTAGAACTCCTCTGAGCATTTCTTGTAGGACCAGTATATATATAGTTTTCTTTGTGATTACTTGTCTGAGAAAGACTTTATTCTTTATTTATGAAGCTTGGTTTAGTAGAGTATAAGATTATTGGCTGCCTTCCTTTTTTTTTCTTTAGAAGGTTAAAATAGTACCCCCCACCCCTTCTGACTTGTAGATTTCTGTTGAGAAGCCCATTGTGAGTCTGACTGGCTTTCCTTTCTAGGTGATTCGACCTTTATTTTTGACTGCCTTAAGATGTTTCCAGCAGGCCTTCAATAACATGGTGACTATATTCCCTGGTGTTGTTTATCTTGTATAGTAACTTGTAATATTCTCTATTTCCTGTATCTAGATATGTACCTCTCTAGCAAGATTAGGTAAAATTTATTGAATTATTCCTGCAAATATGTTTTCCAGGTTGTTTACTTTTTTTTTCTTGTCTCTCAGGAATACCAATAAATCATCCTCTAAGAAATGCTAATAAGTCATTACATAATCACATATTTCCCAAAGGGTTTTTTTAACTTTAAATTCTTTTTTTGTATTTTTATCTGACTGAATTATTTTAAAAGATCATTCTGCAAGCTCTGAAATTTTATCTTTTATGTGGTTTAGTCTATTGTTAAGTTTTCAATTGTATTTTAAATTCTTTAAATGAATTTTTCATTTCTAGAAGTCCTGTTTTTTTTTTTTTTTGCTTGTTTGTTTTTTAGATATTTATCTCTTCCTTCATGTCTTAAATTGCTTTCATCATTTCTTATTTTAATTTTCAATCTTTTCTTTGATTTTGTTGAACTTCCTTGCAATTCATAATTTGAATTCTTTACCTTTTATTTTTGGGTTTTTGTTTTGGTTAGGGTTCATTGCTAGGGAACTAGTGTGATGCTTTGGTGATATCACAACACTGAGATATTTCACAGAGGCCAAATCTTACAATGGTTTCTTCTTATCTGGAGAGGCTGCCACTTCTAATTTTTGAAATTATTTTTGTGTAGATAGGACATTTTTCTTTTCCTTTCTCTCTGATCCCTAGGGGTATGACTCTAGAACATGTTGGCTGCATCTTCTGGTTTTGCTTCTATAACCATGTGCACTTTTGTCAGCAGGTTTCATAGTGGGCTGTGCAGGTAGACCTGCTGGCAAGTAAGTGATACTTACAGGTAAGGACCAGCCATAGCGCAAGTAGTTGGATATGTCTTTGATCCTTGTTTACTGCAGGGTGCTATCTATTATTTCAGATGATGCACTAGACATGGTGTAATTGGTTTCCTGTGTTTCCTATACATTGGGAATTGAGAGGGAAAAGCTAGGCATATCTACAGCTGAGTCTGTCTTGAAAATGCCACCTCCCAGCCAGAGGCCAACCAGCACAAATATAGTGCATCAAACAACCAAAACTAAAGACTCTCACAGAGTCCATGTTACCCCCTGCCAGCTCCACTGGAGTAGGTGCTGGTATCCATGGCTGAGAAACCTACAGACAGTTCACATCATGGTAGTCTGTGCAGATAACCCCCAGTACCAGCCTGGAGCCTCATAGACTTGCTGGGTGGCTAGATCCTGAAGACAGATAACAATACCTACAACTCAGTACTCAAGAAGCCACATCCATAGGAAAAGGGGGAAAGTACACATCAAGGGAAAACCCTGTGAGACAAAATAATCTGAACAACAGCCTTGAACTATAGAACTTCTCTCTAACAAAACCTACCCAAAGGAGAAGAAACCAGTTGGGTAGGCTCTGTTAGAGAGAAAGTCTGTAGTTCAACTGTGGTAATATGACAAAATGAGGTTCTTTAACACTCTCCAAAACTCACACTAGTTCACCAGCAATGGATCCAAACCAAGAAGAAATCCCTAACTTACCTGAAAAAGAGTTCAGAAGGTCAGTTATTAAGTTAATCAAGGAGGCAACAGAGAAAGGTGAAAGCCAGTTTAAGGAAATAAAAAAAATGACACAAAAAGTGAAGGGAAAAATCTTCAGTGAAATACATAGCATAAATAAAAATAATTAAAACTTGAGAAAACAATGGACACACTTGTAGAAATGCAAAATGCTCCAGAAAGTCTCAGCAATAGAATTGAACAAGCAGAGGAAAGAAGTTCAGAGTTCAAAGTAAGGTTTTCAAATTAACCCAATCCAACGAATATAAAGAAAAAAATAAGAAAATACAAATAAAGCCCCTCCCCCAAAAAGTCTGAGATTATGTTAAATGACCAAACCTTAGAATAAGTTATGTTCCTGAGGAAGAGAAATTCAAAAGTTTGGAAAACATATTTGGGGAATAATCGAGGAAAACTTCCCCAGCCTGGCTACAGACCTAGACATCCAAATACAAGAAGCTCAGAGAACACCTGGAGATTAATTGAAAAAGATTATCACCTAGGCACATTGTCATCAGTTATCTAAACTTAAGGTGAAGGAAAGAATCTTAAGAACTGTGAGGCAAAACTACCAGATAACCTATAAAGGAAGACCTATCAGATTAACACCAGATTTCTCAGCAGAAACTTTACAAGCTAAAAAGGATTAGTGCTCTACTTTCAGCCTTCTTAAACAAAACAATTATTAGCCAAGAATGTTGTATCCAGTGAAGCTAAACTTCATAAATGAAGGAAAAATACAGTCTTTTTCAGAAAAATAAATGCTGAGAAGATTCACCAATGCCAAACCAGCACTACAAGAACTGCTAAAAGGAGCTCTAAATCTTGAAACAAATGCTGGATAGATATCAAGGTAGAACCTCTTTTAAGCATAAATCTCACCGGATATATAAAACAAAAATACAATTTAAAAAACCCCCCAAAACAAGATATATAGGCAACAAATAGCATGATGAATGGAATGTTGCTTCACATCTCAATACTAAAATTGAATGTAAATGGCCTAAATAATACACTTAAAACATACAGAATAGAAAAATGGATTGTAATTCACCAACCACCCATCTGCTGCCTTCAAGAGACTCACCTAACACTTAAGGACTCACATGAACTTAGGGAAAAGGGGTAGAAAAATACATTTCATGCAATTGGACACCAAAAGCAAGTAAGAGTAGATATTCTTATAGCAGATGAAACAAACTTTAAAACAACAGCAGCTTAAAAACACAAAGAGAAACATTATATAGTGATAAGAGGCCTTTTCCAACAGAAAAATATCACATTCCTAAATATATATGCTCCTAACACTGGAGCTCTCAAATTTATAAAACAATTACTAATAGATGTAAGAAATGAGAAAAACAGCAACACAATAATAGTGGGGACTTCAATACTCCACTGAAAGCAGTAGACAGGTTATCTAAACAGAAAGCCAACCAAAATAACAATGGATTTAAGCTATATCCTAGAACAAATGGACTTAACAGGTATTTACAGAACATTCTACCCAATAACTGCAGAATATACATTCTATTCATCAATGCATATAATTTTATCCAAGATAGACCATATGACAGGCCACAAAATGAGCTTCAAGAAATTTAAGAAAATTAAAATTATATCAAGTACTCACTCAGATCATAGTGCAATAAAACTGGAAATCATCTCCAAAAGGAACCTTCGAAACCATGCAAATACATGGAAATTAAATAACCTGTTCTTGAATGATCATTGGGTCAAAAATAAAATAAAAATGGAAATTTAAAAAATTATTTCAACTGATTGACAGTAGTGACACAACCTATAAAAACCTCTGAGATACAGCAAAGGAGTTGCTCAAACCCAAACCCAGCAAAAAAAAAAAAAAAAAAAAAGGGAGGGGGAATAACCAAGCTCAGAGCAGAACTAAATAAAATTGAAACAAAAAACACAAAAACAAAAAAGCTGGTTCTTTGAAAAGATAAATAAAATTGATAGATCATTAGCAAAATTAACCAAAAAAGAAGAGAGAAAACTCAAATAAGCTCAATTAAAAACAAAACAGGAGATACTACAACTGACACCACAGAAATAAAAAAAGATTTTTCAAGGTTAGTGTGAACACCTTTATGCACATAAACTAGGAAACCTACTAGAGGAGATGGATACATTCCTGGAAACATACAACCCTCCCAGCTTAAATAAGGAGGAATTAACCTGATTTAAGGTTAATGAACAGACAAATAACAACCAGGAAGATTGAAATGACAATAAAAGAAATTACCAACAAAAAAAATTCAGGACTAGATGAATTCACAGCTGAATTCCACTAGACATTCAAAAAAGAATTGGTATCAATCCTACTGGCACTATTCCACAAGACAGAGAAAGAGGGAATTCTCCTTAAATCATTCTATAAAGCCAGTATCACCCTCATATTAAAACCAGGAAAGGACTTAACTAAAAGAGAAAAAAGAAAACCAATATCCTTGATGAACACAGATGCAAAAAACCTTAACAAAATACTAGCCAACTGAATCCAACAACATATCAAGAAGATAATTCACCATAATCAAGTGAGTTTCATACCAGGGATACAAGGTTGGTTTAACCTATGCAAGTCAATAAATACACCACATAAACAGAATTAAAAACAAAAATCACATGATCATCTCAATAGATGCACAAAGAGCATTTGTCAAAACCCAGCATCCCTTTATGATTAAAACCCTCAGCAAAATTGGCATACAAAGGACATGCCTCAATATTATAGAAGACATCTGTGACAAACTCACAGCCAACATAATACTGATCGGGGAAAAGGTGAAATCATTCCCTCTGAGAACTAGAACAATACAAGGATGCCCACTCTTGCCACTTCTCTTCATCAAAGTAATGGAAGTCCTAGCCACAGCAATCAGACAAAAGAAATAAATAAAGGACATCTAAATCTGTAAAAAGGAAGTCAAACTGTTTCTGTTTGCTGTTGTTGTGATTGTATACCCTAAAGTTTTCCCCAAAAAGCTCCTGGAATGGATAAAAGAATTCAGCAAAGTTTCCAGATACAAAATTAATGTACACAGATCAGTAGCTCTGCTATACACCAACAGCAACTAAGCTGAAAAGCAAATCAAGAACTTAATCCCTTCTACAATGGCAGCAAAAAAATACTAAAATACTTAGGAATATACCTAACTGAGGAGGTAAAAGACCTCTACAAGGAAAAAATACTAAAATACTTAGGAATATACCTAACCGAGGAGGTAAAAGACCTCTACAAGGAAAACTACAAAACACTGCTGAAAGAAATCACAAACCACACAAACAAATGGAAACATATCCCATGCTCATGCATGGGTAGAATCATGTTATGAAAATGACCACATTACCAAAAGCAATCTACAAATTCAGTTCAATTCAATTCCCATCAAAATATCACCATCATTAAAAGACAGTCCTAAAATTCGTATAAAACCAAAAAAAGCCCATATAGCCAAATCAAGACTAAGCAATAAGAACCAATCTGGAGGCATCACATTACCTGATTTCGAACTCTACTATAAGCCCATAGTCTCCAAAACAGCATGGTAGTGGTATAAAAATAGGCACATAGACCAATGGAACAGAATAGAGAACCCAGAAATAAACTGAAATGCAGCCAACTGACCTTTGACAAAGCAAACAAAAACATAAAGTAGGGAAAGGATGCCCTATTCAACAAATGGTGCTGAGATAACTGGCTAACCATATGTAGGAGGATGAAACTGGATATTCATCTGTCACTTTATACAAAAATCAGCTCAAGATGGATCAAAGACTTAAATCTAAGACCCGGAACTTTAAAAATTCTAGAAGATAACATCAGAAAAACCCTTCTACATATTGGCTTAGGCAAGGATTTCATGACCGAGAACCCAAAAGCAAATGCAACAGAAGCAAAGATAAGTAGCTGGGACTTAATTAAACTAAAGAGCTTTTGTAGGGAAAAAGCAAGAGTCAACAGAGAAATCAGACAACCCAAGGAGTGGGAGAAAATCTTCACAATCTATATATCTGACAAAAGACTAATTTCAGAATCTACAATGACTTCAACCAAATTAGCAATAAAAAAAAAAAAAAAAAAAAACCCATCCCATCAGAAACTGGGCAAAGGACATGAATAGACAATTCTTAAAAGAAGATACACAAATGACAAACAAACATATGAAAAAATGCTCAACATCACTAATGATCAGGAAAATGCAAATCAAAACCACAATGCAATACCACTTTACTGCTGCAAGAATGGCCATAATCAAAAAATCAAAAAATAATATATGTTGTCCTGGAGCAGTGAACAGGGAACACTTCTATACTGCCATCGGGAGTGTAAAGTAGTATAACCATAGTTGAAATCAGTTTGGAGATTCCTTAAAGAACTAGAAGTAGAACTACCATTTGATCCAGCAATCCCACTACTGGGTATCTACCCAGAGGACAAGAAGTTATTATATGAAAAAGATACTGCACATGCATGTTTATGTCAGCACAATTCACCTTGCAAAAGTGTGGAACCAACCCAAATGCCCATCAATCAACTAGTGGATAAAGAAACTGTGATATATATATATATATATATATATATATATATATATTCACAGTTGCGTGTGTGTGTGTGTGTACATATACATATATATATACACACACACACACACATATATATACTTTTATGGCTGAGTAGTATTCTATCATATATATATATCATAGTAGTCTATCATATATGTATATATCGTGATATATATATGATGTTTATTCTTTTTATGGCTGAGTAGTATTCTATATGTATCATATATAGTAGTATTCTATATATGTATCATGATACACATATATGGTAGAATACTACTATTATATATATACTACTATATATATATCATGATACATATATATGATAGAATACTACTCAGCCATAAAAAGAATAAATTAATGACATTCTACTCCGCCATAAAAAAGAATAAATTAATGACATTTGCAGCAACCTGGATGAGATTGGAGGTGGAGGCTATTAGTCTAAGTGAAGAAACTCAGGAATGGAAAACCAAACATCATATCTTCTCACTTATATGTGAGAAGTAAGCTATGAGGTCGTAAAGGCATAAGAAAGGCAGAATGGATTTTGGGGTCTCAGGGGAAAAGCGTGGGAAGTGGGTGAGGGATAAAAGACTACAAATTGAGTGGTGTATACTGCTCAGATGATTGGGGCACCAAAGTCTCACAAATCACCACCAAAGATCTTACTCATGTAACAAAACACCACCTGTTCCCCAATAACCTATGGAAATAAAATAATTAGAAAAACAACAACAACAAAGACTAAAAAAAAAAAAAACAAAAACCCAAACTCTGGGCATAGCTGGACTCCAGTACAGGCACCAGCTCTGATGAGGGTACCTGCAGGGAGTTCTGGTGAAATACGCTGAGATCTCTGTGACATAGTAAGTCAGCTGCACCAGCCCCATGTTCTAGATAGAAAGAAATGTAACTTGTTTTCCTATCACTACCCTGTGCCTGGGCTTATGAATCTCAGTTAAGATGTAGACTGTAGTCTATTTCCAGACCACAGTGTGGCTAAGAGCCACAGAAAATGCTTGTTGCCATGGGATTGTTTTGGGGGCAGAACATTTTCACTTAGCCTGATAGACAATGTTTGGCTCACCTCTTCTCCAGTATGGTAGTGCTGCTGCTTCATGTTGTGAGGAGACTGCTTTTGGCCCACGAGGGTGGGTGTTGGTTGTGATGTTGTCAGCTGGTTGGGTCAGCCTAATCTTTTGCCCTAGGGAAGTGGTTATGTACCAGCAGTGTTGGACTATGCTGGGTAGTGCTCCAGTTCCCAGGCCCCCCAGATGGCCCACTGGATAGCATACATGAGTCTTGATGGGGCTGGATTTGGGTACAGCTGTAATAATAGTTTGGATGTTGTCCCCTCCAAATCACATGTTGAAATGTAATCCCCAGTGTTGGAGGTGGGGCCTGGTGGAAGGTGTTTGGGTCCAAGGGGCAATTTGCTCATGAATATCTTGGTTCCCCTCCCCTGTGGTAATAGTGAGTTCTTGTGAGATCTGTTGGTTTAAAAGAGTGTGGCCCCTTTCCCTTCTCTCTCTTGTTCCTGCTCTCACCTTGCGGTATGCCAGCTTCTTTGCTTTTCACCATTATTGTAAGATTCCTGAGGCCCTCACCAGAAGCAGATGCTGGCACCATGCTTACTGGACAGCCTGCAGATCCATAATATAATATAAACTTCTTTTCTTTATGAATTACCCACTCTCAGGTATTCCTTTATAGTGACACAAGTGGACTAACACCAGATAGCCCATAGTTCAGGTGCTGGCTGTGAGGGGGAAAGGGGCTGCTCTCTGGGTCACTGGTAGAACTCTAATGCAGGGGCAGTCAGAACACAGAGGCTGAAGAGAAGGGCCTAAGAAAAGATCACAGGCCTGTGGGGGGTTGGATTTGCATGGAAATATTCAGGGTGGGGGAAGGGGAACTGTGCTGTGGGACTTGCCCTGGTGGGCAGGACCCCTCAGCTGGGGCAAGAAAGACTGACAACTCGGGGGGCATATGGCATGCTCACATTTCCCCTCCACAGAAGCGGCACTGATTTTGCCGCTAAGGATATGCAAAGGTGCCAGGTCTCCCCCATTCCCTCCCTGGTCTGGGATGGGGTAGGGGCACCTACCAAGCCTGGGAAAGGCTTGTTGCCAACCTCTAGGAGTTGGTCTCTCAGAGGAATGCCAAGCTGTGTTCATATAATTCAGGCATGGACTGATAAACTGGATTGAGGACCTGTGACTGCAGCCAGCAAACCCCATTTGCCAGGCAGCAATGGAGGCAGGATATCATGGGGCATGCAGTCGGTCCACCGCTTCTCCATATCTCAGCTGCGGCATCTGTACTGGGCCATGCAAAAGTGTTCAGCCTCCCTGTTCCCTTCCTGGGCCAGGAGTGGCAGGAGTGGAGGCAATGGCAGTGGCCAAAATTGCAAAGGCCTTGTCAGCAACATCTGAGAGTTGTATTCTCAGAAGAACACTGAGCAGTGTTTAGGTGGGGATGGAGCAGGTGCACTGGGGTCCCAAGCCAGCAAGCCCCATTTGGCAGGGAGCAGTGGAGGTTGAGGGTCACCTGGTATGCAGTCTGGCTGCTCCTCAGTTCCTTGTCTGTGGCCTCTGTCCTGAGGGTGCATGAAAGTGCCTGGCCTCCCTTTTTGGCAAGGTGGCAGCTGGTACTGGGCTACTCAGGGAACAAAATCTGTGGTGTTCCATGTAGGCCTGAATGGTGCCTATCTAGGTGGCTAGATACCATCTCTAGGTGGCTCTCTGTGTTGGTCTAGAGGCCTATGGGACATCCGGGGAGCTCTCCTGTGCCTAGGATTGATAAGGTCTGTGGTGGAGGTGTGGATCCCTGAGCATCTCTCACTCACTCACCCTTTCCCCACATTAAGGAGCCTCCCCAGCTCTGTGCTTGTCCTGGGTCAGCAGCTGCCTAGCTTCACTCCTCTCTGCTCTCCAGGGTTCCCATTGTTTCCCCTCTTGAAGCCCAGCATGGTCGCTTAAATGATCCACTGGAAGAGTTAATAAGGACTTGCTGTCTTATTTCCTCTCTATGAGAGAGGCATGCACTGGCTGCTTCTAGCCATTCATCTTGGATCTGCAACATAGTTATTTTATCTGAGGAATTATTTCTGAAATCCAAAAATAGAGAGACTTAAGTACCAGGAGATTCTATGGAACACAAATAATTGAATTCATGTTTTTACCTTTGCTTTCTCCAAATACTCACTGAAATTACTACAGTAAAGAACGGACCCATAATGAACAAGAGAATGGGAGAGGGTATGACTGCAACACATTTGTGGAACTGGGAAAACAGGTTAAGTATTCGGTGATTTAAAACACTAGAAAAATGTGAAGTCTAAACTAGCAGTCAGAGGAATGCAGAAGAGAGGTAACCTACTACCTGGTCATAGAAACGTTCAGATACAGAAGACAACAGGGATTACTGCAAGTGGAAATGCAGATGGAGAAGGTTTTTTGAAAATTTGTAGAAGACGTTGTTTGTTACCTGATTCCATTTTACATTTGGTACAGGTGGCAACTAATCGTTTTCAATACCTGCAAAAGAAAGTTCACTGTATCAACAAACTAGAGGGAATTGACTTGGAACAACTAAAAAGTGAAATAATTAGAAATAAAAGTGAAATATTTTTTCCCAGAGTAGAAAAATGAGCAAAGAGGTGGAGAGTAAAAGGAGAAAAATGAAATCAGGAGATAAATAAAGAGGCCTAGCATCTGAAAAATATAAGTTCTAGAGAGAACTGAGAAAATGGAAGGGGGACACTTCTCAAATATTTTTAAAATTTTTTGAAGAACTGAGAGCATGCACTTTCAGATTGAAATTAAATGTCTAGAGAATTGATTAACAAGCCATATGATAATGGTCCTGAGTATCTTCAGAAGCCATATTAGAAACTAGAAGACAATGGAACAATTAATTACAATTTATTTTGAACCTAGAATTCTGTACTTGACCTAATAGAAATGGTTGTAAGAACAGGTTGGAGACATTTGCAGATATTCAGAATGTTCAATTAGGCTTCCTTACACCCTTTCCAAGGATGTATCTGAAAGAGGCACTTCATCAAAATGAGATAATGAATTAAAATAGGAAAATGTATTATCATAAATAAGGGGCTAGACTACAACTAGGAGAGAATCTCCAAACAAGGAAAATGAAGAATGAGATAAAAGCCTGGCAATGAGTTTGGAAAAAACAGCAGCTAAGACTTGAGCAGAAGATAGAAGATTCCAGGAGGAACATTTTCAAACAAACACATCTAATAGGCTGTGTGATGGTTTTTAATTTTTTAAGATAAACTTCATAATTATGAAGGGCAGCTTAGGAATCAGTTATTTGTACATTAAGATACAAAGAACTATGCAAACGAAATGAAAATAATTATTACTTCAAGAAAATAAGTTGTACCCAGAAACAAGTGGACTCATGATGTGCTTCAGCAATAAGTTTTACTTGTGTAATAAATAAATCGACACCAACCACTTCCTTTAACAACCATGACTACATAATGCTGTTGAAAAAGTGGAGGAATGGGAAACGTGTTTTTGAGTTTGTTATGTAAGAAACCAGCTACATCCATGCCAGATATTTTTGGAACGTGAAAACCAAGAAATAACTGTGCAAATATCTTATTTAGAAACATACAGATAAATGCCAAATTATTAGCTAAAATAATTGAAAGAGGTGCCTTCTAAGGAAGAGAAAGGGATAATGAGAAGAATGGTTTTCACAAAAATGTCTTGTTGTTTTACTTGACATATTAAATAATAATACTGTAATAAATTAAGTAAAAATATTAAACAAATTATGAAAATACTCATTGCATGGTAACACATTAAGGCTCATCATGCCTTTGTTATTTGGAGTGCACAATAATACCAGCTACTTCCTGACATCAATTTATACAGAGATGTAGATGAATGGAAACAGGGACACTATGTCTCTGGAGGAGGGAAAAGGACATAGCCGATGTTTTCATAGTTTCTAGTGTACCCTGGTCCTACTTAGGAAACTCCCTCATTTATTATCTAATGACAGAAAGATCAAACAATCCACTACATTAAAGGAAACACCATTTTTAACTGAGAAAAGTTATACAATGCCAGAAAGCATTAAAAATGTTAAAAATTAAATATATGCATAAACATTATATCATTAGGCAATTTGCTTGTCCTTTATTTGATATTGTCTGCAAAGTAGTTTTCTTTTATTTGATATTACATACAATAAAAGTGATCCAAAGCAGGGCTCTATACAGTGACTTCAAATTATTCCACACTATAGCAGTATAATTTACTTAACAGGATTAAAAAAAAATCTGTTTTTATGTTACTATTCTTCTATTACTGTTTTTATGCCACCTTTCTTTGGCAATCAATATTAATGCTGTTTCAAAGCATGATAGAAAAATCAATCCAAGAGCTATTTTTTTTTTCCAAGAGTTGGCTCCAAGGACTTGCTTATAAAGTTAAAAGTCTTTTCAAGGACTCTTCTCTTTGATATGATTGAGTAGAGAAATTAATGAAGTAAAACAAACTTGAAAAAAATCTGTTGAGGAAAAAACAGCTCTGTTATAGTCTAACTTTATAAAACAGAAAAAGAAAATGCAAACAACTGATCTTTAGTACAGGTGTTCTCCTCTCTGTCTTTGTCTTTGTCTCTCTCTTTCTACACACACAACACACACACACACACACACAAACACACAAACACACACACACACACACTTAAGTCTGCCCATCCACCATCACCTATCATTTCACTTATCATATACCTACATATCATCATGACTCTTTCTATATCTAGGTATAATGTTACCTGCAAAGGTGTGTTGAATTTATGTGGTAATAGATATTATAAAAACCACAGTGTATTGCTACTTTACCCTTTTTTATGTAATCTTGAGTTAAATATTAATAATAGATGAGGCATGCTTCCTAACAGTCTTAATTCATCACCCAACGCAAACTAAGTATTATCTGGTCCAGTGTTTCTCAACATCATACTATGTAAGGAGCCCTTGGATATTTATTACAATTACAAATCGCTGGCTCAATATCTGAAAAATTATCATCTCTGAAAATAGAGGTCAGAATACGTACCTTTAGAATTTTTGTTTTTTTCTGAAAAAATTTGAGAATCACTGCCTCAGTCCATGGTTCTTCCTTATATTTGCTATACATTTCCCAGTATGAAATAGGCTACTGTAGCCATTAACATAGTAACCAATATCTAAAATTTTGCTTCAAACAATCCACTGCACTGTGAAACGATGAGATTTTAGAAACAACTAAAGCAAATTTAGTTAGATTAAGCCAGTGACTCCTGAAAGCAGTTTTACATACTACCTACATCAGAATCAACTGGAGGTTCTTATTTAAAGTACAGATTCAGAACTTTCCAATCACTATAAGAACACAACTTTTTAGAGTGGGATTGAATAAGCAGTAGATAACAGTAGAGATGTTTCAAACAATCTGCTTGTACTGAAATTACCTTTGTTTTTGACACAAGCTTTAATTTATATTTAATTATAATAAATACTGAATAATTGGACATTAATTAGTTGCTGTTATAGTTTTTGGGTTTTTAAAGCATAAACCACAGTCATAATAGTTGAAAGTAGAATTCCTGTAGAGATAAAAATTTAAAGGACAGGAAATTATCAAAACCACAGAAAAAAAAAATCACCGGTTTAATTTGTCATGGAGCTATGAGATCTGACCTCTTTGGTAGAAAAGAAATTTATCTTTTAGGCTTACAGGTTATTATCTCAAACCAGACTTCATTTTTAGAAATATAAATAAATGTCTAAGGTAACCCATAGGTCAAAGCTTTCTCTGAAGATATTAAGTTATGTGTGTTCTGAGGAACCAATGAAACTGCAGACACAGAAATTTGAATTTAACTGTCAGAGAACTTAAGGAAAAGAAAAATCCTATCCTTGATGATGACTTATTAATTTATCTTCTTTCTTTCTTTCTTTCTTTCATCTCTCTCTCTCTCTCTTTCTTTCTTTTCTTTCTTTCTTTTTTGAAATGGAGTCTTGCTCTGTCTCCCAGGCTGGAGTGCAGTGGCATGATCTCCGCTAATTGCAGCCTCCCTTTCCTGGGTTCAAGCGATTCTCCTGCCTCAACCTCCTGAATATCTGGGATTATAGTCCTGTGCCACCACACTCAGCTAATTTTTGTACTTTTAATAGAGACAGGGTTTTGGCATGTTGGCCAGGCTGGTCTCAAACTCCTGACCTCAGGTGATCCACCTGTCTTGGCCTCCCAAAGTGCTGGGATTGTAGGTGTGAGCCACCATGCCCAGCCAAGGATAGATTTAAATAATGGTAAGACCCCAGATGTTAACAACTGCTATCTATGAGTTAAAGACAATTTAAAAACATCTTCTTTTTTATACCATTCCTCATTTTTTTCAGTAAAGATTAGACATTATTACATTCAGGCAAAAAAAAAGTCTACACAATTGTAACATGCTTCCTTTAATGGAAAAAACAAGTTCATTTACAGGTTTGCAAGTGTAGAAAATGAAGGGCAGCTATTCAAACCTGGTCAGTCAGAGTTCATGCTTTGAATCAATTTGTAAAAATTCCTTCATCACACTAAAAATTTCTCCTAAGAGACTCACTGATTTTAAGGTTTGTGATATGGGGGTTTAGTGTGATTTTAGAAGTAAAGGTCAATCTGGGAAATAGCTACTGTGTGGGAGAATATGTTTAATTAACCTTTCCTATAATGTTACTTTAGGAGATAACGGGGCTTTACTTGATTAAAGTTGTTAATGAAGTTGATAAAGGACATACCCAAGTAAAATTAAGCTATTTCTCTGGTACTTTCTGCCAGATTTCTGGAAAGACCAAAGGGTTTTCACTAACATCCAACATATACTTTACCTATAGACTTAGGTGCATGCAGACAGGAGCTTCAAATCCCATATGGCAAACCATATGGTTTCCTAATGTTGGTATAGCTGTTAAGTACATGCTTAGACTGATTGTAAAATATCACTTATAACTTTTAAATTATTTTAACAAAATGAATGTAGATATGGGAGAAAGGCAAGAAAACTTTTTTAAATAAGGAACCGAGTTATCCGATAGTGATTAGCATTTCTAGACAGGGATGTTGATGAGTGACTTCTGATTTTGACAGCTTGACAGGAATTAGTATAAGAAGGATGTTTGTTTAGAGTGGGGTTTCAGGCCTTATTCTGATAACTGTATTTCATTAAGAAATTCAGTTCTCTTCAATTTCCATCTTAATCACATACATGTGACTTAACACAAAGTTTTCAATTTATCTTCTAAAATTTTATGCTCTCTTTAATTTGGAAAAAAAAATAATCCACAAAAAACTAGAAAGCCCTTCTTGAGGAATGTGGAAATATGAAGATATTACCTGGATATTTCCAAATCTATGTTCTGATTGGTCACTGAACCTCGTGAGAGTTAAAAAAAAATGGCAGGATCTCATGCCCTAATGGTCGTAGGAACTAAATAGACTGTTCTTGTATATGGAAGGATTTGGAAAAATTTCATTACTTCTAATCACTGCATGAAAAGTTCTTACTCTGGCTCTTCTTATGTTATTGTCTTGTGACAAAACTGACTTAATAGTTGAAGTGACATGACCTGCTTATCCTACTTCTAAATTACTGATGCCCGAAAGTGGGTACAGTAGCTGGATCTCAAGTGGTGGCCTTCCTATCATGCTATTATAGTAGCTTGCTGTTGGTTTTCTGCTTCTATCCTTGTACCACTACAGTCTGTTTTCAATGTAGCAGCCAGAAAGATTCCTTTAAAAGGTACAACAGTCATTTTATCCTTTTAAAAACTCTCCAGTGTCTATCTTGCTCATTTAAAGTAAAAGCTAATGTCCTTTCAATGGTCTACAGGGCTACACAGCTAGGACTCTTCAAAAATTTGAGTCATATCTTTAGGTACTCTCCTCCTATTTTTCACCTTATTTATTCTCCTCTAGTGCACCAGCCCCGTTCTTCTTCTCAAACAATTCATGTCTGCTCTAGCCCTGCATTTGTTCTTCCATGTACCTGGTACATTCTTCAAGATATCCAAAGACTCACCTCCTTCACAGCCTTAAAGTTTTACACAAATGCCAACTACTTAGTAAGACCTTTCCCTATATCAACCTACTTAAAATTGCCAGCTCCTTCACTCCATATCTTCCTTGATTTATTTTTCTTCATGGAACTTTCCATCTTCTAACTTATTAGAAATACATTGATTTTGTTGAAGGTATGGCCAATAAGGGAAGTATAAGCTTCATGCTGGTGAGGGTTATTTTTTGTCCTTTATTGGTCAATAATATATCACCTAGCACACTGTTCAGCACCAGGACTTCATGGCGATCCACCCAGAGCAGTTGCACATGACCCCAAGCTCAGAAGGGCCTTTGTACTTGGGTTTAGGGTCCTGCAGTGTTCACTTCCAAATACTTAATAATTTTCTCTGAATTTGAATTTTGTAAGTGAAATCCAATTGGGTAAGAGTATGTGGGTATGTGCTTGACGTGTGGAGCCTGGGCTCCAAGGGCCTGCCTCCTGCCACCTTCTTGCCTTCTCTGATACTTTCTCAGGTCATTTGTTCCCTGACCCCCCTTGGACCTGCCTGATTGCTTCCTGGTCTCCTCCACTCCTAGCATCCTGGGGCAGGTCCTGGCCATGGTACTCCTATCCTTGGACTGGCATCTTATAGTTTGATGAGATTGAGCCTTCAGCCCATCCTATTGGGTACCAGAGATGACTAAATCCTACAGGTTCTATTTCTAAATGTCTCTATTCTACAACTATCACTTTTTTCCTCCTAGTTTTACTGGATTATAAGATTTATTTATCTTTCCCTGAATTCTCCACTGGCCTGGTGGTTTCTGTCATATTCTCTTTCTTCTTTTCAATCATTGTAAGCTCCTGGGGTGGGCTCTTTTTCTCCCAGCAAGCCCTGTGGATCTCGTCTCTCTCAGAGTGTTCTTATATATGATTGTTTTGTAGCAGTGTGCATGTGCCACATTCATCTTATGGAATCAATAATTTATGAGTTTTCAGGAAAAGCAGTTATGAATTGGAAATAAACCTTGGTTAGTATCTCTAGTACAGGCTTTCAAAGGCATATTAGTTTTCAGGAGATATGTTCCCATTTTAAGAAAGTATCTTATTCAAATATGGTCTTTATAAATTATAAAGGTAACAATTAGTATTTCTGTCCAGTTATTACAGAAAATGTAACTTCTTAATTTTATTATATAGGCGTTAAAGTTTCATATAAATGAATAAAGTGGTCAAAGAGATGTTAAGTAACCAGGAGGCAAATGTCATCATATGCATTCTAGAAAACCCGGGGTTGCTAAAGAAAAGTAAACTGGGAATATGACAAAGTGGATACGGATTATTTTGAACAGTGAAGTGAAGTGAAAATCTACATTCCTCTTGAACAAGAAGCAGGAGGGAACTACTAGGATTCAAGTGCATACAATAAGCACTTTTTAACCATTTTCTCGTTTTGTTTTTAGTATCATCCCCAAATTAAGAGATGGCATTGTGGTCAATGGCTACGTTTCAGAGAAACTACTTCTGTAGACAGTATGCAGCCTCCTTCTGAAAAGAGGCTGCTTTAACAAAGAAAAAATATGAAAAAACATTTGAGTGTATGACAGACTAGAGCAAAATATGATGTAAAAGTAAACAGTATTGCCAAAGCTGAAAAATACAAGGAAAAAAAAGGGCGAGTATATATTAGATGAAGAAAATAGGAGGAAGAAGAAAGTAATTATAATTATAGCCAACTGGGTTGGTCCCAGTGCATTCTTTTTCCTGTCTATAAGGAATTTAACTCTCTCCTATTAAAGGAAAATAAAATGTTGAATTCCAAAATTATATAAAATATTTATATATAAATTGCTACTGAATATGTCTTTAAATAGTTCTGGCCAGGTGAGATATTAAATAGCCACTTACTTTGCCTGGTAGATTATCTGCAGTGGAAATAGCATGAATATTTAAAACATTTTTGTGTCTAAACAAAATAATTATATTTTGATATGGCTTGGCTGGGTCCCCACCTAAATCTCATCTTGAACTTTAGCTTCCATAATCCCCCACGTGTAGTAGGAGGGACTCAGTGGCAGGTAATTGAATCATGGGGATGGATTTTTCTCGTGTTGTTCTCCCGATAGGGAAAAAGTCTCATGAGATCTGATGGCTTCATAAATGGCAATTTCCCTGCACATGCTGTTTTGCCTGCCACCATGTAAATGTGATTTTGCTTTTCCTTTGCCTTCCACCATGATTGTGAGGCCTCACAGCCATGTGGAACTGTAAGTCCATCAAACCTCTTTTTCTTTATAAATTACCCAGTCTCAGGTATTTTATCATAGCAATATGAAAATGGACTAATCCACATGTGGAGATTTTGTTTTACATTTTCAGTTGTCTTTGACACAATTTATTCAATTGTCGCTGTTTTGTTACCTAAATACCATTTCGTAATTGTAAAAGTAAATGTAGTTACTATCTTGACATTTTGAATTATTTAAGTAAATACAGTTGTAAATAAAATAAGAAAATCTGTTAGTAAATGAGTGTCAAAATAAAGAAGCTAGTGATTAAAAAATGACAGGAGTAAGCATAAAGTCTTTGGTAAGGTTCTGACTCTTTCATTGTGGCTTTGGGTAATTACCCTTTGTAAGCCACAGAGTATTGTTTGTAAGACAGGGCTAATAATAATAATCACTTCAGACATGGTTGAATGAGATAATTCATGCAAAGTTTTAAACAGAGAAAATGATGAGCAAGTAATAAATATACTTGTTATTTTATTATATTTATGTCTCTAAAAATTGAGTTTTTCTACAATAGGGTTGTTTGAAAAATTAAATATTAGCATTAAACATTAAAAGAAGAGAAGATGGCTATATTTTAAATTTTGAGTTCAGATATGGCTTTCAAAATATACATGGAAAGAAAAATAAAGAAAATATTAGTGGTAGCATCAATAACAATATAAATAGTTAACATACTGACTATTATATCTCAGAAAACCTTCTAAGAAAGATTAAAAAACATAATGTAATAAAACAGCAGATACATACACACACAATTCAAATGTACTGATAGCTAATACTCCAATAAATTTCTCCAGGCAGTATGTGAGGAACAGAGCAGAAATATTATTGCGTAAAGTAGAAGCTCATCCAACATCTTGGAAGAAAATGAGTTACTTTTTTACAAGTGCAACATAAGTGCACATCACCAATTCTGGAAACCACACTCCTTATCTTAAAGATCTAAAGAACTCATATTGATTGAAAGATTTACAGTATTCTTTACTTAAAATATTCATTTGGATTCTAGCCACTGAAGACTCTGATATTTGGATGGAAAAATAAAAATAAATATTGCTTTTTTTTCTTCTTTGAAAGATTAAACATGCTTTTTCATTAAGTTATTTCTCTCAAACTAATGCAAATTGAAAGGTGGAAAAGTTGTCAAAATATAAAAATACACAGCTTGCACAACAAGGAATTATGCAGCCCCCAACTGATTTCTCACTCTGCTGCCCAGTCAACCTCATTTCCACTCCATTCCAGATTTTGCTCTTCACCCCAATCTTCCATTTTCATCTTCTCAGGAGGAAGCTTTGGTTTGGTAGAAAAAGCAGGTAATTTGACTTCATGTAGATATATTTTAACAGTATTTGCTTGTCATAAAAGTTTAGAGAAGAATTGTGGCTGGCATCCCTTTGAGTACTTGCATAACTGAGAAAGCCGTTCAGTTGCCTTGATAAGTAAAAGGCAGATGGGATCATTAGAGACTGTAGGCCCATTTAGTTTAATATAAAACTTTTTAATTATTGCTCATTTATCAGCTGAGATTCAATATTATAGAAAATAATTCTGTGAACAACCTAATTCTACTTATCTTTATAGATAACATGGATTATTATTAATAGATTTTAAAATCATTGGTGTTTATAGGATTCTTTATTTTTAAAATACCAAAAAAAAACAAAAAAAAGAAGAAAAAATGTTCTTCCACGTCAGTTGCTCATAAAAAATTGCAAGTGTCTATAATATGGAGACTCCTACCTTCAGCCTAGAAAAAGGTTCTATTACTACAACTTCTAAATGACTTCCTATTTATTCTCTTATTCCATACTTTTTATCCAAATAATGAGCATGCATTGTCTAAATTTCATAACTATTCTCTTTAAATGAGTTTAATTCTTTGTCCTTTGTTTATGATATCTCAAGATTTATTTAACTATTTTTACATTTTCTGTTGTATATACCTCCTATAATTTTTGTGATGTGAATTACATTTTTAAAAAGTGTCCATTTCATGGTGTTATTTTAGAAAACACGTTAAATCAAACAGGTTAGAGCTATTGTTTCTTTGTTCTGTAAAATTGTATTTTCCATCTTAACAAGCACAAAGTCAAATCTGTCTTCATCTGTTCTGTTAATGAGGTAATCCAAAAAGATCAGTGGTTACTTCCCATTTAGAGTCAAAGTCCGGGATTCTTAGTCCTGTTTCCATGTTTTGTCCCTGTTGCTTTACTTGGTATCTCATGCTTTCTCTCTTCTTCTATGCAGATTTTAAGTCAGTAGCTTTAAATATGAATTCCTTCCTCTGATGCCACCTTATTTTGGTTTTCTTACATTCTTTTCTTAACTTTCTGGATATATAATGAGAAACAGACAGAGAGAGAAGAGAGAGAGAAGAGTACACATACAGAAATAGTTTAGTTAGAGGTACAGGTATAGGATACATAAATATAAATATGGATATAGTACTCTCCCTTGATCTTGAGTATGGTGTTTAGTTAAAATCTCTGAGAACATAAAACAAATATTGTTTAAGACTGATATCTCTTTTCAATAATATTTTTCAATAACATACCCTTACTTCTTTTTTTCCCTTAATCATTTTTTTCCATAGTTTAATTCTATATAGGAATCCTTTCCACATATTCCTATGTTTAGGTTTTCTATTGACACATTCTTGATTGAAAAGAAAGGTTGATATGTCTGCCATATTCTTCAAAATATTTTCACAAGACTTTTTTAGAAAACATGCTTTTGACTAGGATATTAGTGTCTTCCTCAAAGATTTTAATATGGAGATATAGTTGTTCAAATTCCACGTTATCAACTCAGTGATTCGGTGTCATAAAATAGGTGAAAGAAAGAAAAGGCTAGTTCAACAGTGAATTGCCTCAACATTTATATTCTTTTGCTTTTTCAGAATCCTTATACCAAGGGTTTTTAATGATCAGTGTTTTGTTTTTCCAAGGGGGTGGGATAAAGGCTAAGAAACATTGCTTCTTTGTAGCTAAAGTCTTTCCTGGCATTACTTACTAGTAAACCATTTTAAAAATGTTAGAAAACTGCTGTTATGAACTTCTGTATCCCATAAAGACTCTCAAATTACTATAAAAGGCCTGCACTTGGGCATCATTGCAGAACTACTTTTCAATAGTTTTCAGTACCCTTCTGTTACTCTCAGATATCTGTGTGAAGGTAAAATGGGGGATGGAGCAAGTTTCACGAGGACTCTACTATTGACTTTCAGCAAGGTCGTGTTGCTACCTCAGTGTGGGGGATCAGTCAGAGTGGTGGGAAAAACTACAGAGAAAGGATGCAAACCTTCTGAAAGGTCAGAAGGTTTTGCAGAGCCCAGAGGGAGAATAGCTGATGTCAGCTGTTCTATAACCCTGAGGCAGAGGGCAAGCAGTAAGTACGAGGGAGTATAGGGGAATTTATCTTAAATAGGCTTGTTTTCTTATATTGACCAGAAACTGATCTTTGATCATCCCCTGCGCCTGATGTTCCCTAGAAGGAGAACAATAATGTTAATTACCTACAGATTGTGTTTGCTCCAGGTTTTTGTCATTGTGCTCTTACACTGGACACCTGTGTCTGAGTACTCATTTCATCCATAGGCCAGGGTCTGCAGGACAGACCCAGAACTTCAGGGAAGAAAGTAACAAGTTAACTCAATGAATTCTTTTCAGTCATTTGTTATTTGTATCACATCTAGCTTTAAAACTTCAAAAATATTAAATTATAAGATTAAGAAAATTTATCTGTGCATCTCAGAAGGAAAAAAATTGCAGGTTAAAAATTTTCTTATTTTGAAGGCATATGAAATGCATGCTCATATATGTAAGTGCTCAGAAATATGCAAACTTCAAATTCTTGGAAACAAAATAACAACAACAACAAAAAGCTTAAAAACATGCTCAAGGAGAAAAAGTTTATTGGAAATTCAGGTTTAGAATATGAAGAATTCTATGTTCCATGGGAATTGAATACTGATAATTTTTTTAATTTCAATTTTTATTTTTCGATTCAGGGGTACATGTGTAGGCTTGTGACATGGATATATTGCATGATGCTAAGCTTTGAGGTACCACTGATCCCATCACCCAGGTAGTAAGCATAGTACCCAGTAGTTTTTCAACTCTTACTTCACTCCCTCCCTTCCTTGTTGATGTGGTTTGGATTTGTGTCCCGATTCAAATCTCGTGTAATCCCCAGTGTTGGAGGAGGGCTCTGGTGAGAGGTGATTGGTTCATGGGGGCACTTCCCCCTTGATGCTCTCGTGATAATGAGTGAATTCTCATGAGATCTGATTGTTTAAAAGTGCACAGCACCTCCCACTTCCTCGTGCTACTGCAGCACCACGCCACGTAAGACATGCCTGCTTCCTCTTTCACCGTGACTGAGCGTTTCCTGAGGCTGTCTCAGGTATTTCTTTATAGCACTCTGAGAATAGACTGATATACCTGTCTAGTGGTCTCTATTGTTGTTGTCTTTGTGTTCATAAGTACTGGATATTTAGCTCGCAGTTATAAGTGAGAGCATGTGGTATTCGGCCTTTATTCCTAATAACTCCTTTAGGATAATGGCCTCCAGCTATATCCACATTGCTGCAAAGGGGGGTGATTTAGTTGTTATATGATGTGTGGTAAGGAATCTTTTTGAATTGTAAAGCAAGGCTCTCACAACCAACCTCCTTATTCTATTCCCAGTAAAAAATTCAATTGGGTAAATATAAGAGATGATGGGGTCAGGTGAAATATAAACACATGGGAATAATTGGTGTAGAGGTGGAATTTCCAAATAAATGTGTGGCTGAGACTCACTAGGAAGGAAAAAAAGAAGCGAAAAGAGAAAGGAGCTTAGGGTTGAGGCTTGGGAAACCTCAACATTAAATGTACAAAGGGAAGCTAATGAGTCAGCAAAGCAGCCTGAGTAGGAGTGATCAAAAAGAAAGGAAATAGTAGGACAGGGTGCTTCCACCAAGGCAAAAGCAGAAGCGTGTCTTAAGAAGGGCATGGTTAGCTTCTTGAAGGCCGCTGATAAATAAGGAGGGTATACTAGAGGGCACTGAGAGCTAATGTAACATTATGCAGAGAAATATCCACTTCCTTTATGAATGTGGACTCCCTGGTGACTTCTGGGTGAGAAAATTCTGGTGATCTGTTAGAAATAACCTGCAATAAGTTGAGGAAGAATAGAGGGAGAGTGAATGGTGTAAGTATGACTCGTCTAGAAATCTGGCTCTAACAGGAAGAAGCAAGACAAGCTAGTAACTGGCATAGAAATGGAAAGGAGGACACAAGAGACTTGCACATATTTAAATGGAGGTAACAACAATAAACAGAGGGACAAGAATGTTAGAATGTTAACAAATGAGTTAGTGTAATTATGAGACAAAAGTCTCAGAATATTAGCAAATGAGTTAGTGTAAAATTTACATTGGATAAGGAGAAAATACATAAGAAAGAATATAATAGTTAATATAAAATTATATATGATGACTTATCTGTCATATATATACATGTATAGATCTGTAAATGTACATAAAGTTGGAAATTACTTGCTTTGACTTTGCTGGTATTTCTAAATTTTCTCATGTTTGCACATCCTTTTATAATATATATTTTATCAGTATTTGTATGTGTGTATGTGCATGGCTATGTAAAATGTATACATAAAAACACTCAAAAGAGATCTGTCAAGTATATGTTTCTTGGGAAGTGGAATTTTGAGTCATATCTTTAGTTTTGTGTCTTTTCAGAGATTTTCTACAATAAATGTGTACTACTTTTATACTAAATACATGTGTTACTTTTAAAAGGGCACCCTGACCTTAGCAGAAATTATAGCATCTAAATTTGTTTTTATTGTTTTATTCTAGCTCCTTTACATAATGCGGCTTGTAAACCATTGTTTAGAGATTTCCTATGACCTGTCAGAGTAAGAAATAAATCGTCACATTTATGAGGTCTTATAATGGAAGAAGCTAAAAGTACTTATACGGAATTTGATTAGTAGTTCAATCAAACTACTGGGATTTGACTGAGATTCTCTGGACTTACTCCAAAACCTGTAAAATACCGAGGGGGAAATAAGAGATGAATTTTAAAAAGTTTTCAGAATCTGAAGTAAGTTTCACTAACTCTGATTCTGACCACTTGGGAATAAGAAAAACAAACAGCTGCAGCTCTGCTTGTTTCGACTCCTGACATAGATTAAGCCCTGAGCACCTAAATAACGAAAGTGAAGAAGTTTGTGCTTCCTACTTTGAATCTAACAGCCAGCTTACATATTCTATATTACAAAAGAATCACATGCTTCAGAATATTGAATTTAAAAAATAAGTATATATAGTTACAAAGAAATACAGATTGTTTTCTCCTTTTTTCCTTTTATTTTTAATTTGCCTAAGTTTGAACAAAGTTTTTCTAAGTATGGCGGAAAATGAGAAAAAAAGTTCAGAACTTTTCACACCTGTGTCATTCTCTCAGCCACCTACATATTCTTTCCATAGCATGAATACTTTTTTGCTCAAAATATAAACACTGTGTCTGGGGAGTTGTAGTACAGAGATCTGTCTTGCAGCCACCCAAGAACATGTTTCTGTCTGTAATTTCCACTTAATAAGTCACTCAACACCAACAAACTGGATTTGTCTGTCTCATTCTTTGCTTTCTTGGCTCCTTTGGCATTTGGAGGTCACTTTGTATAGACAGTCCTTTCAGGGAAAGATGGATCAGTGTAGGGTTAGATGATACTGCAGCTCACACAAAGGGTCGATGATGTGCCAGCTCCCACTGTTGGCAGCCGGGGGCTGCAGCCCCTACAGAAACTGCAGATCTCCTCCTGCTTTGCACAGTCCTGAGCTAGGTTCCTGTGTAGTTCCGTGATGGAAGAGTACCAGCTTTTCTGTTGGTTACCTGTGTCATTCAAGTTGAAGACCTGGAGGTGACTAGTGACTGATTCCTGTTCCAGAGAAAAGTGTGGGTTTCAGTTATTTTTTCATGGGTTCATTTATCCCTGTGGTTCTATTTTGTTCTATTTTATCCTTACTTTTTCCTCACATCTGTCTATTCCCAACTGCCAGCCCTGCTACCTCAGGCTTTGTACCAGACTCTCAGATTCAGCAGAGAGACCCAGAGTGCTTAACCAGCTCCCATAATCACGTAAGGTCTAATACCTCCTTGTAGTCTACTGGGTCATGCCTAGTAGTCTGTGTCTCTGAGTGAACCCTAACAAATACAGCCACTAATGTACTACTCATGTTTGATATGCCCATTTATCAACAGTAACTATTTATCCCTGTGAATGGAGCCATCAATGATCATGAATGGCATAATGTATCTATACTTGTTCAGCAAAAGTGACTATAACTATACTGTTGTATTAAGTCCTTGAAGGAGGTTATGGTGTAAACAAGCCACTGTTACATAAGGAATATAACAATCTTGTTTTTGAAAGTAATGGTAAAAATATATTAAAAATTTTCTAACACTCTTTCTCCCTACCCCTCATTCCTCTCACCTCCTCACAAATATGTATGTCCTTAGGGTGAGTTCCCTGGCTATTCCGAAATATTCTAAGACTTAGAAACACTTATCCATACTGTGCTAACAAAATTAAGCTATCAATTCTGTTTTCCCCTTATTTTGTTGAGAAAATATTCCCCCAAATTATTGATATTTTACTTTGAGATTGACATACATATATTCTTCTTAGTTTCCTACTTCACCACTTCTTGAAGAGTAGGAAGTCCTTGCTTTCATGAATTTGGATTTTATTTAGGCAAATTCTATCATGAAAGGAAATATTCTCAGACATGCCTGTTTCCTTCTGATGATGAGAAGTTTCTTAAACATTTTCTGAATTGGCAGAAAAGCTAGTGTTTAAAATTGTTTCTCCACTTGCACATTGCTCTTTATTCTTTGCATAGTCTGGAAAATTGATTCAATTCTCTGGAGATGTCAAGAGAAAAAAGGGATCTTTGTATCAAATATATTTCTTTTTTTGGAGACATTAATTTTTCTGGAAGACAGGGTATGTTTCAAATAAATAGCTTTAATTTAGGGTTCATAAATCATAAGAATTAGAAAGTCTTGAATACATAATGCAAAATAAATGATTAAGTGAGAAAATCAAGATCTCTTGTTAGAAAACAAAAAACTATTTTATTTTAAAAATCAGAACAGGAAAAACATGCGTATAGAAATCATAGTTGATCGTCTATTTCTATAGAAATCTGGAAAATCAAGTGTTGTCTCTGAATAGTTAAGATCTGGTAGACTTTGCTTTTCTATTTCACAAGGCACAAAGCCTTACATTCCCTGTGCTTTGTCCCCAGTTTTATTGGTAGACCTCATTACAGTACTAACTCAATATAATTGATAATAATTAAGTACTCATGAATGTGATATAGCACTAAATGTAGAAGCAGGGAAATGCTATTATCATCAAGTTGAATACTAGAAATATTTTGTTACAGGTAGTTTAGCTCTGAAAAATTATACAGTTATTTAATTTTTTTCAACAAAAAATCTAATAAATACAATTCTTTTTTTTTTTTTTTTTTTTTGAGATGGAGTGTCTCATTGTCACCCAGGCTGAAGTGCAATGGTGCAATCTCGGCTCACTGCAACTTCTGTCTCCCAGATTCAAGTGATTCTCCTGCCTCAGCCTCCCAAGTAGCTGGGATTATAGGCACCCACCACCACTCCTGCCTAATTTTTTGTATTTTTAGTAGAGATGGGTTTTCACTGTTTTGGCCAGGCTGGTCTCGTTCTCCTGACCTCATGATCCGCCTGCCTTGGCCTTCCAAAGTATTGGGATTACAGGTGTGAACCATTGTGCCCAGCTAAATACAATTTTTTTTAGATGTAAAGTTTGCTTCAATTAGGGTAATCCAACAGATTTAATCATGGAAAACATCAAGTCTCTGATTAAAGGACAGAGGTAATTTTATTGTCAATACTACATAGGATTAAATGCAACCAGTATATTTTCTCCTGCATATTTTTATTTGCAGGATTCATGGCTTGTAAAGTCACCATGAACACTGAATTAGGGAATATTGAACTATTGCTCTAAGGGGAGATACAGGGTTAGGTTCTTGCAGGCCTCTGGTCACATTGTTAGCAGTGGTGAATCTGTACAGGTCTTCAACAACCTCAGTTCTTCCCTCCACAGAAGTTAAGAATTCAACTGAGGGGCATAGGGCAGAAGGAGAGACCAAGGCAAGTTTTAGAGCAGGAGCCAAAGTTTATTAAAAAGCTTTAGAGCAGGAATGAAAGGAAGTAAAGTATACTTGGAAGAGGGCCAACGGGGCGACTTGAGGGATCAAGTGCACAGTTTAACCTTTTGACTTGGGTTTTATATGCTGGCATGTTTCTGGGGTTTTGCATTCCTTCTACTCTAATTCTTCCCTTTGGATGGGCTGTCTGCATATGCGGTGGCCTGCTAGCACTTGGGAGGGGTATATCTGCTGTGTGTTTCTGGAGTTGTATGCATACTCACTTCCCTTAGCAGTCAAATGTTCCTAGAAAGTCATATACCCAGTTAAACTCTGCCATTTTGTCTCTTACTGCACGTTCTGGAGCCTACTTGCCCAACTCTTAGATCTGACTGGGAAGCTGGCACTCATCAGTTTCAGGTGTTTTTGTTTATTGGGAGACTGCCTTTCTCTGGTGCTGGCTGGGACCAACTATTATTTTAAAAGCAGGGGCTCCCTTTCTTCCCCGGCTCATATCTGACTTGCTACCTACTGTAACAACAACAGTTTTGTCCACTGAAACACCATTTGCATTATATAGGTTTGGTTGCCAACATCCTTGTAAAACAAGCTGGGCTGCTCTTTCACAAAACCCTCTTCCTGTATAACAGCAAACAGGTATTAAAAATTCTCTGCCATTCCCTGATCTGCAGAACCTGCTGCACCTGCAAGTTTAACATTTTTCACACCATATTGCCTTTCAAAACGTGTAAGCCATCCTTCCCTAGTAGAGAAAGGATTACTATTTTCCTGACTCTCAGTAAGGTGACCATGAATTATTTTGGCTTTCAGTCTCACAATAATGCTGTCCAAATATGCTTTAAAAAAAAATCAGTCAGTATCTCATTATCTCATGCATCCACGAATTTAGCCACTTTTCATATTTTCCGTAATTCTCCACATACTGTAAATGTTACTTTAGCACTTGTTAAGCAGTCTCACATAGAGACTGGCAAATATTCTCTTCCTTTCTCTGGTTGTATCACACTGTTGAGGCATTAGCATTGAATGCACAGACCATAGCGCTATCACTCATGCCTGAACAAATCTTATTGAATACACGTTTTCTCTGTAAATCACATCACATCCTGCTTATGCTGGGAAAACCAGACAGCACTTCAGCACTATCCTTTGGTGCCATTGTAAACAGCAAAATCACCAACAAAAAGCACAAAAATGTGAAAACATGATACTGAATAGGCTACAGAGAGGACACATAATTACAATGTGAGAGCTCAAACAAAAAAGGCAAGTGTGGCCTTGTCAACCTCATCTGGGAAGGTGTACGTAGAATGACTCAAATTTACCCCTACTCTCAGCATGTCTTCAAATAGCTGTGGAGGTTACAAATACATTTTATTGATTAGGTGACTTCATAAATATGGAATTCCCCAATAGTGAGAATTAATTGTATTAATGATAAAGATTCAAGGGAAAATGAAATCTTGTGGCTCATGCTTACCTGTGTAACAAAGTTTTGTATATGCTGGCATTCTTCTTTCCTGTTGGAGACTGGTGTGTGTGTGTGTGCACGCGTGTGCTTGTGTGTGCAGTAGTTCAAATAATTTGGTGGCTTTTCTTATTACTACATAAGGGAAGATAGAAGTTTTGTCAGTGTTGAACTGGAAAAGGATCTTTTTAAATATAAAATATGGATTGAAACAACAACAAAAGTACTTTTACTTCCAGGACTTTATGTTTTTCATAGTTTGAAGTTTTTATTATTCCCTCCATACTAAGTATACTTTGGCAATTGTGGAAATTTACTTTACATAAGTACCTTGAGAAACTGTTAATTTGTTCATGCATTCTGCAAAGGCATTGAAGGCTTCTTGGGTTAGGCAAAATTTTCTAAGATAAGAACGTCAGAGGCTTGTAAACCAGAGCAACTCCATCTTAAATAGGAACTGGGTAAAATGAGACTGAAACCTACTGGCCTGCCTTCCCAGACAGTTAAAGCATTCTAAGGCACAGGATGAGATAGGAGGTCAGCACAAAATACAGATCATAAAGACCTTGCTGACAAAACAGGCTGCATTTTATGGAGTCGGCCAACACCCACCAAAATCAAAATGGTGACAAGAGTGACCTCAGGTCATCCTCACTGCTACACTCCCACCAGTGCCATGGCTCTTTACAAATGCCATGGCAATGGCAGGAAGTTATACTATAGGGTCTAAAAAGGGGAGACATGAATGATCTACTCCTTGTTTAGCATATTATCAAGAAATAACCATAAAAATGGGCAACCAGTAGCCCTCGGGGCTACTCTGCCTATGGTCTATAGAGTAGTCACTGTTTTACTCCTTTCTTCTTAATAAACTTGCTTTCACTTTGTACTGAGGATTTGCCCTAAATTCTTTCTTGCATGGGATCTCAGAACCCTCTCTTGGGGTCTGGATCTGGACCCCTTTCCCGTAACATTTTTCTGGCAACCATAAAGGGACGATAATGCAGAAAACCTGACCCAACAGCTACCTTTGGATAAATGTTGGGGTCCTGTAACATTTGTGGCGACCACAGAAGTGACTATACTGTGGAAACCCCCGACCCAAAGGCTAGCTTTGAGTAAGTGGTGAGGTCTGGTAACAATTTTCTTGCGAATCACAAAAGAAACAATACTGAAGAGACCCCTCCCAACCCAAAGGAAATACACTGCAACACTGATTGGACGACTTTGGTTAAGTTGTGGAGTACCAGGGTAAATAATAGGTTTGGGTTAGAGGCCCAACTTAGAGGAGTTAGTGTCTTCTAAGACCGAGTGGGTTAGAAGCCTCTCTTAATAAAAGACAAGGACGCTTGACCAACCTCGGGTTAGAGGCCTGAGTTAGGAGGGTTAAAGTCCCTTCTAAGATTTAGGGGGTTAGAGTCCCCCTCTCAGTAAAGTCACTCTCAGCTAAGAACAGGTTTGACTATGGAATGTTAGCCACTATTCTCTTTGAATTAATCTGCCTTGTACTCTTTGCTGATAGCTGTGGGTGACAGGGTTAGGCATATACAGGATCGTGGGACATGGGAAGCTTTTTCCTTACTAAAAGGGGAAACTTGAGAGCTGATAGGACTGCTGGAAAAGATCCCTGTGCTACCAACAAGTGGCTGCTTGAACTTTTCATTGTCAGCTGTAACGATGGGTCTTTTCTCTGGCCTCCCTAAGTTCTTCACCTTCCCTACCCTGCCACAGGCAATACTTTTGTTCTCTCCTTTCCCTTTCCTATCTTTTCTGCTACTCAGGGCAATCATCTTTCTCGGAGACCATGTGTTGAAACTCCAAGTTGGAAGTTGAATTAAAGATGATGGGGCCTATCTGGGGGCAAATTTAAGCCTTGCCAGTGTGATATTGGATTCTAAGCAGACTAGCTAATGTCTATGTTTCATCACACATATTTTTCTCTGGCCAGAACAAAAAAAATAATTTTCCTTTATGATGCTGCTTGGCCCCCAGAGCAATGGTGCCACAAGCCAGATCACTAGGGCTGCTCAGGGAAAGGGAACCTGGAAGCCTGGCATGCCGGCAAAATGGTAAGAATTTCTTACCAGTCAGATTTCTGGCTTCTCTCTCTCTGTGCATATGGTTGAATAAATGGTTAAAAAAAAATCAGTGTTTTTCTCCTCTGTAAAGTTGTGATTAATGCAAAAAAGAATTCTAAGGTTAGTCTTAGGCTTGTGTATTTTGTGCTATGAATTCATTTTTCTGGTCGAGAAGTATTTCAGAATAAACATGGGCTTAGAACACCTGTAGGCCTGCTTTTCAAGGTGACCCAGGAAGCTGGTCAGTAACAAACTTGGCAGCCAGTCCGTGAAACAAACAAAAAAACTGCATGAAGTCCCCACCCTGTTATAGTCCTCAGGAGCTTGACCTTTTTACCATGTGGCAGTACACTCTCTTGGTGCTTGCCTTCTAGGGAATAGGACTTTTAGGGTTCATGTCATAGTTAGCTCTAAAAATCATATTAAATAGTTAAAAAGCCTTTGCAAGCTCAAAATTAACTACTCTCAATCCCTTCTGGGGAAGGAAATGGAGACTGCCCTATGCTGTAGCTCAGTAGCTATGGTTTTGACTTTCACAGTGGCAATTCAGGTTCATTTCCCCCACTTAGAAAGTAAGTGTTTTCTGGTTTAATTATCTCTGTGACCTTGTCTATTCTCTTCTCCTCTGTGGACCATCTTAAATTTTCCTTTCTTTAAGCATCTGGGAGGTTACATTTGGTAAAGTTCAAAAGCCTGAAATATTGGCTGTTTGGCATAATAAATTCTAGAAGCACTTTATTAAAGAGTGCTATGGTTAAAATCCATTTAATTAAAAAAGAGCCTAAGATTTAGGGGGTTAGATTCCCCCTCTCAGTAATATCTGGACAAGCTCTAACAAGCCTGGACTCCTTGGGAAAAACAGGAGGCAGAGAGATGCTTTTCTGGCCCTCTTCTTCCAAGGGCTCCACCCTAAAGCCAGTAATCCAATTAAGAAACTTAAAAACTGGCAAATGAAAAATCTTACAACTACTGTAGTAATCTTCTGTCTTTCTGTATAGCTATATATGTGTTGGTTGTGTGTAGTGTTTATATAAAAGAACTCTAATTAATTGGCTTAAAAATAAGTGCTTAAATCAAATATTTTGAAAGCAAAAAAAAAAAAAACCTGTAATGTCTTTTAGTTTATATAACTTTAGTAATCTTCAGAAAATAACAGCTTTAAAAATTATTGATAAAAATATATTTAGTCTAAATTATGCATATCCGATATTGTTTGCTAAATGCCTTAAGGTCATAAACTGCATCTTTAACTTTTAAAAATTGTTCAATTTACCTACCTTAAAGCTATTAGAGTCTAGATAAGGCTTGGGGACATGTGGAATTAACCATGCCCCCTAGCTATACAAGGAAGATTATAAAGAAACAAATTTTATATAATGAAGGATCTTGTATGGTAAATGCTTGTCATAAAGTAAAATTACTGGTTGTTTAAAAGAAGGGATATTTAGGGCAAGTCATAAAGTCAAAGAATATCTCACATGGTCTGTGTAAGTTGTAAAAGGATTTGTGAAAGGGAATTTATGCAAGAAATGTTGTGCAATTCAAAGGTTGTTAGGCCTCCTAACTGCTTCATAAAATGCCATTATGACTCTTACTGTACAACTTCTCTGCTTAAGTAAGGTAAGGCATTGGGACATGTGGAGCTAGCACCCCAGCTATACTTATCTTAGCTTCTTATCTGCAGTTCTGCCTGGTGTGTCCTAGGCTAGGCTCCACACCTAGTACAGAATTAAAATTGCTTACTAACCAGAGTTTTTGCCAAAAGTAAGCTGAAAGTTAACATTGTAACACATAATTGAGACTACTGAAGAAACAGTTTTACCTGTAAGGTGTGTAAGGAAAGTAGAATGTACTTTTGGTAAAATATTATAAGAAGGCATGGGAATGTGGACATTTTGCCTAAAGGGTTAAATAATTGTCTTAAGTTAGACAGAATAAAACTAAAGGTTTGGACAGTTGTGGAAGGTTTATAAAAAAATAATTGTAAAAGCAATAATGTGTGTGGATATTGGCTAGATTAAAAGGGTATTATTTAGTTTTTTTATAAATTAAACATTGGAATGAAAGCACAATAGGTTTTTCTTAGAGCAAAAAACTGCTTATGATATGCTCTTTAACAAAAACTTGTAAAGGATTATAAAAGGTTTATGAGAATCTTACCTTGTCTTCAAACTGATTGAGATTGGTTAGATTTATTTATATGGTTTTATTAAAATTTGGGTTTTACATCAATAATGCACTAATTCAAGAGTGACCTTTGGTTTATTTGATACTAAAATCATACAGGAAGCATTGTCAAATATAAAATGGTGTTTGGTTTTCTTTGGGCTGTATTTGTATAAATGTGTTATTGGTATATTTTCCAAAATTATGGCAAAATCCCATAATTCTGATATGACTTAATGTATATTATCAGTAATAATTATAATTGTTACATAAAATCATTGTATGCCATGGAGGTAACAAATTTTTGTCAATTGTTTCTTTGACTGTGGCTGCCCTAAAATAGTTTGTCAGCCATGGACAATTGTTACCTTGTTTTAATCCTCTTTAGAAGGTGGTTTATAATCAATTATAGAACTCTGGCAGGTGTTCTTAAATGCATGTTTTCTGATAACTTTGAAGATTTAACATTGGAATAGAGGAAAAACTTTCAGAACTTTCATGGAGAGCTGTCATATTCATGAATATCAAGCAAAACAGGAGTTAACTAAATTCATTGAACCAGTAAAAAACTGAAGTAATCTTTTAAAATTTGCTTAAAACACTGCTGATCCTTTGTTTTGCTTTTTAGAGTCAAGTAAACTTTTCTTCTGAGCTATTTACAACTTTTAACAGTTGAGTATACTTCTATAAACAAAATTTGAAGAATATTTGTTTCTCCCTACCTGATTTCTCCAGAATTTGGAAACTAGTTGTGAGTATTCTTAACTTATGGCAATATAGTTATTTGCATAAGTGCAATAAGAATCTGTTTTCTTTTGTAACAGTACACAATTGAAGAAATTGATTATTTTACCATGGCTTTGACTGGAATGGTGTGCTTTAAATTAAGAAATCAAGCTTAACTTGTAGAGTTAATAAATGTCCTTTGTGGAGATCACCTCATACCTTGCCTATAGAGCCCTGGAACAGGGTTTCTGACCTATGCTAAGTATAAAATGTCACTCTGTCACAGATCCAGGAGCCCCTAGTTATTTTGAGACCTAAAGAGGAAAGACTCTTACCCTACTCATAGGTATTTGATAGTACAAACCCATGGCTTGGCTTGGCTTGGCTTTAAAAAAGTGTTATCTGAAATTTCTTCTATGGAACAGAGTTCTATCAAAGCCAATTTAAAAATAGCTTATGTGAAAAATAATTATTCTTGCTGCACTTTATACAAATAATCAGGCCAAGTATAATAAGATTAGTCATCTTACCATGATTTGTCTTTAGTAAAAATGGGAAACTGGAGAAAGAAATATTATGTTTCAAAAATTACGGTATACCTGTTATTAGATTATAGTCTCATCAGTTGTTTTTAAGTTTGCTTCTGCAATTTTGGCTAACCCTGCTTATCCTGGTAACCAACCAGTGATCTCTGACTGTTGCTCAGAAGAAACGAGAGATGAGTAACGTAAAAACCTGGATCAGTATTCTAATCCTGCAAACATTACTGTCAGCTAACAATGCATACACAGCTTAGTTCCAATTGTTGCCCAGTTCAGGAAAATCTTCTAATTTAGTTTATTGGAATAACTTATTTTGCTTTACTCTTGTGGGATATATTGCTGTTATACTCCTTGTGTGGGAATACAGGACAAGATTACTGAATGTTTTCTTAAATTAAACACTTATGAATCTTCCAGATATCACCTTTCATCAAAACTCAAGAGTTGTGAATGCACATTACCATAGTGATGCTTTCTGACTGAGCTCCTCTCTACCCTGAATATAAGAGACCGTCATAATTAGGCAGGAATATCATTGCCCCTACTCAGCCTGAGGAAGTTACAGAAGATGGATCTTTGTCCCTCTGCAACCCTTAGGATTAAGGGTTCTCTTATAAAAGTAAAGGGGGAAATGTTAGAGGCATGTAAACCAGAGCAACTCTATCTTAAATAAGAGCTAGGTAAAATGAGGCTGAAACCTACCAAGCTGCATTCCCAGACAGTTAAGTCATTCTAAGTGACAGGATGAGATCCAAGGTCAGCACAAAATATAGGTCATATAGACCTTGCTGATAAAACAGATTGTAGTAAAGGAGCCAGCCAAAACCCACCAAAACCAAAATGGTGAGGAGAGTAACCTCTGGTTGTCTTCACTGCTACACTCCCACCAGTGCCTGAACAGTTTACAAATGCTGTGGAAACGTCAGGAAGTTACTCTGTTTTGCGTGATTTTAGGGTGGCAGTTTGCTCTGCATGCACAGTTTTCTGATAGCTCCAAGAAAATACATTGTTTTTCGTTTTTTTCATCTTTTCCTTGTAAGCATGAGAGTAATGATTTTTTTAGCTTTTTCATAGTGGAGTTCACCATAGAAGTTTTTATTATTATTTTTTAAGTGTGTGTTTTAACTTCCAAATATTTAGAGGTTTCCCAGATATCTTTTATTGATTAGTAGTTTAATTCAATTGTGGTCTAAGAACATAATTTATATTACTTCAATTATTTTAAATGTATTAAGCTGTGTTTATGGTTGGCTATGTTTCTGCATTAGGCCATGTTTTATGAATATTTGAAAAGAATATGTATTCAGCTTTTGTTGGGTGGAGTATTCTACAAATGTCAATTGGATCAAGTTGATTGATACTGCTATTCATATCATTTATATCCTTATTGATTTTTTTTGCCTGTATGATCTATCAGTTACTGACAGGTGTTGAAATTTTCAATCATAATGGTGAATTTGTCTATTATTCTTTTCACTCTAGCTTTTGAACCAACTTAAATGTAAAGACTGGTAGATTAAAAGGAAAATCATGCAGGTAGTTGTACCTTGCTAACCCTAATCGAATAGAATCTAGCATAGCTATGTTAAATTCAGACAAATACACTTTAGAATGAATTTTAGTAGGAGTAAATAAGGAACCATAAATAATACAGAAATTGATTATTCAAGGCAATATAACTATTGTAAACATTTATGTATTTGACAACAAAACATCAAAATAGATTAACCAAAAACTGAAATATAGACAATATGTAGTTGTGTCTACTTTCATCCATGTTGGAAGTTTGATGATTGTTATTTCTCGCCATACTGTTTTGACTTTGTCATGACTGCCTTTTGTCATGCCTTGCAATATTCTGTTGAAAGCCAAATGTTGTACCAGGTAAAAGGAGATAAATAGGACTTTAATATGATGAATGGTTTTACTCTAGGAGTCAAGTTCTGTTTAATATACTTTGTAGCCAAAGTTCCCACAGAGGCTTCCAGTCCCTCTAATGTTTTTGTTTTTGTCTTTTCTTCTAAACTTTGGGCTTCTGCAAGTACTCCTCAGAGGAGTCAGTGCCTTCCATCCCTTTCAACTGTCATCTAATAATATACTAAAGCCTTCTATTATCTCTGTTAGGTGTCTGTGTGAGGGGGAGGGCATTCTATTATTTTCTAAATAATTGGCCTCTGAGTGGCCCCATGTCTTGGGACTGTACTCTTCACAAGTGTTTTTCTAGTGGAGTAGCTCTTACCTCAGTTTTCTCTGTACTTCCTTTCCTTGCTGCAGCATTTCCAGTTTATTTCTGGAAAGCACCAATCCCTGTTAATTATTCATTTCTCTGTTTTAGATGAGACAGTATGTTTACATGAGGATGACTCAGTGTGAGAAATCACCTTCCTTGAGCTGGAATAAGAATTTGCCAAAGTTTTTCTCTTGAAGGGTAGACCTTTCTTATGAACAAGGCTGTGGATGTATTTCACAATGACTACTGTTTATTTCTCCCAAGCAGAGCTACAGCAAGAATTTTCTAGGATTCTCCTCATAAGATTGCAAATACTTTTACTGTAATCCTGGAATTTTACACTGCATTAAATGAATCAGGAATGCTCTTATAATGAATACAGAAATAAAATGAGAAACTCAAAGCTATCCTCCATACTTTTTAAATAAGTTTAAAACGTACAAACTTTTATGGGTATAACTGTAGTTTTAGAGAAAGTTGAAATTTTTCTAAATTCAAACCAGACTCCGTGAGCTAAAGCCCAAAACAGTGAAGGGATCCCCCTAAGGCTGACTCCACAAAGTTCCTCACGTGCATGTTAGTCTACCTTCAGCCACCAGCTATTTGCCAAAATTGCCATTTATGTGTTTCTAAGACTGCCTTAAGACTTGCCATAAATTATATGACAATGGAAACTAGTTCTCTCACAGTTCTGGAGAGTAGAAGGATGACATAGAGGTGTTGGCAGCTCATCCTCCCTCTCTGAAGCCTCTTGAAAAGGATCCATCATTGCTTCTTCTAGATCCTGATAGCTCAAGGAATTCCACTGGGTTAGCACAGCATGACTGCAATCTCTAACTCTATCTGTACATGACCGCCTTTCCTTTGTGTTTTCATGTCATTTATTTCTCTCTTTATAATCCAGTCATATTGGATTAAAAGTTAGCCTTAATGATTTCATCTTAAATTGATTATATTTGTGAAGACTCTCTTCCAAAATAATACCACTTTGACAGATACTTGCAGTTAGGACTTCAGTATACCTCTTTGTTCTGGTATATAATATAACAGATAACAAATGACTTCTGTTTCAGGCAAGCAGATGTAAACTTTGTTAGTCTAGGTACACCTGTCTCTTCAGATTTGGAGATGGCAGTTTATCCTACCTCAGTGCTCTGCTTGGTCTAAGAAAAGCAAGGCTGTGTGCAGTGGCTCATGCCTGTAATCCTAGCACTTTGGGAGGCTGAGGCAGGTGGATCACCTGTGGTCAGGAGTTTGAGACCAGCCTGGCCAACATGGTGAAACTCTGTCTCTACTAAAAATACAAAATGTTAGCTGGGCGTAGTGACAGGTGCCTGTAATCCCAGACACTCTGGAGGCTGAGGCAGGAGAATCATTTGAACCTGGAAGGTGGAAGTTGCAGTGAGCTGAGATCACGCCATTGTACTCCGGCCTGGGTGACAGGGCAAGACCCTGTCTCAAAAAAAAAAAAAAAAAGCAATTGATTTTTAGTTTGTCCAGATTTTGTCAAAGGGAGCTGGTCAAAGTTTGCCCCCATAATTCAATTACCCCATGATTTAATCACCTCCCCCAAGCCCCTCCTCCAACACTGGGGATCGTAACTCAACATGAGATTTGGGTAGGAATACAAAGCCAAACCATACAATCATATGTAATTCATTTAAGATAATTAAATAAAGTCAGTGGTTATGGAGTAATAATTTTATCTTGCAAAAGCACTGTTTTAGTTGTCAGCATCTCTTCTAAGTAGCAAAATAAAATATATCAAAAGAATTTGACTTCATGAACATCTATTTCATTGTCCATAGATTTTATTTTTATTATTGTGGATCGAAAGGTGAATATGCCTCAGTTTTGATAGACAAATTAAGTATACCTGAAGACACTGTCTTGAAGTTGAGGCATATACATATTTTGTTATAAATTGTACGTTGTGCTACATTCTCATGAAAATGCTCCCTTGTGCCTGAAATATTTTTATGGACTTGTTCAACTATTACAATTTTTTTTAATTGCCAGTAATCTCACCACACAAAGCTTTTGTATTACAATGCATTCTGAGTTGGAAGAAAAAATATCAGTGGTTATGTCCATTTGATTTTCTGGGAAATTCCTGTTCACAATGCTACAAAAAAAAAATACCTGAGACTGGGTAATTTATAAAGGAAAGGGGTTTAATTGACTCTCACAGTTCCACATGGAAGCCTCAAAAAACTTATAATCATGGCTGAAGGCAAAGGGGAAGGAAAGAACCCTTTTCACATGGTGGCAGGAGAGAGGAGTGCAAGCAGGGGAAATGCTAGACACTTGTAGGATCATCATATCTTGTGAGAACTCACTCACTATCAGACAACAGCATGTGGGAAACCACCCCTATGATTTAATCACTTCCTTCCCTCCATACCTGGGGATTACAGGTCCCTTCCTCAACACATGGAGATTCCATTTCTAGATGAGATTTGGGTGGGGACACAGCTAAATGATATCAGTATTGAATGAATATTTTATACAAATTGGACAGAAAGTTTTATTTATAAGACAAATTCTATAGATCTGCTCTACAACATTGTGCTTATAGTTAACAGTACTGTATTGTACACTTACAATTTGTTAAGAGAGATCTTATGTTAAGTATTCTTATCACAATAAAATAAATAAATTTTTTTTATATTTTATTTTTTTTAAAGACATGGACTGCCTCAATATTTCTTGAATGAGTAAATAAATGAGTGAATTCAGAAAAGTATGTTAAAGTCACTGATAGTTTAGATATAATGTCACAAATAGCAGAAATTTTGAAGAAATTTAACTTTAAAAATTTGGGGTGGAGTATAAGTTTCATAAAGTAAATTTTATATAAGTCTTGCCAAATGCATTGAAATAAATTATGAAGGATTTAAATAGCTTTTGGCTAAGGATTTAGAAATTTACTAGGGAGGCTAGTAAATTTACTAGGCAGGCCAGTTCTTTTCAGGATCAACTGAAAAGAACTGAGTGTTATAAAGAAGAGAAAAAGAATTGTATCAGAGCTGAGCCTGTTATTTGTTAACTGTACGTGCCATGAGATAACTTGACACTGATACCTAATATTACATTTTTATTGGCTTTTCAGAAAACTGGAAAGAACGATTAGAGGAAATCATAGTATGAAAATAAGAAATCAAAATGAAATAGTTCTAGTCATTATCATAGTATCTCTTAAAAAAATAAAAAAATGATAAAATGGTTAAAAAAAAATTCCAGCAAACAAAGCTGATATGGTGTGGCTGTGTTCCTACCCAAATCTCATCTTGAATTGTAGTTCCCATAAGCCCCACATATCATGGGAATGATTCAGTGAGAGGTAACTGAACCAAGGGGTTGGTTTCCTCCATTCTCTTCTCATTATAGTAAGTTCTTACGAGATCTGATGGTTTTATAAGCATCTGACATTTCCCCTGCTGGCACTCGTTGTCTTTCCTGTCATCTTGTGAAGAGGTATTTTCCACCATTATTGTTTCCTGAGGCCTCCCCAGCCATGTGAAATGTGAGTCATTTGAAGTTCTTTTTAAAATAAATTACCCAATCTCAGATATTTCTTCATAGCAACATGAGATCAGACTAATATAAAGCAAAACATGCAAACATCTAAAAACTGGAAAAATAATCCACAAAGAGGTTTGTATCTAAAAGCAAGTAAACAAAGAAAACACAAGCAGAATCAAACAAAATGATTGTGATAATAGTAGTAATTATACTGGAAGATGCTTTTGGTAGGTTACTTTTCATAAACAAATGAAGCATTTTGGCAACCAAAACTTTTTCTTGGTTTAACAGTTTATTTCTCCACTTAGTTGAATGTTTTACCCTTAACCCTGTCTACGATTCTGAATCCACTTGCGTCTTCACATATAAATGTGAAAGTTGCTTGCGTGAGTCCTAAAGCACAAGTTATTACTTTTTTCCAGTAATTTTATTGGATAATACAGCACATTATTAGGAGTAAGTTTCCTTAAACACATTTTGGGAAATGATTACACGATTTATATAAAGAAAGTCCAAGTTTAATAGAATTTAGCTATTTCAACAGCCTATTGATAAATGTTTCTCTTTTTTTTTTTTGGTTAAAATTTTATTGTGTTTCTTCTTTTATACTTGACAACACTGCATTATGCATAAACTCATAGGCCTATAACATTTGCATACATCACTTCATTTGCAAGTGTCCCAGAAATACAACTGAACATTTGGGTAAACATACAAAAATTCCCAAGACACAACTAACATAGAATGTACAACACATGGCTACAGTCAGAAGCCCATGACAAAATGAGGCACTTTTTACTCAGAGGAGCAACTTGGTATATGGCCCTACAGAAGTGGCAACCAAGAGATACTGTGGAAAGTGAATAATGACTTTTGATGTATTCTATTGTACTTGTTCCAGAATATGGGAGAATTATTTAATAAAATGGAAGAGTGTGCTGACTGGTACAAAGATAGACCAAACAGAAACCTATTCAAAAAGTTAGACTCCCTGAAAAAAATCCTTGTAAATCAAATACGGTCAGCCCTCCATATTCATGGGTCTGCATCTCTGGATTTAAAAAACTAAAAACCAAAGATTGAAAATATTTAGAAGACGCCTTCACTAGTTTCTTTTTATCGTAATTATCAGTGATCCAATAAAAAAAAAAATATTTAGAAGAAAAAGTGAATGGTTGGATCTGTATTGAATGTATACAGACTTTTTCTTGTTATTCCATAAACAATATGGTATAACAACTATTTACATAGCATTTACATTTTATTAAGTATTACAAGTAATACAGAAATGATTTAAAGTATAAGAGAGGATATGTACAGGTAATATAAAAAAAAAACTACACTATTTTATATCAGGGACTTGAGCATCGGTAGATTTTGGTATCTGTAGGTGTCCTGGAACCAATCCGTCACAGATACCAAGGACTGACTCTATAATCTTCATTAGCTAGGCTTCCTTTTGCTTTATTCCTTTATTAAAATTTGAAAAATAAAATGAACAAAATCTCCTTAATAAATTATTGACTGGTTCACAGGAGAAATAATAAATTAGGCCAAATAAACATCTCCCACCAACAGAACTCATAGAAACTTCTAGAAACCTGTGCCATCTTTAATTCAGATCCAATTAAAAGGAGAGTCTTATTGTCTTTGGAAACTGCCATGCTTTTTCTTGAAGGGCACATTTTTAGTAAAATATTTACCTGAGTTTCTAGTTTTACCACAGTCTCAATACTGTGCATTGTTAAGCTTTGAGTAATAGCTAGAAATAATCTGAATATCTTATTTTAGATAGTAGGAAATCAAATTCCAGAAAAATTGCTTGTCCGGTTTGTTACTAAAAATGCCAGAACTGAGGGGAAAACCCTTCTGCCTTCCATGGTCTTTATACTCTACCACAGGGTCTCTCTGGCAAATTGCAAGACTAAATGTTCATAGCAGGGTAACTTCTTTGCCTCTGGTACTACCACGTTAGTTATATTCTGTAGATATTTTTCAGTTTTCCATCTAAGCTTTCATCAAAATTCCCTGTAGGTGGCTTTTTATTTTTATTCTGCATACAACATAATGTAGATGAATAAGATTAAAATGTCTAATATTGAAAAGATTTATCTTCATGTTAACAATAGCATATTCATTTTCATATGTACATAAATATTGGGAAATTATTTTCTTTTTTTTACAATATCAAACTCTAAATGCAGAATTGAGGGGGAAAAAGAGAATACTGTTTTCTCCTGATTTTTAAAGTAATCCAAGTAATTGTAGAAAGGTATGAAAATATAAAAATTATAAAAACAAATTTAAAAATCTAGTTATTTAAGCATACAATAGTGATCTAAATATATAACTTCTGAAGTTATATGTTTCATTACACAGACAAAAGTTGAGTATCTATCACTACAAATAAGTTACATAATGGTGGAACTACTGCAAAAATTATCCAATGCCTCTTAGTAATCAAGCTTTTTCCCTGCCATGGTAACCACTGATCAATTTTTTGTCCCATGTAGTTTTGCATTTTCTGTAATGACATAAAGTTGAAGTTAAAGAATCTACAGAATTTTGAAACAAGAAAGTGCTTCCTGTGAGATAAGTTAGCATAGTGATAAAGAAGTCATAATATGTTAAAATGAAAAATAAATCAATGTTTGAGAAAAGCATACAGTTGAGTTTTATTTTTGAAGAAAAAACATTATGTATATTTTATCAAATGATACAGCTGTGTATTTGTGTTTGTGTGGTATGTAAGCTGACGTTTTATTATCTCCTTTTATTCTCACAGTCCTGAGGTATTTGTTTTACTACCCACTTTTTGCATAAAAATAAACTAAAGGTCAGGTACATAAGTTTAATAAAAGGCATATAGCTACTCAGAGTAATCTGGAATTCTCATCCAAGTAATAAGGTATCAGAATCTATGTTCCTAACAACTCTAATTTAATTTGGCATATATTCTACTATTAGTTTGTTCTTCATAATTTTCTATGGTTAGCAGGAAACACTTTTTAAACTTATACAATGTTTTAATTTATTTTTAAGTCTTACAAAATGGTACTCTAATTAATAATGTGATTAGCTTCTTATGACCTGAACTTCTCTGAAGAATCAAAGTAGTTCAGTGATGTAAGAATAGTTATCAATAGATCACAATGGTAGAATGTATTTTTTTGTTTACTTCCTTGTACTGTAAAGTAATTCCCCCTTTTTTAAAGAATTTCAGAAAAGCTATATATTGCTTATGCTTCCATGTATTTCCTGTTACATTGTGCTCTTTAAAAAATAAACAAATAAAACACAGTGATTTCTGTCATCATGAAAGAATTAGGGATCTGTGAATGTGCTCGTTTGGATTTGTCTTTAAATTCAACCTGAAAATTATAATTTTGTTATGAACAGATATCATCATTTGATCATTCTGGAAATAAGTTTTACTTACTTGAAGATTGTCATAAATAATAGAATATTATTAATGTCTTCTCTTAAGTGTGTTTATATAGCACAAGGGAAGGCTAGAGTCAGATTCAAAGTAGTAAAATTTCTTTTGGTATGTGACATCTTCAATATCAAAGTGGGTGTGATATCATTGGTTTATAATTTTTGAAGAAAGCCTGCAATATATTTGTATAGAGATCCAAAAATTCCTAAAAGCATTTGTCCAATTGCCCAGTACATCATTTTCTTTAGAGTTGTATTTTTTATGTTTTAGATATCCTTCACTTTTTTTAACAGCTTTATTGAGGTGTAATTGATATACAAAAACCCTGATCATGTTTATTATATGCAATTTGATGAGTTTGAGCATATGTATATACTCTTGATACTATCACAGTTGAGGTAATTAACATATCCATCACCTTCAAAAGTTTCCTTGTGTGTCACTCCCTTTTGGGTGGGGGAGTAAAAATGTTGACATGTGATTTACCTTCTTAACAAAGTTTTAAGTAGAAAATACCATGTTGTTAATAATAAGGACTTTGTTGTACAGAGTATCTCTAAAATTTATTTATCTTGCATAACTGAAACTATAACTATTGAACAATCCCCATTTTCCCCTCCCTGGAAGCCACCATTCTATTCAGTGCTTCTATGACTTCGACTGCTTTAAATACCTCACATAAGTAGAATCACACAGTATTTGTCTTCTGAGACTGGCTTATTTTACTTAGCTTAATATTGTTCAGGTTCATCCATGTTGTTGGAAGGTAGAATTTCCTTCTTGTTAACGGCTGAATAATATTCTGTTGTATGTATGTACCAAATTTTCTTTATTCATTCATCTATCTATAGATATTTGGGTTGTTTTCATATCTTGGCTATGGTGAATAATGCTGTGATGAATATGGGAATGCAGTTATCTATTTGAGATAACGAATCAATTCTTCTCAATATATACCCAGAAGTGGGATTGCTGGATCATGTGGTAGTTTGATTGTTAACTTTTTAAGGAAACTTCATACTGTTTTCCATAGTAGCTGCACCATTACTTTTAGAGTATGTAACAAATTCAACTTCATAACTAATTTCAAGCCCATTTTATTTGAGGAAATATTTGAGTTAAATATTACAAAAATATTTTTAGAACATGCAAAATGAAAATAGGTAAGAAAAAGCACTGTAAACGCTTATTTAAAAACTGATTTGGACTGAAATTGATTTAGAGACTGAGGCCAATTAAAGTAAAACAGGTAGATGTGATAAGAAAGAGCTATATGTCAACACCAATTTCTTTTTAGATTTGTTTGAGAACTGGTTAAATGTTTGTGAAATGGCTAATGCCAAACCTTTGTCAGAGCAAATTTATTTAAATTAAAAATATTGATTAAATATATAACCTGTAGCATTTATGGAAGTGAACTTTTACTCGGAAGAGAATTGCTTTTTGCCTGCTTTCGGTGCAAATTTGACATTAGTGGCTATTAGGAGATTACCCTGAATTAGGTGTGGCCATACTCGAAATGTAATAAAAAAACAGTTTCACTCTTAAGATAACATGAAATAAGGTGTTGTCACCTTAAAAGTGGCAATAATAAGTAAGTTAAATGAACTTTATTTAGCTTTTTAAACTTGAAGTTATGGTAGTTATTTTTAATTGAATAAATAAATTTTAGTTATCAAAGAAGTTAGATGTTCACAATGCATGGAAATGGATAAGATTTTAACTGTTAAGATTAAAAGCTTTGTTTTTCCTGGGTTAACTACATGAGTTTCATTTTATTGTTGGATCAATTATACTGGCTTGAATATATGTATATAATATGTATAAATATCATATTTATGTATCATATTTATTACTTACATATGAATAGTGTTTCTACCATGATTCTCAACATGATCTAGTACTGGGTATTACAGTGCAAACTAGACAATTACTATATCTATGAAGCTTACATTAGGAAAATGGGCAAGAAATGGGCATATATATGTGTGTATACACACGGAGATATGTAATATACATGCATATGTTATAACGTGTACATATGTATATGTGTATGCATGTATGTATATAAATAGGCAGCCATAAGTGGTATAAAATAAACAAATAGAAAAAAAGGGAGTTGTTTTTAATAATATTATTATGGAATATATCATCATCATCATTTTATGTGATAGCCATCATTTTATGAAGTTAAATGGTAAGGCCAAATTTTTTCCTGTTGAAAATATGCTCAGCACAAAATTTCTCCTTATAGTGAGCATATACAAACTGGATATTAAATTAAGCTATTAAAAAACAAATATATGAATAAATGAATATTTGTTGCAATTCAGGGAGAATAACAAAATAGAATCCATTTGTTTCCAAGTAAGGCAAAAAGGTAAATAGTATGAGAAAATTATTTCAGCTCTCTCACTGCTAAACTAGGCTGCAGGGCATGACTTATATTTGAAATATGACTTTTTTCCAATATCAAATCCCAGGATAAAATTAGCCCATCCAGGCACAGGAAATGCTGGAGAATTGCAGTGTTTCCCCATAGGCTTATCTCCTTACAAGATGTAACTGAGTGTTTATTTTGCGCAAAATACGAAGTATATTTTAGTCTCTCATTCTTCCTTACAATTTTAGAATAAAGAAAATCTTCCCCTTTCCTTGGATCACTATTTTAGCTCACTATGGTTACTGTTCCTTTTAGGTAACAGATCATAACTGCAATCACTTTGAAGTGAGAAAACAAAATGCCAATTCTGTAAATACAATGTTTAGATCAATATAATAATGCAAACTCTGAACTTGGTTTAATTTAACATTATTTATCCCAGGTGAGCATATTTCCAGAAAATAGGCCTTTGGCTCTCTCCTTACTCACTTTCTGCTTTCTCCATTAGCTGTTGTGTGCATGTGTGTTCACATTTGCACATGTGCCTATGATGTGTGTATGTGTGTGTGTATCAGAGACAGAGAGAGAGGAGAGGTGGGAGAGGGAGAAGAAGAGGAGGGAGAAGAGAAGGAAGAGGGAAAATCAGAGGAAGGGAAAGAGAGGGTTTGCAAACTTTATAACATCCACTGTTATTTCTAATTATCTTACAGACCCACATTAACATTCCTGACATAGGACTCTATTTAACTCATTTAGCTAGAGCTGGCCAAGCTCATAGAAACACATTTTCTTCCATATTAGAAATAGCTTGGAAGACTGAGATGGGAGGATTGCTTGAGGCCAGGAGTTCCAGACAAACCTGGGCAACAAAGTGAGACCCCCTCATCTCTCCAAAAAATAAAATAACAATTAAAACAATAGCTGAGTGTGGTGACATGTGCCTGTAGTCCCAGCTACTTGGGAGGGTGAGGCAGGAGCATCACTTGAGCCCAGACATTTGAGGCTGCAGTGAGCTATGATCATGCCACTGCACTTTATCCTTCATCCTGGGCAACAGAGTGAGACCCTGTCTCAAAAAAGAAAACGTAAAAAATTGCTGAATTGCAGTAGACAAAACAGAAAGCAGTTCAAGTCACTGTTTTTCAAAATCTGTATTAAGAAGTTAGTTGACATTTACCTCTGGTGCATCCTCATGTGTCCAGTAGCATGCATGAGTGAGGCTAATGGCTGCCCTTGGACTGTGAAGAGTTGTCTGGGCTGTCTGACTATCTCTTTCCCAGGTGGAAGGGTCAGATCAGCATCTGCGAAGGACCCAGCATTCTTATAGTCCCCTTTTTGCTTTGTGCTAATAATTGAGGACTTGATACCTATTTTCCATCTCTCTCATTTTCAATTATCAAGACTGTAATAATTTCCAACTGGTTTATTTTTTCTTCTTAACGTCCCATAGTTAGAGCTTAAATTCACATATTCATGTTTTATTAACTCAACTATTTTATCTGGTTTGAGATACTCATTAAAATATAAACTTCAATGAAAAAATTTCATCTGTGGATGAAACATCTTTAAGCCAATAATTGAAAATGAGTCAGGCTGAAAGATTTGATTGAATCATCACTTTCCCAGTATGGAATAACAATTATAACATTATTCAGAATGTCTTTTATCCTACACAGTGTAAATTTTAGCATGTTATTGTTTTATTTTTATTTTTTTTAAATATTCAATTCATTGCCCTTGTCAATTTTTATACAAGGCTATTAGTAGTTTTCAATACTTTGTAAACAATTTTCATATAATCTCTTCAAGGTATAGAGTAAGTAATTTTTCTGTATTTTTAGATGTATTTGAAAGATACACTCTATTAGTCAATATTTTTCTCAATTCTTTCAGCCTATGCTATTGTGTTACATGCTTTTAGGTTAACTTTATAGTCAATATATGAGAATTAATAAACAACTTACAGATATATGCATGTGAATAAACCTCATGTATATACATTTATATATGTATTTTTCTTAAGGTTTAGTTATTTATATTTTTTCTGGAATAAGTCCATGTTAAGTATTTTGATATAATAATTAATTAACACAGTCCTGAATTGTATTTGTTGCCTTCAATTTAGCATTCTTACATCTATTTTATAAATAATATAGGACTATACGTTTCTTTCTTTTTTTCCTCTCACTGTCAAATTTTGGAAATAGTTTTGTAATATCTACATAAACTGAATTGGGAGAAATTTTCTTGTTTCATTCTGACTGAAAAAAAATATAAAATTAATTACCTATGCTTTTCAAGTGTGCAAGTAGAGCATCTTTTTATTCATCTAAAAAATATCAGTAAAGCTTGGAAAATACAATGCACAATTAGGCTAAAGCAAGCAATAAATAGTCCTACCACACATTAAATATGGCAGGAAAATTTCAATGAGGGTATATATATTTACCAGATAGAAAAACTTGACTGATGTAAATATATATTGAGGCCCTATGATAAAACATGTAAAGAGGTTCAATGTATTATACAATATTTAGTATGTGACTTTTAAAATGAGCATCAGTGGATGCATTTATGTATCTCCAGGTAGTTTCTTAGGAAGTAAAAAGCATACCTTTGAGTGAATTTATTCATGTTAGAGAGAAGTGGTGAATGATTTTATTTTGGGGTTTTTTGCCTAATAATTAGTTTACTCTTATTACCTTACAGTCTTACTCTGCTTTTCCAAGGTGTAGAACTCAGATAAAAGATTATTGACTTAAAAATGAATGGACATGATAAATCAGAAGATTTATGTCCTAATAGGTTTTCTGATTTTCTATAACTGGAAGAAGTCAAGACTTTAAACTGTTACCCAGTGGTTTCCTCATATTTTGTAAATAGATCAAGCAATTGATAGCATATCCACACTGTGCCTGCATGTTTAGCACAAGCTTACCACATAGTATATCATCAGTAAGCCTAAATCATTCTAAATCAATTGGTTGCAGATGTTACACTATTTTTATGAAAAATATAGCAAGGAGGCTAGAGTTAGAAAGTCCCAATTGTTTCCACAGATGGTTTAAAATTTAGTAGCTAGGATGAGAGAAACAGACAACCATTATGCATAATGGAATAAAATAAATAATCCTAGAGAGATACAGGCAATATGCTATGACATTCAAAGAAGGAAGGAAAGGAAGGAAAATATAGAAATTAATAAGTTTATATAAAATTAATACGTCTAAATTTAAACCAGAAATGTATATAAAATTATAACGCAAAAATTTGAGCTGCAAAATGTTAAAGGCAAAAAGAACCATACAGAATATAATTAAGATATATGAGATTTACAGATATTGAGACTCACTAATGAAGAAATAATTAGATGGTTAAGTAATTCAATAAACATATGTTGAGCTGCTGGGTTTTAAAATATAAATGAGATTAACATAGCCACTGGCTTCTTATCACTCACACTTTAGTGGAAGAAAGAGATAAGTAAACAATGACTTACAATAAATTTGATAAGTTTAAAAAGAAAGATTGTAAACAAAGGCCTAGCTAACTCACATTTTGTGAATCAGGGGAGGTTTTTCTGGACAAAAAGGTAGATTCTACATTAGGCCCTAAAAATGGGTAGGAATTATTCAGTTGATATGAGGGCTGCTACAGTGTTAATGTACAGACATGTAAGCATGTCTGTTTATCTATAAAGGAACTATGGAACTTAGTCATAAATATTTGTGTAACTATTTTCTGATTCCTTCACTTGACATTCATAACAACATTGTGTGTCTCTGTACTACAGGCCTGTCTAGCACCATGAATGCTATCATGTATGTTGTCTCTGGTTCTTGGCATAAGTTTTGATTTATGACTTAAGAAAGTAATTTAGACTCCCTTATGGGAAAGGATAATGATAGCAATGCAGCTTTAAATTAGTCCACTCTTCAAATCCCCTAAGAAAAATGAGCAGGGCAACCAGGATAGGAAAATAAATATTACATGTATAACACATTTATAAAGCGACATGAGAAGGAATCTCCAGGAATGATTAAAGGAGGTTGTGTGAGATAAAGCCATATAGAACTCTAGGCACCACAAGGAAAGAACCCAGGTTTACCAGCAGTGCATAGGTTGTAGGGTTGAGAAAGAGGAACTTCACCTTTTTGAAGAGCACAGGAACACCGACGTTGCCAATGGATCCTCAATGGAAAATTTAGAGGACCTGTTATCAGCAAGTAACTATGGTAACAACAATGAAAGAGGAAGCGGCCTCTTTTGTTTTCAACAGATTTATTCAAACATAATTTACATCCTATAAAATGTACCTGTCTTAAGTGTACAATATAGTTTTTAGTAAAAATATAGGGTTGTACAACTATCACAACAACCCAATTTTAGAATATTATCATCTTTCCAAAAACATCCCTTTTTTCTTTTCCAAGTACTTCATTTAGCCAACTTCAGTTGCAGGCAACCACCAATCTACTTTCTGGGGATTTTTTAATGCACACTTTATATACATTCAATCATAAAATGTGTGAGAGGTTTTTTGTGCTTGGATTATTTTTTGTAGTACAATTTTGTTGAGAGTCATCTGTGTGGCAGATAGCAGTACTTTGCTTCTTTTTATCATTGAATAGTTATTCCACTGTATGGATGTACCATATCTTCCTCTGCACTTGCTGGTTGATAGATGTTGGTTTTCAGTTTTGGTGTATTATGGATTGTGCTGCTATAAACATCACATAAAAGTCTTTGTGTGGGCATGTATTTTCATTTCTCTTCGGTAGATTCCTGTAAGTGGTATTCCTGAGTCATGCGTTACATTTACATTTAAGTTTAAAGACAGTACCAAATGTTTTACAATGGCACTGTATCTTTTACTTTCCCTCTTGTAATGCATAAGGATGTCAGTTTTTTCACTCTTTCCCCGATATGTATAGGTGTCTGTCTTTTTTAAAAAATTAGAACTATTCTAGTGGGTATTATGTAATATGACATTTTTGTTTTAATCTGCATTCTCCTAATTATGATGCTGAATGTCTTTTCCCATGCTAATTGGTCAATGCACATCTTTTTGTTGAAATGTCTATTTGTGTGTGTGTGTGACAGGGTCTTGTTCTGTCACCAAGGCTAGACTACAGTGGTTCCATCATAGCTCACTGCGGCATCAAATTTCTGGTCTCAAGCAATCATCCTGCCTCAGCTTCCTGAAAAGCTAGGGCTGTAGATATGAAGCACCATTTTTGGCTAACTTTTAATTTTTTTGTAGAGATGGAGTCTCAGTATATTGCCCAGTCTGGTCTGGAACACCTGGCCTTAAGTGATTCTCCTGCCTGTCTCCTAAAGTGCTGGGATTATAGGCATGGAACAACTGTGACCATCCTGAAATTTCTCTTGAAAACTTATGCCCATTTTTAAAGTGAGCAATTTGTCTTCTGGTTATAGAGTTATAAGTCAATAACCAGAATAAATTTTGAATACAAATCCTTTGTCAGATATACGACTTGCAAGTGTTTTCTCCCAGCTTGTATCTTGTCTTTCAATTTTCTCAAAGATGTCCCTTGAAGTATAGATGTTTTTAGTTTTGACCAAGTCTAATATAACATATTTTTCTTTTATACATGGTGATTCTTTATAGTATTTAAGAAGTATTGTCTAAATCAATCACAGCATTGTTCCCTTTATTTATTTAATAGTTTTAGCTCTTTCACTTAGATCTCAGATATATTTTGAGTATGATTTTTAGAACATTTTAAACTCATCTTTTTGTATGTGAATATCAGTTGTCCCACCACTATTTATTTAAAAGACTATTATTTTCCCATTATGCCTCTCAACTTGTTTTGAAAGTTAAGTGACAATAAACAGAGTTTATCTCTGGGTTCTCAATTCTGTTCCATTATCTATTAATACATGTCTATCTCATATCAGCCCCACATTTTATTGATTATAGTAACTTTATAGTAAGTTGAAATTGGGAAGTGTGACTCATCCAATTTTGTTCTTCTGTAATATTATTTTGGCTTCTGTGGTCTCTGCTTTTTCATATAAATTTTAGAATTAACTTTCTCAATTTCTGAAAGAAAAAAAAGCCTGGTACGTATTTAATAAAGTTTTCATTGAATGGTAGAAAAATTTGGGAAGAACTGCAATCGTAATTACACTGAATCTCACAACCTATGAACGTGAAAGTTCTCTCTGTTTATCTAAGTATTTTTTAATCTCTTTCAGCAGCACTTTAGTTTTACTCCATTAATCTTATAATTCATTTGATAATTTACATCATTTTGATTCTAACTTTTTTTTTTTTATATTGTACTTTAGGTTCTATGGTACTTGTGCAGATCATACAGGATTGTTGCGTAGATACACACATGGCAATGTGGTTTGCTGCCTCAATCCCCCTGTCACCTACATCTGGCATTTCTCCCCATGTTATCCCTCCCCGACCTCCCCACCCCCCGCTGTCCCCTCCCTTGCCCCCCCCCTCCAACAGACCACAGTGTGTGATGCTCACCTCCCTGTGTCCATGTGTTCCCATTTTTCAACACCCACCTATGGGTGAAAACATGCAGTGTTTGATTTTCTGTTCTTATGTCAGTTTGCTGAAAATGATGGTTTCCAGGTTCATCCATGTCCCTACAAAGGACACAAACTCATCATTTTTTATGGCTGCATAATATTCCATGGTGTATATACACCACATTTTACTTGTCTAGTCCATTATTGATGGACATTTGCGTTGGTTCCAGGTCTTTGCTATTGTAAACAGTGCCACTGTGAACTTATGTGTGCATGTGTCTTTATAGTAGAACGATTTATAATCCTTTGGGTATATACCCGGTAATGGGATTGCTGGGTCAAGTGGAATTTCGATTTCTAGGTCCGTGAGGAAGTGCCACACTGTCTTCCACAATGGTTGAACTAATTTGCACTCCCACCAACAGTGTAAAAGTGTTCCTATTTCTCCACATCCTTTCCAGCATCTGTTGTCTCCAGATTTTTTAATAATTGCCATTCTAACTGGCGAGAGATGGTATCTCAATGTAGTTTTGATTTGCATTTCTCTAATAATCAGTGATGATGAGCATTTTTTCATATATTTGTTGGCCTCATATGTGTCTTCTTTTGTAAAGTGTCTGTTCATATCCTTCACCCACTTTTGGGTGGTTTTCTTCGTTTTTTTCTTGTAAATCTGTTTAAGTTCTTTTTAGATTCCGTATATTATCCCTTTGTTAGATGAGTAGATTGCAAACATTTTTCCCATTCTGTTGGTTGCCACTTCACTCTAATGATTGTTTCTTTAGTACAGAAGCTCTGGAGTTTAATTAGGCCCCATTTGTATATTTTGGCTTTTGTTACCAATGCTTTTCATGTTTTATTCATGAAGTCCTTGCCTACACCTGTGTCCTGAATGGTTTTGCCTACGTTTTCTTCTAGGGTTTTTATGGTGTTATGTCTTATGTTTAAGTCTTTAATCCATCTGGAGTTAATTTTAGTGTAAGGTGTCAGGAATGGGTCCAGTTTCTGCACACTGCTAGCCAGTTTTCCCAACACCATTTATTAAACAGGGGAATCCTTTCCCCATTGCTTGTTTTTGTCAGGTTTGTTAAAGATCAGATGGCTGTAGATGTGTGGTGTTGCCTCCAGGGCCTCTGTTCTTTTCCATTGGTCTATATCTCTGTTTTGGTACTAGTACCATGCTGTTTTGATTACTGTAGGCTTTTAGTACAGTTTAAAATCAGGTAGAGTGATGCCTCCAGCTTTGTTCTTTTTGCTTAGGATTACCTTGGCTACGTGGGCTCTCTTTTGGTTCCATATGAAGTTTAAGGTGGTTTTTTCCAGTTCTGTGAAGAAGGTCATTGGTAGCTTGATGGGGATAGCATTGAATCTGTAAATTACTTTGAGCAGTATGGCCATGTTCTGGATATTGATTCTTCCTAACCATGAGCATGGAATGTTTCTCCATCTGTTTGTGTCCTCTCTTATTTCCTTCAGCAGTGGTTTGTAGTTCTCCTTGAAGAGGTCCTTTACATCCTTTGTTAGTTGTATTCCTAGATATTTTATTCTCTTTGTAGCAATTGTGAATGGGAGTTCACTCATGATTTGGCTCTGTGTTAGTCTATTATTGGCATATACAACTGCTTGATTTCTGCACATTGATTTTGTATCCTGAGACTTTGCTAAAGTTGTTTATCAGTTTAAGGAGATTTTGGGCTGAGATGATAGGGTCTTCTAAGTATACAATCATGTCATCTGCAAATAGAGACAATTTGACTTCCTCCTTTCCTAATTGAATACCCTTTATTATTATTTTTTTCTTGCCTAATTGCTCTGGCTAGAACTTCCAATACTATATTGAATAGGATTGGTGAAAGAGGACATCCTTGTCTAGTGCTGGATTTCAAAGGGAATGCTTCCAGTTTTTGCCCATTCAGTATGATATTGGCTATAGGTTTGTTGTAAATAGCTCTTATTGTTTTGAGATATGTTCCTTCCATACCTAGTTTATTGAGATTTTTTAGCATAAAGTGCTGTTGAATTTTGTCGAAGGCCTTCTCCACATCTATTGAGATAATCATGTGGTTTTTGTCTTTGGGTCTGTTTATGTGGTGGATTACATTTATACTCTTGCATATGTTGAACTAGCCTTGCATCCCTGGGATGAAGCCTACTTGATCATGATGAATAAGCTTTTTGATGTGCTGTTGCAATCAATTTGCCAGTATTTTATTGAAGATTTTTGCATCTATGTTCATCATGGATATTGGCCTGAAGTTTTTTTGTTGAGTCTCTGCCTGATTTTGGTATCAGGATGATGCTGGTCTCATAAGTTAGGGAGGATTCCCCTCTTTATGTATTGTTTGGAATAGTTTCAGAAGAAATGGTAACAGCTTCTCTTTGTACGTCTGGTAGAATTCAGCTCTGAACCCGTCAGGACCTGGGCTTTCTTTTTGGTTGGTAGGCTATTAATTACTGCCCTCAACTTCAGCCCTTCTTACTGGTCTGTTGAAGGTTTCAATTTTTTCCTGGTTTAGGCTTGGGAGGGTGTAAGTGTCCAGGAATTTATCTATTTCTTCCTGGTTTACTGGTTTATGTGCTTAGAGTTATTTGTAGTAAACTCTGATGGTAGTTTGTATTTCTGTGGAGTCCGTGGTGATATCCCCTTTTTCATTTTTTATTGCATCTATTTGATTTTTCTCTCTTTTCTTTTTTATTAATCTTGCTAGCAGTCTGTCTATTTTGTTGATCTTTTCAAAAAACCAGCTCCTGGATTTATTGAGTTTTTGAAGGTTTTTTTTGTGTGTCTATCTCCTTCAGTTCTGCTCTGATCTTAGTTATTTGTTGTCTTCTTCTAGCTTTTGAATTTTTTTAATCTTGCTCCTGTAGCTCTTTAAATTTTGACAATAGGGTGTCGATTTTAGATCTTTACTCACTTCTCTGGTGGGCATTTATTGCTATAAATTTCCCTCTAGGCATTGCTTTAAATGTGCCCCCAGAGATTCTGGTATGTTGTGTCTTCATTCTCGTTAGTTTCAAAGAGCATCTTTATTTCTGCTGTCATTTCATTGTTTTATCCAGTTGATATTCAGGAGCAGGTTGTTTAGTTTCCATGAAGTTGTGCGCTTTTGAGTTAGTTTTTTAATTCTGAGTTCTAATTGATTGTCCAGTGGTCTTAGAGACTGTTTGTTATGATTTCTGTTCTTTTGCATTTGCTGAGGAGTGATTTACTTCCAATTATGTGGTCAGTTTTAGAGCAGGTGCAATGCAGTGCTGAGAAGAATGCATATTCTGTGGATTTGGGGTGGAGAGTTCTGTAGATGTCTATTAGGTCTCCTTGGTCCAGGTCTGAGTTCAAGTACTGGATATCCTTGTTAATTTTCTGTCTCATTGATTGTCTAATATTGACAGTGGAGTGTTAAAGTCTCTCACGATTATTGCGTGGAAGTCTAAATCTCTTTGTAAGTCATTAAGAACTTGCATTATATACCTGGGTGCTCCTGTATTGGGTGCGTATATATTTAGGATCGTTAGCTCTTCTTGATGCATTGATCCTTTTACCATTATGTAATGCCCTTCTTTGTCTCTTTTGATCTTTGTTGGTTTAAAATCCATTTTATTAGAAACTAGGATTGTAACTCCTGCTTTTTTTTGCTATCCATTTGCTTGATTAATCATACCCTATCCCTTTATTTTGAGCCTATGTATCTCCTTGCATGTGAGATGGGTTTCCTGAATACAGCACACTGATGGGTTTTGACTTTTTATCCAATTTTCCAGTCTGTGTCTTTTGATTTGGCATTTAGCACATTTATATTTAAGGTTAGTATTGTTATGTGTGAATTTGATACTGCCATTTTGATGCTAGCTGGATGTTTTGCCCATTAGTTGACACATTTTCTTCATTATGTCGATGGTCTTTACCGTTTGGTACATTTTTGGAGTGGCTGGTACTGCTTGTTCCTTTCCTTGTTTGGTGCTTCTTTCAGGAACTCTTGTAAGGCAGGCCTGGTGTTGTCATAATCTCTCAGCAACTGCTTGTCTGTAAAGGATTTTATTTCTCCTTCACTTATGAAGCTTAGTTTGGCTGGAAAAAGAAATTCTAGGTTGAAAGTTCTTTTCTTTAAGGATGTTGAATATTGGCCCCCCACTCTTTTCTGGCTTGTAGGGTTTCTGCAGAGAGATCCACTGTGAGTCTGATGGGCTTCCCTTTGTGGGTAACCCGACCTTTCTCTCTCTCGCTGTCCTTAGCATTTTTTCTTTCATTTCAACCCTGGTGAATCTGATGCTTATGTACCTTGGGGGTTGCTCTTCTTGAGGAATATCTTTGTGGTGGTTTCTGTATTTCCTGGGCTTGTATGGTGGCCTGCCTTGCTAGGTTGGGGAAGTTCTCCTGGATGTGAAGAGTGTTTTCCAGCTTGGATTCATTCTCTCTGTCATATTCAGGTACACCTATCAAACATAGATTACGTCTTTTCACATAATCTCATATTTCTTGGAGGCTTTGTTAATTTCTTTTCATTCTTTTTTCTCTATTCTTGCCTTCTTGTTTTTTTTCATTGAGTTGATCTTCAATCTCTGATATCCTTTCTTCTGCTTGGTCAATTTGGCTATTGAAACTTGTGTATGCTTCGTGAAGTTCTCCTGCTGTGTTTTTCAGCTCCATCAATTTGTTTATATTCTTCTCTAAGCTGTTTATTCTAGTTAGCATCTCATCTAACCTTTTTTCTAGGTTCTTAGTTTCTTTGCATTGGGTTAGCACATGTTCTTTAGCTCTGAGAAGTTTGTTATTACCCACCTTCTGAAGCCTGTTTCTGTCAGTTCATCAGATTCATTCTCCATCCATCTTTGATCCCTAGCTGGTGAGGAGTTGTGATCCTTTGGAGGAGGAGAGGCGTTCTGGTTTTTGGTGTTTTCATGCCTTTTGCACTGGTTTCTTCCCACCTTAGTGGCTTTATCTACCTGCAGTCTTTGTAGTTGGTGACTTTCAGATGGGGTCTCTGAGTGGACATCATTTTTGTTGATGTTGAAGCTATTTCTTTCTGTTTCTTAGTTTTCCTTCTAACAGTCAGGCCTCTCTGCTGCAGGACTGCTGGAGGTCCACTCCAGACCCTGCATGCCTGGGGATCACCCACAGGGGCTGCAGACAGTCCGGGCTGCAGAACAGTCCGGGTTGCTGCTGGTTTCTTCTTCTGTTATCTTCGTCCCAGAAGGGTACCCGCCAGATATCAGCCTGACCTCTCCTTTATGAGGTGTCTCTTTGGGTATATGGGAGTCGGAGAGCTGCTTGAGGAGACAATCTGTCCCTTATAGGAGCTTAAGTGCTGTTCTGGGGAGCTCCGTTGTTCCCCTGCAGAGCTGCTGAATAATATTCCTCCAAATATGTGGAATATACAGTATATGTATATACCAAATTATTTGTCCATTCGTCAATCTATGAACAGTTAGGTTGTTGCCATACCTTGGCTGTTGTGAATAATGCTGCAGTGAGCATGGGAATGCAGACATCTTTATGAAATGACAATTTTATTTCTTTTGATATATAACCAAAAAGGGATTTCTAGGTCATAGGATAGTTTTTAATTTCTTCAGTATCCTCTATACTGTTTTCCAAGAGGTCTACACTAGTCTATGTTCCACCAACAGCGTGCTATGGTACCTTATTTTTTGAAATTCTAATAGTTTATTGTTTTTACATATTCTTTATAATTTTGTACATACAGAGTCATCTGTGAACAAAGTCAATTTTATTTAATAATTTCCGAATGATGTTTCACAACAAATGTTTTGCAGTTAACACAGTTTTTCTATTTGTTTGGTTGGTTTTTATATACACAATAGGAATTTACATTTGTAGGAGTTCACTTTTATATATTTATGTTAATTTACGTCTAACTAACTTAGTAAATTTACCCCTTCCAATTATTGTTACATAAAGATAATTTTGCATTTTACTTTGCCAATTTACATAAAATTTAAAATTTCTTAATTGTTGTATTGAATTTGATAGAATAGTCAGTGTAGTGTTGAATAGAAGTTGATGCAGTGTATGTCTGCCTCATAACTTACTTTGATAAGCCACCTTTAATGTTTCTTTATTAAGAATGACATTCCTGTTGGATCCAAACAACTTCTTTGTCTGGTTACTGATGTATCCTTCATCTCGTTAAATGACTAATAAACATTTTGGGAATTTGTTCCTATATTAAGGTAATTATATTTTTGTCCTTCAGTCACTTAGTATGTTGAAATGTATTAATTACATTAACATTGAGCATTTACCAGTATATACTTAATTGTGGTTTTAATGCTATAAATTTTTGTTAATATACTTATCATTTTGCATTATTTTTAAGTTATATTTTAAAAAAGTAATCTCCCTCCATTTATGTCTTGTTTACACTGATCTCCTCTAGTTTTTATATCAAGGTTTTGCTACCCTCATTGTAGAGGTATTTTAGCATTAATTTTATTTGAGAAACTCTACATCCTCATGAGTCTTATTAGAAAGACCTCTTACTGTAGAAGCTGAATTTGCCAAATATTTTTGTTCTCAGTCTCTTTCTCATGAAGTCTATGGGCATGCTATTTACATTCTTCAAATTACTTCTTTCCCCCTCAATGTCATGGGGATCAGATTATGAGAAATATCATTCACTGCCAAGGTCAAGAATTGCTGTAAGATTGAATGCTTAGGTTACTGATGGTAACATAATTAAGGCAGTTTCCATTGTCCAATGTTTTTATTATCGGCATTTATACAATTATATTTACATATTTAACAGGTCACAAAGGCACAGATTAATTTTAAGGGATCCCAGACCATAATTAACCAGTGCTACCTAAATGATATATATGAACTCTGCAGGTAGAGTTGGTGACAAAAGTGTCATCAACAATCATTTGGTATTGAGTATTGCTTGTATATGTACAGCCTCCAGATGAACTCTTCAGCCCTTTTTATGATTCTATGGTCCACCTGACAGCCCTTTAATAAATGTATTTCCTTCTACATTATCTGAGTTAATTGCTCTTTTTTGCAAATAAGAACATTGTGCAGTGGTGTGCAGGAGCCAGCTCCTACTAATTTGCAAGATCCCACAAGGTATATCTTTTTGTAACTCTGTATTTAGTGAGGTTATTTTAATAATTTGAAGTCAACCATGGGGGGGGAATATTCACACCATCAAAATCAATGCATTCTACAAATCAAAGCTTTGTTATTATTGCTTTTTGAGAGCCAGTTGTTAAACATTAACTAGTACACCATTGCTTGACAAGCACAGAAACATTCACGGATAGAAGTCAAGATGTTGCTTATGAATAAACAAAACCCCAATACAACTTGCTTAAATAATGAGGAAGATATTTATTATAAAACTCCAGAGAAAGGGTAAGCTGTAGGTATAATTAATTCTACAGCTCAGTAACATCTTCAAAGACCCAAGTTCTTTTCAACTTTCAGCTGTTTCATTTTTTATCACAGTATGGATGCCATTGTTTCAAAATTGACATGTAGACACAAAAGCCCGTAGCAGCAGAGGAGCTATTTATAATACATTTTAAATATTAACAAAACCTTTACCAGAAACCCCAGCCGATTGTCTCTTGTCTCATCATGCTTATTCCTAAACCAAATATTGGCCAGCATATTAGGAATGCCATGATTGGGTTAGAAAAGCAAAGATTTACCTTTGAGTGGGAAAATGATGTTATGCAGATAAAATCTTGCCTCTGTCTATAAGGAGAAAAGTGGGAGTAGCTATGTGTAGAAAACCAGCAAAGTGGAAAACTAGCTTCAGGTAGCTATCCACTTTTCCTCTTCTCTGAAAAAGAAATTTATCTTCAATTTGAAGGTTTGGTAAACCATTTAAAAAAATATCTCCACCTGGTGCTTTTTGAGGTGAGTTTGAAAAGCTGTAGAAGTGATGTCTATTGTGATTGATCCAGGTTTACCATTTTCCTAGTGAAGATATACTTTCAGTGATCAATAAGTGATGAGAAGAAAATGAAAATATGCAGTATGTTAGTAGGTTTTACTTGGTAGTGAGAAGTTGTTTAACATGAGAATGGGAAAAGGTATGATTTGATCTGAGTTTTAAGACCCTAAGAGGTCCTTTTTGAGAAAGAAAATCCAATGTTTGAGTAAAGTCTCCACTGGAGTGGACATGGTTGGCGCTCATACCAAGGAACCTAGTAACCCATTTGCTATTTCTATATGTTGCTTCATGAGTTTCTGTGTGTGTTGAGGTCTAATCACATTCTCCGTCATCTCAGAGAATTTTTCTCAATCTGTTAAAGCCACTTGGCTCTTCTGCCTAAGTGGCAAAAATACCTGTGAATTTACTGTAGGACCTAACCAAGGACTGATGGGTGGCAAAGTGAAAGCTCAACATTCTTAAGTCTAACTGAGAAAACACTGAGGTATAATGTATAATGCAGAGCTCCCTTTTGAGATCAGACTCATATATACCCTGAAAACATACCCTTGCTTGATCCTGTGTGCCCTTTTCTCTTCTGCTTTTTCACAGGTTTCTCCAGAGAGCAGTTTCTTAATATTTCTGAAACACAAATCCTTGTCTGTTTCTGGGGAACCCAACCTAAGATACCTTTTCCAACTGTGCATATGTGTGCATTTGACTCCATGTGCACATAGAAACAGTGATGGATGGCGAGTTGTTTAATATTGGCCGATTATTATTGCTAGTTTGGCCTGAGTACTAGCAATGAAGCCATAGGTGGGGAGATAAGTTAGTTTAACATTAAGGAAACTGAGAAGAATACAGACGAGAAAAATAGGTGATACTAAAATTAATAACTTTAAAGTCCAGTAAATAAAAATAATACAGTAAGTCTATTAAAATTCACAGTCATGAACAAAGACAACAGAAGAAAATAAAAACATCAATTTACAATCATGAACAAAACCAATCAAAAAAGAAATGTAATAAAATGGTACAGAGTTTACTAAGAGTAATCCTGGTATTAAGTGAAATAAATTAGAGAACTATTAGCAGAAATACTAGTGGAAATTAAACTCATTGTTTTCTTCAGCTTTATTGAGGGTAATTTACAAATACAAATTGCATATATTCAAGATTTACAATGTGATTCAAGGTTAACGTATTTTTTACCTCACATACTTTTGTAGTAAGAATACCTAAGATCTACCCGTCTAGCAAATATCAAGTGCACTTGAATATTTTCTATACCTTGCTATTATTAATTATACTCATCATGCTATGCATGCAATTAAACCAGTTTTTAAAGGAGAAGTAGAATTTGGATAGGCAGAAAGAAATGGTGAGAATGTTCCCTGTTTGTGGAACAACTGGGACAAAGAAATAGAGGCTAAAATATTCAAAGACCATTCAGGTGATGCTAATATGTTAATAATAATGACAAGAGTAGCTAATTAGTTTTGAAAGTTCCATGAGCCAAGCACTCATTCAAGCATTTCACATGTGTTGTCTTTATTTACCAACAACTCTGTGAGGCAGGGATCATTCCTATGCCCTGTTACACACATATAAATAGTCTAAGGCACATGGAGCACATAATTTGCTCAATGATATGTAGAACATTAATATTCATAAATAATATATTTCCAGAAGAGAAAACGTATATTAATTTGGAGAAGTTGATTAGAAGTATACTTTTAACTGAAATTAGGATAGTGAGTATTTAAATGGCAGAGAAGAAGCTAGAGGGCTCAGAGCTTGTGCTACAGGTACGTTAGTCGCATCAGACTTTGGAATTTGTCTGTGATGTAAAATAGTTAAGAAATACTGGGCTAGACAAAAGATGACCAGTTAAGTGGCCTTTACATACACTTATTCGTAAGATAAAGACTCAAACAGCAGCAGCAGGTGCCAAGTGGTAAAGAAGTGGTGATTGATACAGTGCAAAAATATTACTGAGGGAAAGAGGTCTATGAAAAATGAAAATATCATTTAACATGTTTAGAGCTACACTTGACTGTTCTCACCTCTGCATTTGTTGTAAGAAGCAGTATTATCAGCCTCTGCAGCACATCGTAAACTCTACTTGAGGTCTGAAAATTATAGAATTTAATTTATCAGCCAATATTTAAACCTCTGTCTCTGCAAGTCACATGGAAGTGATATTCTTAGAATATTAATTAAATGGGAGTGAAATGTACAAAAATAAGCTTTCAGTAAATATATTGACTGATCCAAACAATTTATGTTGGATTTTTCCACAGAAGTTAGAAAGGTAAGATTATTGCAAGCATAATTCAAATTTTTGCAAGTATTTTTCTCAAACTTCAGATTGTATATATTGCTTCATTAATTTTCATGGTAATGTGTGCATAACCACTGTGTGTATTTTTGATCATTGGATCGTTCCTTTCCTTCTGTGATTCTATTTAGAAATTTAGCACTGGAGGGCATTTAGGAGGACTGTTCCTCGTATCTAAATTCATAAGCCCTTTTCTAGCTCCATACATGATTACCTTTGTCAGATTGGTACTATTCAGTAGTTTTTATCTCTCTGAAAACTATAAAAACAATAACTTACCTCTACTAATGATAATGCTTAAAATGATCTTTTTGGTATCATTTTCAGGTAAATGTACACTCATTTAATGTTCACTTTATGTCTAGATTAGTTCCTGAAACCTTATCTCTGTATGATACATACTAAGTAGCCTAGTTATTCCTTTCTAAGTTTTCTGTCAGTAATGACAAGGTAAACCTAGTCCTGTATAAAGTAACAACCATTGGATGCCATCTTTTTCTGAATTTAGATCTTATATTAAATAATTTAAACTCAACTATGCTATGATTTTGTATTAAGATTCTTTTACCCTCCTTTGTTGTCTGTCTTAAGTTGATTCTTTCTCATGGATACTTTCAGTTTTTGTATCTCTGGCTTTAGATCTTCCCTTGGCAATCATTTGCTCTTTTCTTGCTTAGAGGATATTTTCTGGCAAACATCTTGCCTCTCTCTTATTTACTACTAGCGTATGGTAAAAATATTGATAATGTCACCCACAATACAGTCCTGAAAAATATTTCTCAAGAAATTATTCAGAAGTTATATATTGTATGTATAGTTAAGATACAATTTGAGACTTGAAAATTGAGTTGTGTTTACATTAATGGAAAAGTTTTATAGGTTCTTGCAGTTTAAAAGAGGTGATTTCTTATAATGTTAACACATTAAATAATTGACTGAGACTGCTTTGATTTCACCCCAGGCTTCATAAGTTATAAGTTTAACTTTGGTGGTAGATCCTAGGCTTACCTACTGTATTTGTCCATGCTCATGCTTCTATAAAGAAATAACTGAGACTGTGTAACTTATTTAAAAAAAGAGGTTTAATTGGCTCACAGTTCTGCAGGCTGTGCAGGAAGCATGGTGGCATCAGCTTTTGGGGAATTCTCAGGGAGCTTACAATCATAGTGGAAGGCAAAGCAGGGGCCAACACTTCACATGGTCAGAGAAGGAGGAAGAAGAGGTTGGAGATGCTACACACTTTTAAACAACCAGATCTCCTGAGAACTCACTCACCATCACGAAAACAACAAAAGGATGGTGCTAAACAATTCATGAGGGATCCATCCCCATGATCCAGTCACCTGTCACCAGGCCCCACCTCCAACATTGAGGATTACAATTGAACAGGAGTTTTGGGTAGGGCTACAGATCCAAACCATATCACCTACTCTATGAAAAATCAAAGAAGATAGAGATATAATCAATTTGGTTAGATATTAGTAGACACAATCCTGGCGACTTCATATACCCGTTTTTCCAATCCTGTGGAATATGCATTTTTAAACAATTATAAATAGTGAACATTGTACTGAATACATAATGAGGTTTCATATTAATATGTCTAGAATTTGGTCTGAGTTTCATGCTTTCTATAGCTTTAAGTATAGGATAATGAAATTTCCTTTAGTCTCCATGTGTGTCATTTCACTCATTTAATTAACAAGTATGAATTGAGCACTGCTATTAGTCTATTGTTCTTTTAGTTCTTGGGCATGCAGCAATAAACAAAATAATCAGTGAAGTCCTAGCCTACAAGTTACATGTTAGGGAAAAAGACAGAAAGTAATTATTGTAAGATAGATAACCTGTACACTATGTCAGATGGTGATAGTGCCATGAAGAAAAATAATGTATTGTTAAGGGTGTGGGTATTTTAAGCTGGGGCAGGAAGGATGTTATTCAATTTTTAATAGAATGATCATGGAAGTTCTATTTAAGGTGATAGTTGACTGAGACCTGAAAATGAAAAGTAATATTTTGAAGAAGAATGTTTTAATGTAAAAGACCAGCAATACCAGTTGCCCCTAGGATCAAGCTGATGTTTGTGAAGAGCAAGCAGACTAGCCTGAGTAGAGGAAAGTGAGCACATGGTGGAAATGTCCTCAGTGTGGGGAAGGCAGGCTGGCCATCTGGGCCTTTAGTAAGACGTAAAGAAAGAAACTAGTTTGGAGGAGATGATGATGAGTTAATTTTGGTAGATGAAAACCTCAAACTGGACAGTAGACATTCAAGTGAATGTTTCAAATAGACATCTGTATTATTAGCAACTACATCATACAGCCTTTGGAAAATACTATGGCTCTGTGAAATACTATTAAATAGTCATCCACGACTGAAATAATCACATCCTTTCACTAGAGGGAAATATATTGTGAACGTTTTGCAGAAATAAGGCCCATTTGGTGTCATTTGTCATCAGTTAAAAGAAGGGGCAATCGATATGATTGTATTTTACTATCCACCTATATTCAGCTGTTGAGGTAGATGCAGAAGATCTGGAGAGCTGTTCCTAACAAAGTTGGTTGTGACAAAGCCAGAATGGAACATAAATGTTGAGTATATATGCAAAAGAGTGATTTTAGTTATGGACAATAGATTTTTAAACAGTTTAAGGAAGAAACTAAAAACATTAGAAAGAAGGAATGTAAATATGTGTTATTTCCAAAGGGGAAGACAAGACAGTTGGATAATCAATGGTAAGTCTAAATGCTGTTTGTAAATTCTTCTTGTTATAGGACAAGAAGTAGTCAGCTAGGGATATGGGAGGTATTAAGTGAAAATAAAAATGTTGTGCATGAATGAGTATATTGGCAGGTTATTGGTTTTAATAGTAAGGAAATTGTAAGTTGTAACCATAAATGAGAGTGACTAATATAGGGAACAAAACAAAGTCATTGCAGGAAAAGAGTTCCAAACATTAAAGTTTGGGATATTGGAAGCCTCATCAAAGTGGATATGAAAATCACCAAAAATGAAGACAAGAGTATTCATTAGATAGAGCATGAGGTTGAAATAAAAGTAATTATACAGGCAAGAGTGAAGACTGAGAGTGACTCAGCTGCTAAAATATTCAAGAAATAACAAAAAAATGAACACCTCTTGGGGTACTTAGACACCCAGAACAGAGAGGAAGGAGTAACATCTGATAAAGTATGAATTAAAGCTCAAAAACGTTTGAGAGGAAGAAGGGAAATGTTGTGAAAGTAGAAATGCGGAATAAGAATGTAATCTATCTTACTTTCAGGTCTAATGGTACAGGGTATATAGAAAAAAAAGTCAGTAATTCAACCAAATTCTCAAGTGGCAGGGCTGGACTAATATTCAGGTCTACCTGTTTTGAAATATATGCTCTTTTTAGTTTTCCTTGGCGTTGCAAAACAAAATACTTGACTCATGATTTAAACTTACCTGCAACCAAGGCTTGAAAATGTAATATTCAAGTGGGACTAAAAAGTAAAAAGGAGTTGTAGGCATCTCACTATTCTTTGTATTCTTCTGAAAAAAGTATATGTGTATATTCTTCTCAAAAAAGTTTATGTGTACACATATATAGATACACACACAAATACATCTTACATTCTTCTGAAGGAAAAAATAGTTATTGAATAGGAGGTATAAAAAGGAAATTTTGAAAACACATACAAATATGGTGAGAAAAAAGTAAGGAGAAGGGTCTAAATATACCCATGAGGCAGACAGTAAGCTGTGAGATGAGCTCAAAAATAAAAACAGCAACTCATGTGTCAAGAATTCAGAATAATGTTGTTGCTGAAAAGGTCAAGAGAGTTATATAAGCAGAAGCAAGAAAACGTCATGCCATCATATAAAAGTAGCAAAATAATATCTGGAAGAAGCATTTGAGTCTCCTGCAAGTGAGAGCATTCTAGAATGTTCTTCAGAAACTTAAAAACGCTTAGAAGGGTGCCATAGTTTATAAGATATTGTAGAACTCTGGAAAGCATCTGAAATAAGGGGACTGAAAGAAAAAGGGAGGTTTTCCCCCCCCCATATATTTACTTTTTATTGAATTTGTTAATGTTACAGAGTTCTTGCACTGCCAACCCATGCCTGAGAATTCAAACAGATGGTACAATGGACAGCTTCATCCACCCATCATACAGTATATTAAAACTTGATTCATGTACATTTTGATATTTTCACAGTCTTTTAAAAAGTTATAACAAGAGTTGGAATTTAAATCTGCAGCAGGTCTTCAGATTTAGAGTATAGGATGCCTTTACATAACACCTCCACTTATTCATCTCTGTTCATTCTTCAGTAACATAACCCCAACACAATTTTGCTGGGGAAAAATATATATTTTTTAGGGAAAATATACAGATCAACGATGAAAAGACTGTTTTTTAAGGTTTTTGGTTCCCAAATGAAGTCTTTGGTTTACCAAGAATCATTTAATCAAATGATTAAATGATCAAATAAAAAATCTGATTTAATCATTCAACCTCCCCTGGCTAGTTCAGCTACTCACCCAAATGCATTAAAAGGCAGGCATCCTGCCTGCCACCTCAAATGCCAACATTATTGCCCAGACGTGGGTGGCAGGTCCCATTAGGAGATACTGTAACCCTCCTCGGAGTCCAATTCCTGCAGGGACACTTTCATCAAGATTAAACTCCTATCTGAAAATGCTCCCACATCAAAATAGTTTTACTCACTCACTTGCTTCACTCTTGCCAGTAGCAAGTCTGCAACTCATGAATTTGGCAAAGGGATTTATTATAGAGAAACCCAGACTCTGCATCAAGTGGTCACTTTACCACTTTCAGATACTTCTATTGAACCAAAGACACAAAACTAGGAAACTGCCAGACTATCTCATTAGGTGGACGCTCTTCTGTAATCCTGCGTAGCTTCTGTAAGTCAAAAAAGGGAGGTTAACTACATGGCTAAGTGAAGACTTGTCAGGGGACTGGGGTTGAACAGCTTTCCAGAATGGAAGGGGAAAACCAAACAAACTACTAGGAAAAATGACATAGATGTATGTAATGTTTGCTTTAGTTTTAATGTTTTGGGGATCTCTTAGCAGTTAGGCAGCAAAGTAGTAATGTTGACAGCAAATAAAATTTGTCTACAGTAAGATTTGTATAAGGAGATTTTGACCTGCAAAGACATTAAGTAATTCAACCTTTCTCAACTGGCAGACTCTTAAGTGAATTAAAGTGAAAACAAACAAACAGTATACATTACACATATTTACAGAATATTGGGCACTTCAACAAACAAGTCTCCTATTATGCTGATTTTAAAAATAGTGGTGCTTTTTTTTATTTGAGACTGAGTCTTGCTCTGTTGCCCAGAGTGTAGTTGTGTGATCTCAGCCCACTGCAGCTTCTGCCTCCTGGGTTCAAGCGATTCTCCTGCCTCAGCCTTCCCAATATCTAGGATTATAGGCACTTGCCACCACATCTGGCTAATTTTTGTATTTTTAGTAGAGACAGGATTTCACCATGTTGGCCAGGCTGGCTGGTTTCGAACTCCTCACCTATGATCCGCCCACCTTGGCCTCCCAAAGTGCTGGGATTACAGGCCTGAGCCATCACTTCTGGCCCCAAAATAGTTGTGTCTTTTTATGTGACAATTTCTGGAAGGACTAAACATTTCTACAGAGCAGTGATCACAGGCTGGTAAGGTTTTGGGTATTTTGAAGTTTTTATTAAAACATTTTGCCTCTCTAGATATTAAGGATTTTGAAATGAAGAAAAGTCACAGGGGGAGCCTAGTGCAAAAATGAGAAATATATTTGTTTAGAAATTGATGTTTCTCTAACTCTTTCTACCATACACGAGGTGGGCAGGATAGATAATAGCATCTTATAACCCATGGCCCATAACCCAGTGACTGGGTAATGTCAGTGTTTACTCCCCCAGTCCCCAGAATAGTTCCCAGATGTTCCCACATCTTGTTCAGAGAGCTCTTTCAAATCTACAAAAGAAATTAAATTAACTCTTCCAATGCTACACGTCTTCCTAGGACACACAGGATGAAAGATACCTGACATGACTCAGATAGAAGTACAGCAACTGAAGTCTCAATGTGAAAGTAAAATAGCTTATTTGTGGCATTCTAACCCTTATTTAGACATTAACATATAATTTTATTTTATAAAAAGTTAGCAAAATGGTGAAGAATCCTAAACTTTCAGAACTTCCCTGCTTAATTTAATTATTTATTCTTATTTTTCAAAATTGTATAGTCCACAGTAAAGTTGAACAGTACAGTGAATACCCATTTGTCCTTCACTTAGATTTAATAGTTGATTACATTTTGCCATGTATGTATAACTCAATACATAGTTTAAAAATATTTTCAGGCCAGAAGTGAGTGGTAGCTTAGAATCCCAGCACTTTGGGAGACCAAGGGGGGCGGATCACGAGGTCAAGAGGTTGAGATGATTCTGACCAGCATGGTGAAACCCTGTCTCTGTTAAAAATACAAAAAAAAGTTTTCTGGGTGTGGTGGCATGTGCCTGTAATCCTAGTTACTCAGGAGGCTGAGGCACAAGAATTGCTTGAACTCAGGAGACACAGGTTGCAGTGAGCCGAGATCGCGCCACTGCACTCAAGCCTGGTGACAGAGCAAGACTCCCTGTGGAAAAAAATAGATCATTTTCAAGTAGGTTGCAGTCACATTTACCCTAAATATTTAAATGTGCATCTCTTAATAAGGATATTCTTCCACATAAAAATTTATCTTCTACATAAACATCATTTCACCTAAGAAATTATGTTTTTGACACTATAGACTACAAAAGCAGGGAGGGAAGGGTGAGAGTGTGGGTTAAAAAACTACCTACAATGCTCGCTACCTGGGTTCAATAATCTCATGTGATAAGCCTGTACATACAACCCCCATATTTAAAATATAAGTTGAAATTTAAAAATAAATAATATCATTTGCTATGTAGTATACTTAAATGTAACTCCTTTTAAATTTAAAAATATCTTTGAGAACTTTCTTTTAAATTCATGATCCAATCATGTTTCACTCATTACACCAATCGGCTATATCTGTTCAGACTTTTTAATCTAGATTAATGTCTTTAATATAGTATTTATTTCAAAGCAGTTTTAGGTTTATAAAACAAATCATGAGGATGGTACAGAGAATTCTTATATACCTCAATTTGATTTTCTTTATTATTGACATCTACATAAGTGTGGTGCATTTATTACAGATCAGGAGCCAATATTGATACATTACTTTTAACTAATGTCTATAATTTATTTATTTATTTTTTTTTTTTTTTACATTTTTTTAAACCTCATGTCCTTTTTCTTTTCCAGAATCCCATCTAAAATGTATGTAGTTATCATGTTGCCTTACATTCTTTTTGGCTGGCTGTGCCTTTCCTTATTTGATTAACTTGATAGTTTTGAGGATTACTGGTCTGGTATTTGTAGAATTTCTCTTGGTTTGGAATTTCCTAATGTGTTTCTCACAGTCTGGCTGTGGTCATGGGTTTTTAAAGGAAGACTATAGTGGCAAAACATCATTTTCATCATACCATATCGTGGACTTTGAGTTGTGAGGCATGCTGTAATAAAATACTGTAGACTGGTGTCTGAAATTATAGAAATGTATTTTCACGTAGTTCTGGAGGCTAGAAGTTTGAGATCAAGATATGAGCAAGATGGATTTCATGCTGAGACTTTCTTCTTCCTTTGTCTTCAAATGATTGTTCTCTGTGGGTGTGCATCCCTGTGCTGCTTTGGCTTCTTTGTCCAAATTTTCTCTTCTCTCTTTTTTTTTTCTTTCCGGAGACGGAGTCTCACTCTGTTCCCAAGCTGGAGTGCAGTGGCGCGATCTCCGCTCACTGCAACCTCTGCCTCCCGGGTTCAAGTGATTTTCCTGCCTCAGCCTCCCAAGTAGCTGGGGTGACAGGTGCGGGCCACCACGCCCAGTTAATTTTTGTACTTTTAGTAGAGATGGGGTTTTATCATATTGGCCAGGATGGTCTCGATTTCTTGACCTCGTGATCTGCCCACCTTGGCCTCCCAAGGTGCTGGGATTACAGACTTGAGCCACGACACCTGGTCCATAATTTTCTCTTCTTATAAGGACAGCAGATAGATTGAAATAAAGCCCACCTGAAGGGCCACTGTTTAACTTGACCACCTCTTTAAAGCTGTATCTCCAATTACAGTGGTATTCTTAGGTCCCGGGGGTTATGGTTTCAACATACAAATTTGGGGAGACACAATTGATCCATGCAGGCTCATGCTAATATTAAGTTGACTGTCTTGATTACCTAAGATAGTATTCATCAGACTTTTTTTTTCTATAAAATTACTTTTTATTTTCTCCATCTTCATACTACGCTCTTTGGAAATAAGTCACTGTGTGAAACCCACACTAACTTAATAAATAGGGGAGTTGTGCTCTTCATTCCCTAGGCTGAAATATCTTTTAAAATTATTTAAAATTCTCCTGCATGGGACATTTGTTTACTCTCCCCATTTAATTATTTTATTCAATTTCTTATTTAAATTCTAAAATTAGTACTAGATATTCTCTCAACATCATTTTTTCATATCTCTTTGGTCTTTTTCATCTAGGGTTAAATGCCTCTTGTTCAAACTTATGGTTATCCTGTTTTCCACTTACAGAAATGCACTCGTCAAATTTTCTCTTTTATGTATTGTTTAACCTGGATGATTTGTAAATAAAGTTACTCACTATTTGGGGGATTTGGCTATTTATTTTGATTTATTTTCTTGAATTAAAAGCTGGTTAGTGAAAAAACTAGAGTTCTTTTAAAGTATTATGTGTTTGGGCCCTCAGATGATCAGGAATTTTGTAATAGATTTGAACTTTCTAAAATAGACTGTTTGAAGAGGTATTAAGATCACTTTACATGGAAGCATTCCAGCACGTATTTGACATCCAGCTGGTGAGATACTGTAGAAACAACAGATGAGAGAAGGAGTAGATCTATTTTAGGTCTGGCTTATATGTCTATAAATGTATACACTGATTGTTACCAATAATGTTGATTAATTTCATTTGAATTAACCATCACATGTACCTAATTTTCCTGTGACCCAAATAACTAAAGGTAGGGTCAGAGTCTATGTTCAGGAAAAAAAATGGTCCTTGCTATTACTACTGACCAATAATGTCACATAAATCACATCATTGAGATCATATACTACAGAGTCATTTTGAATATTTTAACTAATAATTATATGCAAATATGATTTTCTGCTTTAAATTGACAATCATTTGTTGATATAGCAGTGGTAGTTGTGGAGTGGGAGAATTGGTGGAAACATTTTATGTGTTCAAGCATCTAACTTGCTATAGAGGAGAGCAGAATTAAAGGATGAAAGAAAGGACAAGCTGACTTATAAGGTGTTGACTTTTGTTGGTGAAGGTGGGAATGAAATATTGTTGTGGTGTACAAAACATAAGAGGGATACAAATAGGAACGAGGTTTAAAAGATTTGTCCTGATGTGAGGTAATACATAAGTTTTGTGATATAAAATTGATGCAAAAAGGGTCAGCTATCAGAAAGCATTGAAGTTCCAAAGTGTCAGAATTGGAAAGAACTTCAAGGAGCTAGTGAAGAGCTTTGAAAAGAGCTTGCTTTGAACTATGTGCACTTTGCAAAATGATGCAATTCAATTCCAAATCCTCTGGCATTTATTCATGTGATTTTAGGGGCAGCCAGTAAATGGGATCAATATTGATAACAAATTGGATTTTCAGAAAAACACCAAAGAAGCACTTATTTTACTAAATAAAACTGATTCATTTTTTTATGAAATAAAAGCAGTTTAAAAAAGAAATCACATTAGCCTTAATAATATCAAAGTTGGTGGCTATTTATACCAGTTTGTTCATTTTTATCTCACTATGTGCTATTCTCTCAGGTCATTTCCAATTCATTTTGCTAGAAATGAGATTTGTGATGCTTTTTAGCCCTCTTCTAGTTGTTCATGATTGGAATATGCATCTATAGATAAATTTTTTCTGGTGCAACTTTTTAACTTACCTACTGCTAGGTCTGTGGAAATAAAGGACACTCTAGATTTTTCAGTAGTTTCCATGACCATGATTGAGTTGACTGTCTTTACTGATATCACAAACTTTACCAATTTAATACATTTAATACATTCAATTATTAGAAACACATACTGGACATTCCCTCATGGAAGATGGATTCATAGCCTCAGGGTATCATGACATTTTTCTTTAAAATTAAAAAAAATTGGCTAGAAGAATATTTAATTTTCTGTCTCCCCCAGCTTCAGTCTACAGTGAACAGAACTATCATGTGAGAATAAATGTTGTTCATCTGAGCTAGGAATCATACAATCAATAGAAACAAAAGAATAAATACCAATATCAGTGTTTTCCAGATGATAGAAGAGAGCTGTTGAAATACTCACATAGGAAAGGAAGATTTTGTTTTTAAGTAAATACATGGGTTAATAGAAACATGCTAACCGTATAAGTAAATCTATTTTAATTAGACCTGTTATGCAGAATTTCTAAAAATTGCAAGGCTGAATGTGAGTTTTTAGTAGCATGAATGGGTTGTGAATCAACAAAAATTGGCCATGGAAGAGACCAGGAGTCCTAAGCAGTATTCTAAGTCTAATGAGAGTGCTTTTGTTCTTTTAAATTACAAACAAATTATGTATCAGAAAAACCTCTTATTCAATCAAGTTTTACATCTTTACACAGGTAACATGCCTTAAATTGCTCACACTGCTAGAGTTAATGCTATGATTAAATAAATAACTCATAATTGGTAGTTTATGTTCTGTTTCATTTTGTTTTTAATGTGGTACTGGATGCAGATACAAGGAACAAAGCAGTTGTTCTTACTAGCTTTAATACATATCCTGGAAACCCTCTAACTCAGGTGCGGGATTTTGAAAGGGATGGTTCTTTATCCCCTTTTATGCCATTATTTCAATGAGCATAAGCACTGGTGCATGACGTATTCGAGACAGGCACTTTAGTGTCTTGTCCATCACTTTTTGCTCAAGAACATCATACTTACAGTTCCCAGCATGAATACATTCAACAAATATTTGTGGGGTGATAATTTGATGTATTTATCATATTATAAGAAAAGATTGATTTTTTTTAGCCGATACTAATATTATTATTGGGTGGAGACATCAGTGTTCTCAGGAAGAAGTCTAGCAAGACAGAGATAGAGTCTGAATTCCTAGGATAAATTCTGGCTCTCTTCCTTTAATAACTGCACCTCCTTAATTAAGGATTTTACGTGAAGATTAGACAACACATTGCATGTGAAAAATAGAGCATAATGCCAAATTCTACTGTGCTCATTAAATGTGAACACACACACACACACACACACACACACACACACACACCCTTTCTTTCATAAGTCTTACATTAGGAAGGGCTGTATCTTGGAACTATGTGTTGGGAATCATGATACTAAATATACGAAATATATGAAACTGTGACTTAAATAGCAAAATTTGGGTTTAATATTAAAGCTGTTTTGTAAAAATGATTTAGTAATATTTGTTGATCTAGTGACAGTTATGAATTTTATTATAATACTATCATAAGAAACTATGTGTAATTTCTCCACACCTGAGAATTTTTTAAAAAATTATTTAATGCATGGAATATATTACATGACCAGTAAATACAAGATCTATGCTATACTTATAAATTAAAAAAAACTAACTTAATGACCAGTACATATCATGGCATTCACTTATATAAAGTAATACAGTATATACAAATGGCTTGTGAGCTAAATATTTTTTAACTAAATACAATTATTATAGCAAATCATGCATCTTGAAATATTAAATTACTTTATGGTGGTACATTACCAACCCTATGTCAACATTTGAGTGCTCTATTGATAAACCAATGAATATGTTTTTCCAACAAACATTTATACCTTTTCACTGTCCCTCATAATGTCATCCTTGCAGTTTGATTTGTTGCCCTTGAGGCTACAGCAACATTTCTGTGTACACCAACAATTTAGCTTGTAAAAGGCATTGAAGGACTCCAGATGTCACTCAATGTTTTACCTACACCAACGTAATTTTCTGTGGGCTTCTTTGATCTTCATACAGGAAGCTCACCTGAGAGACCTAGAGAGTCATAGTGGTAGTTGCAGATGGACACATGCATGGTCTTCTTTTCTAATTAAATCATTTGGCTTTTTCTCTGAAAGTTATGCTTCTCTCTGATTTTGATTTTGTCTAGCCACCAAAGTAACTGAATTTGAGTGCTACTTAGACATTTGTTGTGATGTAATAGGTTATGTGTTTTCCCTGCTGTAAGGAAACAAGAATGAGCATTATGGGGCACATGCTGAGCAGCAGCCACTGTGCTGTAGCAATATCACCCAGATGGAAGCCCAAACCCTGTCTCCATGCAGTCTACAACCTATAAAGCTCTGAGAGAGGGAATTTGGCAGAAATTGCTAAAACGTGTTAAATGTAGAGTAGAGTTAGGCATGGGATTAAAGGTTTAGATGAACACTTATCAAATATTTCAGACTCAGGAACCCTTTACACTTTTAAATATTGAGTTATTCAATGAGTTTTTAAACTATAATTTTTTATTTCTTTACTAGATTACTAGTGTCAGATTTTCTTTACTTATTTACTTATTTACATAGGTTTGTCTTTGTTGTACTGTCTAATTATATCTGACTTCTTAGTATTCAAAATTGGCAACTAAAATGGATTTTCCTTCAAAAAATACCAAACACTTGTTTTCGTGCATTTTATGTTATGTATACATAACATACATATGTGTATATATTAATATTTATATATTTGTATGTATGCATGTATATATTGCTAAGTATACATATGTATACAGATATAAATTTTACATACATGTTTTATATATGTATACATATATAATATACATACGTGTGTGTATATATTAATATTACTATTTATACATGTGCAACATACAAATATTAAATATATATACATATATAAATCTTAAATATATGTACATATGTGTACATATATAAATTTTAAATAATTCTATTACACAATATGAATATTACACAATATGAATATGAGATGCAGCATTGATCATGAGCAGACTTAAAATACAGCTAACCATATTAAATAATGCATTGTTTTTAATAAATTCAGATATCAGAGATGAAAGTGTTATCTATAAGACATCATATTCATACATAAATAATAAAATATAAGGATGAGTGTGTTAATGCATTAGAACAATATTAGGGGCCATTATACTACATATGTGATTTACATATCTAATTTGAAATTTCTAAGTAGTTGCATTAGAAAACTAAAAACTAAAATAAACAAGTAAAATTATTTTTTAGGCTAGTTGCTGGGGCTCACCTGTAATCTCAGCATTTTGGAAGGCTGAGGCGGGTGAATCACTTGAGCCCAGGAGTTCTAGACCAGCCTAGGCAACTCAGTGAGACCCAATCTCTCTACAAATAATACACAAATTAGTGGGATGTTGTGGCTCAGTGCACCTGTGGTCCCAGCTAATGGGAGGCTGATGTGGGAGAATCACCTGAGCCTGTAGGGTCAAAGCTGTAATCGTGCCACTGCACTCCAGCCTGGGTGACAAAGTGAGATCCTGCTTCAGAAAAATGAATATTGAAATAAATAAAATTAATTACAAATGTACTTAATTTAGGCCGCTCTGTAAAATATTACTGTTTCAACATCTAAACAGTATAACAACTGTTAATGTAATTTTTTCTATTATTCAGAATTTGCTGTTTATTTTACAATTACCACACATCTCAATTCAGACTAGCCACATTTTAAGTGTTCAATAGATTCATTGGCCAGAGCAGTTCTATACAAAGAAGTAAAGATGTTTCTCAACATTAGCTGCAGTAATGAGAGGAATGATTTTTTTTCCCCCTCTGGGTAAATATTTACCCATTCTACTTCTACTTAGGTGGAAACAGAAATTTTGAATTTATGGTAAACAAGACTCTTATAAATATGTAATTTCCTCCTAAATGTCCATTTTAAAAATTACTCCAAATATTCATTGTGGCTATTACAAATTTAAAACTATGGTGTCTTAATATACATTGATATGTCCAAAACAATTCTGTGAAATGCATATGGAAAATATTTGAGTATTGAAATCAAAAAATCGGTAAAGTACATCAGAAGTTTGACAGCTTTTAGCTCTACACAATATTTTACTTCAAATATTTACATTTAGCAACCATCTATATAATAAGAATAAACTATTAAAAATATTTTGGTCAATGGAATTGTTTACATGATGGTAAAATTATACAGTAGAAAGAACTTGTACGAGTAAGTTTTATAGAAATAGATTGTAATATTACTATCCCACTTACTTGCTAGGTAGCTTGGAAAAAGTCTCTGTGAACCTCAGTTATCTCATCTCTAAGATGATTATGTTTTCCTTTAAGAACTGTAACAATAAAGAAATATTATCAAAGACAATTCCAATTTCTCCAAAATTTGAGTTAGTTTATGTGCACATACTTTTAAATATATGTATAAACTTATTCTTCCAATTTTTGAATTAATCTGTTTTCTAGTGAGTTCAACATGATTATTGGCAAATATTTAAACCATTCTTACAGCATTACTTATTGGGTAATATTAATATATGCTAATAATATATACATAAAATATTTATTTTGTTCCGTAGGTTTGATATGGTTTGAATCTGCGTCCCTGCCAAATCTGATGTTGAAATGTAATGCCCATTGCTTTAGGTGGGGCCTGGTGGGGAGGTGTTTGGATCATGGGGTTATAATCCCTCATGAATGCCTTAGCATTATCCCTTTGGTACTGTCTTTGTGATAGTGATTTCTCATAAGATCTGGTTGCTTAAAAGTGCATGGCACTTCCCACCCTCTATTATGCTTCCACTTTCACTATGTGATATACTGGCTCATCTTGTACCTTCCGCCATGACTGTAAATTTCCTGAGGCTTCATCAGAAGCCAAGCAGATGCTGGTTGCCATGCTTTCTGTACAGCCTCCAGAACGGTGAGCGAATTAAACCTCTTTTCTTATAAATTACCCAGTCTCAGGTATTTCTTTATAGCAACACAAGAATGGCCTAATGGAAGGACTATCAGTGTTTTTATAACAGCACCATTTCTTCATTTTCAGTAAGAAAAGCATTTCTAATAATGTCTATATCAATATTTAAACTATTCCTATGCTGTGAAATAAAAAATGTATGTTCAAATTACATTATAAATGTAAATAATATAATTTTCTTTAAATACACATTTTTTTCAAGATATAGTTTAAATTTTGCCTCTCTATTATTAGTTTGTTATGTTTTCTATCGTGAGTTTTAAATAGAGACATTGTGATGTTAATGGCATTATTCTAGCCATTGAAATGATTATATTATACACTTATAATAAATCTATATTAATTTAAAAGCTTAGATGTATGTAGATGGGTTCTGAGATTCCCTGTGATTGAAACTGGATTTATGGGTAAGTTCTGGAGACATGTGGGGCACACTATAGTAGGAGCCTACTTCCTCAGCTCAGATGGATATAACAAGTTTAAAAATAGCAGTATGACAGTTTATACCATTTTTATTCTTTTGACTTAAATTTTCATTCAAAACTGATGACATAGAGATGAACTGAATTTAAAGTTTACAGAATCATAAGCATTGGGCCTAGAAATCTTTATTTTTAACTAGCCCCAACTTTGATTTTCTACACACTCATATTTAATGAAGAACCATTGCAGTAACTCAATTTATCATTAATGTGTCCAGCTAAGTGAAAATTGAGAAAAACAAATGGAAGAATACACATTTTCAACTCATATAGATTGGTTACCAAGAAAGTAGTCTCAAGAAATTCAGAGAAACAACTGAGATACAATTTTGAGATTATTGCTATCCACTTTCACAGTATCTACTATCCTCAGGTAGAATAGTAGAAGGGAGTCATTTTATAACCATTTTACAAAAACCAGAATTCAGACATTGCTCAGAAGAAAACAAATGTGGTAAAGAAAATTGTACTCTGTACTGGTCAGGATTTAGTAATTGGGGGAGAAAGCACTATATTGTGTAGGAATAAAGATATATTACAGGAAATAAAACACACGCAAATTTTAAGAGGATCTTAGAAAGTGAAGGTCCAGGAGGAGTTGCTGAAGGATAAGAAGAGCCATCAACTATTCATCTGAGAAGCCAGGCAAGTCTCACCTCTGAATTGGTGTGAATAGAAAGTTTCTAGATAAGATTTCTGAAAGATGGTCCCCTCCATAGCTTCCACCTTTGTAGATAGGTGGCCTGGGCAGGGGAACACAGAAAGTGATAGCAGTTCCCAGTATTTGGGAAGAACTGGATGCAGAGTAGAAGAGAGAGAAAAGAAACACCACTGAGCACATCTGTCTGCTACCATGTCTGACTATACGGAAAGTAAGGGAGGTCAACTTCAGAGAGTGTAAGGCACTATTTCACTTTTCAACTCCATATTAATGCAAATTCCTTTGGTGTCCAACTTCAATCCAGATCTGTAGTAGGAAGGAGGTTATATGAAACATAGTTCCTGGGGTTAAAGAAACTGAACCAGAACAAAGCAATATATACTCTTAATATATCTGGATAAGAAATAGGACTGACTACATAACTCTGAATTCAAAAATGATTAAGCATACACAAATTTACACTCAAATAATGAACATAATTAATAATAGTAATAGTAACTGATAAAAAGAACATTTGCAAATTTCTCCAGGAATTAGAAGAAAATTAAGGCTTCACCAGCTCAGGATTTTCAAGAAAGTTAAATAAAACAAAACTCCTATAAATTATAGTTGATGAAGCAAGGTGGCAAGGATCTATATTGAAAATAAAAGTCATGACATTAGCAAAAAGTAGGCCTTTTGTAACTTGTTGTCAAGCAGTCATTAGATTTGAAATAGACCCATGGTATGTGTACTCTACTACTGTGTATCCTACACAGAGTGGCTTCTCACCTCAAAAGTACCAAAATTTTTAGGGTAACACATTTTTGTTTGATTTTTATTTTTTGAGATGGCATCTTGCTCTGTTCTCCAGGCTGGAGTGAGTGCAGTGGCACAATCTTGGCTCACTGATACCTGTACCTCCTTCAAGTGATTCTCCTGTGTTAGCTCCCTGAGTCACTGGAATTGCAGGTGCCTGCTACCATGCCTGGCTAATTTTGGTATTTTTAGTAGAGACAGGATTTTGCGATGTTGGCCAGGCTGGTCTCAAACTCCTGACCTCAAGTGATCTAACCACCTCATCCTCCCAAAATGCTGGGATTACAGGCATGGGCCACCATTTTTAAAACAGGACTGTGATCAAACCAAAGGCCCATTTTCTTTTAACTGAAATCCATGAATCAGTTGTCTTTCAGACAAAAATATTTCTCTTAATATTAACTTCACCTAATTATCAGTAGCCCCCCTATGGTATGCCATATTCTGATTGTATAAGGAAACTATGAATCAAACAGCATTTCTTCTGATATGAAACCACTAGCTTGCAGTAATTTGAAGATTTTCTTTTCACCCTTTCCTTAATATCCTTAGACCCAATTTCACATGGCAGCTACTCACTGAATCAACTTTAAGCTGACTGCATTGAGAGTGAACATGCAGCATCATCAGCTGCAACATACAGGATGTTTTCTATTTGTTATGGCTGTTATTTTCTTTCTTTTCATCACTGTCCTTGTAGTAGAACACTCCAAATGGGGTGTGCCTTGTTAATCTTCCTACGGACGCAACCTCTTTCACATACTCCTCTAGGATTAGGAATGTCCAAGGATGCAGCACCAACTAATTAAATATAAATAATACAGTCATCCCACTCTCAGAAGAAAGTCTGCATTTGGAGATCTTTCATTTAGTGTTCCAGATGGAGGATCACGGTTTAATGATTTTTCACTGACTCTAGTGATAACAGGATATTTTCTTGACCCCTTCATGGGACTCACAACAGGTGGGCCTGATTTACTCAGCCTGCCCTGCTCACCCCATTGCAGGAGGGAGCACATAGGTGAACAAGTGCAGGAACCAGCTGGCTACATTAGTGCTGGCAGGAGCAAACTCTGTGCAGGCACTCCTGCAGCATCCAGGCTAGGGTGCCTGCAACTCCAAGGCCTAAGAGGCATATTACAGTGCTCTTTTACCTCTCCAGTCCATGGACAGCAGTTTGTTATGAGTTCAGTGGTCCCTTTGCCTTGTTGAATGAGGCAGATGCCCTCTGCCAGTGAGGGCAAAGGGACAGTGTGACAGCCTTTCTGGGTATCCACATTTGGTGGGTCCTGAATTCTTGTCCGATGCCCAAAAAGAATAAGGTCATATGAACAAATTGGAAGGTGGTAAATGCAGAGAATTTTCTTGAGCAATGAAAGTGGCTCTCAGCAGGTAGGGGAGCTGGAAAGGGGACTGGAAGCGAAGGTTGCTCTCCACTGAAGTAAGATCGTCTCTCTCCGATGTCCAGCTGTTGTCTCTAGAGTCAAGCCACTTCTTCTCATCTAGCTACTTCTTCCCATCATCTAGCTGTTTCTCCTCTCTACTGGCTGAGTCTAGGGACTTTATAAGCAAAAGATGAGGTACAGGGCAGGCCACAGATAGTTTTGGAAAAGACAATATTTAATTTTTACAAAGTCATTATTCAGAAAGAACTAATCAGGAGAGAGTGGGCATACACAGATGGAAGTTCTCACTGTGGGCTGCAGGTTCCAGGCATTTTGGCTCAAAAGTGGGATTTTGACAGGGACTCACCCCTGTCTGCCTAGAGTTTCTCTGCCTCCTGTCTCAATCACTATCATATATACACCATCCTTTCCTGGCTCTGTCTCTTTTCTTTACTTAATATGTCAATGAAACTCCTATCAGTGCTCAATAAATTACATACACATAAAACAGTTATACAATATGAGGTCTGTAAAAATATGGACTTTATAAAACAAGAGCAATGTATAGAAGTGATAAGGTTACTCATATCCCTGGCATGTTTATTTAATAAATACATTGTCTCATTACCACCTACTTTTAAGGGCAGATGCAACATAAATACTTACAACTGAAAGTTAGTGCAGATCCTTACATTCTATCAAAAGTTGGCCTATTTCTGCTTACTTTTTTCATGGTTTAGCCAAAAATGAAAGAAAATTTCAACAACCTTGTATAGTAGAATGTAACTTTCAGCTATGAAATGTGTTACTTATATGTGAACTATGAGAAAATAATGTTTATTTTTGAGGTTTTGAAACTATCCCATAATTATTAAAATACATTTCTGTAGAAAGCAAATGGAATACATATTTTGTATGTTTGAGAATGAGCAGTTAAAATGTGTAATTTTCTGCTATAGATGGTTATCTAAGATAGAGTCACTGAGCTTTTGAAGTAATGAACAGAAAGAATAAAAATCATGTTTTTCGTTTATGATATGATTTCTTACTACAGTAAGGTTTGTGTGTGTCCTCTTTACTCAATAGATAATTGGATTTCTTATTTATTATTAAACTTGGGAACTGTGTATTTTATATACTAATAATTTTACTCATTTGAGAAGATTGGAAATTTTACTTTACCCTACCATGTGTTAGGAATAGCACGTAAAAGACCATATCCTAATCAGATTTGTTCAAAGCAGTTTTGAAAGTCAATATTTTCAACAAAGAAGTGTATGACAGTTATAATGATTTCTGCCACTTTTGAATTTTTATCTAAGTGAATGATTGTGTAAATAAGCTAGCTATTTCTCTGATGGACCAGTGTAATTTCATGCCAGTAGAAACTGATATGAAACAAATTAAGAGACATTATATTACTCTATGTTTTCATGTGAATTTATGTCAAGAAGGGGTGATAACTTTGAATTTTACAGTAATCTGGCTTTTATTAGTGCACAGTAGGTATGTCCCTAGAATGTCATGTGTCACTTCAGCTTCTAATTTTAATACTTCAATTTTAATGGAATTTGCAGCCAATTACCTGTGTGAGATTAAGATTCTACTTTAATATTAAGTATTATTATTTTAAGTGTTAACTACTCTAGTGATATGATGGTAGTTTAATCTAGCTATGTGCTACAGCTTTGTTCTCATCCTGATTTAAGCAATTCCAATTTTCAGACAGTCCCAATCTCCCCTGATGTAAGAGACCTATATGATGGCAGCCATTGATTTGAATGCTATGGCTAAAGTACCCCATAGATGTTATGATTTCCCTCAGTAGAAAAATATATGTAAAGTGGCTTTTACAAGTGTGGTTCCTTTTCTCTGATCCAAATTCCCTCCAATTTCTGCTTGCTTTTGCTTACTTTCTGGTGGCTTCACAGAAACTTTCTTCCAGGTTTTTTCATTGCTGTATGAAGCGCTATTAGCCTAATAATAGCTATTCCCCACCATTACCAGAATGATAAGTTTTTAAGTTACAGTTCTTTTTCTTTTGTATGTAGATCCATTAATAAATTGGAACTAATAGGATTTAATTACAAAAATTACCCTGTGTAAAAGTTTTGTAATTAATTTATTTATAATTTTAAAAGATCCTTTTTTTCTAAATTACTCAATCTGTGAAGCACTGTGGTCTTTTTAAAAGGACTTGAATTTTTAGGATATTACACCATTAATAGTCACATTGACTCTATACATAGGAATTTTAATAAGCTTTTTGATCATGAATTTCTAGCTATGATTTTAAAAAATGTTTGCTCTTGTTTTTAATGATTAGCAAGAGATGCATATTTCTGCTTTCATCAGCAATATGGTCTCAACAAGAGCTTTAAAGGTTCAGATTCACTTTGAGTTCAAGAAGATAAAACTGCCCAAACTATTATTTCACATAGATATAATTAAACTCTTGTTAGAGCATGTTCATTTACTCCAGAAAATGTTATGCAAGTACATGAGTGAATATTGGAAGACAGACAAAAAAATCAAATAAAAAGATCAATATATTGCCCAGAAACTAACAAATTATTGACCTACATGCATGCATTTTCACAACAGAAAACAAAAGAACTAAAATCGATAAAATAACCTTTAGGTGAGAAGTTTCTTAACTAACATGAAAATTGAAAAGAAGTAAAAAAAAAAAAAAAAAAATGAGAGTCCCATATATGAACATGAGATATATAGTCAATCTAGAGTTTCAGAACATTTTTCATTTCATTTTAAGCATCTGTTGGTCTAATTTATTTTATCTATAGTATTGTACCCTATTGTTCTGCATAAGGAGACTATAATATGCCTTTTTCGCTATGCTTATATGAAAGAGAATGAAAGGGAAGGACGGTGGCAAGTGTTATAGACCCAAATATTTAACAACCTTATCAATCATACATTGGCTTATAATTCCTCTATAAATTGTCATTCACACCATCTCCCAGGTGTCGGCAAATGAGTACCACAGCCACATTTCACACTTGTCTTTCCTGCTATGGTAAGTTAAACATGTAATTACTGTCTTCTCCAATTATCTAAAGGTCTATTTCACTTCCACAAATATTTCCAAGTTTTAGTTTCGATGTATTCTAGCTTTGACCTCAAAGAGCCGCTCTCTAGGCTCCCCCCCCTTTTTTTTTTTTTTTTTTTTGAGAGAGATGAAGTCTTGCTTCTTTGACTAGGCTGGACTGCAATGGTGCAATCTCGGGTCACTGCAACCTCAGTTTCCAGGGTGCAAGTGATTCTCCTGCCTCAGTCTCCTGAGTAACTGGGATTGCAGGTGCCAGCTACCGTATCAGACTAAATTTTGTATTTTTAGTAGAGACAGGGTTTTTCCATGTTGACCAGGCTGGTCTTGACCTCCTGACATCAAGTGATCTGCCTGCCTCAGCCTCCCAAAGTGCTGGGATTACAGGCATGAGCCACCTCGCCTATTCCTTTTCTCAATGTCTCTCTCTTACCTAAATTGTCAGAGTAAGGTTTCTTTTCAAGACAGCACCTAAAATACAAAGTGCCTGTTAAGAAAACCTTTTTCTGTCACCCATAACAAGAGACTTAGATATTAATGGCCTGCCTGTCCTTCTTCCATACCTCCTCATTCAGCAAGTAAAACACACAAATAGATATCCCAATATTTTTTTCTATTTTATTAGTGATATTTTCTTCCTAGATAAGGTACACACACACACACAAATCCTGAGGTAGCTTCTTAATGATCTCTGGAATTTCCAGACTTTTCAGGGATAGGTAAACTAAGAACAGGATTATCCATTTCTAAAGCTAGATTAAATCTCTTAATTTTGCCTAATTTAAGACAGAAGTCATCTCATCCCTGCAGATTTTAGATATTGCTGTAAAACTAAATAAGTACAATGAAGTTTAATGGTTTCCTAACAGCACATTCTAGAATTTAATGCACTATTGATTCCTTGCCAAAAGGAGAAATATCTTGAATTGTCCTCATCTAAGAAGAATTGCACTTTGAAGACTGGCTGGCTGTCAGTTCACAGCATGAAGCAAATGTTTCAAAAAAAAAAAAAAAAAAAAAACAAGCTGCTCTTGAGCTACAAGAAGTATGAGAAACTGAAAACTATCAGTTCTATATTTTGCACCTTTTCTATTCTTCAGTGGACATTTATAAAGCAAATCAGTGTTTCTAAGTTTTGACGTGACAGCTAAGTAAATAGGCCAAATTGTTTGCAGCAGTTGTAATCATAGCAAACTGACATATCTTGGTTTGATTGTTTATCATGACAAGAAGTAAAAAAATAGGGACATATGGGATAAACAGGCCACTTCAATTTAGCCACAAATTGTTAAATCTCAGGTCACTAATTGCACAAATCTCAAGTTTTTTCTTACTCTGCCATTCAAGGAACTTCTTTGATGTTGCCCTGTTGTGACTTTTCAATTTTTTTCAGTCAACTGAAATTGCACTGTATTTTCATGATTTTCCTTATTTTTTCTATTCTGTACATAACTGATCTTCATTCTCTTATTTTTCTACTTTGTTGTCTATTCTTTTTGACCTACCTCCCACCCAATTCTAATGAGTTCAAAATGTGCTCATCTTTTAAGACCTGAGTCAAATTCTTGCTATGCCTTAGGCAAATATCCCCAGAGAAATGTGTAATTCCTATCTCTAAACTAGCAATGAATTTATTTGAAGCAATTTTTTGAGACTTAATATTGTATTATATAATTTATGATAAAAATCTAATCATGCTTCCTCAATTGTAAGTATCAGAATTAATTAACCCTTACACATGTTATGGACATCTCAATTAAATTATGATCAATATCTGTTTAATTACTGAATCAATAGATTACTTTGGGCAGTATGGCCATTTTCACAATATTGATTCTTCCTAACCATGAGCATGGAATGTTTCTCCATCTGTTTGTGTCCTCTCTTATTTTGTTGAGCAGTGGTTTGTAGTTCTCCTTGAAGAGGTCCTTTACATCCTTTGTTAGTTGTATTCCTAGGTATTTTATTCTCTTTTGTAGCAGTTGTGAATGGGTGTTCACTCTTGATTTGGCTCTCTTTAAGTCTATTATTGGTATATAGGAATGCTTTTGATTTCTACCCATTGATTTTGTGTCCTGAGACTTTGCTGAAGTTGCTTATGAGTTTGAGAAGATTTTGGGCTGAGACGATGGGGTCTTCTAGATATACAGTCATGTCCTCTGCAAACAGAGACAGTTTGACTTCCTCCTTTCCTAATCAAATACCCTTTATTTCTTTTTCTTGCCTGATTGCTCTGGCTAGAACTTCCAATACTATGTTGAATAGGAGTAGTGAGAGAGGGCATCCTTGTCTAGTGCCTGATTTCAAAGGGAATTCTTCCAGCTTTTGCCCGTTCAGTATGATATTGGCCGTAGGTTTGTCATATATAGCTTTTATCATTTTATGATACGTTCCATCAATACCTAGTTTATTGAGAGTTTTTAGCATGAAGGGCTGTTGAATTTTATTGAAGGCCTTCTCTGCATCTATTGAGATAATCATGTGGTTTTTGTCTTTGGTTCTGTTTATGTGATAGATTACATTTATGGATGTGTGTATGTTGAACCAGACTTGCATCCCCGGGATGAAGCCTACTTGGTCGTGATGGATAAGCCTCTTGATGTGCTGTTGCAATCTGTTTGCCAGTATTTTATTGAAGATTTTTGCATCTATGTTCATCACGGATATTGGCCTGAAGTTTTCTTTTTAGTTGAGTCTCTGCCTGGTTTTGGTATCAGGATGATGTTAGTCTCATAAAATGAGTTAGGGGAGGATTCCCCTCCTTTTGTATTGTTTGATACAGTTTCAGAAGGAATGGAACCAGCTCCTCTTTGTATGTCTGGTAGAATTCGGCTGTGAACCCGTCTGGACCTGGACTTTTTTTGGTTGGTAGGCTATTGATTGCTGCCTCTACTTCAGCCCTTGTTATTGGTCTATTCAGGGTTTCAGCTTCCTCCTGGTTTAGTTTTGGTAGAGTACAAGTGTCTAGGAATTTATACATTTCTTCCTGGTTTACTGGTTTATGTGAGTAGAGCTGTTTGTATTAATCTGTGATGGTAGTTTGTATTTCTGTGGGATCAGTGGTGATATCCCCTTTATTGTTTTTTATTGCATCTATTTGATTCTTCTCCCTTTTCTTTTTATTAATCTGGTAGCGGTCTATTTTGTTGGTCTTTTCAAAAAACAAGCTCCTGGATTTATTGATTTTTTTGAAGGGTTTTTTGTGTCTCTGTCTCCTTCAGTTCTGCTGTGATCTTAGTTATCTCTTGTCTTCTGCTAGCTTTTGAGTTTTTTTGATCTTGCTCCTCTAGTTCTTTCAATTTTGATGATAGGGTGTCGATTTTAGGTCTTTCCTCTCTTCTCTGGTGGGCATTTATTGCTATACATTTCCCTCTTGATACTGCTTTAAAGGTGTCCCAGAGATTCTGGTAAGTTGTGTCTTCTTTCTGGTTGGTTTCAAAGAACATCTTTATTTCTGCCTTCATTTCATTGTTTATCCAGTCAACATTCAGAAGCAAGTTGTTCAGTTTCCAAGTGGTTGTGCGGGTTTGAGTGTGTTTCTTGATCCTGACTTCTAGTCTGATTGTGCTGTGGTCTGACAGACTGTTTTTATGATTTCTGTTCTTTTGCATTTGTGGAGGAGTGATTTGCTTCGAATGATGTGGTCAATTTTAGAGTAAGTGCAATGTGGTGCTGAGAAAAATGTATATTCTGTGGATTTGGGATGGAGCGTTCTGTATATGTCTATTAGATCCACTTGGTCCAGCTCTGCATTCAAGTCCTGGATATCCTTGTTAATTTTCTGTCTCGTTGATCTGTCTAATATTGACAGTGGAGTATTGAAGTCTCCCACTATTATTGTGTGGGAGTCTAAATCTCGTTTTAGGTTGTTAAGAACTTGCTTTATGTATCTGGGTGCTCCTGTGTTGGGGGCGTGTATATTTAGGATAGTTAGCTCTTCCTGTTGGATTGATCCTTTTACCATTATGTAATGTCCCTTGCCTCTTTTGATCTTTGTTGGTTTGAAGTACATTTTATCAGAGACTAGGATTGCAACCCCTGCTTTTTTTTCTTCTTCATTTGCTTGGTAAATCTTCTTCCATCCCTTTATTTTGAGTCTATGTGTGTCTTTTTATGTGAGATGGGTTTCTTGAATACTGCACACCGATGGGTTCTGACTTTTTATCCAGTTTGCCAGTCTGTGTCTTTTGATTGGGGCGTTTAGGCCATTTACATTCAATGTTAATATTGTTATGTGTGAATCTGATCCTGTCATTTTGTTACTGGCTGGTTTTCTTTTTCATTAGTTGACTCATTTTCTTCATTGCATTTTTGGTCTTTGCCAACTGGTTTGCTTTTGCAGTGACTGCTACTTGTTCCTTTCCATGCTTAGTGTTTCTTTCAGGAGCTCTTGTAGGGCAGATCTGGTGGTGACAAAATCTCCAGTAATTGCTTGTCCGTAAAGGATTTTATTTCTCCTTCACTTATGAAGCTTAGTTTGGCTGGATATGAGATTCTGGGTTGAAAGTTCTTTTCTTTAAGGATGTTGAATATTGGCCCCCACTCTTTTCTGGCTTGTAGGGTTTCTGCCGAGAGATCTGCTGTGAGTCTGATTGACTTCCCTCTGTGGGTGACCTGACCTTTCTCTCTGGCTGCCCTTAGCATTTTTTCCTTCATTTCAACCCTGGTGAATCTGACAATTATGTGCCTTGGGGTTGCTCTCTTGAGGAATATCTTTGTGGAGTTCTCTGTATTTCTTGAATTTGAAATTTGGACTGCCTTGCTAGGCTTGGGAAGTTCTCCTGGATAGTATCCTAGAGTGTGTTTTCCACCTTGGATTCATTCTCCCCATCATATTCAGGTACACCGATCAAGGTAGATTAGGTTTTTTCACATAATCCCATATTTCTTGGAGGCTTTGTTAATTTCTTTTCACTCTTTTTTCTCTTGTATTGCCTTCTCTTTTTATTTCATTGAGTTGATCTTCAATCTCTGATATCCTTTCTTCTGCTTGATCGATTCAGCTATTAAAACTTGTGTTTGCTTCACATAGTTCTCATGCTGTGCTCTTCAACTCCATCAAGTCGTTTATGTTCTTCTCTAAGCTGGTTATTCTAGTTAGCATTTCATCTAACCTTTTTTCAAGGTTTTTGGTTTCTTTGCATTGAGTTAGAACGTGTTCCTTTAGCTCTGAAAAGTTTGTTATTATCCACCTTCTGAATCTTGTGTCCATCAATTCTTCATACTCCTCAGTCAAATTGTGATCCTGTGTTGTTGAGGAGTTGTGGTACCTTGAAGGAGAGGAGGTGTTCTGGTCTTTGATGGTTTCACCTTTTTTGCACTGTTTTTTTTCCCCATCTTGTGGATTTACCTGGCTGTGGTGTCAGAGAGCTGCTTGATGAGGTGGCTTGTCTGCCTGTGGGGGCACTACTGGGTTTCTAGGGACTCCTTCGGGTTACTAGGGAAGCTTCCTGTGTCTTTTTTGTTTATGCTGGGAGATTAGGCCTGCCTCTTCTGCTGACCTGTAGGCACTGCTGTGTTGTCAAGAATGCTGTCCCATTGCTATGTAGGCTTCCTGTGTTTTTTGTTAAAACATGTAGCCCAGTCCCACCCCTCTAGTGGTGGGTTGTGCCCTTCCTCCACTGGGCTGGATCAATCAGGGTTCATCTCAGACTGTGGCAGTGGCTGTGCAGCCCACTATAGTCAGAGCTTCAACCCTCTGGGGTTTGTTGGGGGAGGTTAGGGACCTGCCCAGCCGCTCCAGGCAGTCTCCCCCTTTCAGCTTTCTCTGTGTCTGGTCATGGGGTAGGGGCCGCCCAGCTGCTCCTGTTTACAGCTCCCTCTGTCTCCGGGCAGGGGGAGGGGGTGATAGCTCAGTCTGCAGACTCTTATTCAACTCCGCACTTGTAATTCCCAGTGCTTGACTGGCAAAGATCCCCTGTTCTGTGTATTGCTGAGGCTTTGGGGGAAGTGCTGTATCTGGACCAGAGCGCCAGAGGTGGAGCCTCCAACTCGCCGGTCAGATGCACTTTCTGGGTGAAGCAGCACCCTTCCCCTCCTTGGTCTGCCCTGAGTGGGCTTTGCTCACCCTCGGACCAGACCCGTTGAAGTGCACCTGGTACCTCTGTTGGAGCTAGGAGATCTTTGGGTTTCTGCATCTCTTTCACTGGGTGTTTTGCGCTGGAGTTGTGTCTAATCCACCATCTTGGATCCTCCCCTCGAGATTTTCTTAAATTTTATGTTCAGTATATACATAGGAATCATATTAGCATAAACTATATGTTGATTCAGGTTTGATGTAGTTAGGGTTATTGATTTTCCTCTGTTTTATTTTTTAATGCAATCAATTGAACAGATTTTTACAAGTTCTTATCTAAAGGTCAAGTACACAGATCAGGCCTTCTAAAATAAACTGACACTGATTTGGTTCTGAAGTGAAATAAATTTAAACATTTTGATTCAAAGGGTTTATGGTCTCTGAGAATCAATGTTAGGTTGCTGGAAATATCAGAGAGGTTATAATACATTTTATTTCTCTGGAAAATATCTATGATTATGAAGAATATGAGCTTATACTATTAATTTGTTTGTATAATTATATCATGAGGTCTTCTGTACTCAGAATTATAAGGAATGAGATGAAACTTCCTGAGAAATTAATCCTCTGGATTTCTAAAATGATTTCTTCTATATACCAGTGTTTATTTTATAATTTTGATAAAATTTTTCATGAATTTATTTTCTTGGTTTGTAAACATTATATTGAAGACAAATCCTTGAATAAGGATGAAATCTTAGGAAATATTTAGTCAAGCTTATTGATTTTACAGAGAAAATATCTTGTCAGTGTCAGAATCAACAATATTAATTGAAGCTCCTTATTCCTTTTGATATTCCATATTGATTCTCAATAGTTTACTATTCCAAAACAATCTTTTTGATTATCAATAATACCCTGCTTCCTAATTCAGTGTAATGTTACCCCTATGGATAATTGAATGGGCTATGGCTTGTTGTGCTTCAGAGTAAGTGCTGTACTTTTGAGTGGAGTTGCTATATAGAAATATCAACTTTAGAAAAGTGGGTTGATTTTAATTTTTAATTATTATCAGTCATTAAATAACTAGATGATAATGAAGACAATTAACATTTTTCTTGGCAATTATGTATCATGTTTTGCTAAACATGTCTCTAATAGAAAATACAGGGATGAGATAATAATTTCTTTGTCTTTAACTAGCTGTGTGCTATAACCATGGATTCTTTAGAACAATCAAAGACATACTAAATAATTACTATTTATTGGTACTGAATTCTGTTTTCAAACCCTTATGAGAGACTTTCTCGATTGTTGTACTATTTGGCTGATCAGAAGTAACTGAGTTGTTAGAAATGCAGATTACTGGTCCCTGCTTAAAACTGACTGAGTAAATTCTTTAGAGGTGGTGTCAGAAAATCCAAATTTGAATAACCAAAAAAAGGATTCTTGTGCAATTAACAATGAGAATGCCTGGCATTGTGGTTGCCTAATCTGGCATTCATAAAATACAAGTAAACGTTTTATTCCTTCAATTTTGGTTCAGAACTTAAAATGGATTAAACACAGTCTTCAGATCTGATTTGCATGGGGTATAAGCCTTATATTTGAAATTTGACCCTTGATTTTTTATCTGGTGAAGATAGGAGAAAACAAGTAGGAGCTATGTTAAAAGATAGACTGTCACCTCCAATAAAAACTTCTTTGTTCCATTCCCTCCAAAAGTAAAACATTTTTTTGAGGGCGGAAATATTTGTTAATATAAAAAGTTACTATTTTCTGAGATTCATTAGGTTCATGATCTTATACACAAAGTCAGTATGTTTCTTTTTTGCATTATGCTCCTTTTTTAAAAAAATCAGACTTTAAGTTACGGGATGTATATGCAGAATGTGTAGGTTTGCTACACAGGTATACACATACCAGGTGGTTTGCTGCACCCATCAACCCATCATCTGCATTAGGTATTTCTCCTAATGCTATCCCCTCCCCTTGCCCCACACCCCAATAGGCCCTGATGTGTGATGTTCCACTCCCTGTGCCCATATGTTCTCATTGTTCAACTTCCACTTATGAGTGAGAACATGCTATGTTTGGTTTTTTGGTCCTGTGTTAGTTGGCTGAGAATGATGATTTCCAGCTTCATTCATTTCCCTGCAAAGGACACGAACTCATTCTTTTTCTTGGCTGCATAGTATTCCACGGTGTACATGTACCACATTTTCTTTATCTGGTCTATCACTGATGGGCATTTGGATTAGTTTCAAGTCTTTGCTATTGTGAATATTGCTGCAGTAAACATACATGTACATGTATCTTTATAGTAAAATGATTTATAATTCTTTGAGTATATACTCAGTAATGGGATTGCTGGGTCAAATGTTATTTCTGGTTCTAGATCCTTGAGGAATTGCCACATTGTCTTCCAAAATGGTTGAACTAATTTATACTCCCACCAACAGTGTAAAAGTGTTCCTGTTTCTCCACATCCTTTCCAGCATCTGTTGTTTCCTGACTTTTTATTCTAACTGACATGAGATGGTATCTCCTTGTGGTTTTGATTTGCATTTCTCTAATGACCAGTTATGATCAGCTTTTTTTTTCATATATTTGTTGGCCACATAAATGTCTTCTTTTGAAAAGTGTCTGTTCATATCATTCCCTGACTTTATGATGGGGTTATTTGTTTTTTCTGGTAAATTTGTTGAAGTTCCATGTAGATTCTGGATATTGGCCCTTTGTCAGATGGATAGATTGAAAAAATTGTCTCCCATTCTGTAGTTTGCCTGTTCACTCTGATTATAGTTTATTTTGCTGTGCAGAAGATTTTTAGTTTAATTAGATCTGATTTGTCAATTTTAGCTTTTGTTGCCATTGCTTTTGGTGTTTTAGTCATGAAGTCTTTGCCTGTATCCTGAATGGTATTGCCTAGATTTTCGTCTGGGTTGTTTATGATTTTCAGTCTTACATTTAAATCTTTAATCCATCTAGAGTTAACTTTTGTATAAGGTGTAAGAAAGGAGCCCAGTGTCAGTTTTCCGCGTATAGCTAGCCAGTTTTCACAACACCATTTATTAAATAGGGAATCCTTTCCCCCATTACTTGTTTTTGTCAGGTTTGTCAAAGATTAGATGGTTGTAGATGTGTGGTGTTATTTCTGAGGCCTCTTTTCTGTTCAGTCAGTCTATATATCTGTTTTGGTACCAGTACCATGCTGTTTTGGTTATTGTAGACTTGTAGCATAGTTTGAAGTTAGGTAGCATGATGCCTCTGGCTTTGTCCTTTTTGCTTAAGATTGTAAACATAATCCATCACATAACAAGAACCAGTGACAAAAACCACATGATTATCTCAATAGATGCAGAAAAGACCTCTGATAAAATTTAACACATGTTCATGCTAAAAACACTCAAAAAAGTAGGTATTTATGGAATGTAGGTCAAAATAATAAGAGATAATAAATAATATGACAAACCTTCAGCTAATATCATACTAAGTGGGCAAAAGCTGGAAGCATTCCCAATGAAAACTGGCAGAAAACGAGGATGCCCCTTCTCACCACTCCTATTTAACATAGTATTGGATGTTCTGGGAAGGGCAATCATGCAAGAGAAGGAAAAAAAGTAGTGTATTCAAATAGGAAGGGAGAAAGTCAAATTATCTCTGATCTCAAATGATATGATTATATACTTAGAAAACCCCATTGTCTCAGCCCCAATACTCCTTAAGCTGATAAGCAACTTCAGCAGTCTCAGGATACAAAATCAATGTGCAAAAGTCACAAGTATTCCTATACACCAATAATAGACAAAGAGAGAGTCAAATCATTAGTAAACTTCCATTCACAATTGCTACAAAGAGAATAAAATACCTAGGAAAACAACTAACAAGGGATGTAAAGGACTTCTTCAAGGAGAACTATAAACCACTGCTCAATGAAATAAGGAGAGAACACAAACAAATGGAAAATCAGTCCATGCTCATGGATAGGAAGAATCAATATCATGAAAATGGCCATACTGCCCAAAGTAATTTACATAATTAATGCTATTCCCATCAAGCTACCATTGGCCTTCTTCACAAAATTAGAAAAAAAACTACTTTAAACTTCATATGGAGCCAAAAAAGAGCCCATATAACCAAAAAAACATACTTTTGTTTGGACTCTGAACTACATGTTTGTTTCAAGTATTATCAGCTAGGTTTAGACTATGTTGTTGACTATTATAGATCAACTGTTGTTTTATATGATAAGATCATGAAGCTGTCAAGATCTTCTGTGAGGCAGAAAAATGTTGAATTAATAAACTCATTTATTTATTTTCTTCAATGAATATTAAGAACTTAATTACTGGAAATAAAACAATGCAAAAATGTTATTAAGGAAACTATATTTTTAATGGATGGAAATACAATAAATGTATCTCCAGAAAGAATGAAATGTAAGCAAAGATGTGAAGGTGATTTTTAAAAAAGTATGTGGATATCTGGGAGAAAATGATTCCTTGTAAAGGGAAGAGCAAGTGAAAGCACTCTGAGGGAAAAGGATTCTGAATATGTTTGGGAAACAGCAATTGTAACTGAACTGGAATAACTGGGGACATTAGCAATGTCAGAGAGTTAATGGCAGGTGGCAGCAAGACCACTGAAGGAGATGATTGAGAATCCTAAGGATTTTAACTTTTGCTCTGAGTCAAAAGGAATCCTTCAGAAGATATTGAGCAGGTATAGGCAATGAATTCATGACTAAAACACCAAAAGCATTGGCAACAAAAGCCAATATAGACAAATGGGACCTAATTAACTCCAGAGCTTCTGTACAGCAAAAGAAACAATCATTAGAGTGAACCAGCAACCAACAGAATGGGAAACAATTTTTGCAATCTACCTATCTGACAAAGGGCTAATATCCAGAATCTACAAAGAACTAAAACAGATTTACAAGAAAAAGCAAACCCATCTAAAAGTGGGTGATGGCTATGAACAAACACTCTTCAAAAGAAGACATATATGAGGCCAAGAAACATATGAAAAAATGCTCATCATCACTGATTATTAGAGAAATGCAAATCAAAACCACATTGAGATACTACCTCACATCAGTTAGAATGGTGATCATTAAAAAATCTGGAGACAACAGATGCTGGAGAGGATGTGGAAAAATAGGACTTTTACACTGTTGGTGGGAGTGTAAATTAGTTCAATCATTGTGGAAGACAGTGGGGCCATTCCTCAAGGAGCTAGAAATGGAAATTCCATTTGACCCAGCAGTCCCATTACTGGGTATATATCCAAAGGATTATAAATCATTCTATTATAAAAACACATGCACACATACGTTTGCAGTGTCACTGTTTACAATAGCAAAGACCTGGAACCAACCCATATGCCCATCGACGATAGACTGGACCAGGAAAACGTGGCACATATACACCATGGAATACTAAGCAGCCATAAAAAATGATGAGTTCGTGTCCTTTGTAGGGACATGGATGAACCTGGAAACCATCATTCTCAGCAAACTGACACAAGAACAGAAAATCAAACACCGCATGTTCTCACGCATAGGTGCGTGCTGAACAATGAGAACACAGGGACTCAGGAAGGGGAGCATCACACACTGGGGTCTGTTGGGGGGGCCCAAGGGAAGGACAGTTGGGGGGGGAGGTCAGGGAGGGGGTAACATGGGGAGAAATGCCAGATGTAGGTGATGAGGGGGTGGAGGCAGCAAACCATATTGCCATATGTGTACCTAGGCTACAATTCTGTAAGATCTGCACATGTACCCCAGAACCTAAAATACAATAAAAAAAAAAAAGAAAAGATATTGAGCAGAATATTGACAATATTTTAGGTTTAAAAAATTGTGAAGATGCTATGTTGAATCACCATGTTGTGAAGAAGGAAGGCAGCAGGATGACCTATTGGTATAATCCAGACTAGAAATGATGCTGACAGGACAGGATAGTAACACTGTGGGTGGCAATAGTTGGTCACACTCTGGGTATGTTTTGAAGTTAGAATGAATATGACTTTGTGATGGATGTTAAAATGGAATGAAAGGGAAAAGGAATGTTAAACATTAACCAAGTTTTTGAGTATGAACAAATAAAAAATTTTTGTTAACAAAGACAGGAATTGATTGATAACAGTTTTGAGGAGAAGATCAAGAGTTCAGATTTGAAAATATTAACGTTAAATTTTGATGCCCTTTTGACGTCCAAATAAAGATGAATAGATTTTGGTTTTGAGGAGACAGAGCTTAATCTGGAGGCACCAATGTGAAATTGTCAACATCTAGGCTATGCTTAACACCAAGAACCAGAATAAAGTCATGAAATATTGGCATGGTGGAGAAAGTAAGAGGACCATAGGGCAGACTTCTCCTAAACTGGAGAAGTCTGGGAGATGAAGAGGAACTAGCAAATGATTCTGAAAAAAAAAGGTAGCTAGTGAAGTAGGGAGATATCCATAAGTATGCAGTATTCTGGATGTCATGTGGAAAAAAAAGTTTTTCAAAAAGGAGAATGGCCAAATGTGTCAAATGCTGCTGAGAAGTACAGCAATAAGGACAGTGATAACTGGTCATTGGATTTACTAACATAAGATCATTGGAAATAACAGTTCTCTATATAGGGAAAATTATCTGGAAGGGAAGAGGTATTATTTCAGTGAAGACCTTGAGTAAGTGAGGTTAATTACACAAAAGAGGCCCCAGTTGACCCAGGCAGTAGCATGGACAAATCATCAAAACTTTGAGTGACTGTGCATCCCAATTTGCCAAGGACAGAGCCAATTTACTTTTGGCAGTCATCACTTATTCTCATAGCCATTATCAAGAAAGGCCATGTTCATGAATCCAAAGAAAGACTAGTCAATATGATTTTGGCTTTTCTCCAGCTATATTTTTCTACAGTGGTGTGGTGATTTGGATTTAACCCAAGAAGTGGGTTTTTTTTTAACACAGTTAGATGAAGAAAGGGAAGGGTAAGAGAGTTGGGGGATAGAGTAATTCTCCCTTATGCCTGGTTTCACTTTCCAGTTCCTTTTACACACAACAATAGTCTAAAAATGTTTAATGGAAAATTCAAGAAATAATTCATAAAGTTTAAATTGTATACCATATGAGTAATGTGAGACAAAATCTCACACCATCCTTCTCTGTCTTGCCCAGGACGTGAATCCTTCCTTTGTCCAGCAGATCCTCACTGTCTACGCTACCTACTTTGTCACTTACTAGCTGTCTTGGTCAGATCAAATTGCAATATTGCAGTGTTTATGTTCCAATTATCCCTATTTTACCTAATAATGGCCTCAAACCACAAGAGTAGTGATTTTTGCAATTTGGATATGCCAAAGAGAAACTGAGTGAAGTGCTTTTTTTAATTGAAATTGTGAAAGTTCTTGACTTACTTAAAAAAAACCATCATATGTTGAGATTGCTACAGTCTACAGTTAGAACAAATGCAGTTGTTACATTGTGAAAAAGAGAAAACAAATCTGTGTTAGTTTTGCTGGTGCACCCCAAACTGAAGACATTATGGTCACAGTGTGTGGCAAGGGCTTAATTAAAATGGTAAAGACATTAAATTAGAGGGTAGAAGACATGAACAGAAATGTGTTCCAAATGACAGCATCGTGTTGTGCTAGAAAGCATTGAGCCTATTCCAAGACTTAAACAATATACTCTGTGAATACAGGGAGGACTACTTTCTTTGCAAAAAGCTTGAAATATGTAATTATTGAATTTAAATCTGTAAGCAGGAGGAAATAAGGGGATGAGGGAGAATTAAAAGGGGGTGGTAATACATTGCAGGTTTAAGTAGAGTTGAGTGTTTCTACTGAGATGGAGAGGAGGTGGTGCGCACATAATGAATGTTGGAAACTGAGGTTGAGGAATCATTGAAGATATTGGAAATGATACCTTCCACTGTATGATCATGAAAGTAAAGGCTGAAGTTAGGTAGAGAATAAAATCATTGGAGGAGAGAAGTTCAAGGATCAAATAGGCCAGAGTATTGGACAGATCATCTAGATATTTATTGACATCGATGAGAAATAGAACTGGTGTTATGTAGGAGACAGTGACAGTAATTTAGGAGTTAATATATTAAGAAACAAGGAGGAGAAGGGCCTAAATTCTAATGATGACCAAAATTAGAAATATTTAGTTATCTTAATCCCATGAAATGAAATTCAAAGCTTTGAAAGTTTTGAGAAAGGATGGCGATAATGTGATCTAAAAATGAGGCTAAGGAGTAGTAATACACTTCCCTATCTTAAAATATAGTGAAGAAATGTGGCATGGAAATAAAAATATTCAATACTTAGCAGGGCTATAGTGGAGACAGTATCTTCAAGAAATACCTAGCTCTCAGGTAACATAAAAAGCTAAATGGATCATAGAGAAATAAGTTAAGAATATGGGGGGTTTTGTCAATAAGAAACTGTGAGTTCCAGAGAACATGAAAGAGAAGTTTCAGTAGTTGTCAAAGGGTAGGAAATGAATCAGAAAAGGTAGTCTACAGAATCGTATGAGAATTAGAATATACGGAAAGAGGAGTGACAAAGGAGTTTGAAGTTTCATGGGGTAATTTATAAACAGAAAAGCAGGGTATGAATAGATTAATACTGCAAATTTCAAAGCAGATAGTAATAACACTGGTGCTAATGTTGGCAGAGCAGGGACTAGTGGAAGCTGGGAGCTTTTACAGATGGGAAGGCTATGCGATGAGTGGTTTTCCTCCAAATGCTGCCTCTTGACCTTGGTAGTATATTGTCTTGGACAATGGAAGATGTACATAGGCCTGAAAAAGACTTGTGTTTGGTTCAGGTTCTAGGGGTTCTTTCTGGATTATGCCAAATGAGGGTTTAGAGCAAGAGTGTATTGATCTTGCTCTCAATATGGAAAGTTTAATTTTTAGCCTAGAGGAGGGGCGCTCAATTCAACTATGCGGGACTACCACTTGATATTCATATAAATTTAATGATATAGTTACAATGATCAAATGCTATGTTAATAGGCTATTTGAAAATATTACAAATCAATAAGAGACTTTCTCTTCTGGCCATCAGATAGCAATTGGTACTATATTAAAGTTATTTGCATAAATAGCTAAATCTCGGGGCAAACTACATGAAACAGCTATTTTCAGACATTGAGCAACAAGCAACTAAGAAATTTGATGCCTCAGAGAAGCAAATGATTTATATCTGACAGTGGCTCATGTTTTTTACCTGGGTGTAACTACTGAAATCCAACCTTAGCAAAGAGATCCCAAGTAGAGTACAGGGGCCTTGCTGAACTAGAGAGACAAGGTTGAGAATTTGAGGAGCGTGAGGTGTTCGAAATTTTTCACAGAATATCAGAGAATAGAATATTATACAAATAATGACCCCTAGAAATCTCAATCTGGATCTCCTTGAGTAGTTGGCTGAATTTTAAGCTGAGTGTGTGTGACTCTATCAGACTGGGGAAGAAACAAGTACTGAGGAATTACAAACTGAGCAATTACAATAGGTGGCTTAGTGCTGGAAGTTATTTGATTTTCAATCAGCCAGAATTTAGAGAAATGATTAAGTACCTGAGGCATTCAGAAGGAATATGTAGTTAAAAATATTTTTTATAAAAGAAAACTGAAGGTCAATATGACTTCATTAGCACATTCTCCCAAGAGTTTAAGAAAGAAATGACACCAATTATTCATAATCTTTTCTAGACAACGGACAAACAGGAAGCAATTCCTAACTCATTTTATGAGATCAATATTACCATAATACCGAATGGGATATAATTTTTCAAGAAAACTGTAGATCAGTGTCCTCCATGATCATACATAATAAAAATCCCCAACACAATATTATTAAATCAAATTCAGAAATATATTAACTTGATAATATATCATGACCAAGTGAAGTCTATCACAGGAATGAAAGGATTATTCAGCATTTGAAAATCTATCAACACTAGTCACCATATCAACAGGCAAAACAAAGGGTCACCTAAAAATTTCACAGTGGCTTATATGTATATATTTTGCTCCTTTCTGTGACTCATTTTCTTTTTTCTGAAAATTACTTCTTCAATTTCTAGCTGTACAAAGAATTCTGAACTCTGGTCTTTCATTCTTCAAGCTAATAAAATATCAGATTTTCTACTTGAGATATAACTACCCAACATTTTTGGGTTCTGTACATTACTCTCATGGGGAAAAAAAAAGAGGAGCTGTATAAATGAGCATTTACACAGAGTGGTTCTATGATAGGCAGACTTTTGAGATGGCTTGCAAGATTCTTGCCCCATGGTGTATATGCCCTGCATTGTCCCTGGCACTGAAGCTATCATGGGATATCACTTCTGTGCTTAGGTTATGTTATATAGTATTGCTAACTTTAAGAGGATTATTTACTTTGGAGGGCCTGATCTAATCAGATGAGACTTTTAAAAAGACTGGAGTTTTTCCTAGAGAAACAGATTTGATGCATATGTAGGATTTTATGTACAAATCGTTCTCCATTGTTTGTCTTCAAGATGGAGGGATTTCTGTGGAAGGGACATAAGGCAGCATTTGAAGCTCAGAGCAATTTTCAGATGACAACTAGCAAGAAATGGAATGGTATCAACATAGACCTGAAAGAGGTCACTGACCTTCAGGAGAGAACATAGCTGGCCAACACATTGAGATCAGTCTTGTGAGAACCTGAAAAGAGAACTCAGTCATGTTTTGCCCAGAACTCTGACCTCCAGAAATGTGAAATGATAAATGGATGTTTTTTTAAGCTGCTAAGTTTGTGGTAATTTGTTGTATAACCATAGAAAACACATTCCTTTCTTTCTAAGACAACTCCCTTACATGGTTTTCTGCTTAGTTTTCATAATTCCACAGTGCTTCAAATAACTTTTATATGTTATCAAAACTTTTAGTTTATTATTTTATTATCTTTGGGGAGGTTATTCCTATATAAACTACTCTGGCCTTATGAAAAATGAACTCTGTTGCTGACTTACAAGAGCTACTATGCAGATTATACCATTTATGTTATATTTTCCTAGTATGTGCAGATTTTTTTAAACTATCAACATTTTGTATATTATCTGGTTTCTAATATTGTCCAAAGCAGAATATTTGTGTAAAATTCAATGACAACACTCTGTAGCTCTGAAATCTTAGACGAAGCCAGAGCATATACCTAGACTTCTAGGTATCAAGTTTCTGTTCTTTAATAGTTATAAGCATAGTGGCTGCACTGGATCTAAGATCATAAAGAAATTTTCCATTTTTACTATGGTTCATATAAGAAGAAAAATAGGGAGATTCTGATTATGCCAGAACAAGAATTTTCTCTAAACTTTTAGGTTCAGGGGTACATGTGCAGGTTTGTCTTGTAGGTAACATGCATGTCTTAGGATCTGATGTACAGATTATTTCATCACCTAGGTAATAAGCATAGTACCCATAGGTAAGTTTTAGTACTTGTGCTGGATCCTCACCTTCTTTTCAGTCTCAGCATTCAAGTAGGCCCCAGTGTCTGTTCCCTTTTTTTGTCCATATGTACTTAATGTTTAGCTCCCACTTATAAGTGAGAACATGTAGTGTCTGGGTTTCTGTTCCTATATTAGTTTGCTTAGGATAATAGCCTCCAGATTTATCCATGTTGCTATAAAGGACATGATATTATTTTTTTATGGCTGCATGGTATTCCATGGTGTATATGTACCAGATTTTCTTTATCCAGTCTACTGTTGATGGGCATTTAAGTTGATTCCATATTTTTGCTTTCGTGAATAATACTGGAGTGAACATATGGGTGCATGTGTCTTGAAGGTAGAATTACTTTGTTTTCCTCTGGGTATATACCTAATAATGGAATTGATGGATCAAATGGTAATTCTGTTTTAAGTTCTTTCAGAAATTGCCAAATTGCTTTCTGCAATAGCTGAACTAATTTACGTTCCTGCCAGCAGTGCATAAGCACAGAACAATAAAATTTTAAGATTTCTTAAACAGGGGAATCCTTTCCCCATTGCTTGTTTTTGTCAGGTTTGTCAAAGATCAGATGGTTGTAGATGTGTTGTGTTGCCTCCGAGGCCTCTGTTCTGTTCCATTGGTCTATATCTCTGTTTTGGTACCAGTACCATGCTGTTTTGATTACTGTAGCCTTGTAGTATAGCTTGAAGTCAGGTAGTGTGATGCCTCCTGCTGTGTTCTTTTTGCTTAGAATTGACTTGGCTATGCGGGCTCTCTTTTGGTTCCATATGAAGTTTAAGGTGGTTTTTTCCAGTTCTGTGAAGAACGTCATTGGTAGCTTGATGGGGGATAGCGTTGAATCTGTAAATTACTTTGGGCAATATGGCCATTTTCATGATATTCATTCTTCCTAACCATGAACATGGAATGTTTCTCCATCTGTTTAATAAATGGTATTGGGAAAACTGGCTAGCCATGTGCAAAAAGCAGAAACTGGACCCCTTCCTGACACCTTACACTAAAATTAACTCCAGATGGATTAAAGACTTAAACATAAGACCTAACACCATAAAAACCCTAGAAGAGAATCTAGGCAAAACCATTCAGGACATAGGCATAGGGAAGGATTTCATGACCAAAACACCAAAAGCATTGGCAACAAAAGCCAAAATATACACATGGGACCTAATCAAACTCCACAGCTTCTGCACAGCAAAAGAAACAGTCATTAGAGTGAATCGGCAACCAACAGAATGGGAAAAAATTTTTGCAGTCTACCCCGTCTGACAAAGGGCTGATACCCAGAATCTACAAAGAACTAAAACAGATTTACAAGAAGAAAACAAACAAGCCCATTCAAAAGTTGGCAAAGGATGTGAACAGACACTTTACAAAAGAAGACATACATGAGGCCAACAAACATATGAAAAAATGCTCATCATCACAGGTCATTAGAGAAATGCAAATCAAAACTACAGTGAGATACCATCTCAGGCTAGTTAGAATGGCAATCATTAAAAAATCTGGAGAAAACAGATGCTGGAGAGGATGTGGAGAAATAGGAACGCTTTTACACTGTTGGTGGGAGTGTAAATTAGTTCAACCATTGTAGAAGACAGTGTGGCGATTCCTCAAGGACCTGGAAATAGAAATTCCATTTGACCCAGCAATCCCATTACTGGGTATATATCCAAAGGATTATAAATCGTTCTACTATAAGGACACATGCACACGAATGTTCATTGCAGCACTGTTTACAATAGCAAAGACCTGGAACCAACCCAAATGCCCATATATGATAGACTGGACAGGGAAAATGTGGCACATATACACCATGGAATATTATGCAGCCATCAAAAACGATGAGTTCATGTCCTTTGTAGGGACATGGATGAATCTGGAAACCATCATTCTCAGCAAACTGACACAAGAACAGAAAATCAAACACCACATGCATGTTCTCACTCATAGGCAGGTGTTGAACAATGAGAACACATGGACACAGGGAGGGGAGCATAACACGCTGGGGTCTGTCAGGGGGAAATAGGGAGGGACAGTGGGGGGGTGGGGGAGTTGGGGAGAGAGAGCATGGGGAGAAATGCCAGATATAGGTAATGGGGAGGAAGGCAGCAAATCACGCTGCCATGTGTGTACCTATGCAACAATCTTGCATGTTCTTCACATGTACCCCAAAACCTAAAACACAATTTAAAATAGTTGATTTGTATACTCTAAAAAAAAAAAAAAAAGATTTCTACCAGATTATAGGATTTATACACAAAGAGCAGGAAAACAGACCAGTGTGAGAGGCAAGGCCCAGAATAGAATCAGATCTGAAAATCAAAAAGGCAACATAACTTGCCTGACATATTAATATTTAATTCATTTAATTGAGCCAATGAAGCTGAAGTGGTAATGTATTTTAGTACTTGTACCTGGTATCCAGGTACCAGGATAGAGCATGTAGAATGTTAATGAAGAGTTATCATCTGTTTCTCCTTTTCAAACAGAAAGGATAGGAAAAGGGAAAAGAGTGCATACACAATGAATGTCCATTACAGTACCAGGGTACAGAGTATCCACTGTTCCACTCAGAAGGAGATGAACACTTGTTTTTCTTATTTCTCTTCTGTTCAGTGAGGTGTTTCTCAACTCATGTCCCAATATATGCAAAGTGTATAAGTCTTCAGACATTTTTGTTTGAGGGTAAAAGGGTGAGAGTTGGTGACATGTACACTGACAAGTCCTCCATGGTTATTTAGCGGTGCTGCTGGTCAGAGTGCACATTTGAGAAACCTTATTTTCCAGATCTGTTTTCATTCTATCAGTGATCATCAAGTTGGGCAGTATTCCTTCAGTGATGTCAAATTCTCTGGGATAAGAGATGCCCAGATAGCTGGTAAAATATTATTATGGAGTATGTTTTGTGAGACTGTATCCAGAAGAGATTAGAATTGGAGTCAGAAGACCGAGTAAATAAGATTTCCCTCATTAATCTGGGCAGGCATCATTTCATCCAATCCATTGAGGACCTGAATAGAACCCAGGGGTGAGGAAGAGCAAATTTCCTCTTTTGGACTGGGATTTCATCTTTACCTGTTCTTGAACATTGGTGCTCCTGGTGCTTGGATTTTTAGGTTTGGACTAGGACTTACAGCATTGGCTTCCCTGGTTCTCAGTCCTTTGGGTTTGGACTGAAACTATACCACTGGCTTTCCCGAGCCTCCAGCTTACAGGTGTAAAATCACAAGACTCCTCAGCCTCTGTAATCATATGAGCCATTTAATGCATCATAGTAAATCTCGTTATCAATCTATAATATATTCTGTTTCTTGAGAGAACACTGACTAAAACAACGTCTGTTCATCTCAGATATTCCTCTTATTTTTTGTTCTATCCTTTCTCTTGTGTATTAACCCTTCTGTTTTTGTTACTTTCCTGCAGTCCCTGCCTTATTTTTCATGGAGAATGAGGAACTTGTTCTGAAAACTCAGATTCTTTTGCTTATATTCGAGTCAAATTATACATCATTTGTTTTTCTTCTTCCTGGGGAAATGGTTCTCAGTGAAAAATAAGAATAGAAGGTACATTCTTAATCAAACATTAAATTAATTATTTTAGGTAAAACCATGATATGCAAAGAAAAGTAAAATCATGAGATGTCAGAAAAACCTTGCTTTTGTAGCGGTCCATTCAACTGGTCCCCAATCTTCTCACCTCTACATGTGCAAAAAGATGACTCACTGGGAATACAGGCCACAGCTTCTTACTTATCTATAAGTAGGAATGAGAAGCACATTATTGATAATGCTTACAACACATTATGGATAACATTCATATGTGCAAATAGAGCATGATTACTATTAACATCTTCTCCCTCTATTTCTTTTCTTTCTGCTTTTTCTTTTAATAATTCTATAGAAGAGCTCATCTTCTCCCTCTGTTTCTTTTCTTTGTTTTTTCTTTTTAATAATTCTATAGAAGAGCTCAATGATCTTCCCTTTGCTTCAGAGAAAATAGAAACTTAGCATAATTGATAATTAACAAGAGAGAGAGACAAGCTTCAAACTCATACATGCCTTTTACAGCAACTAAGCTTGTAAACATTTCCCTATTCCTACAATTGAATAAGCGTGAATGCAAAAAATAAAACATCTTTCTTTTTTTTTCATTGGGGGTGGAGAGCTGCTGCCTCACATGACCAACTTAATGATGGCCACATGTTATCAGTGTATCCGGTAGTAAGAACTTTGAAATGGATATGATTTCTATAGTAAAATATGTCTTGTGAATATATTAAAATTGCAACAAAATGTGTAAGATGAATATGCTTGATGCATTAGATTAGCTATATTAATCAATACAAGCCATTAAGAACACTTTGGTTATGTTACTTGTTTATAATTAGTAATTTGGTCTAAACATTTAATTCTAATTACTGTCATTAATCCCCATCCCAATTCAGTTGAAATCATGAAAGAAACCACCTCCCCAACAAAGAAGAAAATGTGCATTGGTAGTTGAAAAAGGGAAGAATACCTTTTGTAAGCCAGTGAAATTAAACATTCTATTGTTAAAATATGTATACTACTCAAAGCAATCTAGAGATTCAATGCAATCCCTAAGAAAATATCAATGACATTCTTCACAGAAATTTCAGAAAAATACTAACATTTGTATGGAACCACAAAAGACCCTGAATAGCTAATGAAATACCGAACAAACAAAACTGGAGGCAGCACACTATTGATTTCAAAGCAATAGTAACCAAAACATAAATGATACTGGCTTAAAAGCAGACATATAGAAACATATAACAGGATAGAGAATGCAGAAATAAAGCCATGCACTTAGAGACAACTCACTTCAACAAAAGTACTAAGAACATACAGCAGGGAAAGGACAGTGTTTTTAATAAATGGTGCTGAAAAAACTAGATATCCATATGTAGAAGAATAATACTAGAACTTCATCTTCTACTACATAAAAAAAATTGACTCAAAATCAACCAAAGACTTAAAAGCAAGATTTGAAACTATGAAATCATTAGAAGAAATACTAGGGAAACCTTATAGGTCATTAACCAAGGCAAAGATGTTTTGTGGTAAGACCTCAAAAACACAAATGAGATTACATCAAATTAAAAGGTTTCTTCAAAGCAAAAACACATTTGACAAAGTGAAGAGACAACCTACCGAATGTGAGAAAATATTTGCAAACTATTCATCTGACAAGGTATTAATAAGCAAAATATATAAGGAACTTAGTAACAAAAACCCAAATATCCCATTAAATTGGCCAAAAGACCTAAATAGGCATTTCTGAAAGAAGACATACAAATATTCAACAGGCATATGGAAATGCTCAGCATTATTAATCATCCATGAAATACAAACCAAAACCACAGTGAGATATCAACATACCCAGTTTAGAATGGCTGTTGTTAAAAAGACAAAAGTAACAGATGCTGGCTAGGATGTGGAGCAAATGAAATCCTTTTACTATGCTGACAGAAATGTAAATTAGTACAGCCATTATGGAAAACAGTATGGAGATTCCTCAAGACGCTAAAAACAGAACTACCATGTAATCCCGCAATCCCACTGCTGGGTATATATCTAAAAGAAAAGAAATCAATATATTGAAGCTTCATGTTTCTTCAAGCACTATTTGCAATAGCAAAGATATGCAGTCAACCTAAGTGTCCATCAAAAGATGAACTGATAAAGATAATATGGTATATATACCCACTGAAATATTATTCAGCCATGTGATAGAATGACATTCTGGTTATTTGCAGCAATATGGATGAAAGTGGAAGTCATCATGCTAAGTGAAATAAGCCAGGCAAAGAAAGACAAATATTGTAGTCACTTATATGTGGAAACAAAAAAAGAAGACCTGAAGGTGGAAAGAAGAATGGTAGTTACCAGAGGCCAGAAAGCAAAAGGGTGAGAGGGAGATGAAGAGAAGTTGGTCAATGGATACAAATATGCAGATAGATAGAAGAAATAACATCTAGTATTTGACAGTATAGTAGGGAAAATATAGGTAACAATAATTTACTGCATAGTTCAAAAAACCTAGAAGAGAAGAATTGTAATGTTCTCAACTCTTAAGACAAATGTGTGAGGTGATGGATACCCAATTACCCTGACTTAATTATTACACATTGTACACTTTTATGATAAATCACATGTACCTGCAAAATATGTACAATTTTGATATATCCATAAAACTTCTGATTTTTTTTCCTGAAAGATATCCCCAAGTGAGTCTATATATGGGAAAGAAATACTGAGCTGTAATTCATTATAATGAAAACATATGGGGACTAGAAAAGAGACAAGTTATTTCAAGCTCATATAGTTTTGTCCGCTAAAAACTATAGTTTAGATCAAACTATTGGGCATTATGCGGTTGTATATCTTGACTATATAAGAACTAGGACTGTGAAAAGCATACCTGGAAGTAATATATTAGGAATATAAAATATTGACTCCCAGCAACCTACATGCCACATAAAGCAACAGCACTTCCACAGTGTTTTCCTGATAAGAACAAGGTCAATGAGAGAAGCAGGAAAGTTCCTTAGCTATCATCAAGGTTCCCTTGAATCAAGCAAAAAAATTATGTGCAGATCAATGAAGTTACTTTTCTTATGGCAAAGGCTAGTATACTAAAAAATTGTCAAATTGAAACTATAGGAAAGCTGAAAGAGTTGGATAAAACAGAGAGTTAAAGCAAATTTCACCAGAACAAACAAGAAGCAATAGAAGAGTAGTTAATGGTTGTGATTCTAATATTTAAGAGTATTCATTCATTTACTGATTTTCTACATTTATTAGCAAATACTTAATAAATTACCATTTGATACCAGAAGCCATTCTAGACACTGAGAATGCAGCAATAAACAAAGCAACAGAGTTCTACTGCAAAGAGTGTAAGTAGGCAATAGACAAATGTATAAGATGACTAGTGGCTGGTCATAGCGCTACAAAGACGATTAAAATAGAGTAAGAAAATAAAGAAGTGTGGTGCTTTATTTGGGAAAATGTAAGGAGATCTTGATTTTTGATGAAAATGTGAATCACCAAATTCAAAACAGAAAAGAAGTGAACTGCAGGTAAGATACTAAAAACACAAAACAAACAAAACAAAAAACTGAGATACAAGACCAGCCTGAAATAATTGTGTGTATGAATGTAAACACATGTGCTAAATTCAAAGAGAAGATGTAATAGAAAATAATATTACTAAGTTAAAGATAACCTGGAGTATCTTGACGGAATGAGTTCACTAATTATAAATGCAATTAATGAAACCCCACTTCAAGATTTAGTGAAAGATTATATTCATTGTGTATTTACTATTTGCTGAGCACGGTTCTAAGTTCTTTTTGCTCTCACTCTCTCTTTCGCTGTTTTTCTCCATTTCTTTTTTTTCTATTTTTTCTTTTAATAATGCTATAGAAGAGCTCAATTATGATCTTCCCTTTGCCTCAGAGAAAACTAAAGCTTAGCATAATTGATAATTAACAAGAGGCAGAGACAAGCTTCAAACTCATGCATGCTTTATTACAGAAACTAAGCTTGTAAACATTTCCCTGTTCCTAAAATTCAATACGCATGAACACACATGCAAAGAATAGATTTATCTGCAAAGGAACAAAGCAAGTACGCTAGACCTTCATGAAATGTGGAAACTGGAATGGGATATGCTCACAATTATTTCTAGAAAGATGAGATTCAGGAAAATTTTCAACTGAGAAGTCCATTTGGAAGAGTGATCAGTGATATGTAAGGTCAATAGAAATACAACAAAGATATAGAAGGACTACGAGAATTTGTCTCCACAGTGTCATTTTTCGTATATATGAAGTATATCAGGTGACTCAGAAATGAGTACAAGGTAGATAGTAAGAATGAGAAAGAGATGACATAAAATAAATGGTAGTACAAATAAAGCAGAAAGCTTTGGTCTTAGGCTTAGTATGAACATTAAAGTGAATATCAAAAGTAATTGATACTTAACTAGTTAAAATTAATATATATATAGCAAAGATATCTTAATGCAAGGAAGCACAATGGTAAGATGAGACAGAGAAAGCAACACATCTTGAAATGCTAAAATGTTCATGCTGCAGAACTGGTTTTAATAGGTATGCTTCCTTTTTGACTTTAATAGAGAAATACAAGTTTGTGTAGTCATAATGTAAAGGTAACAATAAGAAAGAAAAAGTGCAGCTATTTAATCCCTAGATAAAAAGGAAACAACTGACAGCATAAGCAAGATATCAAAAGTTAAGACTCATAAAATGAATGAAAATTGAACTTAGGAATGAGAAAATATTAAAAGTAAAATAGTGATATTATTTTCTTATTGAATAGAAGGACTATGAGAATATGCCTCCGCAGTATCATTTTTCATTTATCAGAAGTAAAGATAACAAGAAAAAAAGTGCTACTATTTAATCCTTAGATAAAAAGGAAACAACTGACAGCATGAGCAAGATGTCAAAAGTTAGGATCATTTTTTTCTAATAATTTTTCATTTTCTAAATAAAGCTACTTGGAAGGCTCCTGGTATTCCCCTAAAATGAGCCACTTGACAGGGTCTCGCTCTGTTGCCCAGGCTGGAGTGCAGTGACACATTCTTGGCTCAGGCCTCCCCTGATGTCCCAGGCTCAAGCAATCCTCCTGCATCAGCCTCCCCAGTAGTGGGTGGTTTTATTAATCACAGAAAAAAGTGTAATTAGGTACAAGACACATTAAAATCTGCAAGGAGAAGAAAATAACTTCAGTCTAAAACAAAAGTAGTTAAAAAACTCACAAAGAAGAAATACAAATTTCTAATAAACTACAAATATTTTAAATCTCACCAGTAATCAATAAAAAGGCAAACTGAGGCAAGTTCTTAATTATAATTAAAATTAGCATGGTTATTTTTGGTGTTAGAGCCCATAAAAACTCACCTGCTACCAATAAAGGCATAAAATTGTGCACACTTTTGGAAGATAATATAGTAGTTTTGTACAAACAACTTAAAAAATGTAATTTCAGTTATCAAAGTAACTTTTTTTATGTTTTATCTCAGAAAATATTCAGATATGGTTAAAAGTTGTATGTACTATAATTTTTCTTATTAAAGTAGTTGCAGTGTTGAAAAATGGGCAACAACCAAAGTATTTAACCATTAGCAATGTTATTTAATAAGTTTTGAGATAGGAAAATGTTAATGTATAACATAACCATTAAAGTCAACTTTTGTAGAATATATTTTTAAATATATATATATTTTTATTGCACTTTAGGTTCTGGGGTACATGTGAAGAACATGCAGGATTGTTGCATAGGTACATACATGGCAATGTACTATTGGAAAAGAGATTATTATAAGTAATATTAAGAAAAGAGATACAATCTAAATTTATGCATAATACTAATTTTAGATCAGATACTTTTATAGTTACACATATGTATACAGTTGGTGAAAGTAGCTTATGTTTGTGCTGAGAAACTGACAATTCTATTTTCTTCTTTTGCTAAGTAGGTAAAGCAAAAAGCAATATTTATATTCAAATTTTGTCATAAAAATGTTATTAATCTAAAAATAAGTGGGTTGACCACAGTAGATATCAAAATAATAAAAGTGACTCTCACCAACCATGTCCTCAAATATGAAGACCATAATGCCTTAATTTTCAGAGTCTTCTGCAACGCAAGAGATAACACCGTCACTGAAACAGAAACTACAGTAGAGTTCACAATGTGGTAATTGTAACACATAATCCCTGAAACTGGAACAGAGCCATCCTCTTACAAATAATTTGACAGAAGTCCAAGCGAATGTACTTGCTAGCATCAAGGGTTTTCTAAATAAAGCTAGTTGGAAGGCTCCTGGGATTCCCCTGAAATGAGGCACTTGACATAATTTTGCAGTATATCAGTAGAATAGCTGTAAACTAAAGATTTTGAAACGTGATAGCTTTTAAGTTCTTAGCACATTTATTAGAAGATGTGGTTATGCAGCTGTTATGGGTATATAAGGATCTCAGGAACATCCAAATTACAGCACCCTTCAACGGAATGAATTATTAAGAGGCTGTAACAATAATAGCCGGTTGTTAGAGCAATGCCCTTTCCCCATAGATCTCACAAAGAGCCTAGTTAATATGACTGGGCCTCTGAGATGAGTAGGTAGCAAGGAAGATTTCTCCACTTACACATAATAAAATTATGTCTCAAGAAGCACCAATCGGAATCAAAAAATTATGTAGAAGGCAAACTAAAAATACTTGTCAACTGTCAATGCATAGCAGGAAAAGCTTATTGATTGTTACTGCATATAGAGGACAGTGGTGACGGCCAGCAGACAACATGGGTTCACAAAGAGCTAGGTCTGTTGCAGTACTGTGCAGCTTCTGGATTTAATGTCCTGTAATGGCACAGCAACTAGGCTGTTATATCAGCGAAACACTGAAAAAAATACAAGGTTTGGATTTCAGAAACATATGTCACAAAAATGCTACTTAATTCCTTGTGTAAAAAAATTAATTTGAGACTTATTTATAAGATGCTTTTCAGAGAATTATGACATGATTAAATGATCTTACCTAGTGAACTTCTTTAAGGATGGAAGTCAACCTCAATGGACAGGAAGAAATCTAGTTTTATATGGCAAATTTGGCTACTTGTTTCAGCACATGTTAAGCATGTTTTTATCATTACTGTGATTGAGGGTTTACATGACACAATAAATTATCAGATGACATGAAACTAGCTGAAACGTTGGAGCAAGTAAAACCAGATAAATTGCATTATAAATGAATATAAAGAGTCTCACATTTATTAACAAAAACGTCTGAAGATACAAAGCATTGGCTAAATGGGAATGCAGCTGACTTCAAATTTATTATAAGCCCAAAGTGAAATGTGGCAATCATAATCAAGTAGAATCATAGATTGCCTTAATAGAATAAAACAATGATTTCCATGGGTTTAATAATAAAGCAACTAATAATAGTTAAACTAAGTAGGTTTTATTCATTTATTACTTTTATATTTAGAACAGTGCTGCGGATTAGGGAATACAATATAGCCAGATGAGCGGAGATTTCTCTTTGTCATTCTATGTTAATCCCGCCTTTTGGGATGTAAACATTTTCAGTGGATAAGCTCTGTTCTCTTTATGTCAAGAGAATGTAGGATGGTTTGTGAATAATTCACATTATGAAATAAGTTCTTGACATCACACTAAGAGCAGGATTTTTACTCACAGTAAATGGAGTAAAAGTGATGCAATAGGACAATAAATGGTGGGTTTCCTGAAGGAAATTAACCCTTATGGATACACAGCAGTGTTGGATTTTAGGTGACACTTGATCCAGCCCAGATAATTGTGTCAACCCATTTGAGCATGATGCAGAACTCTATTTAGGAACCATACATTTAAAAGATAATTGATAAAAACAGGTGTTACTGAGAGACTGGGCTCTCAATAAATTTGAAAAACATAATTCTTGGAAAAGAAAATGCTTATTTATATGAAAAGCTTTATAATATACAAAGGAATGAAACCTTCCACTAATTTCCCATTTCATTGAAGCAATTAGGATTTTTATCTTAGAAAGGAAAACAGTAGCTCACATGACAAAGTATTTCTGGTACAAAATATTTTTCAATACATAGATGAACAACAAGAAGCTGTACAATCTGTCCTGATGTACACCTTCTCTTCTTTTGCTAAAAATTCCTTCACCCTTAGTCTGTTTTAGTGACCAGCCCACTTGGAAGTTTCTTGAATCAAGACTTGGCACTATCCTTTAGCTCTTTGTGGAGTGCTCTTCCTTCAAAATGCCTTCATGGTTACCTTTACCATATTTAGGTTGGAAATCACAGGTCTCCTCCTTAAGAGAAACCTTTCAAATTGCTTTAACCTAAAATTCCTGATTCCTTTCCTTATCTTAAGTTTTATTCTTGGTCCTCAGCAGCACCCTGCATATTCTATGTTGTTCTTATTTATTGCCTTTTACGTCAGCCTTTCTTAACTAGAAGATAAGCCCTTAGCATACAGAGAGTTTTGTCTGTTTTGTTCACTACTGTGTTTCCAGTGTCATAATAATTCTCTCCCACAGAATATACAGCTAATACATATCTTTTATTAAGTATAACCTACACATTATTTTTAAAATCTGTATAGAAAATACAACTGTTCCATTTTAGTATTTTCATTTCAGAGAAAAAGGCTGATTTTTTTTTTGCTTTTTTGAATATTAATATTAAAGGTTTGTAAATTAGTTCAACCATTGTGGAAGACAGTGTGATGATTCCTCAAGGACCTAGAAATAGAAATTCCATTTTATATATCTAAAGGATTATAAATCATTGTATTATAAAGACACATGCACACGTATGTTCATTACGGCACTGTTTACAATGGCAAAGACCAGGTACCGACCCAAATGTCCATCATCAATAGACTGGATAAAGAAAATGTGGCACATATACACCATGTAATACTACACAGCCATAAAAAACGATGAGTTCGTGTCCTTCATAGGGACATGGATGAATCTGGAAACCATCATTCTTAGCAAACTGACACAAGAATAGAAAACCAAACACCGTATGTTATCACTCATAGGTGGGTGTTGAACAATTAGAACATGTAGACACAGGGAGGGGAGCATCACACACTGCGGTCAGTGGGGGTGACTAGGGGAGGGACAGCAAGAGTGGGGAGGGTAGGGAGGGATAATGAGGGGAGAAACACCAGATATATGTGATGGGGGGATGAAGGCAGCAAACCACCTTGCCATGTATGTACCTATGGAACAATCCTGCATGATCTGCACATGTACCCAAGAACCTAAAGTATAATAAAAAAAAATTAAAGGATAAGTCAAACAGATGCTATATTTTATAAACAGACATTATATAAATAGCTGCTAAATTAAAATATGTTGGACTTTACAATGCTTTCAGTATAATTAACGCTCACTCAAAGACAGCTAAGTCTACGTTAATAACCATAAATTACCAATTATTTTAGAATTTGTGATATTTAATTATTGTATTACAAAATAGAACGATAACCATAAAATAAAACAACAGGAGAGAATAAATGGAGATCTTTAATTTGCAATGAGCACTAAATCCCCAGCACTAAATGAGAACTGGAACCTCATGAATAGGGAAAAACTTCCAGAACAAAATGCCAGAAATGGATTTCAGAAAGCAGTTAGTTGCCTTTCACCTGTATCTCCAAGCTGATGATTTTTCCTCCTCTCTCTCTAACCCTGCATTTCAGAAATATTACAAATGTGGTTAGAACTACAGAGAATGGAATGAAGAGTGGAATAGGTATCATAATTTTTTGTTGTTGTTAGAACTCTGCTTTTACTGTTTTTAGCTCTTCCGTCTGCTTTTCTGCCTCTTGCTCAGTATGTTTTACTTCCTGTCATATGTCTTCCCCAGATTCTTGATGAACCATTTCTCTCAGCTCTCAGCAGTGCCTTTGATACACGAAAGTGAAATTGTTTAGGAAGATGGATGCATTCAGTGCAAAAAATGGCAGGCAGCCAAAGAGCTGTCCCTGAGTGACAGATAGTTGACAGAAGGCCATGGACCTTTTATAGAAAAAGACAGGAAGCTAAGATTCTGTAATCAACTACACAAGAGGCAAGAAAGGTGGTCCAGAGTTTCGATATAACTTAAAGCCTTCTGTGTGGAAGGTCACGAGTCTCAACCTTCTGAAGATTTACCAATCATCGAAGTCTAGAAAGATACCTCTCTGATTACTTGCTCTGTATTTCCCTTCTCTGACTCTAAGTCACACGGCTCTCATGACTAGCAATTAATTTGTCTTTCCCACTTCTAAATTGCCACTGTTTTAGGTGCCATGGGCAGAGGTACCTGCTGTGACTGTCTTGCACTGGAGAGACTTTTCTCTGGGATTTAGATCAGTCCATTGAGCCATTTCTCCTTTGTAGGTCTCACAAAACAGCTTGATGTATTTCCCTCTTCTGGGAATGTACAACTTTTACAAAGCTAACTGCCAAAGGAAGGTAGGGATTGAGTATTACGTGTCATTTCCTCAACTCATTAAGTCAGAACAAGTCAAGGATTCTAGGGTCAGGGTGAACCTTATTTTTAACTGCATAGCTCACCTGCAATGAGCTGCAAATGGCTGTTATCTGGGAAATCTAATTGGGAAAATGTAAAAGAAAGAGAGCAAGCATATAAACATTATATATACATTATATAAACAGCAAGCATATAAACATACATGTCAGAAACAGAATTTTCATGAAAAAAATTAAGGAAAGATAGGATACTTGAGGGTGATGCTAATTAATCTGAGCTAGCTTTCTCTGATAAGGTGGTATTTAATGAGAGATTTCAGTTCCTATATTATGTTCTACTAATATGTAAGTGCAGTAAGGGTAAGGATTTATTTTTATCCATACTCTAAATTTATTTCCTAGAACAGTGCTGACACATATTGATGATCCAAAGTATTTGTTTAAGCATTTGGTAAACTGAATAATGTTATCTTCAGGCTTATCTTTCTAAAAGAGCATGCAATTTGGTAACATACATTAGAATATTTATATTCAAATTTTAATTATATGATTGATCTCATTCCAAAAGTTTAATCCTAGGCATCAGATATGGCTAACTAGAGCTATTCATTACTCCAAAATTTCTGGTTTTTTGTTAAAAACAAAAAGAAACCCACAGAAATGACAAATCGATAGAATGGAAGTAGAGACAGTCCTGTGTCCTTTCAGATCAATTCATTTTATCTGGTTTTCTTATCTTCCTTTTAGGGAATGACTGTATTGCTGCTCATAATGTAGCATAAAAATTCTCTGATAAATTTCATTTTCTTCTGAAAGGAAAGAGTACCATGGGGTAGCACAGTCAAGCCCACCATTTTGCATTCTACCTGTCAGATGTGTGACTTACATATAAAATAAGAAAGCAAGAATAAAGAAAAGAGGGCATTTGGGACCTTTAGAGATTAATAGGTTTTAGAATCTTTTCCCTACAAGTTATTAATTCAAATTGACCTAGTTCAAAGTGGTCAAGGTGAAGCATTTCTGTGTTATGTATGTAAAACGCAATTTCACCCCTCCCACACGGTGGGAGCTCCGTCCAGGATTTCCCCTCTGGAATCCCCTTCCGCACTCTTCGTGGAAGCCTTTCTCTTCTCCTTTCCTTCTCTTTTCTCTACCTAAATAAAATCACCTTTCTGCAAAATAAATAAATAAAGAAAAATAAAAAATAAAAAAATAAAATGCTATTTCAGTTTCAAGAAGTAGTGTCTAAAAGCCTGGAAAACAAAAAATGAGTCAGGCAGTAAGAAGGTCAGCAGAGGACAGTCAAGGTTATGGAACTGGAGTACGTTTTTAAGCCAGGGACAGTGCTGAATTTGTTTTCCCAAGTACTTAAATAAAATTAATCTACATATGTTTGCAGATAAATTATATTCATATTGTAGGCAAAATTTATGAGGTGAATATGGGATCATTTATAACCTTCATCTTATTTCTCAAAATTGATGACTTGCTATAGATAATAGATTTAAAGAAGTAGAAAATTTTCTTTTTTGAGTTTAGAACAATAGAAATTAAAATAGGAAAAATAGTAAGATGGTATTTATATTCCATACAGCAAGAATGCATGTGATTTTTGTGATTCACCTCTGGGGGTTGTCCAGATTAGGTCCCATAGTATATAAATTTCTGGGAGGAGGCAAGAAACTATTATTAGCATGATTATACAAATGTAGCTTGAAGGCAACTTTTGATTCGCATTTTTTTTATTGCTTTAGGGGACAACAACAATACATATATAGCTATAAGGGATTTAGTTGAAACATTCTATAGAATTTAGGCACAGAAAAATGGCACGTCAAGTGCATAGTTATGTAAACATATATGTGCATTCATATACCTGGGAACTCGAAGGTGTTTCTACTTTGACACATGGCATTAACTTAGCTGACGTTTTCTTACTCTCTGAAGAGTAAACTTACATAATATCAGACATGTGGAACAAATAACAAGATAAAATATTTAAGAATTTTTTCTTTTTTATAATGTTTTATTTTAATTTATTTTTTAAATGCATTTTAGGTTGTTGGGTACATGTGAAGAACATGCAAAATTGTTGCATAGTTACACACATGGCAGTGTGATTTGCTGCCTTCCTCCCCATCACCTATATCTGGCATTTCTCCCCATGCTATCTTTCCCCCAACTCCCCACCCACCGCTGTCCCTCCCCTGTTTCCCCCGACAGACCCCAGTGTGTGATGCTCCCCTCCCTGTGTCCATGTGTTCTCATTGTTCAACACCTGCCTATGAGTGAGAACATGCAGTGTTTGATTTTCTGTTCTTGTGTCAGTTTGCTGAGAATGATGGTTTCCAGATTCATCCATGTCCCTACAAAGGACGTGAACTCATCGTTTTTGATGGCTGCATAATATTCCATGGTATATATGTGCCACATTTTCCCTGTCCAGTCTATCATATATGGACATTTGGGTTGGTTCCAGGTTTTTGCTATTGTAAACAGTGCTGCAATGAACATTCGTGTGCATGTGTCCTTATAGTAGAACGATTTATAATCCTTTGGATATATACCCAGTAATAGGATTGCTGGGTCAAATGGAATTTCTATTTCTAGGTCCTTGAGGAATCGCCACACTGTCTTCCACCATGGTTGAACTAATTTACACTCCCATCAACAGTGTAAAAGCGTTCCTATTTCTCCACATCCTCTCCAGCATCTGTTGTCTCCAGATTTTTTAATGATTGCCATTCTAACTGGCCTGAGATGGTATCTCACTGTAGTTTTGATTTGCATTTCTCTAATGACGTGTGATGATGAGAATTTTTTCATATGTTTGTTGGCCTCATGTATGTCTTCTTTTGTAAAGTGTCTGTTGATATCCTTCACCCACTTTTGAATGGGCCTGTTTGTTTTCTTCTTGTAAATCTGTTTTAGTTCTTTGTAGACTCTGGGTATCAACCCTTTGTCAGACGGGTAGACTGCAAAAATTTTTTCCCATTCTGTTGGTTGCCGATTCACTCTAATGACTGTTTCTTTTGCTGTGCAGAAGCTGTGGAGTTTGATTAGGTCCCATGTGTATATTTTGGCTTTTGTTGCCAATGCTTTTGGTGTTTTGGTCATGAAATCCTTGCCTATGCGTATGTCCTGAATGGTTTTGCCTAGATTTTCTTCTAGGGTTTTTATGGTGTTAGGTCTTATGTTTAAGTCTTTAATCCATCTGGAGTTAATTTTAGTGTAAGGTGTCAGGAAGGGGTCCAGTTTCTGCTTTCTGCACATGGCTAGTCAGTTTTCCCAACACCATTTATTAAACAGGGAATCCTTTCCCCATTGCTTGTTTTTGTCAGGTTTGTCAAAGATCGGGTGGTTGTAGATGTGTTGTGTTGCCTCCGAGGCCTCTGTTCTGTTCCACTGGTCTATATCTCTGTTTTGGTACCAGTACCATGCTGTTTTGATTACTGTAGCCTTGTAGTATAGTTTGAAGTCCAGGAGTGTGATGCCTCCAGCTTTGCTCTTTTTGCTTAGAATTGACTTGGCTATGTGGGCTGTCTTTTGGTTCCATATGAAGTTTAAGGTGGTTTTTTTCCAGTTCTGTGAAGAAGGTCATTGGTAGCTTGATGGGGATGGCATTGAATCTGTAAATTACTTTGGGCAGTGTGGCCATTTTCATGGTATTGATTCTTCCTGACCTTGAACATGGAATGTTTCTCCATCTGTTTGTGTCCTCTCTTATTTCATTGAGCAGTGGTTTGTAGTTCTCCTTGAAGAGGTCCTTTACGTTCCTTGTTAGTTTTATTCCTAGGTATTTTATTCTCTTTGTAGAAATTGTGAATGGTAGTTCATTCTTTACTTGGCTCTCTTTAAGTCTGTTATTGGTGTATAGGAATGCTTGTGATTTTTGCATATTGATTTTATATCCTGAGACCTTGCTGAAGTTGCTTATCAGTTTCAGGAGATGTTGGGCTCAGACAATAGGGTCTTCTAGATTTACAGTCATGTCACCTGCAAATAGAGACAATTTGACTTCCTCCTTTCCTATTTGAATACCCTTTATTTCTTTTTCTTGCCTGATTGCTCTGGCTAGAACTTCCAGTACTATATTGAATAGAAGTGGTGAGAGAGGACATCCTTGTCTAGTGCCAGATTTCAAAGGGAATGCTTCCAGTTTTTGCCCATTCAGTATGATATTGGCTGTTGGTTTGTTGTAAATAGCTTTTATTGTTTTCAGATACATTCCATCAATACCTAGCTTATTGAGAGTTTTTAGCATAAAGGGCTGTTGAATTTTGTCAAAGGTCCTCTCTGCATCTAAGGAGATAATCATGTAGTTTTTGTCTTTGGTTCTGTTTGTGGTGAATTATGTTTATAGACTTGCATATATTGAACCAGCTTTGCATCCCCCAGGATGAATCCTACTTGATCATTGTGGATAAGCTTTTTGATGTGCTGTTGCAATCGGTTTGCCAGTATTTTATTGAAGATTTTTGCATCTATGTTCATCATGGATATTGGCCTGAAGTTTTCTTTTCTTGCTGAGTCTCTGCCAGGTTTTGGTATCAGGATGATATTGATCTCATAAAATAATTTGGGAAGGATTCCCCTTTTTTGGATTGTTTGGAATAGTTTCAGAAGGAATGGTACCAGCTCCTCTTTTTATGTCTGGTAGAATTCGGCTGTGAACCCGTATGGACCTCAGCTTTTTTGGGTAGTAGGCTCTTAATTGCTACCTCAATTTCAGCCCTTGTTATTGGTCTGTTAAGGGTTTCGACTTCTTCCCGGTTTAGGCTTGGGAGGATGCAAGTGTCCAAGAATTTATCCATTTCCTCCAGGTTTACTAGTTTATGTGCATAGAGTTGTTTGTAATAATCTCTGATGATGGTTTGAATTTCTGTGGAATCTGTGGTGATATCCCCTTTATCGTTTTTTATTGCATCTATTTGATTATTCTCTCTCTTCTTTTTTATTAATCTGGCTAGTGGTCTATTTTGTTGATCTTTTCGAAAAACCGGCTCCTGGATTTGTTGATTTTTTGAAGGGTTTTTCGTGTCTCTATCTCCTTCAGTTCTGCTCTGATCTTAGTTATTTCTTGTCTTCTGCTAGGTTTTGAGTTTTTTTGATCTTGCTCCTCTAGCTCTTTCAATTTTGACAGTAGGTTGTCAATTTTAGATCTCTCTTTGCTTCTCATGTGGGCATTTATTGCTATATATTTTCCTCTAGAGACTGCTTTAAATGTGTCCCAGAGATTCTGGTATGTTGTGTCTTCATTCTCATTGGTTTCGAAGAACATCTTTATTATTGCCTTCATTTCATTGTTTATCCAGTCAACATTCAAGAGCCAGTTGTTCAGTTTCCATGAAGCTGTGTGGTTCTGAGTCAGTTTCTGAATTCTGAGTTCTAACTTGATTGCACTGTGGTCTGAGAGACTGTTTGTTATGATTTCTGTTCTTTTGCATTTGCTGAGGAGTGATTTACTTCCAATTATGTGGTCAATTTTAGAGTAGGTGCGATGTGGTGCTGAGAAGAATGTATATTCTGTGGATTTGGGGTGGAGAGTTCTGTAAATGTCTATTAGGTTTGCTTTGTCCAGGTCTGAGTTCAAGTCCTGGACATCCTTGTTAATTTTCTATCTCATTGATCTGTCTAATATTGACAGTGGGGTGTTAAAGTCTCCCACTATTATTGTGTGGGAGTCTAAGTCTCTTTGTAAGTCATTAAGAACTTGCCTTATGTATCTGGGTGCTCCTGTATTGGGTGTGTATATATTTAGTATCGTTAGCTCTTCTTGTTGCATTGATCCTTTTACCATTATGTAATGTCCTTCTTTGTCTCTTTTGATCTTTGTTGGTTTAAAGTCTATTTTATCAGAGATGAGAATTGCAACTCCTGCTTTTTTTTGCTCTTCATTTGCTTGGTAAATCTTCCTCCATCCCTTTATTTTGAGCCTTTGTGTATCCTTGCATGTGAGATGGGTTTCCTGGATACAGCACACCGATGGGTTTTTGCTTTTTATCCAATTTGCCAGTCTGTGTCTTTTGATTGGGCGTTCCGCCCATTTACATTTAGGGCTAATATTGTTATGTGTGAATTTGATCCTGCCATTTTGATGCTAGCTGGCTGTTTTGCCCGTTAGTTGATGCAGTTTCTTCATTGTGTCGATGCTTTTTACCGTTTGGTATGTTTTTGGAGTGGCTGGTACTGGTTGTTCCTTTCTATGTTTAGTGCCTCTTTCAGGAGCTCTTGTAAAGCAGGCCTGGTGGTGATGAAATCTCTGAGTACTTGCTTGTTCACAAAGGATTTTATTTTTCCTTCACTTATGAAGCTTAATTTGGCTGGATATGAAATTCTAGGTTGAAAGTTCTTTTCTTTAAGGATGTTGAATATTGGCCCCCACTCTCTTCTGGCTTGTAGGGTTTCTACTGAGAGATCTGCTGTGAGTCTGATGGGCTTCCCTTTGTAGGTAATCCGACCTTTCTCTCTGGCTGCCCTTAGTATTTTCCCCTTCATTTCAACCCTGGTGAATCTGATGATTTTATGCCTTGGGGTTGCTCTTCTTGAAGAATATCTTTGTGGTGTTCTTTGTATTTCCTGGACTTGAATATTGGCCTGCCTTGCTAGTTTGGGGAAGTTTTCCTGGATAATATCCTGAAGAGTATTTTCCAGCTTGGGTTCATTCTCTCTGTCACATTCAGGTACACCTGTCAAACGTTGATTACGTCTTTTCATATAGTCCCATATTTCTTGGAGACTTTGTTCATGCCTTTTTACCCTTTTTTCTCTACTCTTGCTTTGTCATTTTATTTCATTGAGTTGATCTTCAACCTCTGATATCCTTTTTGCTGCTTGGTCAGTTCGGCTGCTAAAAGTTGTGTATGTTTTGTGAAGTTCTCGTGTTGTGTTTTTCAGCTCCATCCATTCACTTATATTCCTCTCTAAGTTGTTTATTCTTGTTAGCATTTATCAAATCTTTGTTCAAGGTTCTTAGTTTCTTTGCATTGGGTTAGAACCTGTTCTTTTGGCTCACAGAAGTTTCTTATTACCCACCTTCTGAAGCCTGATTCTGTCAATTCATCAGACTCATTCTCCATCCAGCCTTGTTCCCTTGCTGGTGAGGAGTTTCCATCCCTTGTAGGAGGAGAGGTGTTCTGGTTTCAGGTGTTTTCATCCTTTTTGCTCTGGTTTCTTCCCATCTTTGTGGATTTATCCACCTGTAGTCTTTGTAGTTATTGACTTTCAGATTGGGTCTCTGAGTGGATGTCCAGTTTGTTGATGATGAAATTATTTCTTTCTGTTTCTTAGTTTTCCTTCTTACAGTCTGGCCCCTCTGGGGTAGGACTGCTGAGGTCCACTCCAGGCCTTGCTTGCCTGGGGATCACCTGCAGTGGCTGCAGAACAGTAAGGGTTGCTGCCAGTTTCTTCTTCTGCTATCTTTGCCCCAAAAGGATACCCGCCAGATGTCAGTCTGAGCTCTCCTTTATGAGGTGACTCTTTGGATATACGGGGATCAGGGAGCTGCTTGAGGAGACAGTCTGTCCTTTATAGGATCTCAAGTGCTGAGCTGTGAGCTCCGTTGTTCATTCAGAGCTACTGGGCAGGTACGTTTAAGTCTGCTGCAGCAGAACTTATAAACCCCTTTTTTTTCCCAGGTGCTCTGTCCCAGGGAGTTAGGGCTTTATTTACGAGTTTCCATTGTGCTGCTGCCTTTTTTTCAGGGCTGCCCTGCCCAGCAAGGAGACAGCCTAATCACTGTTTGCCTGCAGAGGCTTTGCTGAGCTCCTGTGGGCTCTGCCCAGCTACTGTGTGAACTTCCCTGCAGTCCTGTTTATATGGGTGTAGTTAGAACTGCCTCAGCAATGGTGGCCCACCTCTGTAATGGCAGACTCTCTCTGTAATGGTGGGCTGCCTTGGCAATGGCAAACTGTCTCCGTAGTGGTGGACTGTCTCGGTAATGGTGGACACCCCTCCCTCACAGAGCTGGACCATCCTGGGTTCAGCTGTGCTTGCTGTGAAACTCTCAATCCAGAGCGTTTCTGATTGCTGAGTTTTTGTGGGGGGTGGGACCTGCCGAGCCTGATCACCTGGCTCCCTGCCTCAGAGCCTTTTTTTTTAGTTGAACAATTGAATGTCTCCCAGGTGTTCCAGTCGCCTGTTGAAAAGGCGCTGGGATATCTGTGATTTACCATGCAGTAACCTACTGCGCCGGCTGAAACAGAGGCGCTGAGATTTGTGGCGCTTTTTTGCCCCGGGAATCTCCTGGCCTGGGTCCCTGTTTCAGTCCCCTTTTCTTTTTTTTTTTTTTTTTTTTTTTATTGCATTTTAGGTTTGGGGTACATGTGAAGAACATGGAAGATTGTTGCATAGGTACACACATGGCAGTGTGATTTGCTGCCTTCCTCCCCCATCACCCATATCTGGCATTTCTCCCCATGCTATCCCTCCCCAACTCCCCCACCCCCCACTATCCCTCCCCTTTTTCCCCCCGACAGACCCCAGTGTGTGATACTCCCCCTCCCTGTGTCCATGTGTTCCCATTGTTCAACACCCGCCTATGAGTGAGAACATGCGGTGTTTGATTTTCTGTTCCTGTGTCAGTTTGCTGAGAATGATGGTTTCCAGGTTCATCCATGTCCCTACAAAGGACACGAACTCATCGTTTTTGATGGCTGCATAATATTCCATGGTGTATATGTGCCACATTTTCCCTGTCCAGTCTATCATCGATGGGCATTTGGGTTGGTTCCAGGTCTTTGCTATTGTAAACTGTGCTGCAATGAACATTCGTGTGCATGTGTCCCTATAGTAGAACGATTTATAGTCTTTTGGATATATACCCAGTAATGGGATTGCTGGATCAAATGGAATTTCTATTTCTAGGTCCTTGAGGAATCGCCACACCGTCTTCCACAATGGTTGAACTAATTTACACTCCCACCAACAGTGTAAAAGCGTTCCTATTTCTCCACAACCTCTCCAGCATCTGTTGTCTCCAGATTTTTTAATGATCGCCATTCTAACTGGGGTGAGATGGTATCTCAATGTAGTTTTGATTTGCATTTCTCTAATAACCAGTGATGATGAGCATTTTTTCATATGTTTGTTGGCTTCATGTATGTCTTCTTTTGTAAAGTGTTGTTCATATCCTTCGCCCACTTTTGAATGGGCTTGTTTGTTTTTTCTTGTAAATGTGTTTCAGTTCTTTGTAGATTTGGTTATCAGCCCTTTGTCAGATGGGTAGACTGCAAAAATTTTTTCCCATTCTGTTGGTTGCCGATTCACTCTAATGTTAGTCCCCTTTTCTATCAGTTGAGTGGGTGATTCTGCCTTCCCGGAGCTCCAATCACCAGCTAAAATGGCCCCCGGACCCATGTATTTTGTATGGAGAACAGCCGCGCCGGCCAAAACAGCCGCGCTGGCCACCTGTGGGGCTCCTCCGCCTGGGAATCTCCTGGTCTGTGGGCAATAAAAATCCGTCTGGAAATGCAGCATCCACTCACCTTCTGAGCTTTCACTGGGAGCTGCAATCTTGAGCTTCTCCTAATTGGCTATCTTGGATCGAGTCTATATAATGTTTTAAATATACTTTTGCTGTTCTGTTTTATGGTATTCATAGAGAGTTTGTAATTTAACAAACTTATTCACTCGTTGCTTATTTTTACTTTATTACTTAATTTTTAAAACATGCACAGGGTTTATAAATTATATGCATATATAAAATGCATATTACTTTATTATTTATTACATTTTACTAATTACATATTAATTATATTTTACAGTGTTTATTCCTAGAGCAGTAGTTTACAAATATGTAATACATTTAAACAACTAATCTTTAATTCAAAACATACTTAGAATTTCAGTTGGTAAAATACAGAACATAGCACAGGCCCCTCAGCTTTTCAGTATATCTTTTTACTAGGGACAAGTAAGTTTGCATTAAAACAGAAAAAAAAGTATTGATATTAGATCATATTTTAAAATGGGCATTCTAAAGTGGAATTCACTTCTTCTATTTCATTAAACAAATATGTAAATTAAGCTAACTAGTATGTATTGAACTCAATATTTATGTTCTTTAAGGACAGTTCACACACATAAATATGCCATGATGTATGTGAAAGTAAATTTTAGAAAAAAAAAATACAAGTTTTCCTAAATGAAAAAAATAAAGAGAAACACACAGTGAAAGACTTTATAGCCAAAAAACCCCACAACTCTTTCCTCCATAAAAAAACGTTTATTTTAATGAGCACCTAAGAAAAGAGAGGTTCAGAAAGGTTAAAAATAAAAGGCACATAGAAAACCATTGTAGCCTTTATCTTACCAGTTATAAAACAAGACAAAACATTATTATTTTATATAAAGAAGATCGTGCAATGCTAAAGACAAAGAAAAATTGTGGATATCTGTTTACTAAAAATACAGCAATATCTGCATTAAAAAGCTAGTAAGATGTAGGAAGAATCAGAAAGAATCTCAACAATCCTAAGATAATAGGATGTATCTTGCAAAGCAAGACAGAATCAATATTAGGGATGAAAGATACAGTGACACATTATCAGTAAGTTAGATCTTATTGAAGCTCATGTAACATTTACAAACACTGGCAATGTATTAAGCTACAAAGAAAATCTGTATAAATTCCAAAATACAGAAATGGTACAAAAATTATCTGAACACAATGCAATAAGTAGAATCTTCTACCAAATAAAATACTAATGCAATAAGAATTCAAAAATAAACAATATCAAGCACAAAGAGATCAAGATTCTAGAGAAATTTGGATCAAAAAAGTGGAGAGAAGAAACAATTATAAAAACAGAATTTGCTGAGTTGTTGAGGAAAAAATAGAATAAACAGATGAGCTGAAATTTTTAAAAATAATAAAATAATAAACCAATTATATAAACAAAGGGGAGATAACAGATACATAAAACCTAAGTTCTTCCTAGCTTCTCAGGAGGCTGAGGTGAGAGGGTCACTTAAACACAGGCAGCTAAGGCTATAGTAGACTATGTCTGTCCCTGTGAATAGCTACTGTGCTCAAGCTTGGGCAGCAAACTGAGAACAATGAATCTCTAAAATTAAATAAAATGACATAACAAGGAGGAAATGGCCATCAAAAGCAAGGATATTATAAAAATCCCAAGAGTTTTGTTCACAATTGCATGCAAATATATTTGAAAATCTAGATTAAATGCATAGTTTTCTAGATAAACAAAATATACCCAAGCTCATTTCAGAGCTTAAACAGAATAATTTTCATAGAAGAAATAGAAAAATGTGACAGAAGCTCTCACCTACACGAAAGCACAAGACCCAGAGAGTTTCACATGAGTATTCACAAATATATTAAAAGCTTTTATTATTCAAATGCTACTTAAACTATTAGAAGGCATTGAAAAATAAATAAAACTTCCAAAAATTTTATATAGTAGATTTGATACCAAAAAAAATGAGCTGATTTGCATATTACCAAAATGGAACACAGAATAATAATACTTTAGTTTTTCAATGACAAAATCCTCCTCCTTATACTTAGAGCCCACAGTTCTACTTTTGTTTCTACCTTCCTGTAGGGAGAACCTTCCTATAGGGAGTACAACAATAGCAAAAGCTGAAAAGGTTAAATACAGATAAGAAAACTGTTGATCAACCTCACTTCTAAAGAACAAGGTAAACATCTAAACTATCATTTAATTAGAAAGAATCCAAGAGGATATTACAATTATAGTACATTGTTATATATTACGTATAGAATTATAACACATTATTCAACATCAGTAAGACTGTTGACAGATTTTATGTTAATTGATATAATAGAAAAATCTCATGATCATCTAACTAGAAGCCGAAAGGGAATATAACATAATTTAAAATCCATTCTTTAATGTACTCAAAAAATAGAAAAAGAGATGGAAACAGATGGATATTTTTATGTGATAAAAATATAAGCCAGCTAGTTCAAAACTCTACATCATACTTTATAGAAATTATTAGATGTCTACATGTAATTTCAAGAAAAGGGGTGACTTAGGTTACTGCTACTTATTTATGTTGTAAAAGTGTTAGACAATTAAATTAGGCAAAGAAAAACTATTAGAGTCATAAAACTTGAAAAAGAGCAAATTTGTACTTTTTTATTAGGGAGAAAGAGATGACCCAGATTACTGTATTTATTTTTCCCTTTGACAATGTGGATGTGAGTTAATAACATTTGGTGTTAGCTACATTGAGGTAGCAATGTCATGCACCGAAATCATGGTACACTGAATGATTTGAAAGGAATAGAGGACAAGAGAATGTCATATTTAGGCATGCACTCTACTGTCATAGCAACCATAGTCTTTACCATCATTGTGACTAACTTGCATAATTGCATGACTTTCTTGTCACTATCAAGTGGATTTTATTCACTTCGTAGAATTTAGTTTAAATGTGTATCATTTATGTATTTTAGAATTGCCAAATTACTCATGGATACTGAGATATATTGGAAGACTGGTTATATTCTTGGATATTTCTTGAACATATTTGTTCTCCTTTTCTATACATCTTATATTTCCAATTTTGCCTGCCATGTAATGAAACTGACTCTTTTCATTCTATGCAGAGATTTGATCTTGAAGAGAAACACAGTGGGCAAGTAGAAACATCCTAGTAAAGTGCTTACATCATTTCTAAAAGAAGTATAGCTATAGTTCACTATGTGCCCTTTCCTTTCTCTCTCCTGAATGTCTTTGTTTCATTATCTGTGAAATTATCCTCAGTCTCATACTGACATTGTTTATGTGGGTTGAATAAAAATAATATTGACATTATGAAATGGAAGGCTCTATATAAATGAGATGCATTATTTTTACAAAAGAATAGTTTGGAAAAATTGGAACATAACCACTTAAGGGGCAGAACATAGCAGCTGTTGAATAGTACACTTAAGGGGACTGCAATTTGGATGACAGTGCCAGGATCTGCTGTCTAGTTTTATTTTTTGAAATGAAATTACTGGGAGAATTTAGGTCTGCAGCAAAGTACAATTAGCTTAATATGAAAAGGCCAGAGAACAAGGGTTAATAACTTCATCTCTTTCAGGGTATTGGTTTTCATTTAATACCAAAAATGAGCTGATTTACATATTACCAAAATGGAACACAGATTCATAATATTGGAGTTTTTCAGTGACCAAATTCTCCTCCTCATTCCTGGAGCCCACAGTTCTATTGTTGTTTCTACCTTCCTATAGGGAGTACCTAAACCATTTATACTATCATACAAAGACTGATCAGATTATCAAAGCCCATACTCTTATAAAACTTAGTTGACAAAATATCATAAACCTGAGAAAAAGAGCAAATATATAATACAAGTGGGCAATTGTCATTATCTCTTTTTCCAACCTAGATTTGTAGCATTGGGTAGAAATTGTCTCTGTTACACTACCCCAATATCAATTCCATCCACCTTAAGATACAGAAGAGATCAAGGGGAAATCGGCTTAGAGATGTAAACTAGATAAATTCTACTAGAAATAAACTTCATTAGACAGCAAGTCTGATTGAATTGAATGCTTAAAATTTATAGGTACAATATCTTTAATGGTATTACTTATGGAATAATTGTTAATATTGTTTATAGTCTTAATCTTGTACGATGGTCCTCTTTTTTATTATAAATAGATCATTTTTCTACATAATATAATTGCACATAAATTTTAAAAATATATCTTGTATGACAGTACAATTACTTTATTGGACAGGAAAGCAATAATTAATGTTATTGGAATATGTTATTTTACTTTAGAACAATGATGTGAATATGCATCTCATATATCTTCCAAGTTTGAGTGAAAAACTATCTGTGTATAATACATTATTCTCTAGGTTATATATATATAAGTATCAAAATCAGTATTTTTATTTTAATCAGGTAGTTGCACTACCTGAATCTCATGGTTGCATGTGCCATGTCCATATCATAGAACTCTTTGTCCCCTTTCCCACCATAGCCAGCCTTGAGGCCCATGCTGATTGGGTTGTAGGATAACCTGGTCGTGCCCACTTCAGCCTAATTTCAGTGTTGCCACAGCAAAAAAAGCTCCTGAAACTGTTTTACATGTCATGTGAATAAGAAATTGAGCTTTTTAAGTCAAATTCACTGCAAGTGGGGTTGCTGTAAACCACAGTACAAATAGGTACATACTTGGTCTTATACTCCTGGGACGGTAGTAAAAGCGAACCTATGTAAACATAAGTTAAAAGGTAAGAGAAGACATAGAGTTGTAAACACATAATTGTAACAAGGAGAACATAATAACTCTTTTAATAGTTAATATAATTAACAATCAACTGTTTTACCAGAAAAAGTAATAATAAATATGTAAATGACTTTTGTAATAAACAGAAATCTCCTGAGATTCAAATTAGGTAATTCATTTTAATCTACTTTGAAAAATTTACGAGAGAATTTTATAGGTATTTTTATTGCCCATCTTACTAAATACATATGTGCCAAGGAAATGGAAGGATCATTAAAATTTTCAACACACTAATAAATTTAGCATAGCTTCAGTCATGAACAGAATGGAGCAAGGATTGAAATATTGGCTCTTTTACATTCTTTGTTTCATATTTCTGAAACATATTTATTTTAGTAAGATATATCTGTTCTTCTATGTGCAAGGAAAAATAAAGGCTAAAACAAAAGGTTACCATGGAAACATTGTTCAAAATTTCTTTTTACATAACCAAATTTTTAAATCATGTTCTGCTATCCACAACAAAAAGTTGAAAGAAAAGACTTGGAACCAACCCCAATGCCCATCAATGACAGACTGGATAAAGAAAATGTGGCATGTATATACCATGGAATACTATGCAGCCATAAAATGGATGAGTTCACATCGTTTGCAGGGGACATGGATGAAGCTGGAAACCATAATTCTCAGCTAACACAGGAACAGAAAAACCAAACATCACGTGTTCTCACTCATAAGTGGGAGGTGAACAATGAGGACACTTGGACACAGGGAGGGGGACATCACACACTTGCACCTGTTGGGGGGGTGGGGGCCTAGTGGAGGGATTGCATTAGAAATACCTAATGTAGATGATGGGTTGATGGGTGCAGCAAACCACCATGGCATGTGTATACCTATGTAACAAATCTTTACCTTCTGCACATGTACCCCAGAACTTAAAGTATAACTAAAAGAAAAAAGAAAATCTTAGATGCTTTTAAATCCAAGATGTGGAGATGAAAATCTTCATGTAATTAGCTTTCAAATTACTGATATTCTAATCAACAAAGACCTTTGTACTCCCATTTTCTAATGAAAATTCAGCCAGTAATTTCAGCGTATTTAGGAATGAAGCATTTTCTGTAATATGAATAAATTCATCCTACCCCAGATGATACATACAATTGAGATTAATAAGACAATCTATAAAAAAAGTCTTGGATTTATTTATTTTTTATAAGCACAATTCCCTTCTTACGAAAATGTCACAAATAATTAGCACACTGTTAAGGTCTGATGAGAAGCTACTCCTCATTGCCCTGGCAGGTCTTTAGTAGTATGACTATTTAGTTTTATACTCGAATGGAGTTCATCCCTAAGCAAGTGAAATCTATAAAACTACCAGAAGTCTGGAAAGATATGAAAAGAAGGAATAATGACATGACTAGGATGTCTCTACACTGCACTGAGTACTCTGCAGCACTTCTAAAATATGAGCAACACAATTTCCATCATGAACCTGACATTTCTTCATATGCCCAGGAATTTTGGCTACTTCTTATCCCAAAGGCACCACATATGGGACACTAGAAAAAAAATGGTTAAAATTGTTATCTTAATAGTACTTCATTTGACATTCTCTTTACATGTATCATACCATTAAGTAAGAAGGGAGTCAGATTTATTGTAAAATTAATGAAGTTGGAGCTTCTTTTAGCTCTTGGGCCTCTGTGAGTGCTGGAGTTTACGGAATGTTTTGGGTAGAGATCAGAAGCCAGATTGCAATTATTTGGCTAAACAAACCTCGAAACACAAGTATCTAGATTATTAACGCTCCTGTATATATTTTTTCATTCTGAAAATATATTCACTTTCATACCTCATCCCGTATTTGTAATGTATCATTCTTTTTCTCAAATGGAGCTCTCCAACTTTCATAAGATTTTGGTCTCTTCAAACCGGAATCCTTTTCCCTGGGTCAGGGGGAAATGAGATTAAAGATCTTTGCTAAACCCATCACTAATTTGTAAAATAAAGCCCTTGTATGACTTATCCACTGCCATTTTAATGCTAATAACCCTCAAAACTCAGTGACATAGAACAATGAACATTTGTTTAGCTCGGGTCTATAGGGGCCTGATTTCATTCAGGCTCTCTCACAAGTCTAGAGTCACTCTCAGGATGCTGAGTTGGATGCTTTTAGCTTGGATGACTGGGATGACTTGGCTCATTCCACATGTTTCTCATCCTCTAGTGGGCTATACTGAGAATGTTCTCACAGTAATGGCACAGAGAAAGGGTAAATAGAGGAAACACACACAAACTTGTTCAGATATCTCTGTATCCCATCCACTTATACTTCATTGACCAAATCAAATCATATAGATGATGTAACAGAATCAAGGGAGCACAAATGACTTGTAACTTTGGAAATTTTTAATTAGAATATATAGAGTCCTTACCTTTTAAAGATTCATATTGAAATATTTGCTGTTGAAATTATGTGAGGTCTTGAATTTGCTTCAAAATATTATAAAGAAAGGGAAATGGACAGGGATGAGACGAAGCAAGACTGATAATCAGTTGATAAATTGTATGGCTGGGAAATGAGTACACGGTGTTCATTCTGCTATTCTCTTGACTTTTGAACACATTTGGGGGGGAGGCTTCATCAGTCATTTATTTCATTAAAAATATGGGGGCTATTAGCAATAATGTACTCTTTTAAGTATAATTATGTCATTACGTAATAGCTAGAGAAATTTGGAGAACAGGTATTAGCTGATAAAATATTAGTTAATTGTGTTTAAAAAGAACATATGTCTTATCCAATACATATCTTCGAGGATGTGTTTATTTCTGGTTAATTTCAACATGAGTTTGTGTATTAACAATGATTTATTTAGTACCATCTGTGCACCAGGCCCATTTCTAGGTTCTGGCCATAGAGAATGAAACAGATGAATGGGGTTTCTGATCTTCAGGTTTTCATAGTTGTATTAGTCATCCATCACTACTATTACATAGTTCCACAATATTGGTGGCTTAATCAGTATAAAAATAATATCTTGTAATTCTTAAGTCAGAAGTCCAATATGGGACTCACTAGGCTTAAATTCAGGTGTTGGCAGGCCTGCATGTCTCTCTGAAAGTTCTAGGGGAGAATCGTTTGTTTGCATTTTCTATGTTCTAGGGGTCACCCACATTCCTTGATTTGTGACTCCCTTCTTCCATCTTCAAAGCCAGCAATGTTGTACCTGTCTGTGTTTGTCTTCCATAATCACATGTCTATCTGAATGACTACCGTCAGGAAAATTTCTCTACTTCGAAGGGTTCCTGTGGTTAGATTAGGCATGCCTGCACAACGTAGGATAATTGCTCCATCTCAACATCCTTAAATTTAACCACATCTAGAACCACATCCCTTTAGCCATGTTAAGAAACATATTTCAGGTTTCAGATTTGAGAATATTGACATCTTTGGAAGGCCATTTTTCTGCCTATCAGAATAGGTAAATGCTGGGGAAAAGCAAATTAATTAATTAAATAATTAAGCAAAATAGATGCTGTCAGACACTGATGTATACTATAAAACTCTGTAAAAGAGTGATACAATAGACAATGCTTTGCAACTTTGTGTAAGAGAAGGCCTCACTAAAAAAGCGATGTTTAAATTGAAACCTCTGACAAACAGCAGTCACCTTACAAAGTGTTGTAGGCAGATAACTTCCAGTAAAGACAAAGCTAATGTAAATGTCCAAAGTGGGAGAATAGAAAGAAGGCAAATGGGCTAGATCCTAGAGAGCTAAGGAGAAACTAGCATTGCATGAGGTTGTAGAGTTAGTAAGGGTCCAGATTTATTGGCTTATTTATTGTCGGATTTACCCTGGTGTGGGTTCTGAATTTTGTACCAATTACCAAGAAAAGCTAAGCAGAGAAAGGAAATAATCTGATTTATGTTCAAAAATAACATCTGGCTGTTTTGTGGATAATAAACTGTAGCTAATGATAAGTTCTCCATAGCACTTATCATGACCTTGGCTGTTAAGTCCTAAATTAGTAATTTAATTAAAATTCATGTGTTATTTAGCAAAACACTTTTTGTAAATTAATATGTTTAAGTTTTGAAAATAATCCAGTATGAGATTGATACTGAAAAGCTAAGTAAAATTGGATAAACTTAGTTATTTGTTTTAAATAAGAACTACATACTTCCTTTAGCAGAGATAATTCTGGTATTTGTTTACCTCAAAGGTTCAATTAGGAATATGAACAATGTATTTACATATATTTTTAACAAATCCTAGTGTCTAGGATATGTCATATAGATATATTTTTTCATCTTTTTTTTTGTAAAATTATGCTTTAAGTTCTGCATACATGTGCAGAACATACAGATTTGTTACATAGGTACACACGTGCCATGGGTTTGCTGCATCCATTAACATGTCATCTACATTAGGTATTTCTCCTAATGCTTTCCCCTCCCCTACACTCTCACCCCACTATGGGCCCCAGTGTGTGATGTTTCCCTCCCTGTATCCATGTGTTCTCATTGTTCAACTCTCATTTATGAGTGAGAACATGCCTTGTTTGGTTTTTGTGTGAGTTTGCTGAAAATGATGGTTTCCAGCTTCATCCATGTCTCTACAAGAGGCATGAATTCATCCTTTTGTTTTGGTTGTATAGTATGCCATGCTGTATATGTGCCACATTTTCTTTATCCAGTTTATCATTCATGGGCATTTGGGTTGGTTCCAAGTCTTTGCTATAAATATACATGTGCGTGTGTCTTTACAGTAGAATGATTTATAATCCTTTGGGTATGTATCCAGTAATGGGATTGCTGAGTCAAATGGTATTTCTAGTTTTAAAGCTAAAGAAAAAAGTAAATCATACACTATGCTACTGTTTCAAATCTAGTGCTATCGTTTAAATTTAAAGGGATATGGTAACAATTTTACAAGGTTTATTTTGTACATATAGATTAAAATTCATAGAATTGGCAGGAGCTGGATGAAAGAAACAATACCTTATCAGCAATATACACTATTTTGATGAATGGGAGAGAATGAGCCACATTATGGCATACGCTATGCTAAACAGATAAGCTGTGTAGCTTTCTGTTGTAATATATTCTGCTCAAAAGATCAGCCTGTAGGCAGGGCGCAGTGGCTCACACCTGTAATCTAAGCCCTTTGGGAAACTGAGGTGGGCGAATCACGAGGTCAGGAGTCCAGCCTGGCCAACATGGTGAAACCCCGTCTCTACTAAAAATACAAAAAATTAGCTGCGCGTGGTGTCGCGTGCCTGTAATCCCAGCTTCTTGGGAGGCTGAGGCAGGAGAATCGCTTGAACCCAGGAGGCAGAGGTTGGTTGCAGTGAGCCAAGATCATGCCACTACACTCCTGCTCAGGTGATAGTGCGAGACTCCATCCCACAGAAGAAAAAAAAAGCCTGTAAGCAGTTATGTAATTAGGGGTAGTTTAGGTGGTTAAAAAAAAAAATGCACACATTAAAAGATAGTAAATAGTGAGAAACCCAAAAACAAACAAAAAACCAAAGTTGACTACAGAAGATGTGTATGATGTGTGTTATCCTCCACCCCTGCCCTATTCATCCTATCAGACCCAAGATACCAAGTTCGCTTTTCGGCAATAAAAGATTGTAAAATATATTCTCTTATATATGGCTTCAATGTAAACCCTTCTGTCTGGACACCATGATACACATATATAACCAGCCTCTCACTCTGGTGAGTTTTGGAAACTTGATATTATCAAATTGAAATTTAGAATTTACATTTTGAGAAATGAAATTACAGGAAAATTTTTTTTAATTGTATTTTTATTTGCAAGACCATATTTTTTTTTACTTTTGTATAATATAAAATACAAATTTTTAAATTTTTTTTCAAAAAACCCACAAAGGAAAAACTATAATATGGGGGGTTAGGTATGTAGATTTAGCCAACACACTCAGCTTCAAATCCTGCAAGACCAATAATTTTAATAAATTATTATATAATTCCATAAGGATGTTTGCAAAATTCATAATTTTGAAGTTATATGCTTTAATAAAATGTGAAACCAATTTTTATTTCTATTCAAGCCGTCGAGATGTGTGTATGTATGTGTGTGTAAAAGGTTACAGTATAACTTTATAACCCCACAGTCCTAAGGAAATTTTCAATAAAATATTTGTCAATAATTTTAAAAAAAAACTAAATTTTAAATACAAATCCCCATTTTCTTTGGGCACTGGGACTGTTTTCTGATGCAGTTCATGTTTACCGTACTAACAGTTTTGGCATTTCCAGTTTCCCTCAATAATCCGCATCCAAAATAATAGCTAATTCTTTGGAAATAGACATTCTTTCTGAATACTCCTGTAAAATTAATATAATTAATCTATCATTATGGAAGAACACCTTTCTATATAATTTGAATCTATTATTGTATCAGCTTTCTATAAATAAAGATATAACAGAAACTAAAGCATTGTCTCTCACCCTCCACCCCAATGAATGAATAAGAAGAAGTGATATTCAACAAAGTGCTTTATTTCCTACTTCCTTAATATCCTCTTGCTTTTCTGAAGACCAGGAAAAAGTAATAGAGCAATTAATCATATGATATTCCTATCCTGAAAGCACTGGCTTCTTACTATATTTATTGCTGTGCTGCTAAGCCTCTTTCTGCTACATCCTCCAGCTTATCATAGGTTTCCTAGTAACTCTGCATGCTATCCGTTATTTAGCACAAGCAGTATTATGCATCCCTTCAAGGATGATTATTTAGGAAGAGATATCAGTAAACAGAAAGTCCATTAAAGCCTACGTAATAATGAAAGATAAGAGAATGATTATAATGTGCCTGTACCTTGCACAAAAATCATTCACAGTTAACTTGCACTGGTAACTTATTTATTTATTTGAGATGGAGTTTTGCTCTTGTGGCCCAGGCTGGAGTGCAATGGCAAAATCTTGGCTCACTGCAACCTCCCCCCCTCCCTGGTTCAAGCAATTCTCCTGCCTGAGCCTCCTCAGTAGCTGGGATTACAGGTGCACACAAGGAGGCCTGGCTAATTTTTGTATTTTTAGTAGAGATGGGGTTTCCCCATGTTGGTCAGGCTGGTCTCGAACTTCTGAAGTCAATGATCCACCTGCCTCAGCCTCCCAAAATGATGGGATTACAGGCATAAGTCACCATGCCTGGCCTACATTTTTTTAAATAGTAAACCATTATCACCTGAAGGCTCCAACTTGCTAATAGACTCATTAGAGGAGATACAAGTTTGTTTTCCAGTAAGAGAAATGTTGAACTTTTGGAGTTTGACTGACCATGAGAGCAACAAAACCACAGCTTATTAGTCAGTTTTTTGAGCATGAGTTTCAGTAATTGAAATAATCTTATAGATTTTTTGGAGGTAGCCTGTTCGCTTATAATTAGGGAGATTCCAGAAATAAGTAATTTCTAGATAAAATTAAAATTTTGGCTGGGCACTGTGGTTCATGCCAGTAATCCCAGCACTTTGGGAGGCTGAGGCAGGTAGATCACGAAGTCAGGAGTTCAAGACCACCCTGGTCAACACTGTGAAACCCCATCTCTACTAAAAATACAAAAATTATCTGGGCATAGTGTTGCGTGCCTGTAATTCCAGCTACTCAGGGGACTGAGGCAGGAGAACTGTTTCAATCTGGAAGGCAGAGGTTGCAGTGAGCCAAAATGTGCCACTGCACTCCAGCCTGGACGGCAGAGCAAGACTCCATCTCAAAACCAAACCAAACCAAAAAAACAACAACAGCAAAATGAAAAAAAAATTACTAGACAATCTCAGAGTCATTCAAGTAAGTCTCAATCTCAAGTTACTTCTCAATGAAAGGCACAGTGAGACAGACCTTAAGTTACCTAAGCAGGCAGTTTACTTCCAGAGGTCACAGGATAATACTTCAAGTCCTTTTAAGGGCCTGCATTCAGAATATTTCAAGAAGCAACCTCCAAAATGTTATCATTGCTTCTTTCTACCACTGAAGGTAAGGTGTCCATTCTGACAAGTGCATTGATTGTAGAATTTACAGCATGACGCTTTGCCAGCAGTTCACCTTGCTCTGAATATTCCCAGGCAATGGAGGTAAGGGGGAGTACTGAATCATTTCTGACTAGGCAGAGGGCATATTTCATAACAGAGACTTGGCACCCTTTAGATTCACATGGCTACTTATGTTCTTCATCCTTCATTTTATGTAAACTTGAAGAACGATCAAGACGGCTGGCTTCATTTCAGCAGTATCTCCCTTAAAGAAGAAAGACTAGGCTTTCAACTTATGAAGGAAAGTCTTAGTGTCCATTACAAAATAATAAATATTCATGATTATATTCTAGAAGAGCAAGGATCAGACATGTTTTGAAATCACTTATAAGGATGTAGAATTATAAATGCCAGGATACAATATGTGTGCATACACAAATGGCTTTAGAATTTACTGTCTGGACCAAATAATCAATGGTATCTCTAATTTGGTTATTTTTAAAGTTTCTTTTAGCGGTAACTGTGATACTGTTTACAGTTCCCTGGAATACCTAAATGGAGTTAAACACAGGAGTACTTGCAGTAGGAGGAAAAGGATAATGAGTAGTTTATGTTCTCAGAGTTTCACATATAAGGATACCATATCTTTCTGATAATCTTTGCTTATCTCTGTGTTGATATATTTCATAAAAATGTAGAAATATGACAACATTTTCTGGTCATATTGCATAGAAAGACATAATTTCAATTCAGTGTTTGTATTCCTATTACCCTTGCTTTAATTTCATTTTATTTTTCTCCATTTTAAGAAATAAACCATGTTTAAATATAATAATAGCAGAAAAAGATAAAGTCACGTGCATGCTCCCAGGTCAGTCTCTACAATGAAGCTATTTTGTTCTATCTTTTTCTGGAAACCTCAGGTATAAAAGACAATGGGACTAAGAAATGATGTTGATTTAAATATATATATATATATATAGGAAGTGACAGCAGGAACATAGTACTACCTTAATTACCAAAGCCATTTTTAACTTTGGGTATCAGCTAATACTTATTCCACCTAGGTGGTGTTCTGATTTATATGAGTGTTTGAAAGATATAATGTCTTTTCCAGAAGATTTTATTAGAATCTAATGATTCAACATGAATGCAGAAAACATAAAAACATGTGTGTTCAGGAAAGGCATAAGCTGGAGGTAAGTTGTGGGAAGACACACTTAGTGAGACAGATGAGTCTAGGTCTGAGGCACCTCAACCCCTCCTCATTCTTCTTCCATAATTAGTTTCATATTTTCTTCATAAAAGCAAGACTTTTTTTCTGAAGAAGACACATGTGCTTTTCATGTCTGCATTCTGATAAGGAAAGTAATCAAGAAAAATGAAAATTATAAAGAATGACCACTAATTGAATTACTTTAGACAATAAAAATGCAAATATTCTTTGCATCCAAATGAGTGTTACCATCCAATTTTTCAAATAAAATAAAAAACAGTAATTTTTGCTCACAAAGGGAGTGATGGTTTAGTCACTTGAATCTTGGGAAATTCAAATTAGCTTTATGCGGTATAGTCCTTGAAACAAACGTGGAAAAAATTCTATTAGATGTCTCCTATCCTAGCAGAAAGCAAAAAGAGCAATACTAGAAGAAAACACAGGGGGAAAAACTACACAACATTGGTCTGGACAATGATTTGTTTTAGATTTGACACCAAGAGCACAGGCATCAAAAGCAAAAATAGCCAAATGGGATTATATCTAAATAAAAAGCTTCTGCATAACAAAGGAAACAGCAGAGTGAAAAGACAAGCAGCAGTATAGGAGACAGGGTTTGCAAGCCATACATCTGTTAGAGATTAATATCCAAAATATATTAGGAATTCAAACAATTCTATAGAAAAGAAATAACCCAATTTAAAAATGGTCAGTTTCTGAATATACATTTCTCAAAAGAAGACCAACAAATGGACACCAGATGTAGGAAAAATGCTTAACATCACTAATAATTCGTGAAATGCAGATTAAAATTACAATGATATAACACATCATATCTTTCAGAAAGGCTATTACCAAAAAAATGAAACATAACAAGGTTTGGTGAGGATGTGGAGAAACGGTAACCCTTGTACACTCTTGGTGGATATACAAGTTTGTACAGTCATTTGTGAAAAACTGTATGGTAGTCCCTCAAACAACAATAGAATTACCATATGATTCAGCAATCTCACTTCTGGATATTTACTCAAAAGATTTAAAATCAATATGTTGAAGAGATGCCTACACTCCAGCGTTCATTACAGCAATATTCACAATAGCAAAATTATGGAACTAACCTAAGTGTCCACCAACAGATGAATGGACAAAGAGAAAATGGTATATATTCACAATGCAATACCACACTACCTTACAAAAGAAGTATATTCCATCATTTTTAAGAAAATGAATGGAATTGAAGAAAATTGTGCTATGTGATATACACCAGACACAGAAACAGAAACACCACATGTTCTTACTTATATGTGGAATCTGAAACATTTGAACTCATAGAAGCAGAGAGCAGAATGGGGTGGGGTATGAGAGAATGGGGAGATGATGCTCAAAGAGCACATAGCCTCAATTATATAGGAGGAATAAGATTTTTTTTAGATTTATTGCAGCATGTGATGAATATAGTTAATCATGTACATTTTAAATTCACTAAGAATAAATTTCAACCATTCTCATCACAAAATGATAAATATTTGAGTTGATGGGTATGTTAGCTTGTTTTAATTATTACATGTATTTATAAATCATAACATCACTTTGTACCATATAAATATATGCAACTATAATTTGTTACTTTATAATGAAAAAATTAAAATCTGAAATGTGGGTGAATGGTTTTTATATAAAATGTGACACTGCAGAACTTCCTGTAACTTTTTAAATAATACATTTCTAGTTTCATATTTTTCTGAAGAGAGAAAAACATGCTTGCTATTATGTTGAGTATTAGGTGGCATCGATTTAAAGGGAAACTCGATGAAGGCATTTCTGAAAGATTTCTTTGCTGTTATCTCTATCTACAGTGTCTCCCTAATGTTCTCATCTACTATCTTGACTCATAAAACTACTTCTATGAAAAGGGCTCTGACTCATCCACTGAGATCCAAATTTATATGTCAGTAAGTAGGCTTGCTTAAAATCCATCTTAGATTCACAGTGACAAACATGAGCTCATAATTTTTCCCTTTCCACTGACCACTAATTTATTCTCCTTCTAGTTTTCCCTATTGCAACAAGTAAAACCATCTAGTAGCTCTGTTCAGAGACCCCCAAATCTAGGACTTCAAGAATCATACAGCTGTTGAGTTACTTCATTTCTTTCGAGTCTCACAGCTACTGTCCTGGCCCAGACCACTTTATTTCTTTCCTTATTACTGCAACATTCACTTTAGAAGTTACATTGTTTTATCTCTGGTTCCCTGAACTGTCCCTTTTCCACACAGAAACCAGAATGATCTGTAAAATGTAAACAAATCCAGATTACTCTTCTTGGTGAACCACAAGAGGAGCCCCTGAATAAAATCTGTTTCCCTTACCTTAGCCTCCAAGTACCAAAAGACTGGGCCATGTAGTTTTAAATTTATTCCATAGCACTCTTCCCCTAACCCACCAGGCTCAAACCTGTGGTATCTTTTTTATTCTTCAAACAGCAAACTCATCTTTATCCTAGAGTCTCTGTTTGTTCATCTAGCTTGCCTTTCCTATTTCTTGTCTTTTAGCTTTCAGGTGAAATGGCACTTTGTTAGTAAGGCCTTACCTCCCTGCCCACTCTAAATGCCCCCTTGCTGTTTCACCTCATCCCAACTTACCCTATTACATCATCCAGATTTCCATTCTTCATTAATCTCATTTATCACTGTTTGAATTTAGGATGTGCTTTTGTGCTTTGTTTTTGTTTGTTTTTTTGAGAGAGGGTCTCTCTCTCTCTCTTGCCCAGGCTGGAATGCAATGGCCTGATCACTGCAGCCTCAAACTCCTGGACTCAAGGGATCCTCCTGCCTCTCTCTCCCAGGTAGTTGGAACTACAGGTGCTTATCACCACATTTCACTGTTTTTGTTGTTGTTATTTTGTAGAAAGGGTTATCGTTATGTTGCTCAGGCTAGTCTTGAACTCCTCGTCTCAAGAGATGCTTCCACCTCATCCTCCCAAAGTGCTGGGACTGTAGGGGTGGGACACTGCACCTGGCCTTTATGTCATACTTTGAATAGGGATTTGTCTCTCAAAGAAACAAAAATAGACTAGAAACATCATGTCGCAATTATAAATAATTGTAGAAGATAAACACATATTTGTTAAAAATGAGCATATTTATTTGTATTTAAATGCATTTAAATTCAATTAGTTGACTTATTTATATTGTATATAAAATTCCATTGATCTGTTTTGAACTTTGTAGCTATTCTAATTTATTTCTATTATAATAGAATTTTCTTGAAAATATTTGCTTTATCTTAATATAAATTATCAATATTTTCCAAAACACCATTTTAGTGAAGTTTTTCATATCATGTCAACTTTCTTTTCTGTGGTTCTCTTCAGTGTTTACCAATAAGATAGCCAAATCTGTGTTTTATTACTATTTTATTAATATATGTATTTTATTTCTGATAAATTGAACATTTGTCCACAGGTTTGAGGCTATTCACATCTCTTCATCTGTCAAATGTTGCTTGTCTCTCTGATCATTTTTCTAGAAATTTTGTTTACCATTTTATTTAAAATACCAGAAATTAATAATTATGAAAATGAAACATGCATATTACAGAAATTCAAATGTACTAAATGTAAATGTTCTTTATACCATTATACATTAGAAAACTTTCTATGATACACATGTAACCATTAATATCTTTCTTATTCTTTACCACTGCAAGTCACTCATTTGCTTTGCTGCAATTCTTACCTAGAATTTGGCCCAGCATAACCCCAAGGGTCTCAGTAAAATGACAGCTCTGGCTCATATAACTTTATCCCTCTTGTTGGTTCAGAAGCTCTTTGGGTGCCCATGTTCTTATGACTAAAATCTATTTTCTAAGCTATGGCAAGACAGAAAAGGAAAAGTAGAAATATGTTGATGTTACAAATTTAAATAATTGAAAATAATAAAGGTAAATAATCAGATAAGATAGATTATGAGTGAGTAAAATTGATGTAGCAGACAAATTTTAACACGGATCAATAGGAGTTCTCTACATTGGTATATTGAAAGTGGTAATAAAAAGTACGTATTTGTTAGTTTAGGATATGCAGTGATAACAAATATTCCCAAAACAGAAATTTACCTCTCATTCATGCAACACTTTCTAGGTGTTCTTTGTCCATACTGTCACTCAGGGATCCAGGCTGATAGAAACTCTAATGTCTAATAACTGCACCAGCTAGGTAATTCAGCCTCCTGGTTGCTGTATCAAGGGAAGACACTGTGAAAGCATCACACTAACTCTTCAACGTTTTGATACACAATAGACTTATGACATCTCTATCCATAGCCTATTAGACAGAATAGGTCATCAGTCCTACCTTGGAATAAGGAGAAGCAGTAATAAAAACCTTGGTGTGCCTCCACAATCTTTGCCATAACACATAAGATTATATTATTTCTAGTAGGATTAATATACAAAAAGTTAAGTCTTCTATATTGTAGCAAAATCTCTCCACCAACATCTTATTTTATCTTTGGGTGGGAGGCTAAAAGCAAAGTTATAAATGATATAGAAGTATGCATCTTTTTAAATTTATTGTACTTTAAGTTCTGGGGTACATGGGCAGATTTTGCAGGATTGTTACATAGGTATACACATGCCATGGTGGTTTGCTGCCTCCATCCCCAACCATCCGCATTAGGTATTTCTCTTAATGTTATCCCTCCCTAACCCCAAACCCCCTGCTGTCCCTCCTCTAGCCTTCCCATCCCCCAACAGGTCCCAGTGTGTGATGCTCCCCCTCTCTGTGTCCATGTATTCTCATTGTTCAACACCCATTTATGAGTGAGAACATGCAGTGTTTGGTTTTCTGTTCTTGTGTCAATTTGCTGAGAATGATGGTTTCCAGATTCATCCATGTCCCTGCAAAGGACATGAACTCATCCTTTTTTATGGATGCATTGTATGCATCCATAAAATGCATATGTGCCACATTTTCTTTATCCAGTCTGTCTTTGATGGGCATTTGGGTTGGTTCCAAGTCTTTGCTGTTGTAAACAGTGCTGCAATGAACATATGTGTACATATGCCTTTATAATAGAACAATTAATAATCCTTTGGGTATATACCTAGTAATAGGATTGCTGGGTCAAATGGAATTTCTATTTCTAGATCCTTGAGGAATTTCCCCACTGTCTTCCACAATGGTTGAACTAATTTACACTCCCACCAACAGTATAAAAGTTTTCCTATTTCTTCATATGCTCCTCAGCATCTGTTGTCTCCAGGTTTTTTAATGATCGCCATTCTAACTGGTGTGAGATGGTATCTCAATGTGATTTTGATTTGCATTTCTCTAATGACCAGTGATGAGAAGCTTTTTCTTATGTTTGTTGGTAACATAAATATCTTCTTTTGAAAAGTGTCTGTTCATATCCTTTACGGACTTTTTGATGGGGTTGTTTTTTTCTTGTTTGTTTAAGTTCTTTGTAGATTCTGGCTATTAGCCCTTTGTCAGATGGGTAGACTGCAAAAACTTTTTTCCATTCTGTTGGTTGCCAGTTCACTCTAATGAAAAGTTTATTTTGCTGCACAGAATCTCTTAAGTTTAATTAGATCCCATTTGTCTATTTTGGCTTTTGTTGCCATTGCGTTTGGTGTTTTAGTCATGAAGTCTTTGCCTATGTCTATGTCCTGAATGGTATAGCCTAGGTTTTCTTCTAGTGGTTTTATGTATGCATCTTTTAAAAGTATTACTTGAACTATGTAATCCAAAAACAAATGGATAAATAAGCAATATTATCAAATAAAAGAGGTGTTCTTTCTTTTTTTTTTTTTTGCTTTGGCTCGTACTGTTCAATTTTACTAATAATTTAGTTAAGATATACACTGCCATATACTGATAAAAAGTAACTGTTTAAAAATTGAAGTTGTTTATTAGTTTTTAAAAATACAGTTTATGCTTTTTGTGTTCTAAGAAATCTTTGCCTAATCAAAAGTAACAAAGATATTTCTCCTATATTTTCCTGTGCATATGTTATAATTTTGGGTTTTACATTTCGGTTTATGATCCATTTTGAGGTAATTTTTGTATATGATTTTCAATAAGGTTTAATGTTTATTTTGAACCTTACTTATTAAAAACACCTATTCCCTCAAATAAAGTAATAAAAATTAAAAATTTATGGCCATTGTAGAAGAAATATTATTTTTTTGTTGATTGATTTATACTTGATAACAAGTATATTTTACCTCCAAAACAAAAGTAGTTATTTTGCATGTCAAAATATTGCTTTGACATAGTTTTCTGATAGAGAAGTCAGTCTTATTCCACTTACCTTAAAATTATTCTGATGCTTTTTGTGATGCAATCTATAATTCATTTTTGGATACTTTTATTGTTCTTGTAAAAACCACTATACATTCTATTTTGCACCGTATTTTTTGAATAATGACTTTATATGAATAACCACTTTTTGAGTAAAAAATCAATAGAGGATTTCAAAGTGAATAAAATAGGGAAGTAAATGCAAAGTTAAACAGATATGGATAGGCACTGGTCATTTTGCAGAATATAATCACATATTCCACATTTTTTTTAATGACTTGAAAATTTCCTTGAGTGTATTTTACTTAAAGATTGGTGAAATAATAGGTAGATTATTCTTTGTGGCTTTTTGCTTTCTTTCTTCTATTTTTATTGTATAACTTTTAAATTATACATCTTGCTTTGAACACCTGTACTTTCTATAGATGTACACATATGTATAACATTACTCTGCTATCAAAGAAGGTACCACAATTACTCTTAAGGAAATCAATCTTTACCTTAGAAAGAAGAAAAAAAAATTGTAAAGTAAATGGTAATGGGTATGAAATAGCCAGAAAAAGGAGAAACCTGTGACAATAGAGAAGTGTGAATGGCATCATGCAATGTCAAAGGTTATTTTGCATGAAGTTTATCTTGAACTTAAAGGCAAGACCTCAAGAAGCCAGAATAAGAGCATATAATTTCCCCAAAATTCAAGGTAGATGAAAGAAAATAGGTAAGTTTATGTCTTGGGCATTTAGAAGAACAAGAGTTAATTAAGAGCTGATGAAGAGGAAAATAAAGGTCAAAAACCTGGTTACACTGCAAATTTGAATTCAGTAAGTTATATTTTGTAAATTACTTAACAGTAGCATGGCAACCAAACATTTACTTCCAGCCTAATATGTTTACTTTGTGTACCAAACTTCTGCTATCAGTGTGCATGTACAAGGGAGGAGAAAATGAAGGAGTGAAAGGAGAGAGGAGAGAGGTGGGGGAGAAAGCAAGATAAGAAAGAGAATTTTATATCATCTGAAAAACTCCTAATTTGTTTGGTCTTTGGTCCAGATTTTGGAGTGAAGGCCTGAAGGCATTAATAGTAATTGCCATTTCACGTTTTTTCTTTGGAAGGTTTCTAATTACTGGGAACAAATAAACAAACTGAATGCTCCAAAATATATTCCTAGGAGCTCATGATTCTCTTTGTTATATGTACATGATTCAAAATTTTGGGGAAAATAAACTCCTATTTAGACAAAAAAAAATTAATGTTTACAGAAATACTGCAAAATAAAATTATTTGGATTCCACATATATCTCTGAAGTGTTAACTTAAATTTACAGATTTATTCCCTCATAATAACTAGTCTGTAGATTTGTTTTCTCTAAATATGGCGTTTTTTTAAACAGTTTAGCTTTGAATAACGCCTAGTTGCCCCAAGGCCTTCTAGCTCAGAAATCTAGAATTGATGGCTTATTCTTCATTTTTCAATTTTATGTTCACTAAATTCTGTCACATCTTCCTTTGAAAATTAAGAACTCACACCTCTCATTTCTAAATAATATTTTCATTTTCTATGTTTACACGTTTCTTCATAAGCGCTCTTTAATCTTTATTTAATGTTCTTACTTCCATTCAATTATGTAAATATTTCCTCAATTCAGAGATTACTGTTTCTAAAATGAATTATTATTGCAGAAACTCACTGTTTGACCCACTGTCCTCAACACTGTTTCTTGTTGAGGAGAATATGATTTGATGTCAGGTCTCGATACTGTCTTTACAATCAAGCCATTTAATGTTTTAAGAGCAACAGTTTTCTCAATAAAAAATTCCCAAACTGGAGTGAATATCTGAAATCCTTTTCAGCATTACATACTATGGTACTATGATATTATTGTCTATAAAATAAGCTTAAACTCTGTCTGACTTTCAACTTTCTACCCAAATTCACCCATCTTATATTTCCAATCCCATTTTTTCTGCAGCCTAACATATATTCACTGACATAGTTAATCTTCTTCTCTAACCAAATGCTATGTGTATCTACCCGATTTGACTTTGACAGTTATGACCTCTGTCAGAATGCTTCCATCTCATCTCCAAATCTCCCTCTCCATCAAAGTCCAGAAAAAAATCTACACTATTTTCTATTAGTAAAATGTTACTTAATTAGGTGTTTCCACCTTTATATTTTATATTATTACAATATTAATTAATGAGGTAATTAAATATACATCATTTTCTCTCAATGAACATTCCCTCTTTTTTATACCCTATTGCTATATCTTACCTTTTCTGGGGATTCTGAGCTAAATTATATATATTAGAAATTACATATATATGGTATGCTTTTTTCCCAAAGTAGTTTCTTTTTTTTAAATTTATTTATTTTACTTTTGGTGCATACTATATCTGGCATTTCTCCCCATGTTATCCCCTCCCCCACCTTCCCTTCCCTCCCCCATCCCCCCATTGTCTCTCCCCTACCCACCCCCCAACTGTCCCCTGTGTGTGATGCTCCTCTGCCTGAGTCCACGTGTTCTCATTGTTCAACACCCACCTATGAGTGAGAACATTCGGTGCTTGGCTTTCTGTTCTTGGGTCAGTTTGCTGAGAATGATGATTTCCAGATTCATCCTAGCCCCTACAAAGGATATGAACTCATCGTATTTTATGGCTGCGTAGTATTCCATGGTGTATATGCAGTACATTTTCTTTGTCCAGTCTATCATTGATGGGCCAAAGTAGTTTCTTTGTGAACTGAAATGGTACTTGCCCTGACATCTTCTCTTCCTCATATGTCCATGTTTCTGGCTTTCTAATGCTTTTACAAGATATGCATGTTAAATGACATTGGAAGCTCTTAATGCATCTGTTAAGTTTTACTTTTTATTGGTTTTATTGATGGTTTGCATTAAAAATGTTTTATTGTATCATTTTAATATTCTTGGATCTATCTTCCTTGTAGTTAAAAATTGTTTCTATTAGTTAGCAATTTATTTTGTTTTGCTAATGTTTTATTAAGGATTAGACTGTATTACTATGCTGTTCTCCCATGGCACACTGTGCACACCCATCACTCTATTCTTGTCACTGTTTTAGTTATCTGTCTTCCTTGCTTAAATGTAAGATGAACAAGGCTACAACTAAGACATGGACACCTGAATGTTATTGCTGATAAGTGTAGAAGCACAATGGAGATGTTTTCTGAAGTTGTTATTTTATATTTGACATTATATATTCTAAATATCCAAATAAGACTAGATACCAAGTACTTATCCTGTTTTATTTTGTCCCCTCACTTAATTATTTGACTTGTGACTTTGTCATTGTACTATCTTGTACACAGATATCTTAAAAATATTATATACCATTCCATTAGGAAAGTAGTTTTACATTGTTGTTGTTGCTTTGCTTTGTTTCAGTTTCTAAAAAACCCTTTGGACCTGGTTTGATCAAGGAGAAAAGCAAGGGAATTCAATCAGGTGAGTCCAGTGTTTAGATATTTGCTTCATATTTCATGTGTGTTCCGATAATAAAATGCTTGCAAGTAGTTAATAGAAAAAACTAAATGCAATCAAGATAAAATGTAAACATTATAATAAAGTGAAAGATATGCAATTCAATCATTTAGCTTAAAATACCTGTAATTATTAAGAAACTCTTAAACATTAGATTATATAATACGAATTAATTGCTAAAAGGCATTATGGTTGTATGTCAGTTCTGCTCCTCTTAGTAACTATGTTGGCCAACATGTCATATGTAAATATGTGGTTGTGTGTGTCTGGGTATTTTTTTTTTTAATTGCATTTTAGGTTTGGGGGTACATGTGAAGAACATGGAAGATTGTTGCATAGGTACACACATGGCAGTGTGATTTGCTGCCTTCCTCCCCCATCACCTATATCTGGCATTTCTCCCCATGCTATCCCTCCCCAACTCCCCCACCCTCCACCATCCCTCCCCTTTTTCCCCCCGACAGACCCCAGTGTGTGATACTCCCCTCCCTGTGTCCATGTGTTCGCATTGTTCAACACCCGCCTATGAGTGAGAACATGCGGTGTTTGATTTTCTGTTCTTGTGTCAGTTTGCTGAGAATGATGGTTTCCAGGTTCATCCATGTCCCTACAAAGGACACGAACTCATCGTTTTTGATGGCTGCATAATATTCCATGGTGTATATGTGCCACATTTTCCCTGTCCAGTCTATCATCTATGGGCATTTGGGTTGGTTCCAGGTCTTTGCTATTGTAAACTGTGCTGCAATGAACATTTGTGTGCATGATCATTAAAAAATCTGTCTGGGTATTTTTATTTGCAAACATGTCATTTTTTCTCAAGCATTTTTAATAACTACAACATTAAATGAGGGTTGTACCATAACTTATTTAACAAGCTCCTGTGGAAAATAGTGGCTGTTTCTCAATTTTTAATATTATAAACAAGAATGCAATGAATAGTTATATGCACATATCTTTCTGTACCTTTAATTTTTGCCTTATTAAAGTACTCGAGGTAAATTGATAGGCCAAGGACATTTTCAATTAAAATAAGACTAGATGATTAAGACTGTCTTATTTTGCCTAGTGATATAATGGCATTTTGGTCTTCTGCTATCTTTCTTTATGGAGAGTTATTATAATAAAAATATGTGGCCAGGAGCAGTGGCTCATGCCTGTAATCCTAGCACCTTTGGGAGGCCAAGGTGGGCAGATCACTTGAGGTCAGGAGTTTAGAAACCAACCTTGTCAACATGGTGAAATCCTTTCTCTACTAAAAATATCAAAATTAGTGTGGTGTGGTGGTATACATCTGTAATCCCAGCTACTCAGGAGGCTGAGGCACGAGAATCGTCTGAACTTGGGAGGTGGAAGTTGCGGTGAGCCGAGATGGTGCCACTTCACCCCAGGGTAGGTGACAGAGAAAAACTCCATCTCAACAAAAAGAAAAAGATATATAAAAATTCCTTACTGAATTTTTTTAGACCTTTAAAGAAGACATACTATTTCTACATCTCAATGAGCAATACTTGATAAGGTATTTGTGACTTTTATATATACATATGTATATAAATGTGTGTGTGGAGAATCTGTTTTTATGCAATGATAATCATCACAGCTTAATTTCCTGAATCATTATACAAATGCAGAAATGGTGAAACATAGTAATAACTTGCCTAAGACCATGATAATTAAATAACTCAATTTCTACCTGTTACTAAGCTCTCACATTTAAAAGTTATATAGAGAGGGAATTAACTATTAAACAGGACTTTTGATCAGACTTCCACAAAGGAAAATGAATTATGGAAAGTACTGAATTATGGAAAGACGTAATCTATTCCTTTTCTGAAAAAGCAAGCTGTTATTCTTAGAAAAACTGTAAAGGATAGCAGACAGACATAGTAGGTAAAAAATCTAGTAAAAGGAAAATTTCCTGGCATGGAAAATTAAGTTTTGTTTCAAATAAAATGATTAATATCATGGATCATAATTTCAGATCTGGTCTTTGTTCTAATGACTATTAACCATGAGTCATCATTTATCCTGTGTAGAATACATATATAATTTCAGATATACACACACACACACACACACACACACACACACACACACACACATATACACACACACATACATTATGGAAAGACAATCTATTCCTTTGTGTATATGTACACATACATATACACAAAGGAATAGATTATATCTACATATATATACTCAAAGGAATATATATATGTATATATACAAAAATATATGTATACAAAAATATATATGTATACATATATGTGTGTATATGTACAAAAATATATATGTATACATATATATGTATATATGTATATATTCTCTGCATGTTTACATATATGTATATACATATAGCCTGAATTAGATATAATACATATATATATATATATATATATATATATCCTAAATTTGGACAAAAACCCTGAAATGTGTTGAGCTTAGTTACTTTAAATACAGCTTTATTTAACTTCATTTCAACACGATGATGACAATATCGAAGCTGTTATAATGATGTAAAAACAAATATCTGTGATTATGTGTCTAGTAAGTGTTAGACCGACATTAAAAACCAGTTATATAGATATCCACAAGTTAGAAAGAATATGAGATATTCTGTAAGAACTTGAAAATATGTAAATAAAGCCTGTCCTCTATAGGTGAATTTGATCAACTATAGACATATCTGGAATTATTGTGTAGAAATGCCTTGCTTTTATAAGAGGTAGTTATTAACTGAAAAAATAATGCATAATTAATGAGCATAGAAAAAAGGACAAAAATCTCCATAAATCCTTTATAATGAATCCTAGATATCATGTCAACTTTCTCATGTTCTGAATTAAGTATCACCTGATATCTATCTACCTATATATTATCTTATTACAATGTACCACACAATGTCATCATTAATTATTTTTCCAAATTCATTTACACCAGGAAAGTCACTCCATGGGAATGTAAGCATTCCTATAACTGAAAAGACCTAGTATTCTTTTATTATGAATGACAATTAATTGTAATCAGTTAATTTAATTTTAATAAATTTATCCCCAAATTCTCATTGGCCTTGGTGTTTGACATGATGCAGCATTTTTAAAAGCAAGGTAATCATACTCTCTAAGGTGAAGTGTTTTTGAAGCCAGCTAGCACACCTTCTTTTGTCAGAAATGCTTCTTATCATATGTCATTTACTGTTTCAAAATTTTGAACATAAAATGGACAATAATTAGAGTTGCCAGTACTCTAAGAGAAAAAATTATATTGGTAAGATATTTTGTGATGTTTTTAGAAGACATATAAAAACTGTGAAAATATATTTTCTTTAAATAATATATCAATTTGTACCAAGGAAAACATCCATTAACATGGTAAAAGCTTTTTACTTATTTATTTATCTATTTATTGTAGTTTAATTCAAAGCCATACTTTAACTACTGCAGCTCTCCATTGTCCTTGTTCAGCCTAATTGTCTAACAAATCACTGTGGTTAAATAAGATTAAAATATAAGACAAGATCCAGACAATCTTAAAGCGTCATTAAATTGCAGATTCACATTTGATGTACAAAGAAATAAATTTATACAAATTGTAGTTATTTATTTCTTATAATAACTCAGTGTGGAAGAGATCCAGCACAATATGAGAGAATAAATAAATTTAATTCTCTCTGTGTAATAGGAAAAGAGAGGTTCCTAGTGAGTGTATAACTGAATGGAATTACTTCTGATTTTTTTCTCTGTTTATATGACAAAGCCTATCTTTAACATCTGTATCCAAGACTCGTTTAACAAGTGTTACTGGCTGGAAGGTTGATGAGAATCCTCCAGCCTTTAACCTGAAAATGAAAGAACAGAAATCTAAGATCAAAGGTGTGAGTTTTACATTCCCAACTATGCACTTTGGGTTCAATAAATAAAAGAGTTCTTTCTTGCCTTTGGAGAAACTAGATTGTCTATCTAAACATAAGGTAGAGGAAATTCTTTCCTTTTGTTTCATTTGTTTACCTGCACTGAGCTGGTTCTCCAAATTATTTGATTCTGGGAGCATTGAATTCTAAAAATAAAAATATAATCTGAGTAAACAGTAGGCAAGCAAGATGATAAAAATGCCATTTATTCTTAGGTTTAAACTTTTTGGGACACTATACTTAGTGTCCTTGGTGAGGAACACTAAGTATATTTTCAGTTAGGTATATATATTTTAACCACTGCTGTTTTCCAACCTTCCTCTATTCAAACAACTAGGAAAGCTTTGCTAAATCTGTCATCCAGGTATTCTTTTAAGAAAGGCTTACTGTTTGGGCACCTATCATTTAAGTGAGAAATGAGAAATCTGTATAGGAGATTTATAAGTAAATAAGATATAACCTCTGATTTTAAAATTCTTAATACAGAAGCATAAAGACATGGCAGTGTTAAGTAATGAAAACAGGCCAAACATACTGAAGTAGAAACCATTGTTTATGGCTCAAAGGAACAGGAAAGAGTTCTCATAGGCAAGATATCCCTGAGTAGGATTTCAGTTCCAAGAGCAAGACAATAAGGAAGAATTACTTCCCAGAATTAGAAAATAGCATAAAAAAATATTGAATTTTGTCTCCATCTTTTAGAAACCTTTTTTGAGTCAAGGATTGATCATTATCTACTTCATTTGATACTTCATGTATACATTGACTCACTTCTTCCATCATCTCCGGATGTTAGCTGTATTTCCATTTTCTAGGAAAATGTGAAAGCCCCATTTTCCTTACATACATTGTCAATAATCAATTAATGTAAACTAATGTAAGACTAGTGATCAAAACAAGACCCTATACCTTCAAAATACATCTTCCAAAAATCACTTTGCCTCCTGACACTGAGAACTTTCAAGAGGGTACTATGAGAGTTATTTACTCATCTTCTGAGGAGATAAGGTCACAAGGATATTAAAAGTGGAACAGGTCACTAAAACAGAGGTTACGTGGATGAGAAAATCTACTAAGAAGATACAAGTGTATTGTCCAGAGAAAAAAGAACTTTGAGTCATGTGCTGAAATCTTTGTGGGTCAATGTTAGAGTGCCTTGGAGATTGCTAGATAATGAGAAAAATGATATGTAGTAAAGAACGAGATTATAATCCTGGATTTTTAACAAGTTTGAAGGAAGAAGGGTAGTAGAGGGAGGATGCTTTAGCATTTGCTTTGAAATAGAAAACAAAATGCCAAACTCTTCTCCAAGGAGAGCTGAAGAATAAAGGACTGAAAGGGGTTGATATGTTTTGACTACATCCCCACCCAAATCTCATCTTGAATTAGCATGTGTTGTGGGAGGGAAACAGTGGGACGTAATTGAATTACGGGGCAGATCTTTCTTATGCTGTTCTCATGATAATGAGTAAGTCTTATGAGATCTTATGATTATTATAAGGGGGAATTTTTCTGCACAAACTCTCTTTGCCTGCGGCCATTCACGTAATATGTGACTTGCTCCTTCTTGCCTTCCACCATGATTGTGAGGCTTACCCAGACACTTGGAACTGTTAAGTCCCTCAAACCTCTTTCTTTTGTAAACTGCCCACTCTTGGGTTTGTCTTTATCAGCAGCATGAAAATGGACTAATACAGGGTTAGTAGTATAAAAATATATGCAATTTTCAGGTGAGACACTATAAAATTATATACTTCTAACATAGTTTTTCTCTATACATCAAAAGCCCATTTCAAAAAGCAATTAAAATTGTGTGTTTTAAGAGATTTTAATAAAGGAGACTTCTAGGAGGGAAAGGCAAATTAGTGTAAAACACATCAGGATAGTTGAATTGGAATCTTGATTACCATTGTTTTTATCATTGTAAATACTATAATTAATCCTTGCATTACGTGTAGATGTTTTCACATGTATACATCTAATCCTTTTGACACATTAGTGATGATTATTGTGGGCAACATATGAACATAAAATAAATAAAGCTGATTTTTGCTTATGTGAAACATTTTCAAAGGTTATATATTTAAGCCTCAATTTTTTATGAATCTAGGATATTTAGTAGAAAACGAGTTAATATTGCATATTGTTCAAGTCCACAATATAATGATCATATAATCAAGTCTATTCTAATGTCTTTCAAGATGGATCCTAACTTGTTTTTAGGGATGATTTAAAAATGGGGATAATGCAATTTTGTATATATTTATAAAGTGGTCAGCATGTTCTCTATGTAAGCATACATAAAATAGTACTTAAATATTAAAAATTATTAGACTTTCCATAGTGAGTATATTTACGATATCTATAGCTTCAATAATAAACTGCTTAAAATTAAATTGATCTAACAGATGAATAGGCATAACATCAATAACCAAATAAATCAAAAGAGCAAAACAACAAAAGTAACCTGGCCCTCTGAACACAATGCTCTTTTGAACAAGTAATCTGTTGTTTAACATGCCTTATGCCTTGTGTTTGACCACATATTTATTGAAAAGTATTAGCCATATCTACTTATTGTTGCTTAGTAACAAACATAAACCCGCTAACGTTTTTAGTTCAAAGTTGTACCATTATTGTGATAGTAATGAAAGTAATTTAACTTTTATGCTTAAACATTATTTTTATTGACAAGAGATGAGCTATTGCCTAAAATATAAATGATGTTGCCATTTTTACAACAAAATCTTCTAAATAAGATAATACTTTCAATTTAAGACTGAATTTTAACAACTTATTTCAAGTTTACATGTGAAGTAGAAAAACTCTTATTGTATAATATATTATTATCACTGCACAAAGAAGAGCTTTTATAAACACAACAGACAAATTAACACTACAACAGTAAATATGGCAAGAGTTATTGCTCACTCTTGTCATATTTACCAGATTTTTAGAGGCAAAGCAGAAAGCCTAATTTGGATAGGTAAGATTTAAATCACAATATAATATAAACAACCAACAATATCAATAATACTAATGGAAACTAGACAGTGTTGTTGAATGGAATCAATGTAATCCAAAACTTTTGGATCGGATTTAAAACAGTGGACAGTTTAGAATTTTAAATAAAGATGTAGAATGCTGGGGAGGGGATTTCACTTTATTCATGAGACAGAAAATAAGTCAGAGTGCTATTGGATTTGTTTATTGTAGTTAATAAAATCTAGGGCATAAAAAAGAAAAAAATACTTGGTAAGAAAAGTATCATACATTTAGGAATCAGGATAAGTGTGTTCTACTTCTAATTCTGCAAATAGTGACTTTGAGGAAAGATGTCTTTCATATTCCTATTCATTTTCTTTGTTTATTAGCAAGAGAACTCCCACTCTAAATATATGATTTTCTGAACATTTTGAAGTTTAAGTTAGATAATGCATGTGAAAGTGCTTTGTAAACCAGTGTGGTATACACATATTTTACTATTATTAAGAAATACTTGCTACTGTGTTATTTGTAGACTACATAACAGAATTCTCTGTTTAAATATGACTCACCAACTATATATAATGGTACTATTATGCTAAAACATGATAGCTAATTACATAAATTCATTCAACCATGAAATTACTTTGTTAATACACAACGGAACAAATTTGTTATGTGTGTTCTTGCAAATGAATACATCTGTGTAAATAGTGACCTTCACTGGATACTTTTTTTCTTTATTCTTTGTCTAATAAAATAATATTTGCAGATATAACTCTCTTTACAACTTGTAAACAGAGTAAGATTCCACTAATTTCACACTGGTGGTCAAGGAGAGTAATGATAAAATATAACATTATTAATGGAGAGCATAAAAAAGGAATGTAGATGTTGTTTCTGTTGATTGAATAGCTATTTTTCTTTTATGTAAATTCCTAGTATCAAACTACTAATGTAAAAAAAGATTTTAATGTGGTGCTCTTATTCTCTGTATTCTCTTTGATCTGCCTTTGAATTATTACTTTAATTGCCTCACTGCCTTGGTGGAATGTTTTTATGTGCCAGAAACCTTTTTAAAATTACAGATAATGTTTAGGTACATTGTGTAGAATGTAGTCTATCCAATACTAATCAATTTGGAGAATTCTCATTTAAATTTAAGAACACCAGCTATAACGAAATTCTTTAATTTTCTATTTACCCTCTGTACTTTCCTTACCAATGGAAACTACAATATTTGAAGAATTTTTTTTTCAATTAAAATGTTTACTTTCCTATAGCAGTCACTGGAAATTATGACACAGCAAGGAGCATACTAAGAAGAGTTTTCTTGTGTTAGAATCTGTGCAACTCATCTTTCAGAGCTAGAGTAGTTTCTCTGTCTTTCATAGATAGGAATTTGTTTCTGTCTACCATGATGAGCAATTCTGAAAAAGATGAACATTGTTTTACTTCCTCTCCAATCAGTAATGAGTTTACAAGAACAATGGGCATAATTCAGTGACTAATTGTAAGCAACATGTATGGAATCACTATACTGCCTGCAATGATCCTAAGTAAGAAATGCAGTAAATCTGAGTAAAAGGCTAATGATAAAATGGAAGTTCTGGTTGTGGGAATCCATTAAACATGGATAGGATTTGGTGAATGCTGAAAAAAGGCTTCAGCCTTTCCCTACTGGAAAAGGAAATAAGTAGGGGTGATTGTAAAGGGGAGAATGAATGTCTGATTGGTAAGCAAAAATAATAAGTTTACATTTAATTTGTTGGGTAGCACCAGTATTGAGACTTAGAGAAAACAGTATAGAATTCAAGAGTACTTTAATTGGTCATTGCATGGTTGCTGGCAAGACAGACAGAAATGAAAGTTGTTTTAAAGGTAATGGGCTTTCCTCTCATGTGAAAGCTGCATATTTGCCATCATTATGATAATCATATAAAATGTAATAGTTGGCTCCAAGGTCATCTCAAGCACCATTTAAAGCACCTCCATGTTTTCTCTAATTAAGTATTGACATCAACACCATTAAAGAAATACTAAGTATTACCTGTTTTTGCAGAGGAAAAAATAATTAGAAAGGCTGTATCAATTGCCCAAGGTCACAAAGTTAGTGGTCTGTCCTCACAAGCACCCAGTTCTCAATGAATTGGAAGAGTAAGTCTAGTAAATTGATGATGACCCCATCCATTAGTAGTAGTTTTCAAATAATTTAAAATACTGATATCTATGAACATTTGGGGAGAAAAAGAGGAGTGAAATAACATAATTGTATTAAAACTAAATAAAATATATTAAATAATTATTCCAATATCTGTTATCCTGTATAGACAGACTAATTGAAATATTGGAAGTAGATCTGAATATACTAATGTAAAAATAATTACCATATAATTAAGGTGAGATTTTTCATATAGAAAAGAAACAATATTCTTAGGGCAAGTGGGGATGTAGAAAAATATTAGTAAAATATTAATTTTTGTTCTCACAATATGCACCAAATAATAAACTCAAAGATTCCAAATATTATGTTTTACTAATAAAATCTCCTGACAACTAGAGCAACATATAATTATTAATTAAAAAGGCAACAGATTTATAAGCACTAAAGTTGTGCAAGAAATCATTAAAACAATTAAAACTGACATGAATAAAGAAAACAGTAAACATTGAAATAAAATGGACAAAAAAGACAAATTAAAATAAAACCTCTCCAGGGCATTACAAAAATAAGGGTCAATATCATAACAATGAAAGTATTTTATAATATTAAGAATAAAATGTGAAAATTAGAAAATAATATTACATTAATAACACCAACAAAAATATAAACAACTTGTCAAAGAAATTTAAACTAACTGAAACATATTTGAACTTTGTAATATTTGAAGACATGTTAAATATAAGGTACTTTTAAAAAATTAATTTTACAACACAGGAAACGATACTCTAGGCAAATATATAAACAAATATGCTGGTCAGGCATGGTGGCTCACACCTTTAATTCCAGTACTTTGGGAGGTCAAGGCAGGGGATTACCTGAAGTCAGGAGTTTGAGACACCCTGGCCAACATGATGAAACCCTGTTTCCACTATAAATTAAAAAAAAATTAGGCATGGTGGCACATGCCTATAGTTTCAGCTACTCAGGAGGCTGAGGCAGGAGAATCACCTGAACCCGGGAGAGGGAGGTTACAGTGAGCTGAGATTGTGCCATTGCGCTCCAGCCTGGGTAACAACAGCATAAGTCTGTTGAAGGAAAGTAAGAAAGAGAAAAAAGAAAAGAAAGGAAGAGGGATGGAGGGAGGGAGGAAAGGAGGGAGAAAGGGAGGGAGGGAAGGAAGGAAGCAGAAAGAAAGAAAAGAAAGGGAAAAAAAAAGAGGGAGAAAGAATGAGAAAGAAAGGAAAGGAAGGAGAGAAGGAGAGAGAAAGAGGAAAGGAAAGAGAAGGGAAAGGAAAGGAGAAAAGAGAAGGAAAGGAAGGAAGAAAGAATAAAAAGGAAGGAAGAAGGGAGGGAGAGAAGGGTGAGGGATTGAGGGAGGGAGGGAGGGAGGAAGGAAGCACAAATACAAGAAACATCTTTACATATAGCAAGATACCATTATCTTAACACACATACCTGGAGGAAAATGAATAAATACATAAGGATATTAACGCATATATTTCTAAATGACGAAATTGTATATATTTTTATGAGCAGATTTTCTTCACATAATTTCGTAGCTTAAAGTAATAGCTTACAAAAGACAAAAATAAATATGCAGTCCAATTAGGATTTAAGCCTGACCTGTCTCCCTTATGTTTATTAATGTGTATTTTGAACAGCAGTGTCATATGGATTACATGAGGTGGATGTAAACATTTAGATATGACAAATTCATTAACTACTCATCGAAAAGCTGCACTTGCTTCTTTTGTGATGGTGGTAGTTTTCATAGTGGTAGTAACAGTAGTAATAACAAGATCAGGCCGGGCGCGGTGGCTCATGCCTGTAATCTCAGCACTTCGGCAGGCTGAGATGGGCAGATCACCTGAGGTAAGGAGTCTGAGACCAGGCTGGCCACCAACACGGTGAAACCCTGTCTCTACTAAAAACACAAAAATTAGCTGGGCGTGGTGGCAGCTGCCTGTAATCCCAGCTACTTAGTAGGCTGAAGCAGGAGAAGCGCTTGAACCCGGGAGGTGGAGGATGCAGAGAGCCAAGATCACGCCACTGCACTCTAGCCTGGGTGACCGAGTGAAACTCTGTCTCAAAAAAACAAATAAATAAAAAATAGCAAGATGAATAGAAGTGGTAGAAGAACAATAGAAGCAAATAGAAAGTAACAGTAGGAGTAGTAAAAGTAATAGCCATAATAGTAGATAAATGTATTTTCCAGTAGTTGACAGTAGAAAGTCAAAAATTAGAAAAGTAGTACATTGTTTAGTATGTTGGAAACGTGATACACTGCAAAACAAGTGAGGTGCCGCATAATAATTGTGTGGTTTCTAACAAGGTGCCAAATGATACTGATCTGTTTCCTCCCTTGGAAGACAGGATGCATACTATTATACTTCTCCTATAGTTTAATATTCCGTGTAAGAACATTATAGTGCATGACAAGCATCAGAGCAGTACTTGGTATAAGAAAACAGGTTTTCTTTCTTCTGCTCCCTTAAAATATTGGACAACTAATTTTTTTCCTTATAAAATAATATTTTTCATTTAAAAAATCCTCATATAATTTTTCAACCACTGTGAAATGATCTAACTATAGATTTTGATGCTCTTTAAGCCTAAACGGTGTCAAACCCTGTACTCTTTCTGCATTATGATTTCAATTTAAGGACATGTCTTTCTTCTGGTTCAGCTGTAATATCCTCCATAGAAGAGGCATGCAGTAATATATTTCAGACTTCTAGAGCCTGACATAGTACCTGGAAAAAGAAGTAAGTGGCAAGAAGTACCTGAATAGAAAGAAAATGTTTTTTGTTTTTTTTTTTTTTTTTGAATTGAGCTTAAGAAGAAACAAGCTAATTATTATTAACCCAAAAATGAAGATGGATAGTGTGTTTTAAAACTAGACTACTTAATTCAGCTTCTGACTCTCATATTGAATTTATGGAATATAAAATGTATACCTTTAGTAAACTGTCTCAAGACTTGAGTCGCCTTCTCATGACTTTTAAGCTCCAGCCACCGATGGATGGATGGATGGATGGATGGACGGATGGAAGAGAGGAAGGGAGGAAAGGACGGAGGGAGGGAGGGAGGGAGGGAGGACTTTCATCTCTCTTCTGCACTGGAAATATTCTGTTTCTGCTGTTGTAATAATTGTGGGAAATGTACCAAGTGATTTTGACACCTGCACAAACTTGATATTTTTGAGAGTAAGACTTAACTAATAGTATATGAACATTGGTGAGTAAAATATCCTCCTCTTTTTGTCTCAGATTAAGACTTCAGGTTCATTTTCCAGTAGTCTTCAGAGTGTCCTGAGTAGAATCATGCCCCATTCTCCTACAATGATAATCCATTTAATAACACAACTTGATTTTGCTTTCCTCCCTTTAACTTACTATTTTAGTGTCCATTAATTTATATTCTTAGGGATCAGATCCTAAATCTCACCTCTTTAGGAAAGTCCAGGTTAAGAGAATGTGAGTAAAGACCATAGAAAGCAAATCATCAGGGTGGGACTCAGGATCTGAACCTTTCATTGGTAACATTGATAACAACTCTGTGGCTGGAAAGTGGGAAGGTGACCATCCCGACCTCAGGCAGCATAAAAATGTCTCTGTATAGTTCTAGTATTATTAATAATTCTTTGTCGCGAATTGGAGTTCTTCATAGATGAAATCTGAAACTCTGGCTTCTGTAATAGTGGTGCCACTGAGATATTGAGCAATCGTATTTTTGTAGCTTCATTGAGGCATAATTTATATACAAAAATGTGCATATGTAATGTCTACATTTAATTAGTATGTATTTATACATATACTCATGATTCAACCACCACAATCAATACTAAATATCTATTACCTCTAAAACTATTCTTTCTTCTTTTATGCCTCTGTATCCCTTACCTGAGATAATACAACTTTTCATGCAGTCTATCCTAAAATATTTTATTTTATTATTTTTGGAGATGCAATCTTGTTCTGTCACCTAGGCTGGAGTGCAGTGGCATGATCTCCACTCACTGCAACATCCATCTCCTGGGTTCAAGCAATTCTTCTTCCTCAGCCTCCTGAGTGACTGGGATTACAGGTACCCACCACCATGCCCAGCTAATTTTTGTATTTTTAGTAAAGACGAGTTTCACCATGTTGACCAGGCTGGTCTTGAACTCCTGACCTCTAGTGACCCACTCGCCTCCGCCTCCGAAAGTGCTGGGATTACAGTCATGAGCCACTGTGCCTGTCCTATCCTCCTAATATATTTTAAAGCAGTCAGTGTTCTTTTTAAGGACTGTGGAGTTAGCTGGATTTTATTACTAATCTTTGAAGCCTTGAAAAAAAGAAAATAAGCTTACATTAATCAACTATTAACTCAAGGCTCTCCAGGGCAGTGCATAAAAAGCACCTTTTCTTCTGTAAATGCAGGGTACAGCTTCAGAAGAGAATGAAGGCATGGTCTCCACAGGTCTTCTTGGCCAAGTTCAGCACCCTGGTAGAGAAAGAATGGGATTTTATGACCTAGGGTATAGCCATTTTGGCAGAAAAACCTCAAAAATCTCTAAACACCAGACTCTCTCTGACTTTACAGGATAGAAAGTAGACTTTCTTCCTTTTTGTCACGGTGAAATCAGCCTCCCCTGGCCTAGAGAATCTGCAAGAACCTCACCTAAGTTAGGGAGCTCACAAACAGGATGTTTTCCACAAGATAAGGCACCATCTGTATCCCTGTCCCTGCAGATCAATGACTAGAATTGCTTTTCAACATAATTTTAAAGCCGGGATTAGTACATTCCTTGCTGTTTTAAGAAACAGTACATTCCTTGCTATTATAAGAAACAGTTCACTCATTGAAATTGTTGCTTAAATATAAGTTATGGGTCTCATACTGGCAGGAATGAAGAAACACATCTGGAGGATCTTGACATTATTGAAATAGAGATAGTAGAATAGAAAGACTGGATAAGGGAGAACTTAAGGACACAGGAGTTATGTCAACTAATATTTAGTGTATGATTTTTAGTATAAAATGTTTATATTTTGGTTCATCACAGCTACTTATTAAATATTAACAGCAAATTAGATATAAATAAATTGGAGTTGGATTATAATTAAAATGAGAAGTTTATAATCCAATTTATTTCAACTTTTAGGTTCAGAAGTTGCGTGTGCAGGTTTGTTACATGAGTATGTTGTGTGACACTGAGATTTGGGGTATGAATGATCCCATCACTCAGGTAGTGAGTATATACCCAATAGGTAGTTTTTCAACCCTCAACCCTTCCCTTTCTTCCCCCACCCCAGTAGCCCCCAGTGTTTATTGTTCCCATCTTTATGTCCATGAGTAAAAATGTTTTGCGCCCATTTGCAAAACCAAGTGTGTGCAAATTGTATGAGTTTAAAGAAAAACTTCTTGAAGATTTGAAGCAATATGCTTTCCTCTCTCTCCCACCCTGGGAGGATTTACACCAACGTGAGAAAAACAACTAAAACTGAAATAATTTTACTTGAGCTGCAGGATATTGTAGGCATTGCCAAAATGATCATTTCCATTTCTAACATATGTTGTATTTGTCTTTATGAGTTTGGCTCAGAGAAGAGATAATAAATGACAGAAAGATAAAGATTAACATTTTAGTTTGAAAATCTGAATGTCAATTTGGAGAAGTATCATTCTTCCACTATAAAATATTGATTCAGAGAAAAATATTTGAATTCCTGTTTTCTTCTTAGAGTTTCATTCCTCTTGGGATATTTCTGAAGTTCTTTATCATAACACTTTAGCAACTGTTTTTTAAAACAGAGTTTTCTTATTCAGATTGTTACACTGTTTCATGCTTATAATGATAGCACAATTGTTTGGATTGAATCTATTTTACCAGTGCTTATATCCTCTGCCATTTTGTCAGATTTCAAAGTGCCTCTCAGTTGTTGCTGTAATCTTTAGATCCTATGGAAGATTTTTACCACATTTCCAATACTGACCTCTAAAAGGTAGATCAATATAAGTCTTTAACACTCACAAATTAGTAATCATCTGTAGAATGCTTAGAATCCATTGTTAATTTTCAACATCTTTTGACCATCACTGTCTGTCTCTGACCTGTCTAGCTAAAGGGGATAAAAGCTTGTAGCATGTGAGGTTGATTTATTTGATTTTCTGATTCAATGAATATTATGTTCATCAGAACAATGAGAATGCTTTCAGCATCACTTAAACCTTTAAACAATTGATTTTCCCATCTCAGGTGTGCCAGGAGGCAGTCTATGTGTGTTTACATGAATACTAAGCAACAGTTGTCCTTCTCCAAGCCTATGAAGTACTATCTTCTCCCCATAAGTTTTTAATAGTTTCCAGGTTGAAGACACTATGCTATATGCAGTCTGCATCAAGCAAAGCCAATATAATATGTCATCTTTTGAGGAAATTCCATCCAAATTCAAAGCTCATTGTGACACACCTTTTTCAACATTTGATATTTAGAAAAATATTAACATCTATGATTCTTTTTCTTGATTTAAAATGAGATAACTAAATTCATTCTAGTATTGAGATAATGTATTTAAAGTGATTAATGTAGAGCTTTACACCCCGCAGTGTTCAATAAACATTAGCAGTCATCACTGTTATACTGAACTAAAGCTCTTTGTGTCCAGATATTTTGCCCTATCTAGAATGTAGAATTCCCAATAAAAAATTGTTTCCATTTTAAAAATGAGCAAACAACTAGATAAATTAAAAGTCCTATGTTTTTAAAGTCAAAAAGTGCTGGTGATTCAAAAAAACTCTAAAGATTATATTCCAGAGAAGTACCAGAAGTTCCTAGAAAAACAGAAATCAGTGACCTCTCTCTTCTGTCAGGCATATGTTAAACCTTGGCCATGGGTGGGTAGAGGATCCAGTGTGCCAAACTTAAAGGGACTATTATGGGATAAGGCGAAACCAGCAGAGTGGATAGCAACCCTTTGAGCTGATGTGATAGATTAGAGGATGTAGGATCTCCAACATGCAGCTAATTTTTCCTGCCGGCCAGTTCTTTTTTACAGGACATTTTCTGAAAGCATTTTTATCTATATTAATTAGTTGAAGGCTGGAGGATGGATTTCAAAACAGAAATAAGTATTTGAAGTCCTGCTGTACATATATCACAATATCCTGCTAGACGTAGGGAACCGCATGTTACCCTTAAGAATATGAAGCTAAAGGAAACTGAAACTAACTCAGCAGCAAAAACAAACAGGCAGAACAACTCAGCTCAGCCCTGAAAGGATCAAAGTATTCTCCGCTGTGTGTAAATGTATATTGAAGGAGAAAAATATCAGAATATTTGGTCAAATTACAATGTATTTTATACACAATTTTTGATATACAATAAAATATTTATATAAGGGGCAAATAAACATAAAATTAGTATTAATATTCAACAGTTAAATAAGAGAATGGGAACAGAACAGCAAACGACCCCAGTGTTGGAAGAAGCCCTTTAAGAAAATGATTACAAATAAAATAGGAAAATCAGAGAGAAAGCTGGATAAAGTCAATGAAAGTATTGGCCATTTTAAGATTGAGAATAGGAGAAATTTTAAAATTTTATAAAAGAACCAAATGTATTTTCTTCAACTAAGAATTTTTAAAAATCTGAAATACAGTTGATTGGACAGGGTAACAGCAGACTTGTCACAGCAAAAAAAAGCCTTAGGAAATTTAAGATATATTAATAAAACTATACAAAATATAGAGTAAGCATAGATTAATTTATAAATAAAAGAAAAAATTAAAACAGTGTATCAGTGTTTGGAGGTAATGTCAAATATTTTCCATGCTAGGAGACTGAGAATAACCAAGAAAAATAATTAAGAAGCAGAAATTGGGTTCCGATCCAAGATGGCCGATTAGGAGCAGCTGAGGATTGCAGCTCCCAGTGAAAGAGCGGAGGGTGAGTGGACACCGCATTGCCAGACAGATTTTTATTGCCCACAGACCAGGAGATTCCCAGGGGGGAGGAGCCCCACGGGTCGCCAGCGCGGCTGGTTTGGCCGGCACAGCAGTTTTTGCCGGCGCGACTGTTTTCCGCCGGCGCTGCTGCTTTGGGCAGCGTCCCGGCACAGCGGTTCCCCATACAAAATACGTGGGTCCGGGTGCCATTTTAGCTGCCAATTGGAGCTCCAGGAAGGCAGAGCCGCCCATTCATCTGATTAAAAAAGGGGACTGAAACAGGTAGCCAGGCCGGGAG